>JARWLC010000001.1:32241487-33441487 GCA_033318265.1 Phyllotis vaccarum | reverse complement strand
GTGAACACATACACACACACTACATCCACCAGGACCCTCGGTGAAATGGTACAGTAGTACTGGGCAGGTAGACACTTAGCTGTAATCCTGGTTCTGCCCCGTGAGGGGAATCCTTTCTTTTTCTGGGTCTAGACTGTCATGCTAGAGGTTTGTCCTATCTGTATACTGCACAATTCTAAGAACTTCAATTCCACTTGCATTAATAAATCTCTGTTAAATAGCATTATTCACATAGTTGACTATTTGCTTTACCACATGCACTGTGACAGGAATGCTCATGTAAGGATTCTAAGACTCAGTATAACCCAGTAACATTAGGAGGAAGTCAGTGACTTGTTCCTTTCCTGCAGAAGAATATAAAACTCGGAGAAGATAAAACTTTCCACAGCCCACTCCCATCCTCCTCCAACACCTATAACACCCACACCTATCCCATTTCCACTCCAGAGCCCAAAGTCTTTTCAGCAATAATTCTCCTATTTTCTGGTGATTCTGTTTTCTTAAGAGGGGTGCCACCTAATGGAATAAGTTAGACCATGGCTTTGAAAGCCAGGGGTTAAGGCCTAGATCTACCCTGAAATTGGTCTGTGACCTTGACTCCCTCTGAGACCATTTAATTATCCCCAGGAGCAGCAAGCCTGACTCTGAGACTTCACAGGGGTGCAGCCGAGATCAGATATATTTTCAGATATAAAAATGCCTTAAAGAAGGAAACCAATATAATTCAGTGCTTATCCTGTGTGCATCAGACCTCACCCAAAGCAGAATTCTAAAGCTGTCTGAACTCTCTAAGCCTTTAGAATTTGTGGACAGGAAGAACAAGGTGTGTAATGTTTTGTTGCTGCTTTAGAAGCTCAAAGAAGAACTAGAAAATCGTGAGTTCCAAAGCTCACAGCTTTGAGTTTCTGTGGACAGCTGGGCCTAGAAATGACGTCATCTGGCATGAGTGTGAAAACCTCCCTTTAGTAGAAAGGGATTTGCAGGAAGGGAATAGCTGTCATCTGTGTATGGGCAATGGGTGGCCAAATGCTCCACACTTGATTATTCACCTGTAAAATGAGGTTTCCTTTCTCAACTATCCATGTGTAAAAGGACAGAAAACCACATGAGGCCATGTCCACCATAACCCTTCATGAAGGTTGTATGTGTGAGCTCACTGTGGAAAACAACCTAAGGTAAAAATCCAAAATATACATAAAGATTTTAAGGTATGTTGTCACATGTCTGTTCACAGTGTAGAAGAGACACAGGCTGATACACAAGAGTGAGCTGATGCAATTGACCTTGTGATATATCCGGATACTAGAGTACGGTGGGGTTATTAAAATGCTATTTGCAGGAACTGTTAATGGCCTGGGGAATTATTAAAGATGATGAATGCAATGTTAGGGTACAAACGCACCTGAGCATAATGGTCACTCCTCATAAGCCACATGAATGACAGGAGGGAAGACAAAGCAGGAGGCTAGCAGACCAAATGAGGAAGGAGACCTCCGTCATCCATCTTTTCATCATCTTTGAATCTTAAGATGGAAAGAGGCGATTGGTGCCAACACAGAAAAGGCAATAATCTCCGCACTAAGACATTATCACGAGTTGAGTCTCCCACTGGATACCCTCAGGCTACTTTCAGCTGAAGGACTAAATTCAGAGTTGCCTTCATGGCATCATGCTTATTCAGCTCCCAGAGCCCAGGCTGTAGTAACCCTGGAAAGACAGACAAGAAGAGGAGACTGTAAAGTCAGAGTGAGTTCTAACGGGTATACTGCCATTCCAAGTGGTCCTCCTCTGCAAGAGGGGGCACCTGAGCCCTCCAAAGATAGGTAGGTCTTCAGGAAAATGACATGGATTGGGGCATCTGTGGCATTTGAGAGACCTAAACAAAGATCCTTGGAAAATAAGTTGAACGTGGCAACTAAATTTTAGTAAGAGAAAACTGCAGTAACAGCATCAGAAAATGTCTACATATCATGGTTTAGAAGTTCTTGGAACTTCTCAAGAGCAGTAGGATTTGATGAAGGCCAAAGGTGAGGGAATGACCCTCAATGACGCTATGTAATTCTGACAATGCAACCAAGCCAATGGGGATCCTCTGACAAAGTCTCTTACTAAATGACTCTCATTTCTAGTAATATCTAGTAGGAAGGGACATGTGTCAATTAGTGTCCTCATGATTTGGAAACAGACCAAAAAAAAAGACTAACACAAGGGTGTTTCGTAGAAGATAGCAATTGAGGACATCAGCAAGAAATCTGAAACTGTGTATTTAGGGAAGCCATCATGTAAATTATAGCCAATCCCGAAGATCAGAGGGGAATGGGAAGGAAGTATGCTATGGAAATAAAAAGCAAACAAAACTATTGGAGTCCTCTGCATTTATCAGCCTCTAAGGAAGTTGGGTTAAGGCCAGAGTAGCAAAATATGAGATATTGTGTCTGGTTCCAGGGCAAGAGATAAGAATGTAAATGTTTCACCCATCACTCTATTTCCCTGTTCAGCAAGTTTTGAATATGTTGGTAGGGAGGCAGTATACCATGGAACTATGGGGCAACAACCAGCTCCCAAATAAATCATACAAAGAGGTTTACTATTACTTAGGAATGCCAAGCCTTAGCTTGGTTTGTTTCTTGAAGGCTTTCTTTAACTTAAATTATCCAGTCTACCTTTTATTTCTGGACTTTTACTTTTTTCTATTTATTACTCCATTCTTGGTTGTGTGGCTGTGTGACTGGCCCCTTGCATCCTCTTCCTTCCTCCCAGAGTTCTTCTTTCTATATGTCATCTCTGCCTGCCAGCCCCACCTATCCTTTTTTTTCTGTCTTGCTATTGGCCATTCAGTACTAATTAGACCATCAGGCGTTTTAAACAGGCACAGTAACACAGCTTCACAGAGTTAAACAAAACGCAACATAAACAAAAGTAACACACCTTAAAATAAAATTCTACAGCAAGTTGTTGAGTTACTAGTCACAAGTAACTCCAGATCCACTCACTTCTACAAATTTGACCCAATTTGACTTCAACAGAAGCACGGACCACCACCTCTATCCTAACTGCTGCTCTCAAGAGGTTTTTCTACACCCTGTTTAAAGGATAATGGTTACTCCTCATAAGACACATGAATGACAGGAGGGAAGACCAAATGAGTTGCTTTTTATTGGTGAAAAGCAACCTGAGCAGGCTGAGACTCTGGCTCCCTGACCACTTTGGGACTGAAGTGAAACTGTGCTGTATGGCATAAAAGCTAGCTTCTCTCTCTAGCTCTACAACAGCTAAAAATGAAGAAAAGCTAGCTTTCCAGGAATAGATGCATTAATGTGGCAGAAAAGAAGAGACCTCAGGTGTATGTGCCTTTAATCTCCATGAAACACAGTTCCAGAGTGGTATACTAGGAACATGCTGTAAGTAGCCATATGTGTTTCCTTGCAATACTGAAGCCACCCAAGGATGTACCCATTGCCACTGTTTCTCTGCCTTTCTCCTTTGCCTCTCTGACATTGTCACTGCCATGAAATGACATCAAACCCCTCAGATAGCTTGTCAATGCTCTTCTGTGTCCATAAAAAGAAAGACAATTCAGGAAAGAGGTGACTGAGAGCAGAGAGAAAGTAGAAAATTATCAGGGTTTCTGAACATTCCAGAAACAGAAGGAAGAATTGCAAGCTAAGAAAATGGCTGATATCACTTTACAGAGTTCAAAAAATGTGTTAATTTGCCCACTTCTGTGATTTTACTCCTCCCTTTTCCCATGATGATTCACCAGAATGCCTGTAACATGGAAATACCTACAGATCACATTTCAAGGCAATAAAAAATGTAGAGATGGATGCTGAAAGGGTTGTATCTAAATCAACAGTTGAAGTGAGAGAAATCCTGAGCCTGCAGATGTACAGTGCACATCATCAACAATCTCATTAAGAACTGTGCATTCAGGCTATTCACTAGCATCTCTCAGTTCAAGAAATGCCACTGTGTTGGTCTGAATAAGAATGGCTCCCATAGGTTTATATACTTGAATTCCTGGTCACCAGTGAATGAAACTGTTTACAAGGATTACAATGACTAGGATATGTGGCCTTATTGGAGTAGGTGTGGCCTTGTTGAAGTCAGTAGGGGTGGAATTTGAGGTTTCAAAAGCCCATGACAGCCCTCCCGCCTCTATGTGTGTGCGCGCGTGAGAGAGAGAGAGAATCAGAATGTAGCTCTCAGCTACTGCTTCAGGACCATGCTTTCCACTATAACAACAATGTACTAAGCCTCTGGAACTGTAAGCAAGCCCCCAGGTAAACACTTTATGTTATAAGAGTTTTCTTTTTCATGGCATCCTCCTTACAGCAACAGAACAGTGATTAATATAGTCAGATTGCTGGTTTAAAATCAAATTAGGTCCATCTCACCTCATGAGCCAAAAATGGTGATGAGCCTAGTCTATGAAAAGAGATGGCAAAGACTCCACAGTGATACTTAATATTTGTTGAGCACTTACTACATGCCAAATGTTGCACTCAACTCTAATGCATTTATGCTTCCCAACATTTTGGTTAAAAGTGCTGGCTTCTACTTAAAACTATGAGGAAATTAACTTGTCTAAGTTCAGAACAGTAGTGGAGAAAGACTTCAACTCTTCCTGCACTCTAATGCCCCATGCTATTAAGTGAGATACTGGAAGACATGTGATAGGAAACACAGGACATGATCTCTTGTTTTCTAGCTATGATGGCAGTAGCTCAAAACCATCCCTGTTAAATATTAGGCAGTCCATTAGAAGGCTGGCTTTTGTGGGACCATACATTTCTTCCGTGTGGTTAAGATTTTTCCATAGAGATATCAGCTGTAGCCTGCAACATGATAGATGGAGGCTCAGCAAGCCTATTTCTGTCATTTCTCATCTCAAGGTTGTAGTAATAGGCTTCTGGCCTGTCTGACCTGTGGTCCAGACCAGCTGACTCACAGTCCGGCAAGTCCTGCAGTCCCACAGAATCACACAGAAGCTTATATGAATTACACTCTGCTTGCTGATTGACCTGGGGTCCAGGCATATAATTTGCTAACTCTTTACTCTTAAACTAACCCATGATTCTTACCTTGTTCAGCCGTGAGGCTCAGTACTTTTTCTCAGAACAGCTTAATTGTCCTCTGCATCTGCTTGCTTCTTCACTGGTCTCTCTGGTGTTTCTGTTCTTCCTGTTCCCAGAGTTTTCCCAGTCTAGTAGCCCTGCCCATGCTTCCTGTCTGCCTTCAGCCAATCAGAATTTTTATTAAACCAGTAGGTGGGACAATTATTTACAATGTAACAACATAATCCCACTACACAAGGTCTCTTTGTTTTGATATCTTCCCCATCCATTACTTCTAGGAATTCAACAATTTCCACTCTCTTTTCCCAAAATTGGAATGTAGTCCTTGCCCCCAAAAAAGTGTTAGCCTCTGCCCTTCCCCTGCCTGGAAAACTCCAAGCTTTCATCTACTGGCTACTTTCAGCTACCTTAGGAAAGGGAAAATGCTTTCTTGCTCTGAACAGATTAAGGGTCTCAGCATGGCATTTTCACACAGCATCACTCTAGGAGGTCTGTTCAGATCATAAATTTGAATATTTATTAGGCTGCTTCTGGAAGGCTGAAACAAAGTGACTTGAACAAGAGGGTGCTCTTTAAATTCACAGCAAAGTGACTTCAAGACTAGAACTAAGCTACAGGGAACTTATCACCAAGCAAGGTGGGAAGCCACAATACTTAACACTTCACATCTCCTTAACACCAAGCAACTGGGTTAACCTTTACTGAGCACCTTCTATACTCAGGCATTCTTCTAAGGATTAATAGTAATGATGTCACTTCATCTTCAAAGTAATTCAATGAAGGAGACAACATTAGAATGCTCGTTTTTCAGGCAAGGGAACCAAGACAGTTATTTGTCCAAAGCCTCAGAGCTAATAAGTAGAAAAGCTAAGATTCAAACTCATGTCCTTTGATCAAGACATTCTAGGACTTAGCCTTGTGCAAGGAATAATGTTGCAACCACAGGGTGCATATAAATGTTACCTGAAGCTGCAATCATATAGATCTGCATGAATGGAAACCTAATATCATTAATGCATGTGTGTGAGAATACCACTTTGCTTCACATATCAGATTTCAGATCCCTACATATATTATATTAAGACTAACACTAATTACTTTGCAGTATGGGAGGATTAAAGAATTCAGTTTATATAAAGTGCCTAGGACCTTAATAAAAATCTGATTTGGGGGATGAAAAGATTTTCAGTGGTTAAGAGCACTTACTGCACTTGAGGAGGATATGGGTTTGCCCATATAGTAGCTCACAGCCTCTGTACTTCTAGCTCTAGGAGATTTGACACTTCTGAGTTTCTACAGGCTTCTGCATGCACATGATGCACAGACATACACCAGGAACACACATATGCATATAAAACTAAATAAATAAATACTGTAAAATGTGTTTCCCCTTCTCACTACCAACTTTCCAATCATTTATATTCCTTACTGCTGAGTTTCTAAGAAACCTGCCTTTACAGTTAAATTCACAGTGAGGTTTTTAAAGGGAGACTTGAGCTGAGTTTTATTATCCAATGCAGATAACCTTTTTGATGTGTATCAATCATTTTCATTTGTAAGGTAGGTGGATTTTATATTTCTGTATCTAGTTTCTGGGAGAAAAATCTTTAGAGCCTCAAGATGGGATTTTAAAAACATCTTTATAGATGTAAAAAGCTAAAGTTTCACCTTCAAGGAAAATAAAGAAGAACATGAAGTTTATACTTGAACACACACAATATTAAAAAAAAAAAAAAAAAAGACTGTGAGATCACAAATGCATAACCTTGACATCAATTGCTTGGAGAGCATAAAAAGAATTATTTTGGTCTGCCTTGGTGGAGGAGGCAGCCCAGTGCATGACACAATTCCATGGTCGGTCCTCATGTACAATGCTGTCACAGGGCTTGCAACTTCCTGATTACAGATCTCATTCATTCTTTCTTTCATTTATTCCCTCCATGTGCCATCTTCTCTCTCTCTCTCTCTCTCTCTCTCTCTCTCTCTCTCTCTCTCTCTCTCTCTCTCTCTCTCTCTCTCTCTCTCCTCCCTCCCTCCCTCCCTCCCTCCCTCCCTCCCTCCCTCCCTCTCTCTCTCTCTCTCTCTCTCTCTCTCTCTCTCTCTCTCTCTCTCTCTCTCCTCCCTCCCTCTCTTTCTCTCTCCCTCTCTCTCTCCCTCCCCCTCCCTCCTTCCATCTATCTATTCCTAGACTTGATTATTTTTTCTTTAAGAAGAATTTTTTCCTTTTACATAACACATACAGTAATAGAAAGTGCTATCTATAAGACACCCCAACAGCAATAAGAACAGATAAAAATAACTCAAAAATAAATATGTAAACAATATTATGTTTACTCACTGAGAATCAATGAGCAAATGGGGAGCTAAAAGGACTTGGAATTGGCTGGGAGTTCATGAAAGACTATCTGTGGTCTACAGCATGACTCAGCAGCAGACTGGAACAGGAAGATATCATAGGCATTCTTGTCCCCTAGTAAAGGGTAAACTGTGCTGCACAAATAATCTAGGTCATTCTAATTGCCTATTCAAGTATTTACCTCCAAAGTCTTTAGTTGATCTGATTATTTTCCAGGTCGAGTCACAGACCTGGTCCAAGTGCTAAAAGGGAAAGAAAGACCTTAAGCCCAGCTATGATCGGAAGCATTTTATGTCTCCCAGACCTGCATGCTGAGACCTAATTGCCAATGTCACGGGAGCAAAGGTGAAGCACAGCCCTTATAAACAGTATGAGTGACCTTAAAGAAGTGTTTTAAAGAGCTTTTCTTCCTACGCTCCAGGTAGTGATGCTGTGAGAGGGAGTGTCTACAAACCACAGGGCTAGGCAAAGTCTCTTTAGACTTAGAACATGCTGCACTTGACTTCAAGCTTCCATACTCCAAAACAGTGAGGGATTAAGTTTCTATCATCTGCCATTTCCCAGATATTTGGATACAGCAGTCTAAATGGACCCAGACAATTATCATCTGCTTCAACTTTAGTTGAATTTTTGTATGTGTATGTGTGTGAGTATGTGTGTGTGTGTGTTTGTGTGTCCATGTGTGTGTATGTGTGCCTCTCTAGGTATACATATATGTGTGGCTATGTACAGAGAACAAAGATTAGCCTTGAGCTCTATTCCTCAAGTTATATACCTTGTTTTTTGAGGCAGGGTCTCTGAATAGCCTGGGGATGATTATACTAGGCTAGCTTAGCTAGTCCTCAAACCCCAGATACTTCACTGTCTCCAATTCCCCAAAACTGAGAGTATAAGAACACACCACTACCCTTAATTTTTGTTGTTGTTGTTTGTTAGACAGGTTCTGAGAATCAAACTTCGATCCTTTTGATGAGACAAAGCCCTAACACACCAGTCTTGTTTCTTAACAAGCGAGTTTCTGGTTTCAGAGACCCTAACAGAGTAACTATCAACATCTCTATCACAGAAGAGAACGGATAAGGAAGCAAGCCATATATAAAGTCACACAGCTGCCCTGAGTGTTCCAGACTTAAACAGCACCAGCTAGAATCCCGTCCCTGGTCCTGATTGCCCCACCATGCTTTCTCTTACACTTGCTGCCTCCTAAAGGTGGTCTTAGAGCTTTGTCTTGGGCGAAGAGAAGCTAGGGGCAGCCTTGGAGGCTATTTTCATATTCTATCAAACCCAGCCAGGCAGCATCAGTTCTGCTTCCCAATGCTGCCCCCACACCTCAACCTTCCTCCACATTCTCCAGAGAGACCCTTGGGCAATTCAATGTTGCCAAACTAAAGATGAGCCTGGAGATAGAAGCAGGTCTCCCCAAAGGGATCGGTTTACACTGGCTCTTGATTAAGCACCCAGTGCCAGAAAGATGCATCTTTTTGAATTAGTTGGGAACAAACTGTGGTTTTTCACAATGAATCTGTGCATCCCTCAAAGTGTAGACAAGGTGGAGCTCCATCCTGAAAGGACACATCAGAGAACAGGTACAAGCAAGTAGGGGTGAAGCTAAGGTTCTCTTCCACCCGGTTCACTACTGACCATCTTTCTGCAGCATTACATACAGCAAATCTAACTATTGGTAGCTACAGCCCTTTTGAATAATATATTTCCACAGAGCAGATAGATGGAGGTGACAAGGGACCAGAGAACAGACCAATAGCACAGCCTAGTGGCAAACTCAGAGATGACAGACTTCATTCCCCAATGTCACAAACTGAATACAAGGGATGGTGGGTGAAGCTTCATTTTAGGACGGAAATAGAACGCTAGACAAAAGTCCCATTTCCCAAGCCAAACAGTTCAACAAATGTCTTAGTAGTCCAGCCACATTGGGTTGGAGATGAGCATAATCTTGCAAGAGATTGAGACAAATGTTTGGAGCAACATCCATTGTAGCCTAAGAAAGAGTCACAATGACAGGAATACTAAGCAGTTCACAATCCACAAAGCTTCAACAATTCTGCTCTCTGTGTGGAGGGGAGAAAATTAGAGAAAGACAGAGAGGTTGTCACATGAGACACTGTATATTCTCTCTGGAAATGCTTCATATAATTTAAGAGTTTTCCTAATGTGCTATTTCCCCATGCACTCATTTGTGGGGGTCTTTCTCTGCAGATCATATGGAGTGTGTGCTTTCAAGAAAATGATATGTTTCTTCCTAAAAATCTGAGGCACTGACATAAAGATACAGCTAATCTCATCAATGAAAAAGGGAAGCTATCACGCAACCACAGTGTATTCAAAGTTGCTGTACAAATTGACACGAAACCAGAGACTTAACCAGTACCTCTTCCACAGAGTCTGAATGACAGGGATGTTCAGGATAATGGACACACATGCTGGCATCATTTCTAAAGTAACTACTCTGTCACTCCTGGTTTTCTCTTCTGTCATGTTGGGGCAGTAAGTCCTTTGCATGGTGGTTGTTAGAATTAATGTAAACCACGGTGATCATTGTATACTAACATGGTAGTCAGTAATTTCTGTCAGCATATAATTTTGATGAATAAATTATTTATTGTATCCAATGACAAATTTACCTATCAATCACGACTTCCCAAGTGACTAACACTATACTGGGGACTCAGACTTGGTCAGATTCATCCTTGAGTATCTAGAACCTGCTCCCAAAGTTCATTTGGTCCCAGAACAGGTCACAATATCTTCAACAGGTGCTTGTTAAACAAACAAGTTTCAAGCCTCTCCCAAATCTACTCAGTGTAAAATCTGCAGTGTAAAATGATCTGTATATAATTTGTAGTCCGAGGAGTCTGGCTTCCCTGTAAACACAAAGGCTGTTTTTTTAAATGGTAACTTGCCTCCTGATCTAGTTGAAGCTAAGCCTCCCCCTTCTGCAAACTGTCCCTCTTCATTGGAGAGAGGATATAATCGAACTATTTGGTGACATCAAAGATGTTATGGCTCTTGAGGATATCAACAAGTATCCTTCCTGTACACACAAACCTGAGGAAAGATATGTATTCACAAGTCTTTGGAGAGAATGACCAGAAATTCCCACACTTTCCTTAGGGAGAAATTCCTGCCAAGGGTAGGTAGGCTAGGCTGAGCTACTTAAAGAATAGCCCTCTGGGCAACAGAAAGAATTACAGAACAGCTTATATGGTTAGAACATGGTGTGCCATCCTCCAAAGTTATTCAGATACTTACTTCTGCATGTAATAGAATTAAAAGGTGATAGAGGTTTTAAAAGGTGGTACCTAGTGAAAGGTCATTAAGGAATCCCTCCATAAAGGATTAATGCTGGGCTTCAGGTGGGCTGCATCTCACATGAGGATATTAGTGCCCATCCTAAAACTTCTCAGAACCTCTCAGCAGTGCAATGCTGGGACCAAGCTCCCAACGCACAAATATCTAGAGAAAAATTAGACACAAACCACAGCAATAGATTAATAGCAGATCTCTCTAGGGCTTGAAGATTCTGTTAACATCTTAAACTTAACCAGGTAACAACAGGAAGAAACTGATTTCTAGAAAAAAATTATATTTCCACATGTTTAAAAATTATATCCATAAAAAGTAACTATCAATCATGTGGTTATAATCAATCAGTCAATACCTAGCTGTGAACCCTAACAGCTACAATAACAACTGACTGGCAAGACATGTCCACTGGTGCAGTAGTGGCACTACCATGGTGTGGTGGTTTGAATAGAAATGGCCCCATAGACTCAGGCACATTAGGAGGTGTGGCATTGTTGGAGTAGGTGTGGCATTGTTGGAGTAGGTGTGGCATTGTTGGAGTAGGTGTGGCATTGTTGGAGTAGGTACGGCATTGTTGGAGTAGGTGTGGCATTGTTGGAGTAGGTGTGGCATTGTTGGAGTAGGTGTGGCATTGTTGGAGTAGGTGTGGCATTGTTGGAGTAGGTGTGGCATTGTTGGAGGAAGTACGTCTTAGTTCATTTCCTGCTGCTTTGGGATCAAGATATAGAACTCTCAGCGCCTATCCAGCACCATATCTGCCTACACACTGCTACACTTTCCACCATAAGATAATAGACTAAACCTCTGAAACTGTAAGCCACCACCAATTAAATGTTGTCCTTTATAAGAGTTGCCATGATCATGGTGTCTCTTCACAGCAATAGAACTCTTAACTAAGACACATTGGATTAACAAATCACTTTCTGATTGGGTTTAAGATCAGATCCACTAGATGAGACCCACATCTGGCACCCATGGACCAAGAACCTATGGCTAGACACACCATAGGCCCTAGGTAAGAACCTACATAGTATTAAAATGGCTCCCAATGACTTATCATAGTTTACAATTCAATGCAGCTCTTAACCATCAGCTGGTAAGCTGATAAGCTTCTATTTGCAGTAGATGGCTGTAGTCTGATATTTCTGGCCTCCAATTTCTGGCCTAGCCCCAAAGTTCCAGACCCACTCACAGCCCCAAATAATCACACAGAAGCTTACATTATTTTCATACTGATCGGCCTATGGCTCAGTCATATAGCTAGCTAACTCTAATTCTTCAACTAACCCATGATCAGCTAAGTGGCTTAGTATCATTTTTCAGAGCAGCATCTTGTCCTGATTCCTCTCCATCTGCTGGTGTCCCTGCTGTTCTCTTCCTCTTCCCAGAGTGTTCTTAGTATGGTAGCCCTGCCCATACTTCCTGTCTGCCTTTGGGCCAATCAGCATTTTATTAAACCAGTGGGAGGGAGAAATATTTACAATGTACCGGAATATAATCCCACAACAGATGGTGTTTAACTCAGAGTCCCACAACTGGCTAATGTGCAGACAATAAGAGACTACTAAATGTTCAGCCCTAAAGGGAATATGTATACCACACCGTCTTTTCCAAAGGCTCAAGGATCATTGTTGAAGGGGAGTCAGAGAGAGTGAGAAATCAAGAAGTGTTGGGTGGTGGAAAACAACAGTAAAGCTTTACGTATAAACTCACACCTGTAGCAATAGCATGCACAAAACTTGTGTATGCTCTAGCCAGACCAGATCCTATGGAGATGGAACTTGAGCGCAAAGCCCCACCCCAGACAAGGAGCTACTGACAACTGTTAGACGCTGGGAGAGAAAGAGATCATTTTCTCTAAGTGTGATAAGTCAATTACACTCCAAGGAAAGAACATGAATCCAAGAATATTTGACTTGAGTAGCCCAAATTGATCTGAAAACTGAGGAACACAAATTTAGGTGGGTATCATTGGGGTATATCTGGAAAGAATTTGGGGAGAGAAATAAATGTGATCAAAACTAAGAACCGCTAAGGGGTTTTTTTTTGTTTTTTGTTTTTTGTTTTTTAAGAATGATTTAGCTGGAGGCAAGAGCAAAGAAGTCTTGAGTGTGATTGGACAGTATGTTGGCCTTTTGCTACTGTCACAAAATAACTAGAGAAGTAACAAAAGAGGAAGGGTTGTTTGGTGTTTGGGCTTACCATTTCAAAAGTTTCAATCTATCATGGCAAGGAGGCCGCAGTGGACCTGAACAGTTCATGCCCTCACAGCATAGAAAATACTGTGCATCAGCTGGCTTGTTGCTTTTTTCCCCCCAACTTTTGTTCCACCCAAGTTCCCAGCCTAGGGAATGGTGTCACCCACATTCAGGGGAAGTTGTCTCCATTTGTTTAACATTTGGAAGTACCTAGACAATCCTATTCAGAGGTGTCTTTTACTAATTTCAAAAGCATTTCTCCAGCTAATGACAATGACAAGATTAACTATTGCAAGCCCATGCCTTGTCAACTTGATACCCAGACACATGACCTGAAATCATTATTTTCTGCATAGCTCTTAAAGGTTCACATCTATCTGATGAAGCAAAATTCAATTACTCTTTCTCCAAGAGTCCCCAAGTCTTTAGCAATCCCAACACTGTTCAAAAGTTCAAGTTTAAAGACTGCTCTGAGACACAAAGCAAGCTCTTACTGAGCTTTTTAACTCCTACAGTTTTTTTTTAAGTTAACAATACCAACATACAATAGCACAGAGGATTAACTCTCATTATAGATAAGAGGAATAGAGCATTAGCAAGGACAAATAGTACCAAAGCAACAATAAAACCCAGGAGGGAAAGTGTTGAATCCTATAACTTTACATGTGTTATCTAAGGCACAAGATAGTATAATATTAGCTACCTAAAACTGGAGCATGCCCAGTGTCATTATGGCTTTGCCAGTCATAGCACACATGACTTTTCTTGGAATGACTTTGTTCACTGCCTAAGGCTCTTTGGAAGACATTTCATCTTCTTAACAACACCAAACTTCTGAAATCTCCATTGTACCTTCAGCATCAGCCTCATAGCTTCACACACTTTTCCCTTGGGTGCTGAAAACAGGTCCCTGACCCTAAGATATATTACCTGGACACCCAAACTTTTTTTTTGAAATCTAGTGAAGAAAACCTCCATGATTTCATTACTCTTAATTATACATGACTGCAAACTAAGCATCATGTGGATCACACCAAGGTCCATAGTTGGAGCAGTAACTGAATGCACTAGGACCACAAGTGCATTGGCTTCTGTGTTGCTAGGCAACTCAGCAGCGTGATCAAACAAATCTGGGGAAACAACCTCCACAGACCTGTATAAGAATGGCAAAGAGTTTACCCTTTCAGACTCTGGAGCCTGTGATATGGGAAGTATTGTCAATTACTGAGATAACTTCATGGCTGCTTTCTTAGTGTCCTAATATGAAATATTTGGCTTTTTTACAGTGATATATTGTAATCTCTTAAGAAGTCATGATTTACCTTGCACTAGTTCTACATGGCTCTTTTAGAGCAAACTGAAAATTTTCAGCTTTTCTTACTGCTCCTGTTTCTAATTGTAAACCTAGCTAAAAGAAGCCATCAACACCCACGCTATAACCATGAAATTTCCTCTACCAGATTAGTCTTTCACTTTTATATCCAGACTCTTATGGCATTGATAGCATGTCCACAAGTTCTTCGCCATGCTACATTAGAAATGGACTCTAGTCTAATAATGCCCAATAGAGTCCAATTCCATCAGAAACCTCATAAGCACAACCTTTACTGCCCTCACGCATATTGGCATTCTCATCATCTGAGATCACCCCAGAATTATCCACCAAGTTCTGGTTATAACAGTCCTAGCACTTCTGATCTGTATCCTAAAGCTTTTCCAAATTCCTTCCATAAACCAGTTTCAAAGTCTGCAAAACAGCTCCAGGTACCTACAATCCCCTCTCAATACCAATTTTCTAGTAGTCAGTTTTTCATCACTTTCTAAACACCTGAGAAAAAGTGGCAGGACAAATGTCAGTTCACTTCATACAGACTACCAAGCACAGACCAAAGACATGACTGCACCAAGTGAACTTACTGGAGTTACTTATAGGGTCAAGGGTGAAGGGTTCTGGGAAGTAACATGAGTGAGTGACTCAAAAGCAGTCTCATCACTGAGAAGCCCATCCCAACATGTATGATGACTCCAGAAAGCTGCATCCCTAAACAAGCTTTAGATAGCTCAGCGAGCTGGAAAGTCTCTTCTCCCAAGTGTTAGTTTACCATTCATAACCTTAAGGGGGGGGGGGGGGGAACCTTTTGTAACTCTTTGAGTTGTATAAGTTTGAAGTTCCCTGAGCCTTGCAAGTCTCCCAGATTTTGAATCTTCTGAGCTCCCTCCTCCTTCAGAAAAGGAATATTTAAATTCAGAGACAATATTTACATAACTTCAGGGGAACTGTTTGTTCTGGTTCATAGTTCCAGAACATTCTGTCCATTGTAGCAAGTTGTATATAGCAGAGGAAAGCGGCTCACAGCACAGAAGCCAGGATACAGAAACAATGACTATACATTAACTGGAATTTCTATCTATACACACACACACACATAAACACATCTCCCATTTCCTAGTTTTATTTTACAAGACTCTAAGCCTAAGAGATGCTGTTGCTTACATTAAGGAAAGATCTTTCTCTCTAACTTCATGCTCTCTGAGAGCATCACCGGCACACCCAGCTTCACTAACCTGTTCTCTGCATCTCAATATGATTGAAAAGGACAATCAAAGGCAGAAACCTATTAGAAGATATCCCCAAGGCTGGGTCTACATGACCGAGAAGAGGAGAAATAGTTAGGAGGCATTTCTGAACAGAAATACATGAGCCTCAGAGACTCATTGGAGAAGAAAAGGAGAAAAGTGGAGATATAAGCGTGCTTTCAGTCTTTAAACCTTGTTATGTCTGAATCCAATGAAAGACAAGGAGCAATTGGGAAAGAAAAGACAGGTTTTGTGAGCTAGAGGCTCCCGGAGCAGTGTGCCTGCCTACTGGCTTTCCACTGAGGGTGAAGTTTTCTCTGTTGGTCTACTTTTCACCTAGTGATTCAGAAGGAAAACACTCAGAAACCTCAACCATGTCCAGAGATGTCAGGGAGCAGACAAAGCTCCGTTTGTTCTGTCAGCAAGAGAGATAGGATCATGTTTGCCGAGGGACATGAAAGCCACAGGCTAGGGAAGAAAGCCATGCAATCTCTGCCATTTATAAATGATTACATCATACTTTTGTATGATGTGAAGTAAACTCAAGTCAGCAAACACTGTGTACAACCACTAAGTGCCAGGTACAGAGCAAGGCACTGGGGATAGCCAAATGGATGGTGAAGGATGCTCACAGAAGTCAGAAAAGAAGACAGTAAAACAGCTTGTAATGAAAATGAAGTAGTTACATAAATATGACACTGTAAGATTTATTTTAAATTATTTCACTTTAGGCATGGAAGATGAAGCAATCGAGGCAAATGTCTAAAGGTGTCTATGTTGAGCGGGGTCTAAAAGTATCAAAAATCATCAGCAAAAAGAGGCCACTCGAGAAATTAGACTCCCTTATAGGAAAAACAAAAACAAACAAACCAGATCTGAGGAAGCAGTACTATGTAGGATAAATGGATAATGTGGAAATTTAAATGAACTTAAGATGGAAACTTCTCTCATACCTTTATAAAATCTAGAGTATGAAAATGGACTATGATGGGTCTTCAATTCCATAACATCTGTTGTCATTTCGAGTACAGGAAAGGATGCACATAGACAACAAAAGAGGGGGTGAAAGGGATAGATCCATAAGTCAAAAATGTCCAATGTTACTGAGAGCCATCTCAAGCTAAGAAGAAACAAGGATTCTTCAGAGGGGATGTGGTCTGAGCTTGCCTTGGTTTAGGGTTTCTAAACTCCAAAAATTAAGCTAAATGAGTTCTTTTTAAGCCATGCAGTTTACAGCCATTTCTTATGAAAGCCAAGCACACCAAGAACATGAGAGGATCACCCTGTAGAACAAAGCCAAGAAAAGGCATGGGAAGAATGTCTCCTTTTGTGCTACTTTTCAGATCACCTTCAGACTTCGCAGTGATAGGAAACGGCCCTCTATATACTAGTTACCTGTCACTGCAAGATGAAGAGGACCAAGCATTCGTTCCTTTGCTTTCTCCTTCCACTGAAGGTAATCGTGAGGATGTGAACTTAGCAGCAAATGCCAAGAGATAACTGATTTTTCAAGACTGGATATTGGGATCCCTTGAAATTTTAGCAAAGCTCACTTCATTCATTCAGCCACCCAATTTAGGAAAGATTTATCATCTCTGATCATCTATTTCCCTAAGACCTTATGCTTAATATGAGGTTAAAAACAAAGTTGTTTGTCCAGAAGTCACAACTATTGCTCTTAATAATACTATTAACCAAATTCTTTGGAGATTTTAAAGGAATGCATTAACCTTTACCCTTTATTTAGAAAAAGATAAAGAAGAAAGTTAACAAATACAATATTTCTATACCAAATATGAGGGCTAAGTTCAGTACATGAAAGCAAAGAGCAGAGTCATGAATTTGGAATGTGAAAAGTACAATAAAAGATGATGGGGTGAATATAATCAATGCACATTGCATGTATGTTGCAGTGGGGTTTCATGGTCCCAGGCAGCCAGAGACTCAGACCCTACCGTGCCAGACCCCTTAGCCACCACTGCTGCTGCTCAGGCCCCCAGAAATGACTCAGACACTTATATTAACTTCATGCTGTTTGGCCTATGGCTCAGGCACATTGCTAGCTAGCTCTTACATCTTAAATCAACCCATTTCTATTAATCTGTCTGCCACATGGCCCATGGCTCACCTGTGCTCCTTACATGTTGCTCCTTGGGCGGCTTGCTCGACCTGCCTGACTCAGCCCTGCCTCTCCTATCTATGCTCTGATTTCTCCTCCTACTTCTTCTATGGTGCCTGTCATGGCCCAAAACAGCTCCTTTATTTAAAGATTGAGATTCACAGCATACAGAAAGGCATTCCCGCATCACTTCCTCCTTTACATCTAATCAAAAAGGAAGGTTTTAATTTTAACATAGCAAAATTACATATAACAAAATAGCCATCAAGCAAAAATTATAATATCTAGTCTATTTGTATTTAGCAAAATTAAAGAAAATACTCTTATCATCTACCTTATCCTTATGAATCTCAAGTTTCATATCCAATATACCTTTTAAATGACTAAGAAAAACTATACCTATAACTATCTAATCTCCAACTACATCAAAGAACACAGAAGGATATATTTACCCAAGTAAACCAGAAGTCTAAGCAACTTTTAAAATCTAGAAAGGACAGCAATGACACCTATCTGCCTGGACAGTCACCCAAAGTTCCTTTATAAAGTTGGGGCATCCATCTTCAGCCTACAGGCCCAGAGTCTCTTTATTTTAGTGAAGCAGGAAATCTGCTCTGCCCATTCCGGCACCGTTTATCAGTTGCTTCTCCTCGAGTCCTGAAGAATGTCTGACAGTTTTCTCTGTAAAGCAGGAACCTGAATGACCATCTCGGCTTGTTCTGCCAAAGTTCAGAGATCATCTTCCTATGGAACCTGTATGTCTAGTTTAAACATCATACTGTCAAACAGTCAATATAAGAACAGGTTCTTGTTCAGTGGCTAACCATTGCCACAAATAGACTCCATATGGAGTTTCTTCAATGCCCATTTTTTTCTTGAAGTAAATTAGTGCTGCCAGGAGCAGACCTGTCTCACTGTCCAGAAAAGTTTAAGCTCTTAAAATATTTTAAATGCCATATTCTGTAGGTCTTAAATGTGTTTGAAGATTACCTATCTAATTGAATTATATCTTTGTATACCTAAAAATCTAACTAACGTGCATTTCTTAATTATACATTACAATTTTAAATCAGTTACATAAACATCATATCTTAAACAAGAGTAGAAAAATACATACAGCATAAATGAACTGACCTTAAGTTTGTATCAATAAAACAAAATCCATACCAATGTAAAACATTTCAATATTAACAGCTGATTTCTTGATCTAAGTAAATTCAATAATCTAATTTTTAAAAAATCATTCATATACCATATCCCCTTTTTCTTCTTAGAAAGAGAATAACTATGACCATTAACCATTTATAATGAAAACAGACATTTAGAAACAATATTTGGGGAATTTGGGCATAATTATCTATTACTACTTCCTGCTTATTGTGGGGCGTTGAAAATCTCACGGTTGTTGAGACTGGATCAATCTGCAGCCCTAAAGCTGATACAGCCATCTCTTTCCATCAGAGGTTTTCTTCAGGGGGTCTTGGTTGATGAAACTATATTTGCCTGGAAGCAATCCACAGGTTCTCATCTTCTCTGGAAACAAAATCAGAACTCTTCCAAAGCAATAAATCCTTAGACACAAATTTCAAAATCAAAATACCTTTAAAACATATATTCTTGTTTAACTTAGTAGCCTTTGTATTTGCAATCCATTGTCTTTCTGCAGTTAGCTCATTAACAGTTAAAAAATTAAAAGAAAACACAATAACAACCAAAATCCAGGTTTTGTGTCTATTTTCCATCTTTATGTGGCTTATTATATTTTTATTACTCTATTTCTCTTTTTAAAGACTTTCTCTTTTCTCTCTGAAGCCTGTGTACCTTTTACATACATTGTAACCCTTTTTCAGATTTTTTTCATCTGAATCTGTTTTATTGTGAATCCTTAATCATCTTCTAACCAGAAGAGCTTTTAAAATACACTCTCTTAAAGAGCTACAGTTCTCTTAAAAGGACCGAGTCTCTGTTTGTGGCCAGCAAACAGAGCCGACCCAAGAAAATGTTGCCACTAAGAAACCATTTGACTTTGTTTCTTCTTTATTCAAAGTAAACATAAACCTTAAATCAATCACATGCTACTGAGTCTTCTGTGAGATTTCAGGAACCGGCCTGATTGCAGCTTACACTGCCTGCCACCAGTCCTCTGGTGCCATTTTGAATGTGACCCGGATGTCACGATTTCTCTGTACAATGACCCGCTTCGTATACACAACTTGGAAGCTGCCTTGGCTCAGTTTCTGTGATCTAGTACCCTTTCTAATCTTTTTCAGGCTTTAAGTGGATAATCGCCCCACGTTGGGTACCATCTGTTGCAATGGTAAGGTTTCTTGGTCCCAGGGCGGCCAGAGGCCCAAACCCACAGACCTGCCACCCAAGACCCCTTAGCCACCAGTCACTGCTGTTCAGGCCCCCAGAAATGACTCAGACACTTATATTAACTTCATGCTGTTTGGCCTATGGCTCAGGCACATTGCTAGCTAGCTCTTACATCTTAAATCAACCCATTTCTATTAATCTGTTGGCCACGTGGCCCGTGTGGCTCACCTGTGCTCCTTACATGTTGCTCCTTGGGCAGCTTGCTCGCTCTGCCTGACTCAGCCCTGCTTCTCCTACCTATGCTTTGATTTCTCCTCCTACTTCTTCTATGGTGCCTGTCATGGCCCAAAACAGCTCCTTTATTTAAAGATTGAGATTCACAGCATACAGAAAGGCATTTCCACATCACATGTATATATGGAAATGACTTAATGAAACCCCTTATTTTATACAATTTACATATATGCATACATATGTCAAATTTATACTTTTTCTGTGAGCTGCCAAGTTGTCTTTCTCTTCATTTCTGTTTACCGAGAAATATTCTTTCAAATAATTCTATTTTAATGATTCCAAGAATCACTGACCTGTAACCTTGGGATGATGAATGTCTACTTAGGAACGTATATGCATTTGAATATTTTTAAATACTGTTTTCATTCACTTAACTGTCCTCCATGTTTACCACAAACATATCTTTTCCTGACCTCTAATGTTTAATGCACTATGGCTTTCACTTTCCAGATTTGATCATAAAAGAAGATGCAGATTTTTTTAGCATCAGGAAATAGTTATAGAAAATTCTTTCTTTGGAGGTTATTTTCAAGTGAAGAAAACACATACAGTAAGTAACCTGAAATATTAGTTTTCAAGAGCCAGAGTCTGCAAGCAAGACTCATCAATGAATACAAAAATTGCTGGGGGAAATTGTCAATAACATAGTTTGGGGTAAGTTTCAAATTATTTCACCAAGGTAGTAACTTTGGAGTGGACAATCTTGGCAGAAACTGGCTTACTCATCTGATGAAAGCTAAGATGCCCAATTACATGGAAAATGATCACTGTGTGCCTCCTTACATGAAGCTCAATGAAGAAAAGTACACGGCTTCTATGGTCTTGCTGTCAAAAAGAACTCTGAAGCTAACCACAAGGAAGGATCAGACAAACTGAGGAAAATCTACAAAATAATTGGCTTGCACTTTCAAAACTGTCCCTGGCTTTAAAAACCGTGGAGAGTGTCCCAGATTAATGAAGCCTGTCAGTGTGAAAACAGAATACAGCATGTGATCTAAGGTTGTATCTTGCTACTGAATTTTTTTCTAGAGGTAGTTGATAGAAGACAATGGTTGATGTTAATTTCCTGATTTCAATTTTTATGCTGTGGTTTATGTAAAGGAGTGTGTTTGATTTTAAGAAACACACAGTGAAATAGTTAGAAATAAGTGAGCATTGTTTCTATAATTTACTCTCAACTTGGTCAAAAATAAAGAGATCTATGTGAGAGAGAGGAAAAGAGAGAATGAGGCAATGTGATAAAATACAGGAAATCATCATAAAAGGTGGTGAGTAGTTCCCTGTAAGAAGTGAGTGAATGTGTACTTTTGGCATAGCACAGATAAACCAAAGACCCCAATGCTTCAGACCCATGGGAGTGGCAAAACCTTTTCTAATTGAGGCTCAAAGGGATGGCAAAGCCTCCTCTGGTCTGTATGTGTATAATGATAGTGTGTAAGAAAAAAAAAATGTCCAGTGTAGCTTCTGACCTCCCCAAGACGTCTCTCTTACAGAGACTGATCCTACTGAGATTAGCTAAACCTGCCCCATTGCAATAAAGCTGCCTCCTTGATCAACTGTATACAATAAGCATACTGTGCCTCCAGGATACTGCAGCTTCTCCATCAGAGAACCCAGACTACTGATTTCAGCTTTTCTGTGTCTGTGTGCCTGTAATTTCTTCAATCCTTGATCATCCCAATCAGGGTTCCAGGAGCAACTTCATGCAATAGAACGCCATGCATTAGTTTTCCAACTTTTCCGTAAAGTTGAAAACAATGTCAAATGGGAAATGATAAATAGGTGTAATTTTAATTTTGCCTACTCAAAGTGTTTCCTCATGATACCATAATACTTTAACCTCAGTTTCCATGGCAACTTTCATCTTCTGGAGTACTTTGCCTGATTTTCCCATTCTATTTACAGATTCTTTGAAGACAGGCGTGCATTGGTTTGCATTCTGTTTTCAAACTACCTTTCAGGGGGCCTAACTGCTGGAACCCCAAGTAGAGATAAACCTTTCATGCCTTCTGCATCTCTGCTAAGAGTATCATTAAAAGACTACTGAATGTCTGATTTGCAAATAATGGGGGGATAGGGGGTAACTAATAAGTAATATAGTTTTTCATTTTGAAAATATGCATATTAAACAGAAACAATGCTTGAAAATTTTTGCTAATTCAGTAAGAATGAATAATTTGCATAAATTAAAAGAATGAATTTTATGTTGTGGGAATTGAGTCTGATTTTTAAAACTATATAACTAAATTATTTAGCATTTTTTTCTCTCCAAATTCTAGCCTTCTACTACAGTACTTGACTGCCTCTCTTATTATTCTCCCACATCTACCTCTCTCTTATCCATCACAACTAACAACTCCAAATAGATGATATGGTAGGTTGTGCAATTCCTATCTCACCCACTAGCCTAACTTTGTATGCATACTCACATCCCAAGGACTTGCCAATCCTCTCTGACCTCATACTCCATATCTTTCAGGCACATCAACTAGAAAGCAATGTGAAAGAAGCAGCACTATAGCAAGTGTTGCCTCATCACTTGAGCAAGCACTGGAGCTCTCTGAGGACCTTCTCCCTTCTCTGGTAGATAAAAGCTGTACTTATTCCCGTGTCTTAGTGAGAGGTGTAAATGAGGTGATAATATTAATATCAACATCAATAGTGATGGCAATTTTAATAGCAAGTACTTTTATCATAATTTAATACACACTGCATTGATCCTATATCCTGGTTGTCATAATTAATCATGACCACAAGCTTGTGTGGCAAATATTTTATCATAATCGCAGAGGTCCCAGTAACAGAGGAAACATAGCAGAATTCAGACCTCAGACCCCTCTGAAACATGTACTTTATGTAGTAACTTAGCTAACCCTTAACCAGTCCACCATGCAGTAATAACTATTATCTCCCCTGATAAGTCAACTGATGCCCAGAAAGCCAAAGCAATAACATATACGAGGCGCTCAGTGGGTTAAGGCAGCTTCAGCATCCTGACATGATTTCTTACCCTTTCCTTGAGAGCTGTACCACATGAATGTCTTTTGGAGGGACAGGTGGTAGACTATCTTTACTTTGATTCTAATCTCCTTTCTTTCTCTTCTTAGATGGGGATGGATAATTCAACTCTGTCTTTCAGATGCTCAGTTGTGCCTGGGTAGACAGATTCATCCTCACAGATACTGAAAATACAAGGTAGGTGCTGGGAAGCTAAGGACAGGATTTCTCTGTAGGCCAGAACAGACAAGGGGAAGAGTATTTGTGAGTGGAAATATGGGGAACATAATGGAAGAAACGGTATTTGCCAGATGTGTGGCCAGTAGATACATGGAATGAAGCATGATAAATATTTATCATTTTTTCTCCCCAACTACTAGCCTTCTCCATATTCAGAGAGGGACTTATCATTGGGATCTGTGGCCATGACATTTTGTGTGAAGCCACTAGAGGGCAGCTTAACACATGTTGGCATTTAAGAGAAAAGTGTTTTGTTTTCATTTGGTCTTGATTTGTTCTTTTGTAAGGCGTTTCTTGCTCCTGGGGATTGGACGCCCCTGCACACAGTTGTCTTCATTGAAAGTCGAGACTATTAGCATTCACACAAAGGAAAGATAAGGTGAGAGCTTGATCTGATCTCTCTCCTTCTCCCCGTATTTCCAGGAGAGTCCTGGAAACCATGCCAAGGAGCCTTACATCTCCAGTGCCATATTTCCCTTCCCTACCCCTCTTCCTTCCTTCCTGACACTATCTCTGAGCAAACACACTTTAATTGTTCATTAATACCAATTTCATTGCCTTGTAGTTATTTGTGCTGTTTTAATTAAGGTTTCCCAATAAGCAATTACTCTTTCTCTAACTTTACATCTTTACTAAAGCTGGATTTGCCTGTGTTTACCCCTTTGGGAAGACAGCTTTCCTATTTCTGCTGGCCAGAATTGTGTCAGTGGTTTTCTTGTCCTTCCGTGGACAGAACCTGGGGACCCTTTGAGGCCAAGAACGTATATGAGACTGTTTAGCACTCTTCGTGACTAATAAAGCGCTGAATACTTGGTGTGTGTCCAGTGCCTGATTCTGTTTGCTGCAGAACTATAGTGAAGAGAGAAGCAGCTAGTTGTTCTGCCTCAGCCAGGGCTTTAGCTGTTGAGTCTCACACATATACCCTTAGAATCTGTACCTGCAAAGATGTCTCATACCATACAGGGCTGCATCACAAAACCATGCCCCTCATCTACTTTCAGATGCCTCCTAGTGCACCTGAAATAAACTCTACTTCCTCATCATGGCCTCCATGATCATTCTAGCCTCCTCTCTCACACTGTCTTCTCCTAGCCATCCCATGCACCATGCTCCAACTACACAGCCTCTATCTCCAAACACACCTTTCCTGCCCTTGCATACATCTCCAAACACACCTTTCCTGCTCAGCATACATGAGTTCCTCTCCCTAGAACTCTTCTTTCTAATACCCTGTGGGTGGCTCCTGTTCTATGCTCACATCTCAATTTCATCAGTCTGAAAGGCTTTACCTGGTTATCCAACCCCAAAGAGATACCCAGTACCTCTTTTGTCAAATTACCAGTTTTAATGCTCTGCATAGTATTTATTTAAATTGTGTATGTCAACTTGTGTCTTTGTTGCTGGCCAGCTAGATGGCAGGATCCAGGAGGGGGTGCTATGAAACTGTTCACTGACAGAGCTCCAAGCCCATAACAAACCTAAGCCCAAAGTGGCCTAGGTTTTCTGACCAGAAGCCTATTGGGACCCAAATGCAACTTTCCCTGAAACCATGCTTCTCCTTCCCAACCTGCACCCTGTTGACTCCAGACCTTTCTGCCTTGATGAGGTGAGCTGCCAAGAATTTGGCACAACTTCCAAGAAGGCCAAGGTAAACTAAACTGCAGGACTGACCAAACAGAACCCTGAATTTAAG
Source organism: Phyllotis vaccarum (assembly GCA_033318265.1). NCBI lineage: Eukaryota > Metazoa > Chordata > Mammalia > Rodentia > Cricetidae > Phyllotis > Phyllotis vaccarum. Next base: position 33,416,295 of record JARWLC010000001.1, on the reverse strand, counting down.
CCAAAAAGTATACCACTTGAATCTCTCTCTCTCTCTCCTCTCTCTCTCTCTCTCTCTCTCTCTCTCTCTCTCTCTCTCTCTCTCTCTCTCTCTCTCTGAACTGAGCAGATATAAAGTGTGGTTTAAGCACTGTTGGAATCTGTTAAAAATCACTGTTGGTGTTAATGATAAGTTATTTGAATTTATATTGGAACTATTCCCTCTGACTTTTGCTTTCAAATATGCAAATGTGATGCTGGGAATAGGGTAATCTGACTTCCTAGCATCTATTGGACCCCCTGCTGCTTAAGCTGCCCTAAGCAGAAAGCCTGTCAGCCTAACTGCCAATTGGATTACCCCTTTGACAGAAGCAGTCATCCTGGACACTGTGCAGATATCTATGGAAAAGATTACAGCTGACCACCCTGGCTCCTGACTGTGCAATCCCCGCCAGGGCTGTTTAAAGCAGTTTGTAGCAGACATCTGGAAATCACAAGCCTGGGTGAACCATTTCCACTTTAGCCAGTTTTAATGCTCTGCATAACATTTATTTGAGTTCCTCCCCTGAAGGAATTAGAATGACTGACAAGAAGGCTTTGATTGGTTCAAAACACAAGCTTTAATGACAGTGCCGACGCCAAAGGCAAGGCTATGACTAATAAATGGATGGTTGGTGCAAATGCCCCCTCTTGGGCTACATAAACAAGTTACTGCATAGCTCACTTGATGAGCTAGCTAGGGACACTTTCCTCTGCTACACCTTCACTGGTATTGTAAACTCAGCCCCAATGAAGGCTTCTCCTGAATAGCCTTACTTTGAATAAGAAGGAAGCAGCAAGGGACAGTAGTGACTGGGGACCACAGTGGTATGGGCAACTTGATAGCTAAGTAAGCACCTGCCTTGCCTGCCTTGAACCGTAGCATCCACCTCAGGCTGTCATCTAGTCCTACAGAACATGCAAACTGATAGTGTGGGCCACATATTCACAGACTCAGTCAGGGTCATGACAACTTAAGACCTCATGATATTCAGTGTGAACCCAGTACAATCAGGAACCACTCTTGTTATTGGGCTTGTTTCTGATTCCTGAAGCTGAGCACCCAGGCACTGCAGTATGCATTCCTGAGGTCAGGGCTTCTAAGTACAAAAGTGTCTATAACTGCTTGAAAGCCAAAAAGATCTCAGTGACTAACATGTAGTATCATTATCCCCCAATACTGGGCTACTAAAACAGCTCTACTTGTGACTGTGCCTGTCACCCAGTTCCTACATGCTGAGCCAGCCTCCTGGGGCAAAGCACCAATACCTCTGATTGTCTGCTGAAGAAGCACCTGGGGCAAGGCCTTAACATTATCATTTGACAGCTGAAGAGGTGACTTTCCTCAAAAGCCACACCCACAGCATCCACAGGCCTGTATCTACCCCTGACCATAGACATTGAGGTTTTCCTTTGACATGAACCAGGTACAACTGACCCCATTTGTTGCTCCCAGAGTGATACTGGTTGTGCATACCATGCAGTTCTTGAATGGCCCTATGGGATGTCTTGGCTCCAAAAATGCTACCCACAGAGACAGGTAGCTCAAATGTGACCTCCAGGCAAGAGCCACTGACAACTTAGAGAAATAGCTGAAAATTCTCTAAAAATGAGAAGCTGCAGTCCCTGGCTGCCAGAAGAGATCTTGGGAGATTTCAAGTCTTCAGAGACTAGGATCTCAACCTGATATAAAATCACACTACTTTCCAAGTTTCTAATACTGAAGGCCTGGATGGGACTATTGGGTTCATTTATTAGTTTGCCATATCTATCTGCTTCTGCCTACTGAGTGATGCCACTCACTGCTGTATCAAACTCTGAGGAAAAGGAAAGTGCCTACAATCCAACATTTTAGGAGCTTCTTGCCCATCCATGATTTCTCTTCAGTGCAACAAAAGAGCCGATGAATTGATGGATGGAAGGATGGATGGATGGATGGATGGATGGATGGATGGATGGACGGACAGATGGACTCAGATTTCCTTGTATTTATAGGAGGAAGCAAGAGGCACCAACAAACATAAGCCTAGGCGATGGACATCAGATGTCCTGCATCTAAATTCTAGGACCTCAATGTCCTAAGAATAATATTCAACAACTTTCTTTACTACCTTATACCTCAGTTTCCTTATCTCTATGATGGAATTCTGGAAATCATAAAATGGCTATTTCATGAACTTAAGATAGTTAATGGGTTAAAGTACAGCTATGCAAGACCAGCAGGATGGTTCAGTGGGCAAGGACACTTGCTGTGCAAGGCTGAGAATATGAGTTTGATCCTCAGAACCCTCATGAAAGAAGAGAACTAAAAAAAAAGTGAAAGTTGCCCTCTGAGGTCCATGCAAGTCTTACACACACACACACACACACACATACATACACACACATACACACACACATACACACACACATACACACACACATACACACACACATACACACACACATACACACACACATACACATACACACACACACATACACACACACACATACACACACACACACGCACACACATACACATACACACCTTACACACATACAATGATGATGATGATACGTTGTCAACTGAGAGGGTATTATGTATCATTGATCCCCAATGTCCAGCATCTTCCACAGTATATTGTCCAGTCTGTGATCAGTGGATCTTTCTGGCCTCAGAAAGAATCAAGGAGTATATAGAATCAGAGACCTGTGACTTCTGGCAGATGCTGTGGTCCTGGTTGGACATGCCTGTTTCCTCTCCGTTGAGTTCATTACCTTTAACATGTGTTCATGGCCTGTTTTTCAAAAGAAGCTGCTTCACAGAAGTGGGCCAAATCCATACACAGGAAGAGCAGCTATGCAAAAATATTTAAATAGATTCCTTTCTGGTTATTTCTGCTTCCTCTACACCCTCTTTAATAGAATCACTCCATTTTGAGGTCCCTTGGAAAATCTCCCTCACAGAGGAATGTAATATATGCCCTGTAGAACTGCCAAAATTGCAACCAATTTCCAAAGAAAATTACTCCTATCCATCAAAGAAGCCCTGAGCTAATAGCAATAATGAGGAAGACCCAAACCAGTAACTCCCAAGGGTCTTCTGGAAGGCAACAGGAAAAAGGCCCATCCCAAGAACAGATTAATAGAAGAGAAAGAAGAAAGGAAAAGAATTACACAAAAATCACTAAATATCTTCTGTGCAGGCTCTTTGCCACCCAAGTCTTAAAACCAAGACTAGACAAAGTCTTGAAATGAAGGCAAGTAGGCTTCCAGCGTGGGAAATGGGAAGCATGAGAGGGAGAGCACTTGCAGAACCACAGCTGCATGGGTGACTGACTGCCCCAGCCAATGAGTTCTGGAGAACTGCTACAGAGAGACCTGCCCACCTGGCTACTCTTTCTTCCCATAAATCTCAAACATGCTAAGGAGGGTCTAACTGAACAACTATCCCTCCAAATAAATGCAAGGTGAACACACAGGGCCAGCAGGCACATTTCAAAGGGGCATTTCCTGAAAGCAGGAGAATACAATCACTCTCCAGGTTGCCAGATGGGAAAGAGCTGCCTGAGCTTCTGTCACTTGCAGGGTCCTCTGAATTTCATGGATGATGACTGTATCTGAAGAATCCAATAGCTCTATGATGTGTCTGTCCGATGAACCCCATGCCCATTGGCATTCACCAAGCTGAGACTCTTCAGACTGAGAGATGCATGCCAAAGTTCAGAGTTTAGAAGTGCGACTGAACTCCAGTCCTCCAGAGTCTACGTATTCCATGACTCTGGCTTTGCTCTCTGAGCATGTGTTTCTTTGTGCAGTGGAAAGAATACTGCATTTGTTTGCAAGGTCTGCAGAAGATAACTCAGAGAAGCATCAGGTAACTAGTACAGGACTCTCTCTGTGAGTCTGGGAAAGGATGGTCTGGCAAGCTCAGGTCAGGCTCTGAGCCAGATATGGTGATCTATCTACGCAGAGGGTGCCTTATATCCCAGCAGGGCTGGAACAGAATACACATCATTAATGTTTCTGGGACAGACTGAAAACACTGAACCTGCCATGGCTGAGAAGATAAAATAAGGCCAGAACACCCACCCATGAGGCTAGTAATAAGCCATAAACCCATCTCCTTAAGCCCAGCAGAAAAAGGGAAAGAATCCAAGAAAGAACCTGCTTCCCAAAGCAATCAGTGTGTTCCAGCACTTGATCTGCTCAGGTAGCCCAGCTGCAGTGGAGGACATGCTTGCTTTCTTTTCTTTAGGGAAGAGAGCAGCAATTTGTGGCTTAGCTGGAACCAGGAGCCTCTCCACTTACGTGGTTATTTGGATGGAAAATTTGGATCAAAGCTGCAAGGCCCTTGAAGGCCACCTCTTGAGAGAGCTTAACGCTTAAGTGATCAAATGACTTCCAGAGGTGAAATCCCCAATTGGCAGATGATGAGAGCCAAGTGCTTCCTGCAGTCAGCCAGCAAAAGGCCTGGAAGATAGGAAGTGGCATTCAGAGTTCTGAGGAGCACAGCCCCAGTTTCATTCAGGAAGCACTTGAAAGTCATCCAGTACATTTACTGCACTGGGGAAGACAATGTAGGGAAACAAGACGCTGAGATACAGCTAAAAGAACATGGACTTGGATCCTGGAGTTTGAGTTTCGAATTCTAGCTCTGTTACCTTGCATTGAATGAGCCTGGGAGAGTCAGAACAACCCTTGGCAAAGAGAGTAGAGATTATTCAGGGAGCAAGGGTCATATATTGCGTATGACTGGGTCCCACTTGAGCAGATCATGGCCACATGATGTTTCTTCTCAACTCTGTTCTATAGATCAATCATTCTTTTACAGATAGGAGGGTGAAACAAGTACATTTGCTGGTGCTGATTTTATATATCTATATTCTACCAAGACTTTTATGTATGAAAAGAAAGAAATTCTACCACATAGGATGTTGATTTCCAAATCTTCCTTTGACCATTTGCCAGTTGTCAGGTCTTCCTGTTTGTAAGTTAGCTATACCTAACTCAGGCCAAATGGGGAACTATTTTATTCTGAAATATTGACAATGTTATAGCACATGTTTGAACAAGCCATACATGGTTCGCAAAAATCATTTTTAAAAAATATAAAGCTTGCAGCAGTATGCCATCGTGATGTTTTTAGTAACAAATGTTTCTAGGATTTACTCCATTGTCTTCTACCTAGTAATGATGACAGTGACAGCCAGAAGTGGAACTTTCTGACCATCTCCCTGTTGCATGCTGGAATTTTTCTGTGGTTTGATCTGTGCAGGTCTTGAACTTTAGATATGGGCTTGACTTGAATTCTCAGAAGGTAATATTATTTTCAAGGTTTTATGTCTTCCAAATCCTTGAAATATCATTGATTCAGTCCTATGGTGACTTGTATAAATCTTCTTGAGGTCAGCACAGAGGGAATGAGATTCAGCTCCACATTGAAAGAGATGAGTCCTCCACAACATTGATGATGCAATGAATCTCATATCAACATCTTAAGGGCTCAAAGGACAGAGTGAGAGATTCCTCTGAGCTAGAGAAATCAGGGGAAACCCAGGAAGAGGAGCTGGGGCTGTGACGCTGAGTTATTTGACTATGGAAGGTTTTGTACTGTGACCTGTGTTTGTCATGTTCAGACTTTGAGTGTGGACAACTGTCACTTAACTTTGAATGCTAACCAATAGCAAAGAACAAGTGATTTGTACTTGTGATAACACAATAGACGTAGAACCATATGCTGTGTTTTCAGTTGCCAAGATTCTTAATAGTGTTCTTTCTGTTCCTTATAATGGCAGGAGCTATTGTGGTTTGTTTTTTTTTGTAGATTACTGGGTAGGTATTGTATTTTTATCAGGTTCTGGGAGCAGCTGGCATTTGCTAATATTTACTTCTTGCCAACCACAGTATCCAGTATTTTATATGCCTCCCATCACTGAGTTCCTACAATGATGCTCTGAGGTGGATACCATTATAAGCCTGATTTTGCATATGAAGCAACTTTCCCAAAACTACAGAGTTGGCCAGTGGTGAAATCTAGAATTGAACCCAGGTGATCCAGCATCAGGGCCAATGTGCCAAAGATGTTTTAGAATTCACATTTTATGAGTTCTTTGTCCCTAAGTAGAAGTTCTTACTAAACAAAATGAAGACCAATATTCTTTTAAAAGAAATTAAATTTAAAAGAAAACAAATTAGCAAGAAAGGCATGCTATGGAACAGTAGGATTCTGATAGAAGATTTACAGTACTAATAATAAAGGAGACAGTGCATGACATGCTTAAGAAACACCAGGATTCTGATTTTTAAAAAACACACTAATAATAGTAGGGATGAAGATCACTCTTTTAGTATCATGGTTAAATGTACATGTAACAAATCATTCTCTAGGGTCTAGATAGATGAATCCTCCCAAATCCTCATATCTATCCTGAGATTTGTGCCTTATGCCTGTCCCCAACCTACTGGAACCTCCCAAGACACATCCAGACAGATCCTGTATACCCTTCTCTAGGGTATAGCTTTATGATTCTACCTGATCCTTCCCTCCTCACACCCTCCCTAGCTCCCAGATTTACCCCTAAAATCTAAGGTTTGACCAGGAAGCACATTCCAGCCCTATCCCCTGTATACACCTGACTTTATCACACCTAATCTATATCCAACCTCCAGGTCCAATGCAATCTGTGCATCCTCTCTCTTCTGCTCCATATCAGGCACAGACTCAACAAAAGAAGTACATATGTCAAGATCTCCTGATAAAAGTATAAATGATATGAAAGACCAAGGCAGCATTAATTAATCAATCCTGTAGAAATATCTGACAATGAGAATTTCAGGGTGAAGCCCGGACACAAAATCTAAAAGAAAAACTTCATCAAAGAAGTTTAAAGAAGACATAAAGAAACAGCTTATTATCTTAAAGAGAGAACTTGAAGATAATGAACACCCAGGTGATGCTTAAGAAAATACAAGTTTAAGGCTGATGGATATAAGAAAGACTATTGGGATTTGAAAATGGAAGTTAACAAGGAAATACAAACATTGATGGGCACTAAAGCTGAAATAAAGATGGAATTGGAAAACCCAATACACACCTAGGAAACTCCAATGAAAGCTTTATAGGAGAATGAATCAAGGAGAGCATAGAGTATCAGGACTTGAAGATAAACTAGAGGATCTAGATGACAGAAGAAAAGGTACAAAAAAAATAAAACTCAGGAAAGGAGCACACAGGAAATGGGGAAAACCATAAAAAGAGCAAATCTTTGAATTATAGGGGAAAAAGAGAAATAAGAATCCAAGGTCAACAACATAGGTCAGATCTTCAAAACAATCATAGAAGAAAATGTTCTGCAAGTAAGGAAAGGCACATCCATACTGGTCAAAGAGACAAAACCAGAAAAGAAAATTCCCAAGGCATACGATAGTTTAAAAAGAATGTACACATAACAAAGAAAGACTATTGAGAGTTGAAAGAGAATAAGCACAAGTCACATATAAAGAAAAATCCATCAAATAACAGCTGATTTCTCAATGGAAAACACTGGGAGTCGGAAGAACCAGAGCAATGTGTTCAAGTCTAAAAGACTTTAACAGCCAATCTAGACTAATGCACTCAGCAAAACTACCTGCAAGAGTTGAAAAGAATAAAGAACCCCCCCATGATATAAACAGCCCGAACACTTACATACAGCACAGACCTAAAGAAAATACAGAAAGCAATACTTTAGGTAGAAGAGAGAAATTCATATAGCCAAGATTCTGTACAAAATATTAAAAAAATAATTATGAAAACACAGAGTACCATCAAGAACACAGACACCACCACCAAAAATAAACAAACATATTTTGATAACTTTAAATGCTAATAGCCTCAATTCTCCAAAGACACAGGTTGGTTGAGTGTATCAAGAAACAAAATCCATCCATATGTCATCTACAAGAAATACATCCTGGCTTTAAAGATAGCAACCTTAGAGTAAAAGGGTGGACAAAAGACTCCAGTCAAATGGGACCAGGAAATAAGCAGGTGTCACTGCTATTCTAATATTCGACAAAATAGATTTGAAACTAAAACTAGTTCGAAGAGTATTTTAAAGGACACTTCATTCTAATCAAGAGAACAATTAACTAAAACCACGAGAGGGATTATGTTGAATCTGAAGGTTGGTAATATAACCATCTTTACAATATTGATTCTGTCAATGTGTGAGCATGGGGAATATTTCCATCTTCTAGTATCCTTAATTTCTTTATTTTGGTGTCTTAATGTTCTCATTACATAGATCACTTATCTCTTTGATTATGTTTATTCCTTAGTATTCCATTTTTCTTGAAGGGGCTGTGAATGGAACTTTTTCTTGATTTCTTAGCAAGTTCATTATAAAAACCTACTTGTTTATTTATTATGTATACTTACTTTGCTAAAAGTATTTACTAGATTCATGAATTTCAGTATCTTCTTCAATGCTAGCTTGACTATAAACTGTCTTAGCGTGTGCTTATCCTTAAATGCCCTTATTTCCCCATCCATTTTAAAATATAGTTTTGCTGGATTTAGCAATCTTTGTTGTTACTTATGTATCTTCAGGGTTTGAAATATATTGTGCATTGTGTTCCAAGATATTATGGTTGCTAGGGATAACTCTGGTATTATTCTCAATTTTTGCCTTTGTAAGTGAGTAGTAGGTGCTTTCCCCTTACACATTTTAATACTGTATCTTTTCTCTGTATCTTTGACACCATTCTTTAGCCATGTTTATTTGGGGTTCTAAATACCTCTTGCATTTGGCTCTACATGTCTTTCACTACAGCTTGAAATTTTCTACTAAGAATTTACTCAACAGATTCTCTGGGTGGGCCTCAGTTTGTATCCTTGGGCTCTTGGGTGTGAGGTTATGCAACTTTCCTCTTATTGATGATTTAGAGTGTCACTTCCCCATTCTCCATGCCTGGAGCTCTTCTTCCCAGCTGTGATCATCTAATGTGATGGTTTCCTGTTTTTCATTTGTTCACTGGGTTTTTTTCAACACTTCTAGTTTTCTCTTTTCAAAATTAGATCTTCCTGCTGAGTTGTTCTTCCACACTGCTTACATTTTTAGCCTTAGTGCATGATTTCTCATCTATTTTGCTTTTCCTTTATGCAACTTTCCTCTCCAGGTCCTGAATTGAATTAATCTACTCACTTGAATCTATTTTGATGTTATTAAACTTTTTTTCCTAATAGTCCTCAGAAACCTTCACCCAACACTTTATCTGTTTCAGTATCTTTTTTAAAGATTTACATATTTATTTATTTATTATACATACAGCGTTCTGCCTGCATGTATACCTACACTCCAGAAGAGGGCCCCAGACCTCATCATAGATGGTTGCAGACCTCCACGTGGTTTCTAAGAACTAAACCCAAGTCCTCTGTAAAAACAAGTGCTCCTCACTACTGAGCCACTTCTCTGGCCTATTTTTTTTTTAATTCAGTAGCTGAAAAATATGATCTTTTGAAAAAGTCATGGTACCTTTCTTTCTCATAGTTCCTGTGTTTCTCTAATGACATTTTGTGGATCCATTTTGAATATCTCTTCCAGCTTTATTTGGGAACATTATCAATCAGTCCACTCTTGAGGGTTACATCTCCAATACCACCAAGTGATAATACAACAAAATTGTTTCTATATCCACAATATCAAACCACATGAGATATAAAAATGCACTGAACACCATTTAAACCCATAATACATCACCACTGACAATAGACCTGAAAATGGAAACAATAATGTGAAATGTGCTGTGAGGTTAAAAATTACATCACAAAAATGTAGAAATAGCAAATGAATGAGATAATGAAAAGAGGCAAGGAAAGGGAGAAAGGAAAAGTACATTTTAAGTAAATGTTTCATGAAAACCTACAACTGGATCTGAGCCTTGTGGGGCTCTTACCTAAAGGCAGGACTCTGGTCCCTTCACACCAGGGACACATAGCTTAGCCGTATTTAAGCTAGCTTCTTTCCTGTGAATCTTATCCTCTGTGCCTTTCAAAAATCTTACCACGGTATGGGTTCCTAATGATCTGCTTATCTTCGAACAGTTTTTTTTTTTTTTCTTATCTTAACCCTTCTTCATCAGGTTGCACAGACACAGCTTCTCACCTCTCATTTTACCCAGAAACACCTCCCCCAGAACTGTGGAGACATATTTTGAATATCATTCTAGCTCTACCCTCAATCAAAATAGTCCCCGCTCCCCTCCCCTCTCAGTTCCCTTTAATGTGATGTTTAGTTATACATCTCCCTTCCTATCAAGAACAATTATGATAATGTTACCTATCTTGTAACTATGCCATACACTAAAATAAAAATCAGTACAGAAAAATACAAGAGGTATTGGTGTTTAATGGAATACAAAGATAAACTTGCAAACTTCTGAAGTTGTCAACAAAAGGACTGTTGTGAGACCCTTACACAAGAGGTGTTCAAAGAGAGTCACAAACAGCTGCAAGGGAACTCTGTAGTGTTTCCTACAATAAAAGTTAGATGTGGGTCTTGCAGTTTGGTTCAGTGGTAGAGTGCAATGTTCAAGGGCCTGAGTTTAATCCCTAGTTCTACCAAAAATTAAAGTCAGATATGAAGTTAGGTTGAGTACTAAATGGTGTCTCTGGATTCTTTCTGGCATAATATTCTATTTACTCATGTACCTAAGTCCCTCTTTGAATTTACGATGCTCTGTATCTACCTAGGAAGGCAGGGGTATCTGAGAAAACCTGAATTGCAGGGTCCTGAGCTTTGACAACTCTCGGTCATTGGACAATGCCTTCTATCGGTGCCTTGGGCCTAGCTGATTCACATTCAGGACACACCTCTTGAGCTTGCTCCACAGGAATATTAACTATGCAGTCTCTTAATACAACATTTGGCAGGCAGTGGAGGTGGTTGGTTCATTGGCTCCATTATCCAACCTATGTGCTGGTAGGAAAAGAAAAAAAGGAATTCTCATCCAGAGCAAATGATGGTAAGCTTTACATAGCACGGTAGGCAACATCTCAGACTCAACTGCAGGATGATTCTAACTAGATGTTTCTGTAGCCCTCCAAACACACTGAAACCTCCAATCCAGTCAGAAAATCTTACTCTGTACCTTGAATACACAGTGCTTACTTGTGACTCCCAGCTACACATGTGGTTCTGTCACTCAAAGTGCCATCAGCCCAGAGAAAGCTCAGCCACTTTCTGAAGTTGCTGGGACACACCAGATCACAGGGATCTCAGAAACCTGACACACATCTATTGGATACTATAACAACACCACTGCTATCATTATTAAAGTCAAACTACATACCAGGAAATGTGACATGTACTTTATATATGTGCCAATTTATAAAACAAACATGAACAGAAGGAATAATCGATGTCCCCAATATGAAGACAAAGTAACTGACACTTTGCACTATTATTAGGATAATATATAACCAACTCAAGCCTTCCTGGTTCCAAATTCCATGTTATTTCTTAAAAAAAAAAAAAGTATTTTTGTTCTTGTGTGTTTTCTTGACCCTTGGAAAGAGCACAATTTCCCTGAGATCTGGGACTCTGTCAGATAACCCCATGTACCCAAAGAGCTTAAAATAGGACATAAATGACAAGACCTCATCCTAGAGGTTTTTTCTTGTACTTGATCATTGCAAAGTACATTTATATAATGTGTAACCAAAAGAGTTCTAGAAAATACAATGTGCAACATTATCTAATAATAAATCCCTAACCAAGAGTGGGCCTCAAAAGGTCTTGTTACCATAAGATTCCACTCTGGGCATCCTCACAAAAGATAGTGGCATAGTATGGGAAGCATATGAAGCTCTGAGAGAATGGGTTTTGTTGACATAGGCACAGCCAAGTCAATGTCCCCAGTGTCCCAGACCCATGTGAATATTAAAGCCTTCCTCTGGTCAAATTATGGATGCTGCAAATGATTGATTTTAAGCTAAAACTCAGTGAATACACAAACTTCTACCACAGCTTCCTTCTCCTGAAGGGATGACTACAAAGCTGAAGTTGCTCCCCTACAGAAATTAGCTGTTAACTGTTCTGTCCTCCCCAAGCTGTGTACAACAAACCTGCCCCCTCTCTCCTCAACTCCACTTACAGGCTGCTGGTGTATCTCCATCAGAGTGCACATCCCATCCCATCCTAGTCTTCTGTGTATTTGGGTTAGTTCTTTATTCACTCCTTTGTTGCCCTAGTCTGGTCAAGTCCAAAGCTGTGCAGGTTGTGGCAACCCAGTCTGGAGTAATCTGGAGGAAAATAGAGCTTCTTCTAGTTCTTGAGATGTGTAGTTGCGGTGTGTTTCACGCAAGACTTCCAAGAATAGTGGCCATAAGAAAAGGTTATTCTCATGCTATTCCAACTATGAGTTTGTTCACTTAGCTAGAGGATATCATTCTTCACATTGTTCCCTCCCATCCTGGGCCAGCCACACCTGTGTTTATTCCACACTGATCCTATCGCTTGATTTCATTAAGAATCTTGAAATGTTGCCTCTGAGATACTCATAAACCACAGAAACTGTAACTGATATATGTAGAGTCCAGGGAGAGGCAGTAGGGATTAAAGTGAAAGGATTTTAGAGGCACCCAAAGGAAAGTTCACAAAGCCTGAAGTCTCCAAAGGCCTTAAGTAAAAAAGACTAAGGTCCTGTCCTAGGAGAGGCAAAAAAATCTACCTTCAACTATGCAACACAGTTGACATCAATTGTCCGCTCTTCAACCTGCTGACTTGACAGTATTTCATACTTACTAATTCTCATAATTATCAAAGCCAATCTTCTGAAATGTATCTCTTTAGCCTCTATTGTTTAATCTATGTATAACACGGGGGGTGGGGGAGAGTTTCTCTTGTTTACCTCCCACTAAAGCAGGAATTCATAACCTAGTGGGAAAGACAGGTTCTGACTTTTCCCCTCCTAAACTCACACACACAGGAAAACATAGACAGTAAGGAAAAAGGCAGTCCTCATCCCTGTGTTTGTAAGATGTCTTTGGTGTATCTGTGCTGTGCATATTTTTCTGAGAAAAGTATGGAGAGAATTAAAAATTTTCCAAATTTCAAGAACTCCTAATTTCCTAGTCTTGAGCAGTCCCATCAGCTCCAACAATCTGTTTTCTGGTACAGACTTAACATGCTTCTGTGGTTTCTTTTGTATTCATCAACGCAGGAACTCGAAGGGTTTTGGTACTCATTCCAAGCAAAACAAAGAAGGACATTTGAAAAGAATCCTGAGTCTGGGATCTGAAACTGGTGAGTCCAAAGTTAATTCAGTGACTTCTCTGAGTCTTAATTTGTCTCCCCTGAAATGTAAAATTGGAATACCAACCCCACAAAGATTTTACAGACCCTCACTGATATAATAAATATCAGTCTGGCCAGCACAGGTCCAACTAACAAAGAAGCTCACACGATGTCCACTAGTTCATAGATTCCTAATGGTGTGGTCAAGTCCTAGAAAGACTCCATATTTACCTTTCAGGACTTCAGACAAGGCAATCTGGAGAGGTTGTTGTGTACTCACTCATAAAAACCTTGGACCTCTGACTAGGTTTTGTAGCACAAATTCTGGCTGTATTAAAGGACACTCAGAGCCAGATATTGGGGAAAGGCTGGAATATCAAAGAGAGGAAACATCACAGTCAAATCTCATCTTCCAGCTTCCTCAGCCTCACTCATCTTGCTTCTACGGAATGAGTCAGTCTTCCTATGCCTGCCTTAAATACCTTCTTCTTCACCCAGTTGTTTCACATCCAGGTTAAGATTAAAGGTGTGAGAGACTCCTATCTGGTAGTTAGCCTTGAACTCACAGAAACACAGAAATATCTATGTCTCTGAAGTTATGGAATTAAAGGCATAAGTCACCATTCCAGGTCTTTCCTATGCTGGGATTAAAGGCACGAGTTACCACTCCTTCACCCTCCTGCATTGACTGTGGTGGATCTGATATTTCAGACTTGTTTTATTAAATATATAACATATCACCCCAAGGTTTGGTTCAAATTCATAAGGAAGAAAATATAATCCATCTGCCTCTTTGTGTCCCCAACAGATACTTTTCTCTTGCAGAGGCAGATTTGCTGTTCTTGTCTGTTAAGTCTCTGATAATCCTTTTTCCCTGGAAGAATTGCCATCATGCCAAGACACAAGGTTCTAACGATGCCTTCCTTTCTCCTTCCTCCAGCCAAAAAGGCAGAGAGCATAACAACTTAAAATCTGTTTCATAGAGTTAGCTGGGCTTGACAGCAACTTGATCTTACAGCCAGTTTCCTCCATACAAACTGCAGTTGAGGAGTTGGAGAGGTGGCTCAGTGGTTAAGACCATGTATAACTGGTTCTCAACCCCAACTCTACACAGGACACTTGAAATCCTAGAGGTAAATTGGGGCTAGGCTGGGAAGCAGCACAGGAGCCATACATGCTAATGCCTTCTATTTCATCTTTCTTGACAAAAGAAGGCAGAAAGTTTAGACAGCTGCCAAGAAACTTGGCAAGACCTTCTTGGCCAGAGGTCAGAGGTCAGGAGAAAGCATGGGAATTCTATCTCTAATTATGTCCTGTTTAATTTGGCTCTTTCTGTAGCTGGCAAAGCCAACCAGCAGCAGAGTTCTTGCCCTTGGGTGGCCATTAGCGAGGCTAGCTTCTAATTTCAGCTGATTATTTTGGAGACATAGCCCAGTCTTTCTATTCCCATCTTCCCCTTTATTTGTCTGGGATAATAATAGATTCTTCTCTTTGGGGAAAATTTTGAAGGAGTTTTTAAAGAGAGTAACATCATTTATTCGTCACAATTTTCTTTGTATGGCTAGGCAGGAAATGGTTTGTAGCCACTGGCCGCTAAGCACTAATCAAACTGACAATTAGTAAAAACTGAGCTATCAAATTCATTTCAAGACTGAGTCTCTGTTTCTTAAAAAAAAGCCTGTACCTATGTGTTTTTTAGCCTATGAACAGGCATTAGCTCGCTAAGGGAGGATTTGAATGGAAAGAGCCCAAGGACTGAGAAGCAAGGAGGCCAGGATATGGGAGACATTAGCAGAATCATTCAACAACATAAGCTTCTAATTCTTCAACCAAAATATGAGCAAGATGGTCTAATAGACACCAGGGTTATGGTCAATGGCTACTTAAATCCACCCATAATAATATACGAAAGGAGCACTATAACTGGGCTATAAGACCAGAAACCTGTAGAGAGAAGTACGTACCCATGTACTTTACCATAGGTTATAACCAAATAAAGTTAGAGGCTCCATTTGTCTAGGTTATTATCTTTATTCCCCTCCTTCAACATATGTTTTACCCATACATTGAGAAGATATGGTTTGTCATCCTCTAAGGACATCCTCCAAATACCTTTAGAAAGGCAATAAATAAAGCTAGTGACCAAAGCAATGAATTATGTTGCACGAGGTCCCAGATTAAATAGCTAATTTATTAGCAAATTCAGGCAAAATTCATGGCCATTTTGTTTAGTCTGACCCACTGCTTTTGAAATTACATTCTCTTTAAAAAAAAAAACAAAAACCTGACAGGTCATTTATATCCTGGTGTTAGCATTTCAAAACACAGGATATTGTGGAGCACCCAATTTAAAAATCCTTGTGTTAATCCCTGGGGATTTCCTGAACATGACTATAACTGTCATACTCATATTTCAAGCAAGTTCTTCTGGGCTGAGGGTAAGATATTAGATAATGGAAGATAGTATCAATTAGATAAGTATAGATTCAGAAGCAAGGCAGAATTCAGGGAATCTATTCTTCTTACAAATAGAAAAAGATCAACTTCAAGCAGACAAAAACTACTCTGTTTCAAATGAGATGCGATACTACAATGTCAATGAGCAAGAAAGCAATTCCACTACCGTGATCAAGGAACGAAAATTCTCAGCTACACAGTCCTCCATGGAGCAAGTATCTCCAATTACAGAAATTATATGTATGGACATACGAGGTATGTTCCTGAAAACAGTACTGTTTGTGGAGTGGGAAACCTACGCTTGAATCTCAGCTAGTATGCTTCTTCTGTGAGTCCTTAACAAATCTATGAATCTCTTTAAGATTTATTATTACCACCAGAAAAAAAAATGGTACTGACAAATTTAATATACAGCTGTTACACTAGAAGCAGGTAGAACATAAGATTAAACAAAAATGAGAAAATCTATAGCTATTCTTATACAGTAACTATAAAAATAGTATGTATGAAGAAACATTTTTATAATAGCATCCAGAAGATGTCACACTTGTCAATCGTGGCAGACTTTTAGTACTGATTAATGTTGATAAAGCCACTGGGCCTGATAAGTCTAAAGGTTTTCAATTTGAGAGCCTACATCTCTAGGAATCCCATAGGTTCCCAGCCTTTAAAATAAGACAGACGTGCCAGTAACTTTCTGTAACTATAACAAATACTTCAGACAATAACCTTAGGTTTACTTTGGCTCCTAGTTTTCAAGGTTCTGGTCCATGATTAGGTCGACCCATTGTTTTTGTGCCTCTCATGGGCATAACCAATATCAATGACAGGAGTGTATTCCAGCACTGTTCACCTCATGGCCAAGAAACCACAAGAAAAATGGGGGAGGTTTCCACCATCATCTTCAAAACCATGGTCTCAATGACCTAACAACATCCCACTAGGCTTAACCTCTTAAAAGTTTCACCATCTCCCAACAGTCGAAATCTGGAGAACTATTCCCTTAATGCATGGGTATGAGAGAGATTTGAGTTTCAAGCATCACAAATCAGATGCTGGCAATCTTTTCCTTCCCAGAATTCATTGTGCTCCTCTTACAGAAATACACTAATTCAGTCCTCCCTCCCTCATTCACTCACTCACTCACTCCCCCCTCCCTTTCTTCCTTTTTTTATGTTTAAAGCGTCACCTGGTAATCTTTCCCTACAGTTCAAATGAGGCCTGTCCACCCCATGTTATAGTGAGAGGCATTTGGCCAGCTATGCATTCACTCCGCTGTGAGACTCAGTGCTGTGCCAGACTTTTACCAAAATTATGAGAACAGTCATTCCTTTTCATTGGGGTAGCTCATTGGTAAAGGCCAGTCAGTCTGTGCTGTTACTGAACAATTTTGCTATCACTGTGAAATAACTTTGCTGAAAAGAAAGCCAAGATCCCCAAGCAGAGAAGAAAGAACAGGCTCCTCTGGCATCCCATCGCCTGAGCTCCTGGATGTATGAGAACCATATTTTCGGCTCCACTCCACTTGTGAGCAGAAGAATCCTAACCAACCCAGATAACATGGCTTTCTTCATATAATATGATGATTTTATATAATATACATACTTATGTTCCTAGAAGATCAGTCTTCTTAATGGATTCTTTAATTCAAGAGATTAAAACTATTACTCTAACCTAATAGTCTAACCTACTGTTCTAACCCAGTTTTAGATGAGAAATCTAAGATTCAAAGGAGTGACTATCTTACTCCATGTCATTCAGCAACTGGAGCAAAGACTCTGGACCACAATCTGGATCTGCAGGTTCTCTTCCTCACCAGCATATTCCAATGTCAGACTACAAGTAGAATTTCTGAAGAACTGCCACCACACGCCTGCTGATTATCCCATGCCATAAGTCTTCACGTAAAGCTAATCACTGCATGCATGTGACCATCCATGGAGCTAATTGTGTCATACACTTATTATCATGTGCCACTGACCAACACATGTCCCTAATCATCACATTCACTAGTCATCACATGCTGCTGGTCCTCCCTTGTAGTTGACTATCATGCCAATCACTATCACATGCTGCTAACACAAGCTAAGAACCTTTGCTTGCAACTGATCCTCACACGCAGGTGACCAGCACATGGAGCCTATCTTCAAATGACTGTGACTCACATTCAGCAGACCATTTCATATAGATAATGATCTTGCGAGACCGACTAATGCATGTAACTAACACTGTAGTCAAATGACCATAACTGTTGTACACCATTTCATGCAGCCCACCATTGCAGGCTCGAGCTCTCCCTAGACTAGGTAACACAGAATGCCTGCAGATACACCTTGAGCACAACATTTTAAAAATAAAATCCCTAGAAGAACCAAATACAAAATTATGGTAAGAAACTCCTGCTTACAACATGAAAAATAAAAATGAACATATATACCCAACCCAATGTTGAATTTGCACTAATAAATATTAAATGATACCTTAATAGCAAAACATTTTTACTAGCTCACTCCACCCCAGGCATGGTGCAAGGAGCAAACTTGGAAAAAAACCATGGTACCTGCCATAAAAATTGACTCATTTCTTACATAAAATAATGAATCATCCATCAAAAGGAGTGTTGCATTTCATGGGTAACAGAATGAAATCCTCATAGCCCTGCATCTAAACTCTTAGCACCTCATTCTCTGTCTCTCAAATTAAATAAACATTCCCTTTAGAAGAGTCAGTCAAGTGTTTACATGTTTGAAAGTCTCCTTTAGGGAATGTAAAGCATTCAAGTATATTTACAAAAATTCATTTTAAGGGATGCAGTGTATAGATAGATAAGTCCACCCTCATGTTTTCCTGAAGAAATCCACAGTCACTATGTTGTTTTACCTTGTTCTCTGTGAATTGGCTGACTCTATCGTCACTCCATTCTCCACAGAGCACAGGAACTGTGGCAAGCATCAGCCTAGTTAATGTTTACTAACCGCCTCCATGCTCTAAGATTTATACCGAACATTTAGGGATTTCAAGGACAAAGAATAAAAGCAAGGTGCAGTGGACAAAATTACGTCAAATAATGACTAGTCAAATGACAGGAGACAGATTAATTGTAGTGAAAGTGCTGTGATAAATGTCAGGATTATAGCCACATTTTCACTTATTAAGTGCCTGCCACATGCCTGGCACCTCCCCAGTATTGCACCTGTCTGGTGGCATTTGACTCCCACAGCACCATTGTTGTGTGGCTGGATGTCATTTACCCACATGTCACGAGAGAGAATCAAAGTGCCCAACAATCTACACTCCACGGCTCATTAGCAGCAAAGCCAGCAATAGCTCTTGGGTCTGCTTCATTTCGAGAAGATGGGGAACGGCTCTGCATTTGGAAATCTGGGTTCTCCCACAGAGCTTCATGGCACTGGCAGTATAGAGGTCAATATAAGAACACAAGATTCATGCTATAGAGGGGCTTCTTGTAGAATGGCACTCAAAGTTTCCTCACATTAAATAAAAGAAATATAGAGAGTAACTAAGGAACGTGCTAAGGACAGTATAGAAACAATGAAGCCCTTCAAGGAAGGGCTGTGACCTGTTCTTTATATATGCAGCTTTTGCTTAGCGGGTGTGAAGCTTTGAGTTCTGCCCCTAGCACAAGTAACAAGAGAGGGAAGAGAGGGAGGAGGAAAGGAAGGGCGGGAGGAGGAAGGGAGGGAAGGAGAAGGGAGAGACGAAGGGAGGGAGGGAAGGAGGGAGGGAATGAGACTCAGAAGTCTTCATGGCAGAACTGAATGAATGAAGTAAGGCAGTAGTAGATTTAGAAACTGAGAAGTGGGTATAAATGCAGTATTGATACCTGGTGCTTGCAGCTTTCTCCCAAGCTCTGCCCTTGGAGTCTAGTTGCTGGAAGTGAGTTATGTTGCAGGGGCTAGAGGCCTATCAAATCATCCAAGAGGGGTAACTGAGCCCCATTAAGGTAAAGTTATTCCTCCATAGGCATAAAAACAGAACATAGACATGGGATTCCAACTGTCATGCTGAGGCAGCACCCTAAAATACCTGGGCACCTTAGACCAACTTGTCCCATGACATTTAATAAAGCCACACTTGAGATTCAAGGACAACCTCTAAGTCACAGTCTAATGTATGCTGAGCATCAGACGACATGAAAAAGGTAGTCTTTATGAGGTTCAGAGGAATACCTAGCTCCTGTCCCACCAACCACCCTACTACCCCACCACCACTTGGGAGCTCCTAAAAGTCAGATTGGTAAGAAACAATGGCCATCAAGACAATAAAACACTTTCTTGTTATTAGCTAAGCCAGAAGCTGACACCTACACTCAATATTCTCCAGTTAAGATCAATTAAAGCATAGAGGTTGGATCTGAGACTAAATGCTGCTTCTACAGAAAAAAAAAAAAATCATGTTTGTCTTCCCCTTCCACGTTTAAGAAGCAAGATTATGGTGCTGGGGGCTGAAGTAATAGCTAGGGAGTTAAGAGCACGTCTTTATCTTGCATAAGACCTGGGTTCAGTTCCCAGTATCCACATGGTACCCTGTAGTTTAACTTTCTTACTGAACTTTTTTTGGGGGGGAGGGGCCACCAGTCCCCAAATAATGACACAGAGACTTCTTAATAATTATGAAAGCTTGGTCTTAGCTTAGGTCTGCTCCCAACTAGCTCTTACACCTTAATCTGTTTCTATTAATCTATGTTCTGCCACATGGCTCTTTACCTCTCCTCCATTCTATGCATTTAACTCCCTCTGCATCTTCCTGTCAAATCAAATCCCACTTCTCCCCTGCCTAGAGTCTCTCTTTACCCAGAAAACTTGTCTATACTCTTCCTGGCTGGCTCTTGACCATTCAGCTCCTTGTTAACCCAGTCAGGTACCTTAAACAGACGAGGCAAAACACAGATACATCGTCACACTGTAAACAAATAAATATCCCACAACAGAGACTCACAACCATCTGTTAACTCCAGTTCTAGGAGATCCAGTGCTCTTGTCTAACCTGAATGGGCAGTAGGCACACAAATGGCATACAGACATACAGGCAAACAAAGCACTTGCACACATTAAAAATAAAAGAATAAATAAAAATGGGACAGGCACGATGTTAGACAAGGCTCACTTAATTTTGATGCCCTAAACAAAAATAATAAATTTCCGCTACCCTTTATACTGGGCACAAATAGGCTCTCTGCTGCCATACCTACCAACTTCATGCCATTATTTACATTTGACTTTACATTCATTCAGATAAATTAATTGAACTTGACTTAACGAAAAATACTAAGCGTATCTAAAGTTTCTAATATTCACACGACTAGTGGCTAGTACTTTGACAGTGCAAGTCCCATGACTGTAGAAAGCTCTGTGGCATCAGACTAACAGGAAAAGTAAGAGAGCATGGGAGGAAAGTGTGGGCTATCTCAGACAGTCAGTGGAGGTCCCTTTGTCCTACCAGCTCCTATAATAAAGTGAAAATGGAAAGAGAGAGTTGAAACCCCATCTCTACCTCCTGTGCACAGTGAGCTAACTTAGTGAAATTCTACTCCATACTCAATCAATGAACACACTTTTATTCCAAAGAGGAGCATAGTAGGGTGAGGGGGAAAGAATCCTTTCTGTGTTAGAGAGTGTAAATAAAGCACCTGTAAGGCAAACATCAAAATTTTTAACAATTTTTTATCAATATTGACATTCCGCAGAGTGTGCTTGCCATCTAGAATGTGAGCAGCATTCCAGAAAATTACTCAGTGACCTAGTTACAGCCAGTGCCCACCTTCAGATCAGTCACCCCAAGGGCATTGTAAGAATATGGCACATTGACAGGGCCTATTTTCTCTCACTCCATGCCTCTCTGTGGTTAGAGTCAGTCTTGAGTTGTTTGGCCCTGGGTTCTCAGATTTGGGTGACACAATCTTGTCTTTCTCACTGTTCCTCAATTTGTTTCTGCCTTGTAGTTGTTTATTATTTCTCAAAATACGCTGAACTAAATGAAGGGATATTGTATTCACTAGGTCCTTCATTGGGGGAGGGCAAGACAAAGCTAATGCTCACTGTGTATAACTTTACCATTGAATAACTAAGCTTTGACTGAGTGTTTTTCAGATGGGGCAGTTGAGTCTCAGATACCAAAGTGAACATATATCCTGCTGAATCCATTCACTGGGTGGCTTCTGTGTAAAGGATTTCAGGGCTGACCACTTTGTACTTGATAACCAGCTAGGGGTTCCTCCCTAGGAGGCTAATCCTCTCTCTTTCAGATGTCATTGGAGGCCATTAATTTAAGAGGGAGTGGGAATTGGTGGTATTTGAGGAAGACAGGAAAGGGGTAAAGTAGTATGGAATCATTTAAGTTTTTAAAAGAAATTGAGTCTTGTGAAACTAAAGTTGTTTCTTCAAGGTCATACAATCAGTTTTTGGAATATCTAGAAGTCAAACTCATTTCTATTTGACTTTTTACGATCCCCAAAATATTTTACGATAACTGAGTGAATGCTAGCATAATTGATTAGATGAAGTACAAAAGGCTGCTCACAAAGATAACTGTTTAAAAGTGTGTCCTAGAAATTATGTAACTACAAGGGTGCATTCTTGAAGACTTTTGAGTTGTATCATCAATATCTGCTTTCTGTGAAGTCAACATGTTTAGGGAATAAAAATGTGGCCTGGAACTATAAATATTAAGCTGAGCTTAATCGATGGCAGTGTTCTAAATGGAGACAAATGAAGTAAAGAATACAACGCCTGGACAGTCTTTCCTAGCTGCCACAGGAAGACTGCCTTAGGCCCCAACCGGTCTTTACCCTGTGTTGACATCCGGTGTTCCCTTGGCTGACATTTCAAAATAGCTTCCCCTGGGCTGGCCTTACTAAAGCTTTGTCCCCTCCCCGTACTTGACACCAGGTACACTTGTTGTGGAATATTTTTTTTTTAAACTTGGCAAAGATGTATTAATTTGTTTTATATTGTCTGAGACACCTGACTGGCCTAATAGAAAGCGGAATGCTCAAGAGCTAGGCATGGATAGAATAGGCAGGGCTGGCAGGCAGAAAGAATAAATCAGAGGAGAAATCTAGGCTCAAGGAAAGGAACAAGAAAGGAGGAGAAAATGAAGGAGACACCCAGCGTCAGAAGCAAGACAGCTGACAGACAGACAGACAGACACGAGAAGCCATGAAACTAAGACATAAAGAGGAAAGAAAGGAAGCCTGGGGCAAAAGGTAAATAAAGAGAAACTGTTAATTTAAGTTAAAAGAGCTAGCAAGAAATGAGCCTAAGCCAGGCCAAGCATTCAAAACTAATGAGCAGTCTCTGTATCATGGCTTGGGAGCTGGCTGCTGGCCTGAAAGAGAAAACCTGGTACATACCCTAGTGTGTGCTGCCCTACCCTACAGTGAGCCTTAGCTGCCCTAGCTGTCCTCTTTTTTACTCTTGTTCCCACTGCTTTCTCATCTCACCAAGGACTCACCTCTGCCTATATATTCTTCAAGGCTCAACACAGCCTACAAAAAAGTGAATGTGTTGGGATTCAAATATGACCATGCTATCTCAGCCTCAGGGGATATTTGACTTGACATGCTTGGCACTTAACATTCAACACTGAAACCCACATAATGTAGACATATTTGGAATCAAATATTCCCCTTTCGTGGCTGCCTTACAGTATGTCTGACATTTTGAGTTTGACATACTAGACCCTAGACTGGATTATTAGCCTGAAACGAGGGTTTCCACTTCCACCTTGGTCTCTGTATCTGTTGGCTTTTTTCCCCCATGTAACAAATAAGATGATAAAAAAAAAAAAAAACAAAAAAAACAAAAAAAAAACCTTGCTGGACTCTGACAGAAATCTTGCACAGCCACAAGAGAGCTGGTATTCAGGTGATCTCAACCAGGTTTAGGTCCATGGGTTCACATATGTCACGTGTTGAACAGTCTTCTTGGTCTAAGAGATGAGGTGATTAATCTTAGGGCAATTGACAGAAAGACAAGTCTGATCCTCTGGCTTATTTTGAACCTCTTCTCACATCACATTTGCTAAGATCTTGTTGGGAAAGACTAATCACATGATTAACATCAAAATCAAAGAGCAGAGATGGTACTTTCCTCTTGTGAAAATGGGAAAGAGAGAAAAACTGGACAAAAAAAAAATCAAAACTTCACAGATAATACCGTATCCTTTAAATGTCCCTTATTTTGCCACAGCATACTAGAGAATCAGTCAAGATAGTAAATGAGAGAACCACAAAAATCCTTAGACCTCGGAGAAGTAGAGTACATCACATACGCATGTGCCACATACAAACATATGCCTCTCTTTGGTAATGAAGAGATAAGCAGAGTACTTAAATGGCAGGTTGGAAATCAGCAACTGCTTCTCAACAATAGTGTGGTCTTAGTAAGGAACACAAAGGGAAGCTGGTGACGCTATAGGCTGATGAAACTGTTTATAAAGATATTTGAGAATACATATCAGAATGTAAAAACACGAATAGCCTTTGATCCAGCATATGCACTGCTATGGAGTTGCTCTATGAGCAGAATTAAAGCAGTATACATGGTTTATGCTAATTTGTTCACTAAAGCAAGAACATTAAAAAGTAAAAGCAAAAAATAAAAAGAGCAGAATAAGTATCAACTTCTAAAAATTCGATTAAATGAAATTTGGGACATCTATGAAGCATGCCATAAAGACATTCAAAACAAAGTTAGATTTATCTACACAAGTTCATTCATTCAGATGATATATTTCACATTTGTCAACAATATAAATCCTGTTCTGCATATTGACAATGTAGCAGAAAGCAAGACACATGGAGTCTTCTCAAAGAGAAAGAGCAGTGGAGACAACAGGCACATCAACAAAATAATTTCAGGAAGTGATAATAAGTAACAATGTTACCCAAAACAGGATATACAAAAATATAACATGGTGATGAGCAACCCTGGAAAGGGACCACCTTTAACGGGAGAACACTGAAGGCCTATGGGAGAAAATAGTACTTTCATGAGACCTGCATTGCCAGAAAGGCCAAGAGTTTCTTGTAGAACATGAAAATGTAGGTGAAGAACACTGCTGGAAAAGAAACAGCAAAGGCCTTGAGATGGGAACAAATCTGGACAAAGGAAGGACCAGTGACCAGTGTTGTAGGAACAAAGTAGGTCAAGGAAACACGCATGTGAGATGAGTTGGAGAATGAAGAGACCTTGTTTTCGGCTCTGCCTCCTGCATTTCTTCTGTCAGTTTCTCTGTGAAATAGATCTAACTAAAGACTGAGTTTCTCAAACTAGGGCAGAACAAGCACTATAGATCTCACTTGACATGAGGAAATGCAGAGCCCAAGAGTTTAGCAACTTTGCATCTCCAGCTTCACCTTTTATAGCCAGCAGAGTCAGCTCATAAACTATGAGGCAAGGATTTGACATAGTGTCTACTGGTGTTCTTGCCATACTGAACTAATGCCTGGGAAAGAAAAGGTGGAGCCCCTGACACGTGGCAAAGCTCAGTGGACTTCAGCTGCTACTGCTGTACCACATGCCATGTTACTCCAGCATCTCTCCATGGCCCACAGCCATCAAACCCAAAGATACAGAAGTCACCTAAAGGATCCATGGGATTCAAAAGACCAGACTATGAGGTTATAGATAACTTCCAAACCATTATCCTTCCTTCTATTACTCACACACAAGTCTGGCCATGTTGCTCCCATGTCTTAGAACAGAATCTGCTGGGAACTGGGAGATAAAACAGACTTCATTAATTCTGCAAAATAAACTGTAGCATGTTTACTGCATACTCAGAAACATTATCATAAATCATCAGAGGGAAGCTCACCTGTGTAAGTAGAGAAACAGCTTGCATTCACCCTGTGTAAGCAGAAGGACATGGCAGCAATGGCTGTTCAGTGGCTCCAATTTTTTTCCAAAACCCATCCAATGACCAGGAAGACCAGCTGCTCTGTGCTCCATTATGATAATTAGCAGTCATGAATATTGACCTAAAGATTCTAGTGTACTATATATGTGTGCATACACCTATATGCTCAATTAAGTCTACTCTACAATCAGACGAGTTTGAGATGCTCTGGTTACAGAAACATTTTTAAAAATTGTGGGAGGTATGCATACATGTACACATGCGGGGAGTGCACCAGTCTATGCATGTGGAGGCCAGAGGCTGGTATCGCCTGCCTCATAATTATGTGGTTGCATAGTTATGTGTATAACTCAGGTTCTCCTGTTTATACTGCAGGCACTTTAACCATTGAGCCATCCCTTCAGCTCCTGATTTGTTTTGTATGCCAGTTTCTCAGGGGAATGTCTAAATAGATCTTAAGAGATCTCTAGAACAGATCCAAGGACCTGAAAGAGCTTATCCTTTGTACAAATTCACAGAAGTCTTTCATGCCTGAGCTGAGAGCAGAACTCAGGATTCCTGACTCTCCATTCTTGTGGTGTTTTTCTCACTGCAAAGTACTTGACTGAACATCTGAGTTAGAACAGAATACATTGAAGATGTTAGCTCTCTCCTGGGAACAGTGTACAGAAATTGTCATCCTTTAGTAAAAGGTGTGACTAAATTGAAAGTATCATCCTTTAGTAAAGCAGTAACAATGGGCCTACCAAAGCAGTGGTGCAATGTGCATCTTCTACCTTGTGCCTGGGAAGGCTGCACACCTGGGAAGGCTGCACACCTGGGAAGGCTGCACTTCAATGAGCCTATGGTTGCAAAGATGAGAGAATCATAGAACAGACCAAGATGCAGCTGCACAGAAAAGGTATCATCAGCAGACCCACAGACATGGGAGCAAGATAAAAATCCATGTCTCTGATGAAGATTGTTGTGGTTACATGATATGCATAGTACATACAGAATGAAGACTCATCTTCAGATACATGTACAAAATGGAATCATATATCAGGAAGAGTCTGGGCTTTGCAGAAATGAATTTGGGGATCCAGTTTCTATAGTGTCTCATGGAAGCCACTGAAACTGCTTAAAGACTACATTTCCTGAACTGTGAAATGAAAAGAAATAATAGGCAAGATGATATCTGAAATACAGTTTTATATTAACTGTCTATCTATCACAGGGTGAGGATTGGATAACAAACTCCCAGCTGGAAAGTTAGAGAAAACCATTTACTGTAATAACACTGATGTTAAGCAGTGTCAGAAATGTAGTCTCTTTGTCTGGATTTTTAGCTGGGCATATGACACCCAAAATGAAGATGGAGTCCCCAAATTTCTTTGCAGTTAGTGTGATTTATGAGACTGTTTGAGCTGAGAAGATGAAAGTCAGCCAAAGAGCCAAACCCAACCTCAGAGACTCAGTTCTAAAAACCAGAGAGGACATCCTTTCCTCTTCCCTTCCTTACTGTTTTGACTGTGGTCATAATGGCTCCAAGTCAATCAACCATGACGACATAAGCCCTGTTATGTGTGGAAGGAATAAAACAGAAGGAATGTAGGTTCGGAAACCCTAGCATACCCTCCAGTGACCTTTCTTCAATTTAGGAGAAAAAGAGAAATATGACTTGCCTGAGCCAGTATTTCTTATGGCACTTAGAACTCAGCATCTCTTAGGAGCCTGTTAGGAGCAGGGATGCCTCCAGTGCTCACCTTCTGGATGGGAATTTTAGGGAGGGAGTTTAGGTAGCTGTTTTCAAAAGCTGCAGGTACTAGTACCACTGATTCAATTTTTTTAGTACATGCACCTAACCTGATGATAACTGATAGAATAGTCCCAAATTTCAGGCTTTGTCAAGGACTAGTAAAGGCTTAAAAGGCAGATGTAATGAAACCAGAGAGAAAAGTAAAGTCAATAACTGACAGTGTCAGGATTGAAAATGATTTTGACAGTGTGGAACACTGGGTGAGAGCCAAGCAGATGAAATTTAATGGGAGCGTATAAAAAAGCAAATCAAAACGTCCTTTCCTTATTGAAGGAAATATAAAATGTCCTACTCTTTGACTTCTTAAATTAAAAAGAAGAAATATAAAATTACATACTTTAAAGCATGCAAAATAAAGCTATGAACTGATCTTAATTATGGCTGGCTAACAAACTGGGAGGAGGAGGCTTGGGAAAGGAGAAGTGGAAAAGAAAGTCAGTGTAATAAGAAGAAACAGAGTCAAAGACAGAAAAGAGGAAACCTAGGAATCCAGTTCAGACCAGTCTGTGGGTTTGGATTTGGACATCTTGTAACAGGCTTACTGAGTACCAGAAACCACACAGTGGCCACTCTGCTATTTTCACAGCTCAGACACAGAAACAGGAGCAGTGACATGCTGAGTAATACTTCTAGAGTAACACAACTAGCTAAAGGTAAGGAGCAGGATCTGAATCCAAATGGTTCAGTGACCCTCCAGTGCGCAGCAGATGCTATCCTCTAATGCTTAGTTAGGGTTACTACTTCTGTGATGAAATGCCACCGCCAAAAGCAACGTGGGAAGAAAGGGTTTGTTTCACTCACAGTTCCATGTAACATTTCATCATCGCATCGAATGCACTGAGGGCAGGAACTCAAGCAGGGCATGAACCTGGAGTTCAGAGCTGATGCAGAGACCATGGAGGGATGCTGCTTACTGGCTTGCTCAGCCTCCTTTCTTATGGAGCACAGGACCACCTGCCCAGGGATGGCACTGCCCACAATGAGCTGGCGCTCCCCCATCAATCATTAATTAAGAAAATTCCCCACAGCCTCTGATCTTATGGAGGCAATTTCTCAACTGAGGCTCCGTCCTCTCAGATAATTCTAGCTTGAGTCTAGTTGACATAAAACTGGGCAGTGCATTCTTGTTAGGGAACATTTTCCAAAATAATTGATTTTCATGTGAGTAAAGAAACTCATTCCCTCACAACCTGAAAGAAGAGAGATGATGGGAGGCATGTGATCACCCAGAGATGGTTAGTGATATGACCAAAGACACCAGCTCCTTCCTAGTTCTATTGTTCTCAGCCCATATCCTGTGGCAAAAACCCCTCCGAGGTTCAAGACACAGTCAGTGGTCTTGAATCTTTGTGCTTCTTGTTCAGGCAAAACAAGGAAATCTCAACAAGTGTGCCATACCCTGCAATATACAGCTTTGTATACAGCTTTACTACATCAATTAAGGAAAAGGAAGCCTTTGGAACTGTGAGAGTCGTCAATGGCAAGTCTACAGATCAGAAAGGCTATGTTTCTTGAGGTCTATCTAATGCTAGAGTCAAGGATGGGGTCTTCCAAAATCCAGTCTCTACCGAGAGCACAGTGGCCCTAGTTTTTGGTTGTATCTTTTCCCAAAGCAAACCGATTTCTCACCTGTTTGAATTCAACCAAAATAATAAGTAGGAAAAACATAGAACACTCACTAGAAAGCACTTGGAGTGTAAGACAATCAAACCCCCTTTCCAACTGTTCAACAGCCTCCTGTACCTTTAAAGATATCACAGGAAAAGCACTTTGGCCACAACCCTTGACTCTCTCCTCTAACATGCTATTCTATGCCAAGGAGGGAGGGAAAGAGGGAGACATGGATATACAATGGTGCCAGTAGCAGGTACATGAGAAGGAGGTAGCAGCTGGTGACAAGGGGGATGGTACACATCTTATCATTTATGTCTTTTAATCAGTACATCCTGCTTTATAAGTGAGGGAACAGAGAAGTGGGATTATTGGGCACTCAACCCAGTTTGATTCAAGGGACAAGACTAGAGCTTAAACTCACATCTATATGAGTCTACCATTCACCTTTCCCCACACTGCTCTGGACTTTCTTGGTCACTCTTCTGGCTTATATTAGTTATGAGAGCTACTCCTACATTATTGAACATTTAACAGTGTACCAAGAAACACTTCATATGCACATCTCAATTTACTCTGACAATAACCCTGATAGGCAGTTTATACCAATAAAAAAGGCTTTTAGAATTTAAGTATTAAAGGCAAGCCAAGAGAGGAAGAGGAAGCTTATTTCACAGATGAGTATAAATGGGGACAAAGAGTACAGGGATGCCAGGCACAGCTGGATTCAGTGATCTCAGTAGATCAGGGCTGATGTCAGATTATCTTACTTTGAAACCCTTCAGTGTCAACTTGTCCAGAATTAAAGTCACCTAGGACAAATTCCTCTGGGCTTCTACCTGAGTTTCCTGAGATGTTATCTGAGGTGGTGTGATGGCTCTTTTTGGTTGTCAACTTGACTACATCTGGAATGAACTACAATAATCCACAATGCAATGGAAGGCCTACCTGAGAGTTTTCTGGTTTGAAGTGGCTGAATTCACTTCTAGTTGGGACCTTTTGGGCTGGAAGACACATGCCTTTGGTCTGGGTTAAACCTTCTCCTAAAAGTCTTCATAAGAACATAGACTAAGGAAATAGAAAGTTCTATATTAAAACCCAAGGTTGGTAAACATCAAACATCCACTCTTTGCAATCTACTTCTGTGAACCAAACTCGATGTCCCAAAATTTTCATAACCTCCCCAAACAGCACCACTGGAAACCAAATGAACTAACACATGAGCTTATGCGTGGTATTTCAGATTCAGATCATCCCTCATCCTAAACTCAGGGGACATGGATGTCAGCCTGGGAGCAAGCTAGTAAGCAGCTCTCCTCTGTGGTTTCTGTTTCAGTTCCTGCCTTACCTTCTTCCCTCAACGATAGACTGCACATCATAAACCAGAAAAACCCTTTCCTCCACTAAGTAGCTTTGGGTCATAGTTTTATTCCAGCTAATCACAGCAATAGAAAGCAACTAGAACACAGAGACATACCTACTATTAGTCCTTTCCAAGAGTTACAGTCTTTGTCCCTTAAAAGGCCTTCCCATATTTATCTTTTACTATTTAGGAGTCAGAACCAGTTACATCCTGTAGTCCTCATATTCCCAGGCCCTCTGTACTCTCTTTTATCTTCTTTCCCAAGCTCAACTCCCTTCTTGTCTTCACTATGTGCCGTCCATAGCAACTCAGGTATTTGAGTAACATTCTGTCCTATGACTTCTTAGAGGCAAAAGTTCACTTAGCACATTGTTTGTTTCTACAGTGACTGCTGCTGACAGTTTTATCAAGTGGATGGCTACTCAATAATAGAAACTGTCATTTTTAAATTCCAACTTCCAGAATCAACAATACACAATTTAAATAACCACAGTGGCGCTTTAGTTAAGTCCTAACTGCTGATTCAGTTCAGCCTAACCAATGTGCAATAAGAAGCCTGAAAGTAATACAAGTAAGACTTATTCCTTGTTGTTTACAAGATGGCTGTCATTTTCCAACATCCTGTCTCCCCTTCAGATCTGGATCATGTTATGGGGTGGCAGCGGAAAGGAGGAAACCAGGCATTTACTTTGCTGTGCTATAATCTGGATGCTGATTATTCTGTAAAGGCTCATGTGCCTCTGATGCCCAGGAAAGTGCTACTGGGAGGTGCTATGGATCTTTAGGATGTGGGGCTTCAGGGGAGGTTCTCACATCATAGGAGATGTGTCCTTATAGGACATTGTTGGACCATTGTCTCTGCCCTCTTTTGCTCTTTGGTTCATGTGGTGAATAGGTTTGCTCTACTGCACACCCCTCCATATGCCAGTTTGCCAGACCAGAACAATGGCTCACCCGATCCTCAACTAAAACCTCAAGAACTATACACATAAATAAACCCCTTCTCCATAATAAACTTCTTATATCAGATATTTCATTGTAGTAGCAAAAAGCTATCAAATATGTTCTGCTTGGAAATGACAGGTGTACTAATTATGGTCCATGGACCAAAGTTATTCCCAATATCAAGATTTAAAAAATAATAGGTGAAAAGTTTCTCCTTTTCACAGAGACAAAGAGTGAGGAACCCTCCCAAAATGATGATGAGCAGATATTTTGGAGACAATAATGCAATCTCCCCATAAGTGTGCTAGTAAACATTTAATAACTACCTCCCTGGGGAGGAGCAGTCCTGATATGCAGCAATCAACAGTGTTCACTGTGATCAATTTCCAGCTGCCAGTGTGATCAGGTGTAAAACTGGTAAGAAATGTGTGGTCAGCTCTGATGAACCAGTGTGAACAGAATAGAGCACATTGTTGATGTCTGTCCATTCTAAATTAGTCATTCACAAAACATAACCAGGCCTGCGCCTGTCCCCCAACTATAGAGCACACCTGAGGTCTTGTTACCAGTGACTGCAAGAGAGATTATATGATTTCACATAAATCTGCCTCTTGCTTGAGATGAGCATATGTAGCAGGGATGAACGCCGAATAGTCCAAATTCAGTCTTCCTGTGCTTAGCTACTTCTGTCTAAACACATTCAACCAGAGAATAAGGATGTGAGGCTGAAATAAAAATAATCTTTTGCCTCTATAAATAAGATTGAGCCCCAGGTTTCTTTTTTAGCAAGACGCTTATTAAGAACTTGGCTCTCCTCCAACAAAAATAAGGTAGGAATCATTCAAAAACCTTTAATTCCAAATTATCCCTGGTAAGACTTGCTTGATGAGGATATGTCTCTATTTTTACATGTTTACTATTCTCCAATGAAAATCTTACTTAAAATGTTCCTGAATTTCAAATCATCTCTCACATGCCCCAAGACTCAGATTCTACTGTCAAAGGATACAAGGAGACTTTTTACACGGATAAGATTCATTCCTCAGTGATGCTGAAGAAGTTGCTCACATGCCTTGAATTTTTGTTTCCTGGTCTTTAGGGTGTGGTCCTAAACCTGAATCACAAAGCCATTATGAAGTTTAAATACCTGACATACATATAAAACAATTGTCAAAGTATCTTATATCCCATTCACAGCTGAGGACACTGTGTTATGATTATTACTAGGGCACAGGACTAAAGGTGTTCAAGAAACTATTTAAATTGGTATAAGTAAGGCCTTCCTCAATAGCCTCCATGCACAAGGCAGGCTGTGACTTCAAGCACATAGGAAACGAATAACTTTGGTGCAGCTCTATCAGAAGCATGGACATTATTATCATCTAATAAACCTGCTCTCTATTCATTAGTACATTATAGCTATTATTTATAGTGTGGCTCCAATGGCAAGGCCAGTACAATGACTCAATGCTCTGTTGAGGGCAGCTAATATCTCTATAGGGTGGACTCTACATCTTATTCCCAGAAAGAAAGGAAAGCTCACTCAGCCATGCCACAGACATTTCTATTGTTTCTGTCACAAAACATCACAAAATGTCACCTCTGTATTTATGGATGATCCTGAAGGCCATGGAAGCACAGATGCACAATGTAACACACTGCTCACTTCATGGTCTTC
Organism: Phyllotis vaccarum; assembly: GCA_033318265.1. NCBI lineage: Eukaryota > Metazoa > Chordata > Mammalia > Rodentia > Cricetidae > Phyllotis > Phyllotis vaccarum. The sequence goes on along the minus strand of JARWLC010000001.1, from coordinate 33,383,282 downwards.
TAGACAGACATTACAGAGAGACAAGTTGATCACTCATAAATGGGAGCCCACCAGGTTCCTGGAGAAAGTCATTCATTCTTCCTGACTTGTTAAGAACACACAGGGTCACAATTTCAGGCTACTTATGCATCTTGACTTAAAAATAATGATAGAGAATATATTAATACTGATGATGAAAACTGGAAAAAAAAATTAGTGAGAGAGGCTTGATAGCCTGCTACTCTGTTGTGTGTATATTTGTAGATATGGGTGACTCTGAAGCATATATGATATATTGTTTTTTCAGAGGTCTCTCTCTCATCTTTTGCAAAGCATGTATCAGCTTCAGATACTGACATAAGTTTTCAGAATAAACACTCATATACAGCAGAACTTGTAAGATTTTAAAGCAATGGATAAAGAGGCAGAAGCTTACTTAATTAGGTATTTGAAAGTGAATTCCATGTTTGAGCATCTTCACATACTGGGGGCGCAAATGTGGTTATTTATTTGTTTTTCTCATAAATTCATAAAGGAAAGCTTGCTATTATACCAACACTAGGGACAACAAATCCACATGTTTTCAGTGATTTCTTGCATGCATAACATTGCAAATCTAAAGACTCTGGGTGAAAACAGCTTCCCCACAGCTCCAAGAATCCTTGGGGATCCGAGCCTGATGGCCCACTCTTTCCTGAATGATGGGTTGTTAAACTCATCCAATAAGGATTGTTTGTTTCAGTGTTCCCAGAAGACCCCTGGGCAAGCCAAATTACCTTCCTGATGCTTCTTTTGATACAGGTAAAAAAAAAAATAGCATTACATTAAAACTTTATATTCACTAGCGCACCCTTCCAGATTGGATTGTTTGAGACAGATAACCCAAATGTCACCCCTGGAGTTGACTAGATGTCACTGAAATAAAGAGGATATGCATAAACATTTTCATATTATTACAACATGGCATAAAAGGAAAAGCTTTTGAAGGAATCAGGTAAATAGTTTATGATGTGTAATTGGTGCTGAATACAATTGTTATTTTGGATTATGTCTAAATTTAGCAGACACCCAATTGCCGTTTTACAGGGACAAAAATAATGATATCAATATAAAAGCACCTTGAAATAGGCCTGTAGTAAGAGTTTCTGACCCGTTCGGCCCAAGGTCGGGACCTGCAGATCCTCAGTCTCACAGAAGCACAAAGAGGCTTATATTAATTATATATTGTTTGGCCTATGGCTCAAGCTTATTGTTAGCTAGCTCTCACATAACTTAACCTATTTTTATTAATTTGTCTTGTTACATGGCCCTTGTATTTTATTATACTTGCTTCTTAGGCAGCTGGATGGTATCTACTCTGCTCTCCTTCTCCTGTATCTATGCTTGGATTTTTACCTGAATATAAGATGCCTTGCCATAGGCCAAAACAGTTCTTTTATTATCTAATGGTATTTCACAGTATATGCCCATGTCTTTAAATATCAGTTTGAGCAATAAAAACTATTGGGTGTTTAAAAGTGTCAATTAGTAGATATTCTTTAAATATTCTTACCATTGATGAATAATCATTTAAATTGCTAAAGTGGAGAGGCATGGCACTACTACATGTGTTATTAAGGTGGAATATAGTATAACCCTAAAGATATTGTTCATGCAAACAGCTGCCTTGGTGTTGTGCCATGCATACCACTGCCTTATATACGTGGTATATAAGGAAAAGGGAGCCTAAAGAGCTGATTCATTGGAGCCATAAACTGGCCAGAATAAAATGACTGGCTAACTAGGCAGTTGTGGGTCCTTATTTCACCATGTCATCAGCACTGCATTCACCATTCCACCGTTTACATTCCTGCTTGTGGCAAAGAGGTTAGGTTATACCACAGGAGAGAGCGCCTCCAGTCAAGGGGATCTTGCTGCTCAGCGCTCTCTCTCTCTCTCTCTCTCTCTCTCTCTCTCTCTCTCTCTCTCTCTCTCTCTCTCTCATAAGTAGCAATATTGCAAACTAGAAAATGTTTCCATAGCCTGTGATAAAAGAGGAAAAGGGTTAAAAAAGGAAGGAGGGAAGTGGTAGGAAGACAGCAAGGAAAAATGTAAGGAAGAAAGGAAAACGGTCAAGGGGTAGGGGACTTAATTAGCTGGGTCCTTCAGATCCTTGCATGCTTAACATCTATTTTCTAAAACTTTGTAATTTTCCTTATTAAGTCAGGGTCTTATTACATAGCCCTGGCTGGCCCTAAACAGAGATCTGCCTACCTCTGTCTCTCAAGTGCCAGGATTAAAAGCATAAACCTCCATGCCTGGCCTTAAAACTATAATTTAAACGCAATTACAATAAATGACTCTAAAGAGAGAAGGCATTTAGCTTGGCTTGCACATACTCATTGTGTGCAAAGCAATCACTTCTCTTCATGTTGGCAGGAGAGCAGGAATTTCTCGAACAAAATGGAGAAAGCTTTTTGGTTTTGACAATACAGGCAAGAGAAAGAGGAAATGGGAAAGTGGTTATCGTTACCACCACCAGTGCGGTACAGGAGGGCAGCAACTCTGCATCTTACAAGACAGCCCATGTCCAGAATCAAACTCTGCCTTTCCCACAATCAAGCATGATTATAGCCCGTTCACTTCTCCCTCTCTTTGATGTCTCTGTCTGAAGAATGAGGATAGCCTTGCCTACTGCAGAAGGTTGTTGGTGACTGAGCTAACTCATAGAAATGTTAACTTTCTGTGGTGATCCCTTCACAGGCTCATAGGGAATCACACAATCACACTATGGTGGATGTGGCTCTGTTGGAGGAAGTGTGTCACTAGGGATGGGCTTTGAGATTTTACAAGCTCAAGCCAGACCCAGTGTCTGCTCTTTCTTCTGGCTGCCTTCGGATCTCAATGCAGAGCTCTCACCATGTCTGCCGGTATGCCGCCATGCTTCCTGCTATGACTATAATGGGCTAAACTTCCGAACTGGAAGCCACCCCATAACAGGGGTGTTTCCCTCTGTCAGAGTCGCCATCGTCCTGGTGTCCATTCACAGTAACAAAACCCTAAGACACTCCCTGATACATGTCAGGCTTATAGTATTTAATTCTACATCTTTTATTCATGTATTACCTGTTGGTTACTCATATAATACCAGATATAGATTGGCGAAGAATTGAGTAAGTACAATCATTTTTGGTTTTGGTTTTCTTCCCTTCATAAGGCTTTTCCTAGTTTGTACCTTTCTTACTGTAATAAAACATTGGACAACCAACCTGGAAGAGCAAAGGTTTACTTCATCTTAGACTATCATTGATGAAGTCAGGGCAGAAACTCAAGAGGGGACAGAAGCAGGAACCATGGAGAAACACTGCTTGCTAAATTGCTCCCTATATCTTTCTCCGATTGTTTTCTTACACAACCCAGGACCACCTGCCCAAGGGCGAAACTACCCACAGGAGGCTGGGTCCTCTCATAGTAATCACTAATCAAGAAAATGCCCCACGTGCTCATAAGCCAATCTAATGTGGGCAATTTCTCAGTTGACATCCCATATTCCTGGTTGTCTAGCCAGTACAAGGCTCAATACATTAATTTATTCAATATACAATAATGAAATATCTACTATGTACCAAGTAGTCAGTTGGTGCCAGAGGTACATCCATTACATGAATGAGGTGAGACAAGACCCACAATCTCTAGATTCTCATATTCTGGTTCATAAGAAAGAACCTAAAAATATATGAGGTGTTTACAAAAAGAGTAACCCCAGAGGCACACTGCATGGGCAATTCTCACAAACTGTGAAGTCACAGATACAGTTATCCTGGAAGAGGGGCCGGGGCAGAGGATCCTAGGCAGTGTACAGCTTTCCTCAGAGTAACTGGTGAATGTTCCAGTCCAGGTCTTTGTGGACATTTTGCAAAGCACATGATACACAGGAGAATGTAAACACTCTGAGCATTGATGGAGCATAACAACCCTCGCAGGAGGAGTGGGAGACATGACTGAGAAAAACTGCATCAAAAACCATACAAGAAGGTGGCCAGTAAGTGAATAGGAATCCTGAGGACTTTTAAACTAGCTAAGATGCACTGTTTTCAGCTTTCAGAAGAGTTTTTGGAGTCTGGTGTATAACCACAAATTAGGACTAGAGGGTCCCAAGGAAAGACAAAATGATCAGTTAGAAGGTTTGGGAAGAGTCTAAAAGAAGAAAGCTATTACCTTGACAATGAGTACTGACTGGGATGAATGGTTCAAAGTTGACCTCTACCACAGAAAGGAGTACTTATAGCACTGCAAAGGACAGTGGATATAGGAGAAACTGTGAAGGACTGACTATGCTGTTGTGTTTGGCAGTTCCAAGAGCACAATGAGCAATAAGAGGGCTCAGTTTAGGGAGGATTTATTCCCAGATTAAACAGCATATCAAAGGAACACAAATGTAGACAAGAATGCCATTGGACTTCAGATAACAGTGCCAAATCAGATGCAGGCAGTCCAACATACATAAACTCTGATTAATATGGGCATTTCCCCTTGCAATAATTTCTCTCTTTCAAGGGAGCAACACCACTGACAGGCCCTGGGTATTTTGCCTACTGTCTGTGTCATTCTTAACACCACCTGAAAATCCCAGGCTACAGAAGCAGCTAATCCTCACTAGTCCCCACGCCCCTTTTTTTTTTGTTCTGCTCAGCAATTTATGCTACTGCATAGGCATAATCTTGACATTCTTATTACTTTTGAGAGTAATTCAAGATTTATTGGGCATCTTAACATGTCATATGTCTTTGGTTAAGTCTGCTTCTAAGAACCATATAGGCAGGGAGCCTAGCCAGCTGTTTGGTCAGGTAGGCAACTGTTTGAGTGACCCCGCGTGTGGTATGAGGAACAGGCACGATATAGCCAAGGTGAACTAGACATGTTTCCTTCCATTACACTTTTACAGATGAAGGAAGAAGGTAAATGACATAAGTTTAAAGAAATGGGTAGTAAGTGATATACTGAACCATACATGATGCTCACAGTGGCCTTTTGCTGGTGGCAGAATATGAAGTTTGTGAGAAACTGTGCCCAAAGAAAGTTGCTCTGAGAAAGAGACCAATGCATTCCAACTAATTCCAGCAACCTTTGGGGAATTTGGAAAGGGCACGTAAATACTGCTACTCGTAGAAGAAAGTGGAAAAGTCCAGAGTGTATCTGAGGAGCTTGGTAATGCTATCAAAGACAGGTTTAGGTTTATGGTTATAAGACAGAAACAGCAACTGTAGAAACGGTACTGTGATAGCCCAGAGACACTGGGGTGGGGGGCAGACAGTGATTAAGGGGTAATGTAAAGGGCTTGAATCAGAGGTGTGATGCCTGAGGAAACCATCCTGAAGTCTAGGGAATCTGCCTTTCCCAGATCTGGTTAAAGATGCCTGCAGGATGGGAAGGCCTTTTTGTCCACATGATACAAAACGTTGGTTAACTAAATTACCTTTTCTTCATATACCTAGACATTTGAGGAGCACCTTTAAAGAAAGTTTACAGTAAATTTACATACCCTAAGGAAGTGAAGAAAGGGACAAATTTGTTGATTTTGAGGATGCTACAGAAGCGCCTCCAACCTCCAGCGAATCCTTAGCTGTCTACCCTTACATTCTGATTTGTAATCCTTTGCAGGAACAGGAAGAGGTGAGATTAAGAAGTGACACCACAGTTACAAGGGAAAATCTTTAAGTAAGGAGGCTAGTTCCCTGCAACGTTTCGTTCTCCTTTGCCTAAAAGGTGGCTTCAGAAGCCATTCGTGAACTTGAAGGCTGTCTCTGACAGTAATTGACCTCCAAAGTCATTTAATGTCTCATTAGGAGTCCCATGTCGCTCTAGCGAAGTTGGCACATGGTTTTTATCCCAGCAGGCACAGCTCTGAGTTCTAGGCTAACCTGTCTACATTGTGAGTTCCAGGACAGAGAGACGCTGTGACCCCGTTTCAAAAAACTCCATTTCCACTGGCAAAATTCTTAGAGCTTGGACTTCATAATATCAGCTGGAAGTTTAGTGTTTATGAGGCACCAGGTGAGTCATTTCTCAAATTGTTTTAGTCCTAATGAACATCGTGTGACAGGTTTTCCTAGCATCTCATTTTAGCAGGGACATTCAGTTCAGAGTGTTTAACTTGCAAGCCCATGATGACCGGGAGATGGAGGAGAAACAGAGGATTCTAAGGAAGCCGCGCGGTCCCAGTTCCACACCCACTGACTTGTCTGTCCTAAGGTGCACGGAATTCTTGCTTCTCCCCGGCAACTATCTGAATGTCCTCCACCTCGCCCAACTCTGGCTAACACGCCCCTTTTCCCAGGCCTGCGCAGTCACCGCGGGAGTTTTTTCGCTCTTCCTAGGGATATATTTCGCACAGCCTAGCAACCAAGTGCGCCCGCCCCAAAAGTCTCCTCTCCGGATTGGCCTAATTCCAGGGGGCGGAGAGAAGGAGGAGTTTCCAGGCCGCCCAGTTACCACCCTGAGCTACACGCCGAGGTACGTGCGCAGGCGCGTTAAGTGAGCACGTGAGCCCCCGCCTCCTAACGTGCCCAGGGGGCGGGCTCAGAAAGCGGGAAGACAGGGGTGGAGGCTGCCGTTGCCATGGTAGTGACGTCAGGCGTCGGGGAACGAACCCGGCCCCTTCCTACACACGCGCGCGCGCGCGCACACCCAGAGCCATGCACACGCGCGCGCACGGCCGCTCTCCTCAGACACACTGGAGGGAAAGGTCAAACTAAAGGCGAGCGAACGGAGAGAACGCCGCAAGCGGCGGCCGCGCCGTGCGCCACGGCTGACGCAGCCCAGCCGGCTTCTCCGCGGCCGCCGCCCGCGCCCCTCGCCCGCGCGTGCCCGTGACCCCCCTCCCAGGCAGCTCCGAGCGCGCGACGGGCGCAGGGCGCGCGCCGGCGGGAGGCGGACTCCGCGGGCGGGCGGGCGGGCGGGCGACGGGTGGCGGCCTCTCCCAGCGCGTCTCCGGCCTCGCGCGACCGGTGGGTGAGAGCGGCCAGGTGAGTGCGGCGGGCACCGGGCGCGTGCGGGGCGAGGCGCGGCCTCGGCGGCGCGGCTGACAGGCGCTCCGCGGGCGGGTGCGGGTGGCGGCGCCGCCCCTCAGGCTCGGCAGTGGCTCGGCCCCGCGGCCCTGGGGCAGGTGGGCCCCCGGGCGGCCGCAGCCGGGAGTCGCCGAAGCTACGGGAAGGGCTCGGGGACACTTCGGAAACTCTGGTCCTGGCCGAGCCGCTCGCCCCTCGGGCCGGGCGAAGTGCATTTCCCCGCCAAAGTCGCGCGCGGGCAGGACGCGGGGCTGGGGGGGGCCGCTGCTCAGAGCTGGACCCGGACGGGGACCCGGCGTGCCTGCTGGTCGTTGTCGTGCAAGTGCTCAGTGTTTGTTTCCTCTGGTTATTTTAGGACGAATGGTTACCAAAAAGTTACTTGGAAGACAGGGAACTGCTTGAATTGTCATGAGTTCTTTTCCTGTGTGTGCAGGAAATAGCTTAATCTCTCACTCTCGCACGCCGACAACTGATTCGTGCCCGGTGGCACTTTAAAAATAAATGCCAAAGCCCCGACACACGGTCGCGTTTGTGTGAAGTTTCAGGTGTCAGGTACCGCGTTCACGGGAGGCGGAAACTAGAAGGACACCGCCGATGTACTTCTCCAACCCCAGCCGTTTGCTGGGCGCGTTGGTGCTGCTGGTCAAAGCGGAGTTAAGTTTTGGCTGGCATGGTTAAGTAATCACGTTGACCCAGTGCCACCCAGCAGTGTACAGCTTCTCTCCGAGTAACTCCGGAGAATGTTCCAGCCCAGATCTTTGCGGACTTCAGCCGCTAACCCGGAGTTTCTGCTGATAGCTCTTTTTTTTCCTCTTTAGCTTAGCAGGATCGTAATATGCGAGTGGATCCTGCCTCGTAATCAGACATTAAAGTGAATTGTCTATGTGAACTGCTGCTCTCCATGAAATCACTTTGAGATTACAGGCTCGGCTCAGACTTGCTGTGTCTTTATTTGGAAGTTCGGAAATTTCCAGTGTAGTGTGCTCAGATTGATAGAGATCCCTCATCCCCACGGCATAAACCAGCCCAAATAGGTACCAAATGTGTTTTAAAGTTTAAATCTAATCCGAGAAGACTCCTCAGTTCGTGAAAGGTGTTATGGGTGATAGTGCAGGAATGCCCAGAAGGACACCAGAGCAATCCCTAAATTTGATGTCAATTGGAAGGTTTAAAGTTTGAGCCTCACCCTGAGTGTTTCTGATGCATGACTGCTTTCCCCGTTGATTGTGGATATTTGAATATTTATCACTTTCAAAAAGTTCCCTGAGCCGAGAACACTCACTCTGAAATTGAGCCCCTGTGGCTTGGAGCCCAGCACTGGAGGGGTTCTCAGTGAGATGGAAGGGAAGGTTAGTTGGGGATCTTGTTCCTTATTCCTAAACAGTCACTTTTGTCCCTGTTCTTTTCTCAATCTTGCTTCCACTGGCCATTACGAACAAGGATCTTGTAGTTGGGTTGTTAATCATTGCAACACCTAAAAACAGTTTCTGTGATAAATTAATAATTTTGTTTGTTTTCCTGCCTTTTTTTTTTTTAAGGGAACTATAGAAATGGGCAAATTAACACCTACTCAACATAACCAGTCCAGGAGATTTGTTGACCTTGCTGACATTACAGAGGCCATGTGTTTATGAAATTTAGCAGTTCTTCATCATTTTGTTCCACGTGATAAGGACTCATGGGGAAGTAACTTGAGATATTCATGTCTCCATTTTTAAAAATCATTTTATTAAGTGTTTACTGTGAACAGTGACAAAAGTAAAGTACTTTATCGACTCTTGTTATAAAGTACATTTATGCTTTGTACTTTAAAATCACTTAATTATTTTTCATATTTTCTAGTGTTGCTTGCGTATTCTACCACACATTATACAATTTGGGGGCTAACAATTTTAGAGTTTGCTTGAGGGGAATTCCATCGGGAGAAAAATAGTAATGTTAGAATGAGGTGGGGTTTTGTGTATTTTGTTGATGTTTTGTTTTGGCCAAGGAGTGCAGCTGTCCTCCACTTTAAGAAATTTGATATTTTAAAGCTTAAAGTTCCAAAAACAAGTTAACTAATGCTTAATTCAGTGAGAATTTTACAGAGCAGGGTACCTTCAAATATCTTTAAATAGTACTTAATAATTGGTTTGACTTATGAAATTTGTTTGATTTACAATTTAGTATGACACGTTTGGCTTCTGTAGGGTCTTATGAATGTTTCCTTGAATTGTGGCTGTCCCAAGTTACTTGGGGACAAAGTTCAGTTCACTGTCCCATATTTTCATGCATCAACTAATGAGTGGAAAATTTGTCATCTGATTTATGCTGTACCATTAAAGGAGTACATGGAATTCTAGCTGAAGTGGCTTCACCATTGAGAAAGTATTACAGTAGGTTTGACTTGAATTGCACCTGAGGCAGTTCACTGTAAGCACCTTGTTGTCAGACTCTCACTAGGAGGCTGCAGCAGAGGCCAACAAGTGGTTACACCCAGACATCAGCAAGTCAAAATAAATAGATTTGGTCCAAGGTCCACATACAGTAAAAACTGTAACCTTGAGATTTTCCCTGGGTGCAAATTCTTCCAAATTAGATGCTGGATTCCCTAAGCCATTTTAAAGGCTTTAGGGAGTGCACCTCTTTCCTTCCTTCTCCTTTCGTTTTTCCTGTGTTGATTTGGAATGGGGGGGGGGCAGCGTGGGGAGTTTAATTCTGATACCGTTTTGCTTTGGATGTGTAAAAAAAAATTTAAAAAGAACTGATCAGGTTAGAATTTGACTTTCAGGTTAGCTCAGCCCTTTATGTTGGGAAAAGCACCAAGAGGAGGAAGTAGCCAGAAACTTCACTGAAGATAACTCATGCAGTTCAGTTTTGAGTATGCTGTGAATGCTGGCATGGATGTGACACTTCTTTGCAATCTTAGAGACCTAGAAAGGAATTGAATGGTAAACTAAGCATAGGCATATGCCAATGTAAAAGTGCTTTAAGAGCACTTAGTATCTGGTTTATATGCATCAGAAAGTAAATTATTTTAATGCTGTATTTGAATCCACAGCTCAACTTTGGGATACTGGGCACAGTTTTATTCCTTTTAGCACACACTTGAATACTATAAAGATTGAAGGAACAGCTTGAATGATATACCATTGTTTCTTATATATATATTATATATACAGATTCATAATTTCTCAGTTGAACAAAATGGCTAAAATGAAGATTGAAGAATATATGACATTAAAAGAGATGTTTTTCTTGATTTTAATCTCAGGACTATCGCAAAGGATAATTTCATAACATAATGAGGTAAAATATTACATTGGATATATGATTACTGAGAATATGGTTTTCTTTAAATACAAGCAGATAAAATAAGAATATTGCTTTGTTTTTAAAATGTTTGTGCCAGGATGTGTGAGAATAGCACTAATAATTAGAAATTTTAATTGGAAATTAAGACTGATTTATGTTCTCAATTGAAACATTTAATTCAGTGTCACTTTTAAAATGTCACATCATTTTTCAGTTTTCCAGTGTGGTTTTAGGAAAATATAATCAGAGGTTCATAACAACTCATGTTTACTCAAATAGCTGAATAATACTTGCTAGACTTCTGAAGTATAAAATGTTTTATACAAACCTGTAGGCCAATCCACTATACAGAATATTTTAGTTTCTTTATGCTCTACAGAAATCTAACAGTTCAGAGATATTATTATGAGTAGTTGTGTAAATTGTGTTTTCTTTCCCTTAAACTTTCTTTCACTATTAAATGTTTATATTTCTAAACTTCACTCATCAGGTCATCCTGTCTTATATCAGAAGAAAGTTCATTTGAAAAAAAACAGCTGTCTTCTTTATTTTCTTCTAGTCATTTCCTTTGGAAGATGGTTTCGGTTATAAGTATTAATATAGTTTATTCAGAAGATACTCTAAAATGAAAGGTCATTGGAAGTCATACAAACTAGGGGAAAATCTGGAATCATTTTTAAAAGGACCTTGAGGTTAAAAGACTAGAAGCTTTTCTCAGAAACCTAGTCAAATATTTAATGTGTGAAGCTAATATCACTTTGTTTTTATTTTACATATGAGGGATTTTTGTACGCTGGTTCTGTAGTACTGTTGTCAAAACAATGCTTTTAGTTTGATTTGTAAACAGAAACTTCTCTAAAAGAACAAATTATTTTGTCCTTAATGATCATGTTGGTCCTCAGACTTTTATGTTTGTAAGAAGTGAAAAGGAGTAATTTATTAAACTGTTTGCCCAAATGGCTAGTTCATTGGGAACATGTAAAGTAGTTTCTTTTTACTCTAATGTAGAAAGTTATTTTTATTCCAAATACATTTATAATGATTATTTTTGTTTTGTTTTGCACATTTAGGGAGTCTGGAGTATGCCTAGGAATGATCTAGTTAGTGGTTACTGTTTTATAAATGTCTTATCTTGAGGAAAAAATATTAGCTGTAGTCTTGTTCTGTAATTCTTATTATATGTTAAACATTGTTTAATGTTTGGTTTTAACCTATTTGCAAAGTAGATGATCCTTAAAACATCTTAGACTGTTTGCTTATATTCCCCACTAATATTAATATGAAGGTCAAGGGGAGAGAAAAAGTTGGTATAATAGATTGTCCCAATGAGTTTAATAGTTTTGATATAAAACATTAAATGAGTCAGTGTTTATCTTACTCTAGGACTATAACATAGAGCCTTTTATACTATAGAGTAAATAATGGTTAGACATAGATTATCTTCAGTCAGTTTTAAATGCTGTTAATGGAACATGGGGTTATAAGAAAAATGAGAGGCATTTATTATGTCAATGACTGATGATTGTTTTTTACTGATCACATTTAGAATTAGAAATTTTATCAAGTGTAAGAATAAATGCTAAAGCTGTAGGTCTTTAGACAAAATCATTGTTTTTTTTAAAAAAAAAAAAAACTTAATTCATTAGTAATTGACTAATCTTGAAAAGAACTTGATAATTGTTATCATATTCTCTGTCCTGTAGTAATGTACCAGTTTTGTGGCCGTAAAAACACTGGTATTTCCCCAACTATGAACTCTCATTTTGAAGTTAGAAACTGTCATCACTTAAATTGTAATATTCACTCAAGAAAAAAAGAGTGCCAATACAAATTTTGAGACTAATCTTTATTTTTTTTGTATATTACAAATTTTGCTATTAATCTTAAAGATACAGCATTACATATTCTGTATATACCTAGTTCTGCCTAGTTCTGTAATTAATGAAAAACTACTGAAATGAACCTAAGAAGTTATACTTCATGAAAGACATGAAGAGACCTAGATATTTGTTCTACTGTTTTGTTTTTATCTTCTAAAATTGGTTTTTACACTGTGCTCTGTAATGTATTCTTTATTGTAACCAGTGCATTTCTATTTCGATTAATTTGTGTGAGATATCATTTGAGAGCTGGTTTCTACTTTTTAAAAGTGATAACCACTGTTGTTCCCAAGTTTGACCTAACTACTCTCCTGCTATATGCCATTATAATCTGATTTCACTTATTATTGTTGTTTTCACTTTAATAAGACATTTCTTTATCCAGCTCTTGTTTCACTCTTCATCTCTTAAGCACTCTTACTTCTCTCTTGTGTGAACCGCATTCTAGTCCTACATAAATTGTTTTCTGCCCTCTGAAGGGAAAAAGGCATCTATGCCTTTTCACATCAGATTGCCGACATTTACAGTTAGCCAGACTATTCTCTGGTTCTTTGGAATTTTGTATATATTGTCAGAAAAATACTTCTTAACATTATTTTATAACTGTGACCTCTTGAGAACAGAGGCCATCCTGAATACCTTGTTTCCATACTACTTGGCGTTGATTCAGTATTCAGATATCTGTTGATATATTTGGAATTTGATGGTAGTGGAATTGCTTTCATGTACTCATGAGAATAAAATTTCCCATACATTGAATCTGTGTAAAGGAATTACCAAGTATCAGGCATTATGCTAAACATAAAAAAGGCATTTACTTGTACTTACAAAGTATAATAAAACCAAGAAATATATTAGTTGAAAAAATAGATTTGATTAATTACTAGAAGTTTCTGAGATGTCCTAGATTTGGACATTTAAAATTTGATTATGAAAATATTTTAATAATTCTATACCATTTTAACTGCCTGTAAAATAGTTCTTCATATGTGATTAAAGCTAACAGCCTCAAAAGGGAATTCAAGTGTCAAGGTTTATAATATCCACACTCATAAAGGTTAAAAAGGGGCCCTGGAGCAATCCATCTAGATTCAAGTCTCCCCCTGCCTACCATTAGCTATGCGAAATTGTCAAGATATTTGGTCATTCTATGCTTGCTTTTATTCAATTGTAAAATGAAGGATAGTAACTTTATTGTGAAGACTATGTATGAATTATGGCATGTTAAGTGTGACCTAAAGAAGACTTTATACAAGTCATCTATAATCATTTTTAAAATAATTTCCCATCCAACGTCTTACTTTTATTTTCCCACATTTAACTAACAGTCTGAACATATTAAATTGAAAAGTCCAAGAAAGAGACAATCTACATAAGTTTTAAATTACATGTCATTCCCTAGTATAATAAAGTCTTACACTGTCCCAAGCAGGATGTGAATCATCCTTTTATCCACCCAGTGTATCTCTCTGCTGTGTCTGCTACCTACTACAGTGTGTCTGTCTAATTACCTGTCCTCTATTGCAGTACTTTAAGCTCGGCACTATCACTTACTCCATATTGTTATATAGTTATTGTATGATCTCATAACCCAAGATAAAAAAGAAAGTACAGTACAAAAAGATACTTTGTGAGACTACTTTCATATAAATTTTATTATCAAGTATTGCTATGATTGTATTATTAGTTTTTACCATTAATTTTTACTGTCCCTGATTTATAAATTAAATATTATTGGTATGCATACATAAAAATTAAAATAGTAAATATATTATGCGGTATTTTTATGTAGCTGTCCACTCAGAGGCTTGGAACATGCTCTTTGAAAATAAAATGTATGTGTGGCGGGAACATACTACTGTTACCCCGTCTTTAAACAGACTCTGTTTTAGCATAGCCAAAGTAAACTTCTTTACTAACTCATTTTTCTTCTCTTTAATGGACTATAGACTATTCCTGTTACATGGAGTGGCATAGAGGAATTGAAACTATGTTGTCCTGATTTCTGCAGCCTAACCTGTATAGTTCTTTGTAGAATTCACGAAAAAAGATAGAAAAAAGTTTTGAGTGTAGGAATCCAGTGACAAGTTGTTTTGTTAATTCCAGGTTTTTTGATCCTATTCCCTCCCCTTCTCCTACTCTTAGAGCTTCCCACCTGTGGTTTTTTTTTTTTTTTCTTTCTCATTCTCAAAAAAAAAAGCAAGAAAAAAAATCAAAAGAGATAAACTGAGAGAAAAGAAAATAGAAGTGCACACACAGAAAATAAAGCAAAACATGAATCCTGTGTTGTGTTGGTCAACTACTCCTGGGCATGAGTCCTGACCTGGACTGTGGCTGATATACTCAGTGGCACTCCATTAGAAAAAACTGATTTTCCCTTTCCTAGCAAGTATCAGTTACAAATAACTTTTTGGTTTGGAGTAGAAGTGTGTGTCCACTTCCCCTTCTTGTGCTGGTACCAAGAAGTCCTAAACTTTCATAAAGTAGTATAGGGTAATTAGGTAGCTTTTCAAAGTTTCCTTTTTGTTTGTTTTGACTTTGAGTTTTATTTGTTCCAGGAAAAGTATAGGCATATACAGTTTTAAATGAGAAAACTGAGTTTTGAAAAAGTAAAATTAAAGGATTTATACTTACAGTGAAAACAAACAGGTATGATTTGTTAGGACTGCATTCTATGACATCCTGATAAAGATTCACATTTTTGATACAAATTAAAAACAATATTTAGCTTTTTTATGATATTTGAGTGTGTTGAAAATAAGGAGCTGGGATGCAAAGGTACCCCAGATTTTTATGCATTATCATGACCTATCAAGGACCTGAATATATAGAAAATATGTAAGAATTTGCAAGATGAGAATGAGACTAGAAGATACTGGAATTTGAATAGTATAAGAGATGAAAACATCAGTGAGTGATAAATTTTTATGAAAGTGACATGCTGTGTGATAGTTTAAGAAATTTTAGTGCTTATGCAAATTGATCAATCACTACATTATTATAATCTTGTGGTTTGAATAGATTTTTAATGTCAGGATTCTCAGTGGCCATTTTGGACCTTTTCTGTCAATGATCTATGTTAGATCATACTAAGGGAAAGAACCCTTTTAGAATAAATACAGTTTTGGCTAAACTCATTTCCTCTGTAAAATGCATGACATTGAGTTTGTGTTTAATGTTATCTAACCTTAAAATTTGGTTTCTTTTTAAGAGCATGCCTCTGCATGTTTATAAGGGCAGACAACTTTGTGGTTTACTTCTTAGCTCAGTTCTTGTTCCTTGCTGCTATTGTTCTTGGCTTGTGTTTAATTGGGAAAGACCTGTATGTACTGTGTAGAAATTTTGCAGTGCCTCAAGTGTTTGGTTGCATAGGGAAGTGACTTAAGTTTATAGAATCCATCCTGGGTTAGTCTCCTTAGCAGAAGGTCTGTACTTGGATGGTAATGGTTGCATCTCATTGAGAGTTGATTTCCCCCTAACTTTCACTTACCGGTCCTTAACAAACTGGGGCAATGTATTTAAAACTTATTCTTATATACAGGAAATATGAAAAGTATTTAAAAATGAATATTCCATCCTACTTGAGTCTTTTTTTTTTTGGCTAAAATAAAGGGGGGGTCCCTAATTTTTAGACTTTGTGGACATGACACAATTTACAGACCTTCCCCCATCCACATTTCTGAACTCATGACAGAGTCTTTTTGTCACTCTGTCTCTTAAAATACAGAGGCTAAAACTGAACTGACTACTTTAGATGTGGTATGACTTATTACAGAATACAATGAAGCTATTATCTGGCTCTTATACTTGTATGAATGCAGGCTGAAATTTGCATTACATTTTTTGGCAGCAGTATTACCCTTTGATCACATTGAGCTTATGGTCAACTAAAATGTTGCCTCTTTGTCATGTGAGCTGCTTTCATCTATTTTTTTCTCCATTTTACTTGCCAATTAATCCTTTGAGAATGTAGGATATTTCATATATTATTATTGTAAAAGTCTACCCGAATTTATCTTTATCAAACTTCCTCTAATTTGACTGTCTGAAAACATCAATTGCCTTTGTGCAAACCAGCACATTGTCCATGGTGCTTTTCACATGCTGGTTTTATTTCTTAATCTAAACAAATAAGAAGAGAAAAAAATTACTTTGTATTAAGTTATCCTTTGGAAGTTGTAGCAGTTTATCCTAATCTGTTTGATTTTAGGTCTCAATCTCCTCTCATCATTGATCACTCATCCAGTGTGAATTTAGTGCAGCCATAAAATGTGGCTTATCTGGTGCATCAGTGGACAACACAAATTGCCCTTATTTTGTGGTGTTTGTAGCCATGTTCAAGTACATGTTTTCTAGCTTGTAATCCTACCAGCAGTGGCCCCTGCCCTCCCTTTCATGAAACCATCATGCCTTAGCTAAGGTTTGGACTTAGTGAGAAGTTAGTATTTGTGTTCAAAGGCACTATGATTTGGGGGTCATTCGTTGCTGTAATATGATAGAGCCTAGATATTGTGGTATCTAAATATTCCTACATTCAAGGTGGAAGAGGAGGACCATCATCTAGGTGCTGTCCAAATGAATGAGCAAGCAGTGTGGGAAGATGCCCTCAGTTTTCATAGGTTGTCGGGAATTAAGGATGAGAAGTGTGTATTAGGGAAAGGTCTTTGAGTTAGATGATCTTTCTTTACTTGGAGTCTTATTTCAAGTATGAAGAGTGATTATGTTTTAAAGCCTGGGTCTACAATCAGAAACTCACCATCAGAATTAGAAACTAAAAAAATTATTAGACATGTGTCTATGCCCTTATTCAAATAATTTTTTAAAACAAGTTTGTTTTTTAATCTTTTAAATTTTATGGGCTGGAAAGAATGGCTCCATGGTTAAGAATACTGGATGCTCTTCCAGAGGACCCAGGTTCAATTCCCAGCACCCTCATGGCAGCTCACAAGTGTTACTAACTCCTGTTCCAGAGGATCACTCTCACACAGACATAGATACAGGTAAAGCAACAGTGTACATAAAACACAAATACATTTTAAATTTTTATTTTGTGTGTGTGTCTTGCCTATCTGCATGTATGTATATGTACCACATATATACAGTCCTTTAGAGCCAAGAGAAGGCATAGGGTACCCTAGGATTAGAGTTACCGACAGTTGTGAAATACCATGTCGGCATTAAGAGTCGAATCTGATCCTCTGGGAGAGCAGCAAGTGCTCTTAACTACTAAGCCATTTCTTCAGCCCACCAGAACAACTATTTAACAGGATATAATAAGCCAAAATGATTATTAAAAGCCTGCTACCCAAATTTGAGGTCAGAAATCAGTATATAAGGCAGGAATCTATCCAGTTGAACTATTTATGCACTCTGTCTAGAAATTTTGAAGGCCTAATCTGTGCATTTTACTCATGATTTTCAAATTCCCCATTTTGGTGTCTATGTACCTTACTTTGCATTTGATCTTTCAAAGATAACCTAGGTTGGATTTATATTAAAATCTGTTTCCTTAACCGTTGAAGTGAGGAAGAAAACACTTAGCTAGGGTTCAGGAGAGGTGGTTTTTTGGTTTGATTTGGTTTGCTTTGCTTTGCTTTGCTTTGAGACAAAAATCTCACTATGCAGCCTTGGCTGGCTTGGACTTTGCTATGGAGACCAGGTTGACCTTTACTAATAGAGCTATACCTGTGCCTGCCTCCTGAGTGCTACGATTCTGAGATTAAAGATGTATACCACCAATACTATGCCCAGCCTGGCTTTTTTTTAAAGGCGGGTGTGGTTAAAGCCTTTAAAGTAATGACATGAAATTTTATGTAACTATACATTGTCCTGGCCTCTAACATTTATCACATTATTAAAAGGAATCATAAGCCCTGACACAAAGTAAGACTAAATGCAGACAAGAATGTGGAAAGCACCTGTGTTTAAGGACATTGTCAGGAATGAAAAGAAAACTAGGAAGCCTAAGACAAGGGGAAATAAAATACCAGAAGGATCTAGTTCCTTGTTAACTGGGGTTGTTGCTTTTCATTTTCATCTGAAAATTCTCAGCACTTCTTTTCTTTTTCCTTAGAGATGATAAAAATCCATACATGCTCTTGGTGTCTTGTAATATGTTTTCCTTGATCTGCTTGGAAGTATGAATAACATGTTTGTTTTCCGTATGGTCAGACAGATACTTAGTCCACGGTTGGTAATAGGTTTGGGGAGGCTTGTATTTTGCCTTGCTGAAGGACATATGTCATGTCACTTGAAAGCCTCCTGCTGTCCCTAGTTCATTGTAGTTGTTCTGCTGCCAAACTAGTTCTTGCTGCTGCCATGCTTTCTCTCTGTTATGGTGATGGACTCTTAAGAACCTGAAGCTCAGAATAAACCCTGTCTTGGTTGTGGTGTTTTTTCACAGTAATAGAAAAGTAACTAATACAATTTATAAATACTATCTAAACAAATTCCTCTTTCTGTCTTAGGCTTAGGTTTTGTTTGGTTTTGTCTGTAATTTTTCTACTTCGTTCTTTGTATTTATCTTCCCCCATTTAAAAAGACTCTAGAGAGAGAAACAGCCCTACAAGTCATCGGCTAGTAAGCATGTCCAGAGAAACTACCCTGTCCTTCATTTGTCTTTTTTGCTACAAATATATTTTAGGTAATTTGATTTTCTTAATACTTATATATGTTTCTCTTTTTTTTTCTTTCTTTCTTATACTATTGCTTGTTTATTTTGTTTTGAGATAAGGTCTCACTCCATAGCCAAGACTAATTTGGAACTCATTCTATACTCTAGACTGACCTCAGATTCATAGCCACTCTATTCACCTAACCTCCTGAATGCTAGGATTACAGGCATGAGCCACCACATAAATCTTCAGGTCTGTTTTTCTTTAAATAACTTTATTAGCATTTAAACACTATACAGTAAACCTGCATGAATTGAAAAGTGTAAGATTTGATAAGCTTTGACATATTTAGACTTACAAAACCACCATCAGAGTCAAAGTACTGAACATATCCCACCCCATATTTTCTGGTCTTCATTTAAATCCTCACCTATCTCCTAGGCAACCACACTTTGTTTCCCTTCACTTTGCATTTATTTGTATGTCTTAGCATAAACTACACTCTTTTCTTTTATACTAACTTCTTTATGCATCACGATTATTTTGAGACTTACTTGTTCTGTATTTCTTCATATATCAATGGCTGCTTCATTATTGCTAAGTAGTTTTCTGTTGTGGGCATGGTAATAGTTTGTATCCATTCAACTGCTGATAGACTTGTGGGTTTTCTAATTATTGACTTTCAAAAGTAAAGATTACATGAGTATATAAAGATTAATGTAGCTTTATATAGATGAACTCATGCTAAAAAATAGATTGTTCCCTTAAGTTTTGAAGGTTCTTAACATGTTCTAAGTAATCATTTATTAGATTTGACTTACAGATATTTTTGTGAGTCTTGTCATTTGTGTCTTCATACTCTTTTTCCCCACCCCTGTCTGTATGTGTAAAATAACTACCTGTGTGTACCCATACAAAACCCCACACATGCAGGTGACTACAGAGACCAGAAGTTGGCATTGGATTCCCTGGAGCTGGTGGTTGTTATCTGTCTAACAAAGTCTGGGATCTGAACTACAGTGCAGGAAGAGCAATACTTGCTCTTAACCACTGAGCCATGCCATTTCTCCAGCCTGTTATTTCTTAGCAAATAGTGTCTCTTGAAGAGTAGAGGTTCTTAATGTTGATAAATGTAGTCACCAGTTTAAGATTCTGTGAATTATGCTTTTAACTTTATATCCACATTTTTTTGCCCTAGTACAAGCTTTAAAAAGTTTTAAGCTTATATGTAGTTAGTTCCGTGATAACATTTTGAACTAAATTTTGTATATAGAAAAAAATGGAATAAAGGTATTGTTACAGTGCCATTTGTCATTGTTGAAAAAAGACTTATTTACATTGAACTGCCTTTACATATTTGTCAACCATCAGTTGCCATTTTATACTATATATCTAGTTCTGTTTTCAGATTCTCTTCTGTTCAATTGACATGTTTGTTGGTTTTGATTCCTGTGCTACATAAGTGTTGTGTCTAAATTAGTGTTAAATATAAATATAGTGAGTGTTGATGTCATGCCATGCTAGTTCTTCACTTTAATTCTTTTTCCATACTGTTTTTGCTAGTCTAAATTCTTTATATCTAATGAATTTTAGAATACTGTTTTAGGTTTTTGTTTTGATTACTTCGAAATGAGGCATGGAGATTCATGCTTTTAATTCCACTACTGGGGAGTCCTAAGGTAGAGAAGCAGTTGTTTGAGGCTAGCCTGGGTCACATAGCAAATTCTAGACAAAACTCTGAAAAGAAATTTTGTCTTAAGGTGTAATAAAGAGCCAATAGAAATTTTGAGTAGTTCCCTCAGATCTGTAGATGTTGAAAGGAATCAACATCTTAAGCGTGATCAACTAGCTGACTCTATTTGAGACTACCATAATTTCTCTTAGCTCTTTTCACTATTCTCTTTTCATCCTATATTAGGATTATGCTCTTTGTTTTTAAACAAAAAACATTTCTTTCTTAAAAGATTCAGGTCTTGTTTACCCTGTCTTTTTCTTCATTTATTGGAACTGTCTGACAGAAGTGCAAGTTCATTGTTTTAAGAATCTAGTCCTGTTGGAGTCATCTTTCCTGTTATTTTCAATACAAGATATATTTAAATATTTTACAAATTTACAATGTAGGTAATTTGGAACCTACAGCATAGATACTTAACCAAACTGTATGCTATTAACTAAAAAGAAAACATTGAAAATGTTGAGAAAAATATCCAAGTTCATATTTTAAGTATTACCTTTACTCTATCCTCTTCTTCAATCAAGTCACATATTTTTGAGTGCAGTTTTTCAGCTGTAAACTAAATAGTTCCATTTTATAAAGCCACAATAAATCAGAATGAATTTAATTTTATAAGGACCCTAGAATAATGATATTATATACAGTTCCCATTTTATTGTTGTTTTAGTCCACAAATAAGACACACTTATGCCTGTTATTTTCCCAGATTCTGAGATTTTAGGAGTAAAAACATCAGGCAAGCATCCTGCTTTCATTGAACTTTTATCCTAGTGTGCTATGACAGAGTCATACAGAAAATACGAAATGGGATAAACTGCATCTTATTAGATTGTGATAAGTACGGAATCAAAAAGGGAACTGTGGGAAAGAATTATTGGAGTAGGAGCCCACTTGAATGTGTTTCATTGGGACAGAGAATAGGTAAGATGAAAGTAGAAACCTCAGTATTTGAAAGAGCCTTGCATGGCAAGTGGTGTGTAAAACTTCTCAAGTAGGGAACCTAGGCAAACTGAAAGAATTTTTTAAAAGCCTAAAGATACTGATAAATAAATACTGATAAGTAGTCAGAGGAGTCTCTTGAGCCACAAGAAGAAGACAGGTTTGCATTCTTAATGCTGAGGAAATGGAAATGCCATGATCATGGATGTTGCTGTGTATTGCCGGGGACTTTTAGAAATGGCAACCTCGCAGTAAGCCATAAACAAACTCATAGAATTTAGTAGGGTGAATTGCTAGTAGTCTAGGAAGCATTAGAGCAGTTCTCAACTTGTGGGTCATGACCTATTTAGGGTCATAGAACCCTTTCACAAGTGTCACATATCAGCTGTTTATCTTGTAATTCATAACAGTAACAAAATTACAGTTATGAAGTAGCAGCAAAAACACTTTTATGATTGGAGATTACCACAACATGAGGAACTGTATTAAAGGCTCTCAGCATTAGAAAAGTTCAAAGCCACTACTTTAGAGCAAAAGACCAATTTTTCCCTGATCCAAAAAGCCAGACTCTAGGAAATCCTAGTCTGAGCTATCTAGAGAAGACTTTACTTCTCTTAAATTTACTAGGACTCATTATGTACTTACATGTGATTTCTGAAACAATATTTGTGACTTTATTTTGAAGTTCTTATGCCAGTCAACCAGCTGAATTCTTAAGAGTATAGCCTTGGTTTCACATAGAAGCATAGTAGCTAACCATGCGGAGGCAGTGGCTTTCAGTAAATATGTACAACATGAGTTATTAGTATATGATTCCATTATGGAATCTTGAAATTATTGAGCTAAATGACCTTAAAAATTAGTCTTTTTTATAGATGAAAGAATTTTGATCCAAAGAAAGGTAAGTAGTATATATGACATAAACATTAACAAAAACACATACCTGGTTTGGGATATCTTCTTAGTCGTCAGGTAAAGAGATTCTTGAGGAATATATGGAGCCACAAGCATCCATTTGCTATGTCTGCTGCATTGTTCAGTTAGTCTTCTGTTTTCACACCTATATTACTTATGCTTATCTTTGAACTTAAGATTAACTTAGGTTGAGTAGCACAATCACACAATTAGTGTCAAAACAGATAAGTAAGTGATCACTGTGTAACCTAAATATTGCAATAAAGGCAGGCTTAGATTGTTACAGAAGCTAGTCTGATCAGTACCTTTAACTTTAACATTTGTTTCCACATAGACTTACTTGGATGTGCTTAGACCATCTTCAGAGGTATATTACATTGCCTTTGGCTGTTTGAACTAAATTGTATTGTTTAGCCTCCCTGAAATAGCCCATAGCTAAACACTGTGGTTTGAAGCCCATGTATCAGGCATTGTGGGTTAATCTGTATCTAAACAATAGTACTTGCTTGGACCGCCACTGTAATGGCGGCATGTGTTATTTTAAATAGAAACCCATTTAGAAGCCAGCAGCTGTAGCTAAATGGTAGAAGACTTGAATAGCATGCATAAGGCTATGGGTTTCATTCCTAACAACCCCACCCACCCACACACACAGAGACAGAAACAGAGACAGAGAGACAGACTGATTCTCCCACTAAAATATGTCCCCAACCATCTTTATTTTAAACAAGGTTTCACTAAGTTATCTAAGCTGGCTTTGAACTTGTAATCCTCCTACCTCAGCCTCCCAAGTACTTGGATTATAGGCACATGCCACTAGATTCAACTAATTCTTTGTTTTTTTAAAAAAAAAATTTCAAAAGGTAACTAAGTAATATTGATCTTTATCTTTGTTAATTTGTGCTATTTAACTTTTATGACATGACTGATCCTGAAGGAACAAGCATATGAAGTTCACTGTTGGTTTGTATTCAGAATCTTAAGACAGCAGAAATACATTCAGAAAACAAATAATAAAGGAGCACTGATATAATTAGGGAGTAGCCATAGCTTCCTTTTAAAGCCTTTCTCTTTCAAAGGCTTATATATAATTTTCTATAAAACCTGAACGTTATCTCATGACCAGGTGTATTTTATTTTAGCTCATAATTCTGTTTTTATAAAGTTTGAATTGGAAGGAAAGATATTTTTTGTCTTCTACACAAAGACTGTTCATATTTCTATTTTTTAGAAGTCATTTCCATACCCCAGAGTCTGTCTTTGTTTAAAGAATATTTTTTATCTACAAAAGACTGTCTGAATTTATGTTTCCATAAGACCAAAATCTGTAAATATGGCATACATTGCCGAGAATGTAGTTGATTCCTGACAACTGTATTACATCTGCACAAAATATTAGATATCAGTCATTTTTGACAGTCTAATGTGGCAGGTGATCTGACATTATTCTTCTCTGGGGTCATATGAGGATAAAGCTATTCATCTTTGTTTGTCTCCAGGGTCTTGTGAAGAAGAAAGCTAGCATTTTAGAATTTTAACTGAGAAAATTGGACCCAAATTATGAGTGTGACTATTTCTCTGCTTTATTTTATACAGATCAAGGATCAGAACTGTTGATGTACTTTGTACAAAAGGGCAAATAAGGTATCCAAAGGGAGGATTTTAGTCTATTTAAGGTATCTCTAGCTGTACGAAATTTAAAACTGCCAGGTCATTGAACATCTTCCTGCAATAATTAATCATCCTTCTCAATTAACAGAACAGATAGTATAGCAGTGGTCCAGGAGCAGACTCTGGAACCAGGTGCTGTGTGCAGTCTCTGGATAGGTTGCTTTTATTTACCAAAAGAGAATGGTACAATTCCTATGTCATAATATTGTCACAAGGATTTTATGAGTTAATGTATACAAAGCTAGTAAGCCTTGTGCAAGACCTACTATTTCTACTCTTTTTTTTTTTAATAGGTATGAGTCTGTGATACCTTTCAGGTTGCTCATTGTAGTAAAATTTTCATAGAGAATTTGGCATTTGAACTAGATCTTTTTAAAAGACTTTAAAAAGTAAGATACAAACAATTCAAAATTATAGCAGTCACATGAATAAAGCTAGGATGAATAAAGAATGATTTTTCTTTCCATTTATTGTATACTAGCCATTTACCTGTTACTAAGCTTAAAATTATCAGTTCTGGCAATAACCCGGTAAGATAGGTACTTTAAATGGACTTTTTAAAATGGAAAAGGAGTCGCAGAAAAGTAGTCATTTTCCCAAAGCCCCAGAGTTAAATGTTTGGCCTACTTCTGTCAATTTGTAAAACTCGGGTTTTTAATTACTACCTATAGAATACTGCCTTCTGAAGAACAGACTTTCAGAAGATCACCCCACTAAAATAGTTGGAATATTTAAATGTGTGTGTTGATATCATTACTTTCTGAGTGTCTCTGACTGTGACCCTGGTAGTCATTTTAGGAAGCCAAGAGTGACAGATATTTATTACTGTAAGCCTGGTCAAAAGATCATGGTTGAAAGGGCCTATAGGGGAAGCTACTGCTGTTGTGCTAAATGGACATGAAATGCACATCAGTCTTCTAAATAATTGTTCATCTCCACAAAATAGTACCACTGTAAACTTAATTCAGATAAATTTTTAGCATTTCCAAATGTAGAACTGTGATGAAATTCCTTTGTAACTATGTAGAAAAGATTGATAATTTTTTTTTCTTAATCAATGAAAAAACTGAAATGAGGGTGGAGGGAGAAGTTATTTTAAAAGACTTATAGTTGTTCCTTGGCTTACAGTGTCCCCAGTCAAATATGTGCCTATCTAGGTATGACAGTTCATTCCTATATTAAATCTGGAAAATTACACATATAGGATAACTTTCTGAATAGTTTTTATTATAAATAACCACTGAATTGCTTTAAAATATTTGTCCTCAAAAATAATGACCAACTTGTATCCTTAAAGACCACATTCACTTCCCCCAAAATTTCTGTAATAAATAAAATTATGTGTAATCTGTAAATGAAGAAAAATTTTAGAGAACATTCAGTATTATTGCAGGGCAGTGTCAGTGATTGGAATCTTCCACTTGGTAGTACTTTGGCTTCTTGAATGTTTAATCCCTTGTGATGTAGACACTTGTGTATAACTGTATTTCATTTCTTGGAAATCACTTAATTTTTTTTTGTAAACATAATTGCTTTACTGGGTGTAGGCGTGATGTTTACAACTTTATGTAAAGTATTTCCAGTACCATAACACCCCATTGGGGGTTGACCTGAACTGTTCTGAGCATCAGATGTATCATTGCCCTTTTGTAGTGTTGCAATATGGTCCCCACATTCTTCCATTTTGGATATAATGGGTTCCCATTTTTGGATTTTGGACACTACGGATTCCCATTCTTGGAATTTGGACAGTGCAGGTACAAATTCTTGTATTTCGGATACCATCTGTCTCAAAGTTTGACTTTCTTGATGAAGTGATCCTTGTAAAGACTTTACCGAGTTAGCAATTTTGAGATCTACATCATTAGCATAATTAATGATTTTCTCGTCCACTTTGTTAATGTGGTCAACAAGTTTTTTGTTTTCATCAGTTACGTAGAGTTTATATTGTTCTAGGTCTAAAGACCTCGCCGAGTTAGCAATTTTCAGATCTACATCATTAACATAATTAATGATTTTTTCATCCAGTTTATTAATGTGGTCAATAAGTTTCTTGTTTTCATCAGTTACGTAGAGTTTATATTGTTCTAGTACAGTGTTATCATTATGTGAAAGCTTGTTGTAACCAGTTTGTAGCATATCCATCGTTTTAGACATAGCAGAGTCTAATTCACATATCCTGGACAACAGCTGCTGATTGAAGGTCTGCATCTGCTTAACGTCATCTGACAGTGTAGCGTTTGATGATTCTATAATACCAAGTTTGGATGGTAATTGAAAGTTCAGATTCGTGACCTCAGTCATCACCCTTCTATTGTGGAACACAACATACAGAAACAGACCAAGAAATAGTAAAACTGGGGTACTGAATACCTCAAGATACTCATTTAAAAACTTGTCAACCATCGTGGAAAAATATATACCAAATTCCTCAAAAGAATAGTTGTCAGCCATTACCTCAATCCAGGTGCAATGACGCTGTGTGGTCAGAAGGTGTCACAATAACGTTTAGTGCCCTGCTGTATGGCCGCTGTAGAGACACTCAGCACGCTATTCACAGATCCTAGGTGTTAGAGGGTCTCAGCAGACAAAATAGAATCTTTGGAAAAAACAAATTCTCACAAGTCAAGACAGGATGTTAATTACAAGATAGAATGGTTTTAGTTATCTTTGTTCACCTACAGGAGTAATTCACAATTGTCCCAGGTTACAGGGGTTAGGGGCGGAGCTGCTGCTTGAATCTGCAGTTTTTGGGTCAAACTCAGCCAGCCAGGTTGGGGGAAGGGCGCTCCTGCAGCCGCAGTTCAAACTCAATTAAAATGAACTGAGCAGCGGTACAGCTAGGGGCGGAAGCAAGCAGCCCGGGTCTCAGCCGTTTAGCTAGGCAGAGAGCCGCGCGCTGGGGGAGGGGTGAAGTTACCGATCACGTGCGCAGCAGGCAGACAGCCCGGGTCAGCCTTTAAGCTAGGCAGCAGAGCCGCAGCCGCGCGACTGGTATACCGACTGCGCGCGCGCGCGCGCGCGCGCGCGCAGCGGTTAGACAGACCGACCGCTTACAGCGGAGCCGCAGCCGCGCGACTGGTCGAGGGGCGGGGCTACAGACCGCGCGCGGCAGCTGCAACCGGCCCGGGTCTAGGCAGCTATCCGCGGGTCGTGTGCTGGGTGGGGGGGGGTCTACCGACCGCGCGTAGCAGCGGGGCCGAGGCCGTGCGGCTGGTGAGAGGCCTGGAGCGCCGCTGGCGCCGGCTGAACCAGAGCGGGAGCCTCGGAAGGCGTGCGCTGGGGGAGGGTGGGGCTACCGACCGCGCGCAGCAGCGGGGCCGGCTGAACCAGAGCGGGAGCCTCGGAAACTGATGGAGTAAGCCGTTTGGAGGTCACCGCTCAAAACCAAATCCGCACGGGGCTGGATAAGCCCTGCCCACACTCAAAACCTGACCTGAGTGTGAATTAAACCCGTCCCGTGGGCCCGCCCGTGGGTCCGGGACACGTTGGGCGCCAGATGTAGGCGGAGTTTATCCACAAGAACACCAATACTAGAAAAATATTTATTAAAATATAACTCACGGTACCAGCAACAGATTACAATAGCACCTGAACAGGAACTGGAGTCTGCAGACGGACGGACGATGGAATCCCCTCTCGCAGCCCGGAACCAGGAAGAGAGCTCCCTAGCGTCCCAGCAGCCCCTTATCAAAGGGGTTGGCCACACCCCCTCCAGGAGCCCGGGACCCTGGATAAGCTTCTTTGGACCTTATCAGCTGACACCTGAATCCCACAACAACTGGGCTTTAATTTTTTTAAATTATTGTTTGTTTCAGATTAAAGTTAATCCATAAAATACAAATTTACTATTCTCACTTAATCTTTTTTTTCTCTTTCAGCAAATAGAAGAACCAAAATGTTTCAGTGTTGTTCTGTAAACAAAGCCAAGGTGGGTGTTGTTCCATTTCTTACCCACTTAGTTCATTTCCATGGACCATATTCCTAACCTAGTTCAGCTGAGGATAGGGAGGAACTGTCATGCTCTTTCTCAGTATAGATCTACTACCATCTAAATTAGGGCAGTTTTGTCAATGAAAGTTGTCACTTTTAATAATACTATCACTTAATAATACTGTCTGGGAAAACCCAGATGTATGGCCACTCTGCTCTTTAGAATGTTATTATTAATTTTAAAATTCTGCATTCTTGGTGAAGAAAAGCCACATTTACATCTAGTAGAAAAATGTATTCTCACGTGGACAACATAGATAAGCTTGTAATGAATATCTTCTGATTAGATAATTCAAGAGAAATCACTGTCTCCACTTGTTAATTAGTGTTGTTTATTGTTTTTTTTTTTTTTTTTTCAAGATGTCACAGTTGCCATTCAGCTCAGCAGTTCTGAAAGTCATTAGCCGAAACAGTAACTGGCCATTTGCTGTCAGAAAGTCTGTGTCTGTAAACATCCCCGACTGGAAGCTGTAAGCCACAGCCAAGCTTTCAGTCAGATGTTTGCTGCTACCGGCTCTTCCAGTGCATCTTTGTGGACAATCTGGATTAAGGATTGGGTCTAGGAAGCTGTGAAGTGCATGGGGGCACATCAGAAACCTTGAGAGCCATTATTGACTGCTTGCTTATGCTATAGGGAACTGAACATGCTTCTGCTGGGCCTTAAAGGATTTGTTTAAAACAATTTTTTAATTCCTATTTTTTCCCTATCAGTAAAAGTATATCCTTTATAACTTTTCCAGATGGGCTGGAGTTTAAATTCTTAGCGGTCCTGAAAACCAACTTTCTCCCCTATTTTCTGTAGCGATTATTCATTTCTACCACCCAACAGTCTACAACCTAGGAATTTCAGTTTTCCCTGTACTTAAGAGAATTATATGTAAAGTTTTGCTTCCTCCTAGTTATTCTCTTTACCCTTAGAGGTGTTACTAATCTTAATCAGAATGTTCTTCTCAAAGTCTGCAATATTTCAAACCATTAAACCTCTTTGCAACATATGCTAATGGTTCTGTATGTCTTTGTGTATTAATTAAAGCTTCCTTGGTTGTTTCAAGTCATCCTGTGGCTCCCAGGTGCCTTGGAAGTAGTTGTATTTTGTTTCCTTTTTTTGTTTCCCCCCACAGTACTAAATAATCTAGGCCTTCTACCATAAATGACAATCAGTGTGAATCAATGTACAATTTATTAACTTGGGGTTTTTGTGTGGTTGATTGGGTATTTTTTTTAAGCTTAAGATGTTTTTTTATATTTTTCTTTGAGTTACTGATAGTTCTAATTTTATTAAAAATTATCTCTTAGGGCAATTGTTTGTTTGAGAGGCTCTCTCCTTACTTAGCCCTGGTTGGCCCACAATTCTTAAAGATCCACCAACCTTCTGCCTGCTTAGTGCTGGCCTAAAAGGTGTTCACCACTGTACCCATAGTACATTGATATTTTATGATTATTAAGCTCGATTAGGTTCAGTATAGACTTAAGACAAAAGATAAAGTTTCTGACAGTCTAATGTGTTAAATGCTTTTCTTGGATTAGGTCATAGCCTTTCTGGAGACATGGATTTTATGTTTTTATAATTCCATATTTTTGACCCTATCCATCAATATATGTATATTGATATATAGCACTCTAATAATTACTTTATTGCAACCGTATATTATATCTAATCTAACTAGTATTACTAACTGAAACTATTTAACCTCTAAGTGAGATTTTTGTTTTTTAAAACTGTCACAAGAAAACTATAACTATTTTATCTTAATTCCCCCCCCCCCCGAGACCCAAGAAAGAAATAATATTAATGAAGTAAATAGGACATGCAAGCAAGTAACTTCCAAAAAATGTGAAAATTTTTCAGTTAGTAATACAAGTTAGACAGAAAATAAATTAGGTACAATCCTTTGGACTCACCAAATTAGGATAAATAATGGAATATTTTCTTTGTATTTGTCAGTTGTTAATGGACTGGGCATTACTCATGTAATTATAGCTTATATATAATTATTCTGCCTATTATATATAGTTTTCTCATGTTAGTTATAACCTTTTATTTTTAACTCAAAAGATGATATGTGGTGATATATTGTATACTTAATAAAATCCATTTATTTGCTTATTTGTGTTGGAGATAAACCCAATATTCTTGAGCATGCTAAGCAAGGGGCCTACCACTGAACTCCAGCTCTATTATAGATCTGTTTGAGTAATGTTGTATTAGAAAGGTAGTGTGCAAGACTAATTTGGGAGAAAGGCTTAGTTGTTTCAGACATATCTGGTCTTTCCTCTTGTACTTAAAGGTTAATAGTTAGCATGTGTGCAATATCACTTTAGAAAGAGCCATTGCTAAGAGTTCACAAAGTGTTCTCTGCCAGGGGTAAGAGGATGATATATCCTCTGGTAATAGAATTATTTTGATTTGCCATGTGGCAATGGTTATTTCTCATAAAAACTTGATGTATATCTTTAAAATTTGAGGGGTGAGGGATAAAAACTACATGGTTTAATTATTTGCTAATTATTTGAAGTTGAAGTGCTTTGTAAAATGGTAAGTCAAACATAAGCTAAAAAAGGGGTGACCATTCTGCAGAAAGCTGCCATCCTCTGGTTACCTCGCCCAGTTATTCCTGGATGCTTCAGGGTTAGTGGCAGTCTGTTATGGAACACTTGTCATGTGTTATTCTGCCCTAATGAAGGGAAATCAGAGACCATGTCAGCTTGAATCCTTAGTGTCCTTGGCTCTGGGTATTTAAGCACAGCCTTTTAGTCATTTGTGGGTGACTTATTTATGTTTCACTTTAAAGAACCACAAACTTCTTGTTGGCCTGCAAGGTTGACAGTTGGTTAGTGAGCCATGAAACTTGGGTTGTCTTTATTTTTCAGTAACTTAGACCGGTTTGTTTTCTCAGCCTTTAACTTAGATTTTCAGAGTCTATGTGTGTGAATTTTGACAATTTATAAAGCTCAGACATTCTTTTGCTATTAAGTTTATCCATTTATTTGCTTGTTTTGGTCCAATTAGATACTAAGTGTAAAAGTAGTTCTCAACCATTCTGCAAATGATATTATATGCGTGCATATTATATGATTATGTTTGTCAGCCAACAGCTACAAAAATTACATCAATTCTGAGTACATTGTACAAATCCTGTTTAGAAAATGTTCATAGAAATAAATACATTTTAGTTGAGCCTTACCTGTATCCATTATCCCAAATCCCTTCTCTGTACAACTATAGTATTGGTGTGATTGAGAAAGAACCATAAACCTCTCACCTAGAATGTCTCCTCTATTGCATTAGCATATTCTAACTTGGATTCCTCTTTTGTTACATTTCATTCATTGTATCAACATGAAGACATCTTTCAAGTTGATCTTATTCTCATTATATGGATCTCAGTGTCTATTTTTTTTTCAACAGATTCCATAAAATTGTCTGAGCCTCAAGTAAAAAGCCAAGTATAAACACAATAAAGAGTCCACAAGACCCTCTCTAAGCCAAGTTTCAGTTCATGTAAACATCCTACACTCAGCTGTCATACATGAGTTGGCTGGGATGTGGATGTTTACGTCAGCTGTCTTGGAGTATCTACCAGTTAATATATTGGTACAGGACTTAACTGGGATTTCAGGAATATACCACCATGCCCAGCTAAAGACCACTTATTATAAATGCTATTTACACTTAGGTATTCAGTAAATAACTTTCCGTACTGTTTTCAAATAGATATTCATCTTACTATAATTCCAATATTTTGATTTAAAAGAAGTAGTTAGCCTCTGATTCTCCTTCTGTCTATCAGCTATGATAATCAATTTTCCTGGGTCTCCATGATTTAGTCTGCTGAATTACATTATCACAATAGATGATAGGATTGTGGAGATGAAGTAAATTAATGTCACTTAAATTGTCTTGACATAGGGCAGTTACTAGTTACTACTTTAAAACTTTTTCATTCACTACTTTCTCTTACATATAGTTGTGTCATGTTTCTAAACACTGTAAAGGTGGAGAAGCTAACACCTGATCTGTGTATGATCTAAATGCTATTTCCATATTTGTACTTTTCTTGAGAGCTGACTGGGAGGGATTGGAAGTGAGAAAGGGAGGGGAGCAGGAAGATACATTGATGGCAATGACATTTTTTAATGAAAATAAAAAATAATAATTTTATATTTTGTTTTTCAGTTCCATGAAATAAGTCTTTTAGATATTTGATGACATATCTACATTCTCTATAGGTTAAAAGCAATAACAACAACGACAAAAAAAAAACAAAAAAACCCACAGAACTACATAAAAGATTGCAGCAGCTAAACATGTATCTACAAGTTTCTGCGGGGCTTATTCCAGACATACTAGCATGTAATGTTTCTTCTGTGAAAGTTGTCTACACTTTAGTGAGAAATCCATAATTAAGATGTTAAGTAAAGCCTGATGGTGGAGGAGGCCTTTTGTCTCAGCACTACTAGGCAGAAGCCTGCAGACAGATCTCAGTGAAATCAAGCCAGCCTGGTCTACTTCGCCTGCATCAGACCCTGTCTAAACAGCCAGAAAAAAAAAAAAAAAAAAAAAAAAAACCATAGAGACTTGCTCATGGAATTAACTACTGTTTTTCTAGTTTTTTGTTGTTGAATGAACCTAAATACTTAATTTTCTTTGCTATCAAGAGGAAACCAGCTATGTACTTGAATTGAAAAACCTCATATTTTTATATTTATTTGAACTTTGTTGAATGCTTCAGTATTTTACAGTTTATTTATACTTTAACAAAAATTATAAAGGATCACAACGAGATACAATCCAAGATTAACTTTATAATGTGTCTTTATCAAATTAAACATATTTAGGAATTTACCATCAGTTTGCCTTTGAACCTTCATTATTCTTAATTCTCTTGTTTAATGATCATATTTTTATGCCTCAGCATCATATACTTCCTTGTCTTGTGTGTGTGTGCGTATAAAGATAAATATATTTTTCACTCATTGAACTATCAGTTTGGCCTCACCTGATAGGCCATGCATTAGACAATAGTAGTGTCCAAATTAAAATTTTACTCTTATTTGAATGCAGTGAAATATTAGGTATACAAGCTAATGCTCGCATCTTTACAAAAACCACCACACTCTCAAAGCATACAAAAGGGTTTTTTTGACGGGCATGTTTATCAATCTTAAATGTTATAAAATTTGAATGTTAAAATACCTCCATTTTCTTCTTTGTTTACTATATTGATTTCAATTGTGTTGAGACAATGTAAAAATTCTATCAACTTTAAGGTATATTCTGCAATTAAGTTTGAAGATTTGTTATCTCTTATGATTATTTGTTAGACATTCGGTGCATATATATATTAAATGTGTAGTTTCTTCCCTGTTTGTTTTGGGTTTCCATTTCAATTCCCAGTAGAAGTCGATAGTGGTAATGTCTCCTGGGGATTTCAGTGATGGTCTTTTACAGTGACGTAATCTATGATATGCAACAGTTTAACTTTTATTTGAATTTTTAGTTTTTTAAAAAGTTTTTCCACTGATCAATCTGAAAGCACTTACACAGTAAAATAGTATGCAAAATTATAATAAAAGCAACTGTGTGACCTCTTTTCATTGATAAAATTTGGTTTTGAAAGTTTTGCTTTAAATAGAAATATTGTTTCAAAGTTTAACATTAAAATGGAAGATTTTTTATTTTTAAATTTTAATTCTTCACAAAGCTGCTAGTACATGATAAATCCAAGATCAGTTTTATATTTAAATTTTATAATGTACGTATGCCAGGTTATTTTTATATCATCCATATGTCCCTAATATTATGAAAAAGAACAAATCTTGAGTATTTTTGTAATTTAATATACACTATGTGAGGCTGCATAAAACTATTCTGTGAATCAGCATCTTAGCTGGAGAACCTGTTCATTTGCTTATCTCTGGAGATTGTCCGTGTCCAGTCATAACTAGTTGTAAAGTTTTTTTAGTTCTTCAGAATGGTCCTTTGAAGTTTTCAGCATTTCTCCTTCATGTCCAAAAGTATTTGGTTTGCTTTGCTTTTTGAAGTAGTATGAGAAAGTTGTATTGTCTCTGCAGATTCCTTAAGAACTTGTAATTCCTCTGGTGAAGGTGAGTTTGTACTTTTGTAAGGTACTTTGGATTCTTGTTGGTGGTGAGTCATTTTTCTAAAACTAAAATGACTCAACATTTACAGTTGCCTTTCTATATAGCCCAGTAACTTGGGCATCAGGAGAAGCGTTCCTCATCCTTTAGATCAGTGATTCTCAACTTCTGGCTCAAAACTCCTCTGGGAGTCAAACAACCCTTTCACGGGGGTTGCGTGTCAGATATCCTGTATATCAGATATTTACAATTCATAACTAACAAAAATTACAGGTATGAAAGAGCATCAAAAATAATTTTATGGTTGGGGGTGCGGTGGTTTGAAAGAAAATGGCCCCCAAAGGGAGTGGTACTATTAGGTGTGGCCTTGTTGGAAAATTATGTCATGGGGGGGGCAGGCTTGGAGGTCTGATTTGCTCAAGCTTCTCTAAGTGTGACTGTCAGTCAGCTTCCTCTTGCCTACAAGATGTAGAGCTCTCAGTAGCTTCAACACCACATCTGTCTACTTGCTGTCATGCTCCCTGCCATGATGATATTATAGTGAACCTTTGAAACTATGAGCAAGCTATTCCAAGTAAATGTTTTCTTTGTAAGCGTTGATATGCTCATGGTTTCTCATCACAGCAAAAACACCCAAACTAAGACAGGGAGTTACCACAACATGAAGAACTATATTGAAGGGTTGCGACATTAGGAAGGTTGAGAACCATTGCTATAGATTATCTTTAAAAAAAAAAAAAAAAAATTAGGATTCTTAATTTATATTTAACAAGCACTTAAAATTACCTTCTATGTAGTTAGTAATAAGTATACATGAGCAAATCTATTCATAGTTTTTAATCATAGTTGATATTGGTGAAAATACTAGGTTATATGCAACTACAAGTAAGTGTGAGTGTAAATGAATGGTAGAG
Source organism: Phyllotis vaccarum (assembly GCA_033318265.1). Taxonomy (NCBI): domain Eukaryota; kingdom Metazoa; phylum Chordata; class Mammalia; order Rodentia; family Cricetidae; genus Phyllotis; species Phyllotis vaccarum. The sequence continues at coordinate 33,348,200 of JARWLC010000001.1, read as the reverse complement.
TTTGACTTCTGTTATCATCTTGAGATACTGTAGTATGAAGATTCTGGCCCAGACTTGCCTCAAGATCTGGACCATCTTCCAAATAGACTGCCTACAGCTTGGTCCCAAATAATTACATAGAGCTTATATTAATTACATATTGTTTGGCCTATGGCTCAGACATATTGCTAGCTAACTCTTGCATTTTAACCCATTTTCATTAATCTGTCTTACACATGGTCCATGGTTTACCTGAATTCCTTTACATCTTCCTCCTCACCACAGCTCATACCATCTCTGATTTTGCCCTCCTTCCCCTTTATGCTCTAATTTCCCACCTGTTTCTAAAATGCCTTGCCATAGGCCAAAACAGTCCCTTTATTAACCAGTGATATTCACAATATACAGAAAGACATCCCATATCACTTTCCCATTTCTATCTAAACAAAAAGTAGGTTTCAGTTTTAACATAGCAAAAATACATATTTAAAAGGCTATCAAGAATTACAGTTACAATATCTAGTCTTTTTGTATTTAGCAAAATTGAAGAAAATATTCTATCATCTCCCTTATCTTTGTGAGTCCAAAGTTTCACATGTAATTTACCTTGAAACAGGAAATTTGAAGGACGATTCATCCATTTTGGCATAGGTCTTCAGTTGCTTCTCCCTGTGTCCTGCAGTTTTCTCTGTGAAATAGGAACCTGAAGAGCCATCTTGGCTTGTTCTAGAAAACTTCAGAAGTCACTTTTCTATGGGTCCTACATGTCCACTTTATACAGCATAATGTCAGGCAGTTGAGGCAAGAACACTTTCCTGCCCAGTGGCTAATGTTTGCCACAAAGAAAGTAAACTTCACATGGAGTTTCTTTGATACCCATCATTCAAAGATTCTTGCTGCCAAGAGTAGACCTGTCTCACTGTCCAGAAAAGTTAATAAAATATTTTAAGTGCCATGTTCTGTAGGTCTTTGAAATGTTTGAAGATTACCTAATTGAAATATATCTTTGTATATCTAAAAAACCTAACATGACTATAAATTCGATTATCATAATTAACTATTAATCTATATTACAATGTTAAGTGAGTCACATGAATATCTTAATAGAAATATACATACAGTATCATAAAATTAACCTTAAATTTGTACTAGTAAACCAGCATCCACAATATAAAGTATTTTGAGATTAACACCTGTTTGGGGGGTTTAAGGTAGATTCAATAATTTATCTTTTTTATCATTTCTATATCGTACCTCTTTTTTTCCCCCCCTGGAAAGAGATTATGAACATTAACCATTTGTAATGAAAACAAACATAACAAAATTTTGGGAACTTGGGCATGGCTTTCCATTACTATATCTTGCTCATTGCAGGTACTGGCAATTTTATGGGGGTCATGAGCTGGGTCATCTTAGTTGGCAGCCCAGAAGCTGTTGTGGCCATCTCTTACCATTAGAGATTTTTCAAGTGGTCTTACTTAATAAAACTTTATTTTCTTTAACCAGGAATAAATCCAGTCTCTCATTTTCTGTAAAAGTTAAAACCTCTAAAGTAGCATATCTTTTTATTTCAATTTTAAAGTCAACTCATTTATAAAATCTATGTAATTGGATTAATTAATGGATGTCTTTTAGCAGCTCTTACTACTCCCTTTGCAGTCAAAAAAAGACAAGACAATAACATAGTATCCAAACACTTTGCAATTTCCATCTTTATGTGGCCTATTATTTTTTCCTCTATTTCGTTTTTAAGGAATTTATCCTTTTCTCTCTCAAGCCTATGTATATTTTTAAACACTGTAAACTATTTAAAGGTTTTGTGCTTTTTTTTTTTTTAATCTTGTCTTTATTGTATATCTTTGTCTGTTTCTGATCACACCTTTATTCTGCCAAAGTGTAGCTTTGATTAAAGGTTTTGGCTGTGTTCAGTAGCTAACTCCACCCAGTTCCCTATACTTCTATTTCTGAACACACCTTTAATCTGCCAAATTGTGGCTAGGATTAAAGGCTTGGCTAGGGTAGCCGGCTGGCTCTATCTACCCATCTCCTAATCTAGCTTCAGATAGATTTTAGCTTTTTAGCAAAGGTACTGGCAGGAGTCATGATAACCACTCTAGGGAATTAGGGTCCACATTTGCCACAAAGTAGAGCACTGCCACCCACTGCTTATGAATGCTAAGTATTTGGCAGCAGAGCCTTTTAAAAGAGCCATGGGATTTTTACTGCTAAAGTTCAGCCAGGAAGCCTCTCTTAAAAAGCTACACTTCTGCTGCCAGTTTCCCACCTTCTAAGATGCCTTGCCTTAGGCCAAAACGGTCTTTATTAACCAGTAATATTCACAACATACAGAAAGACAACCCACGTCAAGATAACACTTCTCCAAATCAGACAATAAATATGTATTGACAAATCTGATATATTCTCATGGTTACATGTTCAGAAGTTTGTATTACAAGATTAAAAAACATTGAACATAGAGATTAGCAGCAGAGTAACCTAAAACATTAAGTGAAATATGCTGTGTATATGTATTTATTGAGATATTAAGAATCTTTGCATCATTTGTATTGCCAAACTGAATTGTAAATGTTTTCCTTTTGTCTTTCATTCCATCAGCATCACAATTAAATCAATTGACAGCTATTAAAAGCAGAGGTTCTTGAGTGGAGTGCTCAGTAAAATGGAAGGGTATTATTAGCCATCTAGGAAAGGGGAAGTATTTTTTCTTCCTTCTTTTACATTCCATTACAACACTTTCATCACATGTATTTAGCAAATTTTTTTTCTTACTAACAGTCAGATTCTTACCAAAAGATTCAACAATGGATAGCAACTGTTCTCCCAATTTTATTCAAGTTTGACATCATCTACCTAATGATAGCTTTAGATCACCTGAGTTGTGGGTTAAGTACCACAAAACTGGAAGCATATGTGTGACCTGTCTGGTGGTCTAGCTGTAAACTGGGGATGAGTATTTTTACAATCCCTCCTCATGTGCTTAATGTGCCAAATAGCTTTGGGGAACTCAGGAAAATTTTACTCACATTTACTCATCCATTATAAAGGATTGCAAAAGCTACAGATGAAGAGGCAAGTACCAAAGATACACAGGTTATGTTGTAAAGGACAGAGAGCTACCAAATTTGCCACCCTCCAGGAGTCTTAACACATTTAGCCATTGGGAACTCATCCAAACCGTGTCATACTGAGTTTATAGAGACTTCCTTACACAGGATTTTATTAACTGCATCATTGGCCACTGGTAAATGGAAGTTGGTAGATAGGGTGAAAATTTAATCATACCTTAGACTTTGGTGATTGCCCATTCTGAAGCTGTCTAGAAGCTCTGGGTATAAGGATTCCTGGCATGTAGCAGCCACGTGGTAAATCCAACATTGGGCCAGCAGAACATGCCACATAAGGAGTGCACGTACTCCTAGGCATGACTAAATCTGTGCCCACCCATTCTCTCAAAAGGAGCCGCCATGTGAAAGTCTGTTCCTTTGTCTTCTGCTTCTCTCCCTCTCACCCACTTGGCAACTCCTCTTAATAAACTCTAGTGTGGCATCAGGTAGTGTGTGCCTGATTTCACATGCAAAACTAGTATTTTGGTGCCATGACTTGTATAGGCTCACTCCTAAGCTTAGGTGCACATAGGCCAAGAGATCCTGATCTGAGGCTCACTATCAGGCCACCTTCCATCTTCTTCGCTGTAGTGTGTTCAAACACTGGTTTCGATTAATAAATCTTGCTTTCAAGTCAGCGTAAACACAAATTATTGTCTCTGGGAAAAGACCACTGATTGTCCAGTTTTCCAGTAAGACTCTAGTCTTGCACAGCACCACCTCCAGCCATGAACTTCACTGGTCACGGTTGTTCCTTTTCTCCTGACACTCATTTTTGGCCTTCCCTGCTATTGAAATCAGCTCATATCTTTGGGTCCTGCTCCCAGACTCTATAGCAGGGCTCTGCCCTAAGTGCCCACCATAGGTGCTGACAACTTGTTGGTAGATAGCACTGGATGCTACCCTAGGTGTTGATAAGTGCCTGTGGTGGCTAGCATTGGGTTTTACGCCTGCCCTAAGAACTAAAGAGTTTTTAATAGTGGCAAGTGTTGGTTTAGGCTTTGGCCTGATGCCTATCATAGGTCCTGACGAGTGTCTAGTGATAACTAGCGTTTTTTTTTACACCCACTATCATGATGGCAAGCATTGTTTCAGTCTTTGTCCTAATACCTACCCTAAGAACTATGTTACTTGGCAGTAGCTAGTGTTGTTCCCCCCCGGAATACACACACATTGGCTGGGTGACGACCCAGATTTAGCAGTGGAATCCCTCCCCTCTGGGCCTTAATAATAGAGAATGAACCAGCAAAAAATGTCTCTCCATCCTCATCTCTAGGAATGTGTTCTTGAGACTCTCAAGCCACTTAGCATTTTTACCTTACCTAGATACCACTAAGCTTATCCGTTTTTGCACAAAGAAATGAATGACCTAAGTACTCCTTATATAATAACTCAAAATAGCCACTTAACAGCTCACTGAACCCCAATATTTTATGGTAGTTAACTTAAAATCATAGAGGTGGACGGAAAGAGTTTCCCTATCTCTTTTCATATCTCAGCTTTAAACCTTCTGGCTTTCTGTTCTAACCCATCTGTTTCTAGCCACACAACCAGATCCTTCTCTAGAACATCCACTTTTCAACTCTCAGTACTCACCTGCAACTCTTCCAACTTCTTCCTTTCTGGGAACTCCAAACCTGGTGGCTACATTTACCCCACCAGTCATTCGTTCTTGTGTTCCTAAGAATCCTAACCCAGTTCTCCCTTTGTGGGAAGTGGATGACATAGATGAGATAGTGAAAGTTTATACTCCATTTTCTCTCAGGTGGCAAAAGGGGGTGGGGGGGTTCTTAAATGAAGGCAAGTTTGGAAACAGGCCAGAACTCATGCAGATGAGATTCATCAAACAAATGTAGCGCACACATGCACACCCCAGAAGCTGAGGCTGTCCCATATGAAGATCCCCACTGGCATTACCATATACCAAGGAGGGTCTTAGCCAAAGACAATTTTGTAACCTGCTTCCTGACAAGTATGTGTAGAGCTGCTTTAAAGCCTGTCAATTTTGAAAAAAATACAAGAGAAGACAGGAGTCCATCCCAGTTTTTTAAATGCCTCACAAATGCTCTCTTAACAATATACTAACTTAAATCTTGAGAGTGTTAAAGAAAGACAACTTATGACCCATTTTCTACCCAGAGCTACCCTCATATCAGAGTTAAACTTGTATCTCTTGAGAGGGGACCACTGACTCCACAGGCAGAAAAGTCTTAGTGCTGGCTTTTAAGGTATATCACAGGAGAGATAAGAAAACACACCAAGAAAGATACCTTCTGCTGGCAAAAGCTTTCTGACCAGCTCCTTTACCTCCTCTCATAGCAAGCAGACCTAGACCTCCCAGTGTGTGCTTTAAATGTGGCCAGCTTGACCACTGGTCTTGCTCTTGCCCAGTTTCATGGAGGCTGTTCAGGCCTTGTCCTGGGTGCCATCAAGGGAAACACTGGTCAAAGTGACTATTGCCAAGCCCCACATGGCAGGAGAACATCACACACAGACTACTATCTGGCTGATCTCCTAGGCCTGACCATGAGTGATTGATGTGTCCAGGATTCCTGACCACTGTCATTTTGACTAAAAGGGAGCCTCGGGTAGTCATAAGGTATCAGGGCAGTCCTTGTGGACATCAGTGCCACATACTCAATCCTGCAGAGTTTTGGGGTTCTACCTCTCTAGCCTCTCCATTGTTGGAGTGAAAGGCAAACAATTCCAGCCTCATCAGATGCCACAATTTAATTGCATTTCAGAGATACCCCTATCACCCACTCAGTTTTGGTCATGCCAACCTGCCCCATACCCCTAATGGAAAGGGATTTTTTTTAGCTAAAGTAAGCCTTCATTTCTTTTAGTCCTCACATTAATCTTAATCAATCCTTGCCAGCCGCACCAGCTGCTCCCTTGCATCTCTTCCTATCTCCTCAGCCTTTCAGTGTCATACCCTCTTCCAGTCCCCCAGGTAGACCCCAAGTGTGGGACACCCAGAATCCTTTTTTCGCTAGACACATTTCCCCCAAATTCCCCATCTCTTGAGTTTTCCCTTCCAGCCTGCTTCTCAGAGCCAAAGTCTAGATGGTTACCAGATACAAAAAGCTCAGAGGTATTTTGCCTCGCCCTTGCCCTCCCACCACCCACCCCCACCCCAGACTAACCCTCCAGCTGCTGCTTCTGGAGAATGGAAAAAAACTCAGAACCGTAGGAAAGCAGTTAACAGCCACCCCCTGAGGATTAGACAGAAGGAACCAGGAGCCATTTTTGAGTTGATAACAGGTAAAGCAGACCATTCCCCCCACCCCCAGGACCAAAGGAAAGGAACCAGAAGCCATTTTAACCTCTTACTATACCCAGACCTAGCAGAGACCCACAAACTTTATTGTGCAACTGGAATCTCCTAGAAGGAAGAAACACAAAACAGCTACCTTAAGGTTTATTTAAAGTAGATACAGGCCCCAATTTCAAACCACCTTTTCCTCCCTCTTTTTCCTCTTTTAATCTGATCTCCAGACCCCTTAACAGCAGAGGACGCTCACTATATCATCTAAATTCTGCCACTTCCCAAGATTCTTTTACTAACTCAGTTTTTTTTCTGAGCTCCAGAAAATCAGAATTCATCATCCCATGCCTTAAACTCACCTGGACTGCAGGAAATCAACCTCAAATCTCAGCAGACCGCCAGAAGATAGTAGCTCTCATCTTCCAAAATGACACACTTCGTCCTTAAGACAGCTTGATGCAGCCTTAAGAGACCTGTGAACTTTGCTCCTGTCCAATCTATTTTTCCTCTGCACCCTTTATATAAACCTAGGTTTCTTTTTATAATAAACATAAAGATGAGATGTAAGGAAGGATTCCTGGCATGTAGCAGCCACATGGTAAACCCAACATAGTGCCAAGTGAGATAAGAATTCCGGGCATGTAGTGTCCACATGGTAAACCCGCCATGGTACCAGCAGAACATGCCACATACAGAGGGCATGCCGTTATCTGTGGCTAAGTAAATCCATGTCCACCCATTCTCTTAAAAGGAGCTGCTACATGAAAGTCTGTCTCTTTCTCTTCTGCTTCTCTCCCTCATACCCACTTGGCAACTCCCCTGAATAAACTCTAGTGTGGCATCTGGTAGTGTGTGTCTGATCTCATGTGTGAAACCAAAACTGGGTACCAGTCATCTTGCTAGCATACAGAGTCACTCATTACTGAAGAGGTTCTAATGGTTTTTAGAATAGGTATGAATACCAAATAGTTCAAATCATACAATTAGGAATTAAAGCCCTGTTCCATAGCCTGTCATCTGGGTGACCTTCAACAAATTGCTCAACCTCTCTTCAGTAAAAACAAAAACTGAAACTATCAGATTGTTATGAGGATTAAAGATTAGATAATAGAACTAAGTGAAAAAAAAATCACAGTGCTAGCAACATAGGTGCTCAGTAAATACCATTTTTTTCTCTCATGTGCTCTCTCAATATCTAATTCCAAATATTAACATGTATCCTAGTCAATCCTAAAGTAGTAACTGAATCTTTAGATATGTTTCTAAATTTTAAGTTATGTTGTGATCCTAAGAAAGTGAAAAAGGTTTTGAGATAAATGCAAACCTTTAGCTTCAAACAGAGCAAACAATATCAATGGTATGTATATTGTTTAGTTGTATGTAAAATATGATTGTAAACATATAGGCAGCTTAGAGCGGTCCCAAGGACTGACATCAGAAAAGACTTACCAGAGTGCCTGGATACCACAATGTAGACTAGGCCATACTGGGATTTTCGAACAGTAAGTAATGAAGGTAAGATGTATTTTGGAGAGACACAGGCTGATTATGTTATGTCTTTGCTAAGCCATGTTGGATGTCCTGAGATTTGAGTTAATCACTTGTGTTTATTTCCATGCCTAACAGGTTGCATTTAAGGAGCAGTATTCATATAAGTTGGCCAACTTATTTTATGAGTTAAAATTTTCCAGAACCCTGACTGTAAACCACATGTTTATAGTAAAGGTCTTACTGTTTAAATAGTGGTTAATCATATTAAATAGAATATTTCTGTGCTGTTATCATTCAAGGACTGTAAACAGGTATGCGATTCAGAATAGCTTTTAATTTAGAGCTAATGAGTTTGAAAGAATTAAAAACAAGAAGAGAATAACATTTTTAAGACAAAGTAATCATTCAACAGATGGTCCTGGGGTAGACCAAATTAAATCTCTGTCTTTACTATATGAACTTTGCAAAATGTAAACATAACTGACCTTGTGTGCCTTGTATGTAAATGAAAGTTTTCTGTGTGTTTGTTTTCCTGTGGTTCCATCCAGTTACTTGATATGTGTTCATATGTGCCAGTAAGCACATTATTCAGCAAAGTGAGTTCTAAGTTAAATGCCTGGGCTCATTTACAAAGTAGAGTTACTTGTCTATTAAAGTGTGATGACTAATATATTATATAAACCAGGTAAATTACATAGTACACAATCCCTTTAAACACTCAGGAAAGACTCCGTTCAAAACTCAGCTTACATTTTAATAGTAGTTTGATTTGGACCTCCTAGGTAAAGTTAACCTTTTCTTTGCACCATATGTATCTATATCACCAATACTAATTTGCTGTTGTTATGCCTATCTCCATACTAATGGCCACCACTGAAGCCCCCCTCCCTTTTTTTTTTCTTCCTCATTCCTTTCTATGTGCATGGATATTTTGTGTGCATGTATACCTGTGTACCACACTGATGTCAGAAAGGCCTGAAGAAAGTGTATCAAATGAATCACATGGAACAGGACTTAGAAATGATCATGAGCACATGTGGATGCTAGGAATTGATCCCCAGCCCTCTGGAAGAGCACCCAGTACTCTTAAGCACTGAGCCATCTCTACAGCTGCCTGTTCTCTTTCTTGATAGAAGATAATCCTGGAACAAAGGCGGCAACATTTTTTTTTTTAAATAAAAGCATGTTCTTGGGTCAATTTACCATCACTTCCTTCATCATATTTTTTCTCCAGTTAATAATAAAAATGGTAAGTGAAGAAAATAGTCCACTATATGAATTAAAATTTGTTCTTATATGTAATAGTTTGAAAGCAGCATAACAGCACCATAAAAATGTCAATGTTGAAATTAAAAGTGATAGATTCATGGTATGGCCTGCTGTTGCTACTTTGTAGCTATGTGATAATCAAGTTATGTTACCTCTTTGATCTACAGAGTAGTTTGTTTATACCTATTTGATAGGAATGACTCACATAAGATAATGTTCATACAGTATTATTAACTCTGTCTGAAGAATAGAAGATGTTCAAATATTTCTTAAATGGACCTTATTTCACTTAATGTGTTGAAGCCATGAGGAAAGTCAGTCGGCTTATTTCTCTACATGACATCCCATTGCTTACTGCTACAAGAAACTGTTACATTATTTGGTATCTGTGTGTATATCTTGAGAACAACTAAAATAGTAGCTTGTTACTAGTCATTTTTCTTCCTTCATGTTCTTGGTGCAAAGAATACCAGACATTGGTTGTGCACAAGTGGTACATCTGAAAATTAAGTTTAGATAATTATATAAGACATCCGCAGAGCTGTGCTCTCTTTAAGCCTCTGCAGTTGAGCCACTGAAAACTTGAGAAATGCATGTAAAACCTTGGAAGCCATCAGAGTCTTTTGTGACTTCATTTCCTTTAGGAGATGTGGATGTGGAGAAACAATGATTCTGGACTCAAAATCAACCATTAGGTGCTTTTTAAAAAATTTGTGGTTATGGAATATACACGTTGGTCACAAGAGTTTTGCTCAAATGATTTCTTAATTACTGTGTTTTCAAGAAACTTCTTAAAATCTGTGTGATTCCTACAGACTCCATCTCTTTTGCTAAATAAACATTTTCTTCCAACCTTGTTTTGTTTTCACTTTAATCTGTTTCTTTAGTTATCAGTTATCAATTGAATTAGGCTATCAAATCCCCTAAACAGTAGCTTGAACAAGGCAGATTAATTTTTTAAACTCTGACATAGATTTGCTAAGCTAGCTTTGGCCATTACTATCATTATATCTTTTAGAAAGATATGGGAGCCAGAAAGCTTACTGTTCCTGCCACAAAGACAGTCTTCAGAAATTCCCTGCTTTATCTCATGTGCCACAGCTATGCCTTATAGCTAGCTGTCTACTGGCTGCAGTGAAGGCCAAGAAACATAATTCTCCTCCTAGACATTATCACTCTCAGCAGTTTGGTCTGTGTCTTGCAGCTTAGAAAATTTCCTGGGAGAGAAACATCAAGGTAAGTGGCCATTTGGTGGAATGTGCCTGGCACTGCTATGAGCACTATGGGGCTGATATTCAGGAGCATGATGTGGCCAACTAAATGAACAGATTATCTGACCAGCATAGTCTTTAGAGCTCCACGTCCAGATGTCAGTACACAATTACACAAAAAAGAAAGGGAAATTCTACCTTCAGAAGTGAAAACTACACTGACCATGGGGCATGATATTCTATAGCTGTGTACCTTCCCAATGGGGCTTTGGGAGTTTAACCACAAGAGATGGGGCATGACATAATGCAAGAAAACTGGACTGACCAAGCCAAAGCCATGAAAGATGTAACTTCAGGAGGATGTTCTACACACCACAGAACAACTTTAAAACTTTGAAAACATCAAATTAGAGCTTCCTGACTGACAGTGTTCTGTAATATCCTGCATCATTAGTTATACGCACACTTATCTGAACAAACATCTTAAGTATTACACGTGATATTTTCTGAGTTTGTCATAGTCTCCTTTTCTAGATTAAAGTGTCATTCAACAGTAATAAACTGCAACTGGCAGTGACCTTGACAGTGATCTTGAGAACACTGATGGGACTACTTAAGTTTTTGATGAACAATAGAAATAATATATAGCCTGAAAAGCATAAACTATCTGGTGTCTGGTTTTTGCAGGAGTTTGAACAGTTGGTCTCCAGGTGGTGCCTCCTTTGTGAAAGTTGTGGAACCATTAGGAGGAGGCAAAGCTGTGATAGAAGTGGGTGACTAAGAGTGCCCTAAAGATGTTATAGCCTATTGTGGAGTATTAGTTGATGATGTGTTGCATTCTTTTATGTTGCATTTGACTAACTATGAATATGAAGCTGTGTTACTTTGCCTCTCTAAAACACCTGAATGGTCCAATAAAGAGCTGAATGGCCAATAGTTAGGCAGTAGAGGGATAGTCAGCACTGCCAGGCAGAAAAAGTAAATTTCCACACAACCAGACACAGAATAAGAAAAAAAGATATACAGATAGATATAAGTAGAAAGTAAAAAACAAATAGAAAAAGAAATAAATAGGAAAATATATAAGTTCAGGGGCAAAAGTTAAGTGGGCTAATTTAAGAAAACCTGGCTATAAACAAGCCAACCTAAGGTGGGGCATTCCTAAGAATAAGTATGTGATTATTTGGGAGCTGGGTGGCAGGTCCTACATAGAACAAAGAGGAGGGAGGAAAAGAAAAACTTTCTAAAATTGTTTTATTTCCATATTTTATCACAGCAAGGAGGAAAGAAAGTAATAGAGCAAAGTTTACTCTAAAATTAGGAAATGTCAGGGTTGGTCTGATGGCTTACGTTTAACTGCTGGTGCACCAACCTGAGAACCTGAGTCTCATCCTCCAAACACATAACGGTAGAAGGAGAAAACCAACTCCAGAGAGTTGTCTTCTGATCTCCATGGCACTCATGCCCACTTACATCATTCATGTGCACACAAACATACACAGATTTGAAAATAAATTCAAAAATGAAAAGAGTGAGATAAGACCTTGGAACAAAAAGTTAGTGTTTAAATGTACTTAAGTCACCTTAAAAGTTATGATTATATTTAATTCAACTTAGAAATTATAGTGATTGTGCTAAAACTCTCAGCTGCTCTATTTTTTCTTAAACACTAAAAACAAGCTTGGTAAGTGACTTACCCAAGGTCATGTGAAATTCTTATCTTAATTGAAGACACCTTTCTACCAGAAGTATTTTAATGTTAATAGGCTTAATTATTTGACCTGTGGAAACTTAGAAGTTGATCTTCGGAATGGAAAAAAAAGTAACCGAACCACAAAAGGTAGGTATAGAGTAAGAGACTAGAAGCTACAGATTTGATTAGGAAAGGAAAATGGAGTAGATAATTATGGATGGATGGATTGACCAAAAGCCAAAGACTAGATATCCTAGGGATTTAGAGTAAAACCAAATACTATTGGTCTGGTGAAAGAAAGGGAAAAAAAAAAAAAGTAGTGATAAAATGACTAAATATTCTGCTATACTGATATTAGTGCTTTGCTCACCCATCATCAGACCCACAGCAAAACAGTATGCAAAAAGTAGAAGCTTTGAAACACTCAGCCATAAATGGCATGTCTCCATCAAATCCCGCCCCCTCAGTATTCAGGGAACCCTGTAGAAGAGGTAGAAAGAGTGTAAGAACCAGAAGGGACAAAGGGAGGTGGGAAGCCCTCTAAATCAATATGATCAAAGCCCACGAACTCAAAGTTACTGGAGCAGAATGCACCGGGCTTATATAACTATACCAGGAGGACCTCTGTGTATATATTATGGATTCCAGTTTAGTGTTTTTATGGGGTTCCTGAGTGTGAACAGGTGGGTTTCTGAGTCTTGTTCTTTCTCTAAGGCTCTTTTCTGCTTCTCTTGTCCAACTCCAGTGTGATGGGTTTGGTTTTATTTTGTTATGTATTATTATCTCTTAGAAGCCTGTTCTTTTGTAATGAGGACAGAAAGGGAATGGAACCGGAGGGGAGGGGAGGAGGAACTGGGAGGAGTAGAGGGAAGGGAAACTGCAATCAGGATATACAAGAAAAGAATATATTCTCAGTAAAAGAGGAAGAAAAAATAGTTTAGAATCATTAAACTATTGGTTTAAGAGTTACAGAGATTCTATCTAAATAGGGAAGAAGGAAATTTATTTTCTAAAAGTCCTACAGCTTTTCTGCAAACAGAATGTAACTCTCTTTATTTTGGCAGCAAGCCATTACATTCACACCAGATTTACAAGATGAGCAATATCCTGATTTATATTTTCTTTTTAAATTTTTGTGTTAGCAGAGATAACTTCAAGTTGAGTGTCTACTTGTAATGGTAAGATTTTTAAAGGCACTAAATTTGAAGTATTACAAGAGTATTAAGTAACCAAGAAAATAGTTTGTAAATTATAATTACCTTTCTAGAATACAAAGCTTAAAAACCAAATGGGAAATAGCATCCAAATACTAAACAAAATTTCACTTTACAAACATGCTGGCCCTGACAACATTTGATCCCAGGACTAGAAATAGGGTAAGTGGTATGAATGCATACTGACAGGGATAAAGGAGTGAAGTTCCTGGAAATGATTGGAGACTATTCCAGAACTTACTTGATTATTAGGATCATGTTCATTCCATCAAATCCTTAATGTTATAAATACACCATATAGGAAAGTGGTGCATTCTATAGGTAGCAACTGATACTTTTCAATTCCTTATTGTATTAAGTAGTATAAGGTGGAAAGAAGCTGGAGTTTGAAACACTGGGATGAAATTCAATTGACTTGGATTTTGTCCCTTTCATTCTGATTCCTGAGTGTACACATTAATGTGAATGTCACAGCCACAACTAATTTAGGTTGTGGATACAAACTTAGTATATCAGAACACTTCAAGAAGTTCAAGATTGGTGTAGATGTCAGGTTTTATTTTCAAACAGCACTGACATTGTGCCTGTAAAAGGTTAGCACATATTTTTTTTTCTATCTTCTGATGTGGTTTTAAAGAATTTCTAATTCATAAAATGTATCTTTGTAAATTTCTTCCTTGGGCAATGATCTTTAGAGAAATAAGTTATACCTTGGGCCAAATTACAAACAAGAGGAAGCAGTCTGAATGACAGAAGCCTCATTTTGAAAATAAGACAGTTGGACTGGGATTGGTAGCAGGTCTTTATCCCAGTATGCTGGAGGCTGAAGCAGGAAGATATCTATGAGTTCTAGGCCAGCCAAGGCCTATACCCTGTCTCAAAAAATAAAAATAAAATGATTATAATTCAATGTTCATGTTTTAATAATACTTTTGTAAAAATTATGCACAGTGAATCTCCACCATGTATAGATTACCAGTCAGGGAAGGATCTAAGTCTTCACATACAAGTGCGTGATCCATGCTGTCATTACCTGCTTGGCACTTTTACAAAATTTTTAACTCATACTCCACCAGCTAGTTTTATCAGATTTTGTTTCTTTGTATTGTTAAAATTAATATTTTATAATATAGATTTGTAATTGTGTTTTTCAGAGCTATCCTCATTACTCCTGTAGAAACCTGTCCTGTGGTGAATGAGGCAAGAACAAAGTTTTCACACAGTATTTAGTGATTTTGGAAATAGGTTCAGAATCCTGAGTGCAGCACATACGACTAATTACCTGACTAATATCTTCCAAATATTTTTGTAATGACATTTCTTTACAATTTTCAATACTAGGAATATGACTTAATGGTGGAGCCTTTGGTACAGTGTATTCATGAATCTCTGGGTTAGAGTTCTATATCCCTACCACAAAATTTAAATTTAACGATTTACAAAGGCCAATAAATATGGCATGTAAATATATACATGTCAACTAACTGCTTCTCTTTGGTCTCCCTAGCAGCATATGAAGAACATGACTAGATGACTACTACAGGAGGCTACCTTCTGTTATCTCTGAAACAAACTTGGCCACATTTTGTTCTTTCAAAGCATCCTGCCTATGGCCCAGTGTCTTCAAGTTTGCTACTTTCCCACTATGAATGCCCACCATCCTTCCTCTCTTACTAGCTTGCATGATTACTGGCCCTCAGCTTCTAGTGTTACTTATTGAATTTTGAATTCTTTCACTCAATTCAAGACAAATCACCAAGAGTCAGTAACATCCAAATGAAGCATTATTGGGGTGTGGGGGAGATATGCAGAACACCAGGAAACCAATACCCAGGTAAAGTATTCTAAGACTGGCCCTAGCAGTCATGAGAAGGAAAGGTCATGGAGACAATGGGCAGGCTCCCCCCTTTCACAGTGAGCCATTGCAAAGGATCTCAGGGTATCTGAAGTTCCTATCTTTTGTTATGCATAACAAGAATTTCTTTTGGCATGGTAATTGGCTCATTCATATTGGGTTTGACTGCTTAGCTACTAAAATAAGGTTACCTATTGCTGTATCAGTGAGATCATAATCCTGTCAAGTTCAGGCATATTGAATATGCCTGGGGTTGAGGAAGAGGTGTAGAAAAGTTGGGGGGGGGGGGTGGAGAATATACAGCTGCTCTTGAACCTGGTCATTGACCAAAGAAAATTTATAATGGAGTTTGCATTAGGTGATACATGGTGGCAAATCAGGGTTCTCCCTGACCTACCTCACTGTTACTGATTTGATGACATTTAATTGCCCCAGATAAAAATCATCTTCTAAGTATCTGCTCTGATGTCTTTGCCTGAGTTTCCTGTGTATTCATTCTTCTGTGTTCACTGAAGTATATATGTTGGTTGTCTGACTCCCCCACACTGTAATTGTGTTGTGTTTGGAGCACATTTTTAATTGATATTTGATTTTGATTAAAATCAATTAATTGATTTTAATTGATATACCCCTAACATCAAGCATGGTTTAGTAGGTGATGTTAGTAATAAGGAAGAAAGGATTTCTTGACCAAGTGAATGACATAGTACCTTTACCTAAATGAGTAGGAAGAATAGACAAGTCAGCTCCTGACAAGACCTTCTCATGCGACTAGCTGGTTTCGAATTTGCCTGTGTGTGAAGAACAGACCGAGTACATTCCCCAGAATGCAGAATTGCTTGTAGGGAATGGGTCTACCATGAGTCATGGCCTTCCCATATCTAATGTCATATATTTACAGCTAATGCAGTGGAGTTTTCTTTCTTTTATTTGTTAAACTGCAAAAAAAAAAAAAAAAAAGAAGAGTTTTTTTCATCAAGGCCAAACAAAAGACTAATGGAAAGGGCTTTAATAATTGATTTTTAAGAAGCTTGCAAATGACAACTCAGCTATAAAGGCTTAGAAACATTTATGCTAAAGTTTCAAGTGGAAGATGTAGCTAGCTAGCTCTTTAGGCTGTTTGGGGACCTAGTGAGGATGATGCTCACATTGATACTTCTCCACTCTTTTTCTTTTAAACACCTCACCATAATCTTGAAAGGAGAAAGAAATAGTCTTGAGAAGTTAAGCACCCACACAACATGTGGCACAGTCAAGGAGTAGTCCAGGTACATGTGACTTAAGCCACCATTTTTTTTCTATAATAGTTCTGTGTTCCAAAAACCATATTGTGAGAAACCTTGTTGACAAAGTTAAATATGTCACGGAATACAAAGATAAGCACTCAACAGTATTAATTTCCTTTATAGCTCTCTTGTTCATTCTCCTTTGAAGCACATAAGCAAACCTGAATCCCTCACTGGACCCTCTCTTCATATACTCAATGCCCATATAAATGTCAGTTAAAGATGATCATTTGCATTCGGATAGCAACTTCAGACTTTACGGAATTTGCAACATTGTATTTCATCTACATTTGACTAGAATTAAAACCCAATTAGGCTAGTGACTTATCCAAAGTCACATATCTAATTAATAAGAAAGGACTAAATCTAGAATTGCTGACCACACATACTGTTCCCATTGCATCCAAAAATGAGATGTGCTTTTTTCTCCTAAGGATGGGAGAGAATTTCACTTTTCAATTTGCAGCTGTTTTGTTTGGGTTTTTTTTTTTTTTTTTTTTTTTTTCCTATTGAGAAAAGCTTATCTTTCTATAAGGTGTGAAATTCATTAGGTGTTTATAATCCTCTCCATATCCTCTGGTGATTATCTGAATGTGAATTATGTCAGTCTACATCTTGAAAGTTTTCACAGATGAGCATTGGGAGTATAAGAAACTGGTTAGAGTATCATTACTCATTTTAAATTATATGAAAGTGGTTTTTACCACAGTATAGAAAAACAGTTTAAAAATCCAACATTGATGTGGATGGAGGTTGCGAGCCCTCACTGAGACCTCTTATTAAGTGTGTAGATTCCTAAGTCCAACTTTTCTGGATGATGCCAGAGCCTGAAGGAGAACTATAGAGATGTTTTTGTTTTTTCTCATTTTAATTTAAGAAAATTGAGCAAAGGGAGGAAGGGTGACTTTTGAACGATTTGCCCAAACTCACTAGGTGAAATGGCAGAAGAGGAAGAATATTTGATTTGGATTGCAGAAGCTGGGATCAGACTTTCTAAGTTCCCAAGTTTAATTTTTCTTATCTAAATCTAGCACTATAGAATCACATATCCCTGTTCAGTGAATCAAGACAGGGATATGTGGGCAGAGGAAGTTGATTTTGAGAGAGGACTTCTGAAACAACTATCAGCAGCAAGAGCAGGGTTGTTGAAACATATTTGACATTATTATTCATAAATTTAAGCATATTGCTTTTGGTGTATAGCTTTTGATATTTCAAGTAGTGCTGAAGATGGCAGAAACAGTTGAATATTAAAACCTAGCATCCAGTGAGGAGCCAAAAGTTTCTTCATCTTAGAGTCAGCAGCCATGTTAGCAAATAGGTCAAGGAAAGTTCAGGCTAAATCCCTCTTCAGTTCTAAGAAACTTGCAAAAAAATGTTATCTAAAAGGACATCTGGGCTAAGGCCCTAGCCTAACTGCAGAATGTTCCAATCCTGCCCTGGGGCCAGTCAATACTAATCCATATACCACCCTGACCCACCTTGACCAAGTTAAGCAACTGCAAAATGTTCCAACCCTGCCCTGGGGCCAGTCATTAGAAACTCAATCCTGGCCCACCCTAAAAAGAGGCCAAATTAACTCTTGTTTCCTCATTTTTACTCCAGTTCACAGTTTTTGCCTATAAAAGATACAAGTATTCTCAACTCAGGAACTCCTCCCAGCCTTGTTGTACTGAGGGCGTGGACTAGTTCCCTGTCTGGCTAGTATTGCACACTCAATAAACTTTGCATTTGCATTTTGGATTCCTCAGACTCTGATGATCTCTCTGGAGGTCGTCCTCTGGGCAGAACACCATTATCTTTCTTCCAGACTATTGATTTTGACTATTGATTTTTTTCACTTATCTATGTTGCCTTTAATAGTGAACATGTATACTTAATATACAGTACCTTTATGGATGTAAAAAATTGTTCCTTAGTCTAGCTATAATTTTTACACACTTATAGGCCTTAGAGAAAACGTTCACAAGATTTTTCTCTTTTGGGTGCTAAAATACTTCATTTAGATCAAGCTTCCCATTTAAAAAAAAAAAAACCTACTAAATAACTGTTAAACAAAAAGAGGGGATTAGGTGAGAAAAGGTACATGAGATCTAATGAAAGGTACTAAATTAGAACAATGAGCACAGTGTTTACCGCCTCTTTGTCTTGGTAGTACTTGCCACTCTAAAGAGATCTGTAATTTCTTGTATGCTAGAGCTAAAAAGACAGATGACAAAGGTAAAATCATACAAAGGTTCCTACCCTCCTTAAAAATTCCTACTTTGGTCCAAAGGTTGACACATTTGCAACAAATGAAAATCAGAAATAAACCAAAAGAGTCAGTAGATGACCAAGGAAACCTAGAATTGTACAAGTCACCCAAGGTATCTAACAGTAGGCATAGAAATTATACCACATTTCAAATTATTTATACAAATAATGTTTGACTATACAGATACAACCCTAGGGTTCCCAATAGAAATTCCTTTCAGCAGTGATCAGCTCAGTCAGTCACCCACAGCCTGCATTGTCCTTTTTACCTATTGTCATGATGTTTTGCTGGGACTATATTCCAAAATAAACTTGTGCTTGCATATACCTCTTAGTCATGCTTCTTTGGCTGATAGTTTTTTTGGTGCTACAAATAAACAAACAGAGTTTTCATGAAGAGTACACTATTGGGCAGATCAGAGAGTAATGACCTTACCGGTTTTAGAAACTAGGATTCCTAGGCTTGAAATTCTCACTTACATTCAGTAGCATCACAATTAATGAAGTTTTCACTGATGGTGAACTGAAATGATGTAAAATAAGCCCCTGGCTCATGTGTTCTTAGAAACATTTTCATTGTGTTGTCTGTGTTAATTTTAAGAAATGTAGAAGCATCTGGCTATGGTTTATGATCTTTAGAAGATTTAAAGAAGGAAGTAAAATGGCAGACTGAGGTTTGCCAACTATTGACCTCAGAGAAGCACCACCAGTTACAACAGATAGTCCTGCCTACCCTCTAACACAAAGGGCTGCTGGAACTGGATCACAGGTTTTTAACTGAGAGCATAACTGTCAATCAGAAGAACAAATTCAGCCCCAATAGGTCTCTGGTTTCATAGTCAGAATGCAAATAAAGAAATAGTAGAACCTGATACATAGGACCTTGGTTCATGCTTCTTCAGAACACCAAAAGCAGAAGCAATAAATACTTGCTTTCTAGAGAAAAGACTTATTTGCATGAAGAGCCTGCCAACTTGATGTAGACCTTTTTTGAAAAAATGTTTATCCTAAGTTCTGATTCTACCTACCTCTCCACAACCAAACAATATAATAAGAAAACATACAAGCTCCCTATGAATATACTGCTATCACACTAGAGCTCTCTGTAAATACAAAACAGTGGCCGAGAAAAGACCTCCCAGTTGTCTATTGTATGATTACTTCTTTCTGTATGAAGTACGTGGGCTTAGGATATGAATAAATATGGTCATTGATGCTATGGTGAACAATGTAGCAGTCCAGAGCCTAGAAAAGATGAGACTAGAAATGATCAGAATGTCTAGGGGAAAGCCCAAGAGGTAGCCCATTGATAGTAAATTCAAAGTGAGTGAATTGCTCTGCCTAATGTTGTTTGACACAGGTATATACCAAGGACATGCTCAAGAACCAAGAAGATAAAATGGATCTTTCAGATAGCAGCCGACTTCTTTCTTCACTTACATTGTTGATGTTGTTTGGTGTCCCTGGTAACAGGAATGGTAGCTATGCCTGGGATCCCCTTATCAAAGGCTACAAAATGCCTGTGGCAGAGGACAGTACTCAGCAGTTAGTATAACTTCATCCCTTAAAGAGACCACTTAATTGCCTAAATGACATGTTGAGTTGACATAACATCTGAACCATTGTACCTGGAGATATCAGCAATTCAAATTTCAAAAATTGGTAAATAGTTCAAATAAGAGTTTGATTTCTGACTGTAGTACCACTGCACAAAGGCTTCAGTGATGTATTTAAGTCTTGGCTCTACTATTCATTGACTGCACAGTTTGCTTTACTTTTCCTATGACAAAACATACAACCAAAACAATTTACGGAAGGAAGCATTTATTTTGGCTCATGATTTCAATCAATTTAGTCTTCTGGTTTTTGGCCCATAGCTTAGCCTTAACATAGCAGCAGGAGGTGTACAAGGTATTCTTCACTTCATGCTTGACTGAAAGCAGAAGAAAAAGAAATGCCTGTTCTAGTCTGGCTTTCTCCTTTCCTCTTATTCTATCCAGGGCCACAGCTTCTGTGATGATGCCATTCTCACTCAAGATGAGTGTTCTCTCTTTACGTTAATCATCTGTGGAAACATGCTCACAGACACATCTATGGGTTTGTATTGTCAATCTAAGTGACACTTAATCCTGTCTAGTTGACAATGAATGTGAATCATCACAAATTCCTGCTTTTCAAACTAACACCCATAATATTCTACCGCTATTGCCCAAAGCCTCTTGTCTATATCACACTGCAAAACGCGTCCAGTTCAATTTAAAAGACTCCCTACTGACAACAGTATTGACTTTTTAAAAGTCCAAAGGTTCCTCTGAGAAGTAAGGCAACTCCTATCTGATTCTGTAAAATTAAACATTGTAAATTATGTACTTCTAATATACAATGCCACATATTAGACAACTTCATCACCAGAAAGTAAAATTGTAGCAAAGGGGGTGGAAATGAGACCAAATTGGAAGCAAACTCAAAAGGGCAACCAGTAAGCCATATTGCTGCATACTTCCACTGCAGCTTATGTTTAACACTCACAGCTTCTTGCATTGCCTTCCCACAATTCTTTGCAGCAGTTCTAAAGCTGCTTCACATTGTACATCCTTCAGGACCTTGCTTTAAAAATACTATGTCGGTGATAAATAATGACATGATGAGCTTCAAAGGTGTCATCCCTGGCTTTCCATTTGCCACCCAGATTCTCTCTCTCTTGGACTGACCCCATTTCTTCTCTATTGCTTTCCTCTATGCTTCAGATTTCTGTCATTCTCTGTAATCCAAAATCTCTACTGCAGCTTAGGGTTCACTAACACAGCTTCGTGTGTTGCCCTCTCAAGAGTCCATGTAAGGAATTGAGACCTGATACATACACATTGTGAGCCTTTTAGACCTTTCTTTAACATCTCAGCAAGTGTTGTAGCCTAAATCACTACTGCTTACATCTCTTAATCTTGAAAAACAAGTACCAGCTGGATGATGCCAAGTCTTTTACAAGCTTGAGCTATAGCCAGATCTCCTTGGGTCAAGCTTGCCATAGTTTTCTGGGTTGCTAAACCTGAAAAATCATTTATTTAGGTGGTCCTATGTGAATAGGGTTCCCAGAACACTCCCTTTTATTTAGAAAAAGTCTGCCAATGAGTTTACAATTTTATACCCTAGATCCTACAATAAGATTTTCCCAATTTCTAAGATAATAAGCATATTTCATATTGTCCCAATACAAAGTGTTTTCTTCTTTGTAATGGCACTAATAACCTTAATAGTCACACCCTCCTTTTCAACTTATAGTTTAGTCTTTTTCACAAAAGACTACAATTTTTAAAAAAATCTATTGCGCTTTTTGCTTCAGAGTCTTACTACAAATTTGGCAATTAGCAACTAGAAATAACCATGCTACCCTGATGTAGGAATGTCTTTCTATATGCTGTGAATAAAGGGCTGTTTTTGTCCCATGACAAGCACTGTAGTAGTAGGCAGGAATCAGAGCATAGGTAGGAGGAGGAGGAGGATAGAGTTGAATGAGATGTGAACTAGCTGCCCAAGATTCAGCATGTAAAGTAACACAGGTGAGTCACAGGCCACATGGTAGGACAGATTAATGGAAATGGGCTGAATTAAGATGAAGGAGCTATCTAGCAATATGCCTAAGCCAAAGAGCATAAAATTAATATAAGCATCTGTGTGTTTCTTTGAGACTTTGGGATTGCTGGTCCAGATAAGCGGTGGTGAGCACATCTGAACCAGAAACCTCTTGTTATACTACCCCTTCAATTATGAAATTTTCTCTGACAAATTATACTAATTAGTTTGTCACTTTTAAATTCAGCCTCCCGTAAATCTTTGAAACATGGACAATATATAAATTATTTGCCAAACTGTAACATAAAAGATCTGTAGCCCAATTCTTGTTGGAACTTCATCTAAAACATGAGCACAGTATTATAGTCAGTTTTCTGACATGGTCTAGCCCAGAGATCCACAGTGCCTCAGCCACTTAGTTCCAAATAATCACACACAGCTTTATGTTAATTACCTGCTGGTTGGCATATGGCTCAGGCATATTACTTGCTAACTCTTACTCTTAAACTAACTCATGATTCTTATCTTGTTTAGCCATAAGGCTTGGTATCTTTTCCCAGAGCAGGATTCTCGGCTTCTTTCCTCCTGCATTGGCTGGTATCTGTCACTCCTCTTCCTCTTCCCAGAGTTTTCTTAGTCTGGTAGTCCCAACCATACTTCCTGTCTACCTTCTGGTCAATCAGTATCTAGCAATATGCCTAAACCAATAGGAGGGCCAAATATTTACAATGTACAAGAGCATAATCCCACAGCACAGTATTTACTGTTCACATTTCTGTTAGATTTCTGGCTATGATTGCTTTTAGTAAAATCATCCATTGATCTCTACTTGAAGGATTTTAGGTTTTCTTTAATATACTTGTTGAAACTCTTCAAAATTCCTCCTACAAACCAATTTCAAAAACCTAAAAATGATATGGTCAGGTGTAGTCATAGCCATGACCCCATATACCTTTAAGAATTTTTATGGTAGTTTTATTGTCATTATAATAGCGCATTTAGCAGAAATAAGGACAAAAAGGATTAAAATAAAAATGGCTGTCACCCAGACTTTGTTAACTCCCCCTAGGGGGGCTTTATGCTCTTTGAGGAGTGTTTGGGGGAGAGAAACTGGAGGGTGAGTGGGAAGAGGGAGGGAAGGGAAACTCTGGTTAGTGTGTAAAAACAACAACAAAAAACCTTTTAAATAAAAAAAAAATCTGTGATCATTGTAATATGTAAATATAACTACTCAGAACAAGAACTAAGCCAGACCTTCCTACTCTCCTCACTTCTGCCTGCAGAAAATTTTGCTCATCCATTTGTCAATGGTGAGAAGGCACTTGTGAGAATTTGTGTGACTATCAGCTCCCCAGGCTCATGAGTGCTTTTTAAAAGTAATACTTTATACTTATTCTCAAATTCTTATACATTTGCACAATATGTTGGGATCACATCCAACTACCATCACCTCCCTCTAACTTCCATTCCATGACCCTCTGAATTTCAAATCTTTCTCTTGTTATTGTTAATAGCATTCTGAGTCTAATTACTCCATCGGTATGGGCCCATCCACTTGAAGTATGGTGATATTCCCAAGGGAAAATGACTCTTCTTCCCTCAACAACCATGAACTATGAATAGCTTTCTACTGAGGGTATATTGTTGAGGGCTCCTCCCCCATTTATGCTGAGAGTTTTACTGGCTTGATCTTGTGTAAATCTTGGGCAGGTCCTGTGAATTTATGTATGCAACAACCATGTCCAGAAATCTCTCCCTCTCCTCATCTGCCGTCTCTTATAGTCTTTGTGTTCATTCTTCCAAAATGTTACCTGAGCCTTTGATGGGCAAAAGTTAATACAGGTGATTCATCCATAGCCAGGCACTCAACAGTTCCTTTTACTCAGCACTTTGGCCAGATGAGAGTCTGTGCTTTAACTGATACTCGCTGCAAAAAGCTAATTGGACTGAAGTTGAGGGCAATAAAAATCTATGTGTATAAACAAGGTATGACCATCCAAAACCGATTGCCTCAGTCTGACAGTATCAGGCCTGAAATTCTTATGAGTCAGGCTTCATATCCAATCACAGAGCAGTTGGCTAACCATCATGCCACTGCGGCACCATAGCATGCAGGTTCCAGTGCAGTTGAGACAATTAATATATTTTTCTCCTAGCAGACTGTCTAACACCTTCTGGCACTAAATAAGCTAGCTTGAGGGGGAGAAAGTTTCATGGTCATTTAGATTGATTTCTCTATGTCTTACATCTAAAGTATGTGGAATCTTCAGCAATAGGACCTTACTATCTAGTTATGGTGGGCAATGAAGGAAAATGGCTGAAGCCTTTGTTTTAGGTACCTCTGGGGCCTCCTTGACAAATGACTCATAGGAAGATATTCCATTAGGCTCCTGAATTATTGATTCAAAATGATGTCAGTCCCCAATAGAGCAGGATGAAATGTAGCTACTGTCAGGACATTTGCAGCCAATCACCACTGTCTGATTTGCTCCCAGCTGCCAACTGATTTTCTTTCTATACCTATGTTAATGTGATTCTTACTAACTTGTCATTGCACCCAGGATTCCACAAAGATGCCTTAGCTTGGGGAACAGGGTATGTTTATATGGCTGTTTTGCAGTTCTTTTCTTTCCACTTCATGCCTCTTCCCAGAGAAAGGAAGATCTTAATTTTTCAACAAAGAAACAAAGAAACTCAGGTTTAGGGGTCAACAGGTTAAGTTATTATTGCCACTTATGTCCAGAGCAGCCCAGGAAATAGGACATTGTTATGTTTAAATTTTTTCTAGTTAACAATGCCTATTTGACTGACTGTGTTTGGTTATTAGCATTAAAAAGTTAACTTAAGTGTATAGGAACCCTTTATATTAGGATAGAATTTGAGAAGTACAAATGCTCTTCAAAAATTACAATCTTGTTTAGATACTTACTATTATTATTACTAAATAGATGTGTTTATTTTTACTTTATCTCTTTTTAAAATTTATTTTAATTTTTTAATTGAAAAATTTTATACACTATATTATGATTATATTTTCCCTCCCCCAACTCTTCCCAGATCCTCCCAACTCCATCCCCTTTTTTTTACTCTTTAGAAAACAGACAAGAAAAACAAAATAGAAGTAAACAAGAAACTCTTACATATATTCACTAAAATAAATAAATGAAGAAAACCTTCAAAACCACAAAATCAAAAAGGACAGCATATAAGAAAAAACCCAATAAGACAAAAATACCCAAACAAAGCAATATGAGAGGAGATACTTTTAATATACTATTTTAATGACGTGCTCTAGGAGGAACTTAGTTCCCAGACATGTGGAAATTTTGCTAGGAGTAGCTGAAATAAGATAGTAGAGAAGAATAGCTCACCATTGCAAAATTCTACAGATGGCAACATATGTCATTAAACTTAATTTTATAATAGAGTTTTGGATCAACTGAGGAGTGAGTCAAGGAAACCCTCCATTGGTTAAGTTGAAAGGAAGAAGATCCAGGAACTATCCATTGTTCTACAGAGCACACTGGCTCCTGGGTGCCAGCTATGGTGGTGTGGGTAGAAGCACAGTACCTGGAACCAGCCTTCCTGAGTTTGAATCCCAGCCATGGTGAAGCCTCCATATTTTAGTTCCTTCATCTATAGAATAGTAGTGGCCTACATCCGAGGGTTTTTGGAAGATAGGATAGTTAAATTAATGAGTTATGACAAGTAGCATCAAACATCTATATAATACCCAAAAGTCTGCTTGCTTTTGAAGAATAGAGATGTATTGAACTGGACTTAGTATATAAAATGTTAAATAATTGTAATTCCTTGGAATAGGGGTAGAGATATGATGAATCATGACCAGCCATGAGATGCTGAGAGGAGGAGCTTGGTAGCCCTTATAAACACTTCGATCTTCTCTTTTAAAAACAGCTTTAAAAAATGTTGGCCTAGGGAATCTGATAGCTTCATACCTGTTTACCCTCATTCAGTCTAGCCATGTATTTTATCTCTTTAGGACTGGTAAGAATATAAAATTATGTTTGATTCACATTCCCATATTAAAGTATTTGTTTATAAAATATTTGTACACAGTCACATTAGAACTCATCAAAATTATGAATTCTAAAATGGGCACGTTATAGATGTGTATAGGTGACTGACTAAAGGGGTAAAAAAAGTGATATTTGACAATGAATATAAATTGTGTCTAAATTTCATGTAAAAAATTAGGGAATCACGCCTATTTGAACACAGGAGTGACACAACACGGACACCATCAGAGCGTCTAGTCAGCAAATGGACATATGTATTAAAAGATCTTTTTGAATAAACAATACTTAAAAGTGTCTTGGCTGTCATGTACAGTGGCTATGCCATGTAACCTTGTGATGATCATCTAAAAGCTATGCTTATTCATTTCTTATACATGATTTTAGCAACAGCACCATCTCTCAGAACAAAGCTCACTCAGAAGAAATTAATAAAGCCCACTAGGTGATCAGAAGTTTCTCAAAACTGTGCCATTTCTTGATTTCACACTGGACTTGAGTGCTAGCAGCCAACAGACTTTTTTTTCTCAGCAACCTAAATACAGTCAATAATGGTGTAGTAAGGAATAGAGACTTTTGTAGTTTTAAAATTCTAACTCATTCTTATCAAAGTAAAGCTTAAACTCTGAGGTAGTCCTGGGGCTGAATCCAATTTCTTCTAGTTTCAAATTGTCTGATTTTTGGCAGGTGTCTAAGCCATTGGATCTCCGTTTTTCTATTTGCAAAGCAGAATTAATTCTGGTCCCTGGTGAACAAGTAAATGTTCATAGCAGTGAGTTGTCAGTGAACAAGAAAACGCAAATTTATAGGGTTTGCTGATTTCTTCATTATAATTCCCATTGTGGTTTATTTCAAGCTACCAGTGGGATGTCCCTGAACACAGAGCTGTGAAGCAATGAGTGGTAGGGTCATAACATTCCTACCTATGAGATGCATTGGGCCTTAGTCAGCTCAGGAGAAAAGACAATAGTCAAAGCTAGGAACTAGGATCTAGGAAGCAGTTCATCATGATTACTGCATTTGTTCTTAGTATACATTGGTACGGTCTGAATCATCTAAAACATCCCCTTAAATCTTTTGTATTGAAGGCATTATTCTCACCACAACAGTGTTCAAATAGTTGATTTGATCATGAGGGCTCTGGCCTCATCAGGTTAACTGATAGATGAATTCACAGCCCAACAAGCTATGGAGAGGATGTAGAAATTTTGAAGGTGGAACCTAGTAGAGGAAATAGGTTACTAGGGACAGGTCCTCGAAGAATGTATTTAGTGTCCAGGTGTACCCTTTATGCATTCTTTCCACCATATTGCTTTGCCCCAACATAGGCCAAGAAACAACAGAGCCAAGTGACTATGGACTGAAGTCTTTGATACAGTGAGTAACATTAAACATTTCCTCTTTTTAAATTGTTTATCTCAGTTATTTTGTCATAGCGGTGGGAAGCTAGAGGTTATTTATGTTCATATAATTTGATTCTTTTAATGGAGTATATATAGTCCTGCTTGAGAGATTCATGAAAATCTACATTGGCTCCTTGGAGTTTTATATCTAGTTTCCACAGGCTTCTACCTATCTCCAAGAAATCCTAAACACATGATACAAATACATACCACAGAAAACAAGCTGAAATGTGGTCAAGTTCTCTCTCTGATTCTTCTCCAGAATAGCTTGCCAGTCTGCCACTGGAGCACATGGAGTCATCTCTCCCGCTAAAGTAACAGTAAAGCAGGATGAGTTACTACTGTGCCATTCAGCATTAGAAACAGTTGACAGCATACAAGCTAGACCATGGACTGGTAAGCAGAGTAAAAATCAAGGTAAAGTAGGATCAGGTTTGTACCACACTGGCATTTCATTTAAATGTATGTGAAAATATACTTTTTTAAAAATAGGAGTATTTAGATATGATGTTCACCAGTTACATATGACTGGTTTCCTGTGGAGGGTAGGGCTGCACTGAGTGAGTGCATCAGTTTTAGTCTATATACCTATTATCTAGTAAATGGGACTTTTATCTAATTTCTTTTTTCAAGGAAAATCCAGCAGGGAACACATATTTGGTGTTCGTAATAGTGTGGTGTTTCTAATAATAATCAACAGGTCTTATTGATTGGCCGACCACTGACAGACATTGCTTGATTCTTAGCCTCCCTGGATGTCTCTTAAGGCTTCAGTTCTCCAGTCCTTCTTTCCCATGGCAGTAGGGAGATTGGGTTGTTCCATTGTAAATAGTTGTCCCCACCTATGAGTTTAATAAGAAGCACTGACTGGCCAAAGGCAGACAGGAAATGTGGGCGGGGCTACCAGACTAAGAAGACTCTAGGAATAGACAGAACACAGTAGAACACCAGAAAGAAACAGAGGATGACTATGCTGCTCTGAGAAAATGTACTGAGCTGCATGGCTGAATAGGATAAGAGTCATGGATTAGATTAAGGGTAACGAGTTAGCAAGTTATATGCCTGGGCCTTAGGTCGATCAGCCTAAAACTAATGTAAGCATCTGTGTGTCTCTGTGGGTCTGTGGGTCTGTGGGTCTAAACCTTGAGGTTAGGCCCGAAAATCCGGGCCAAAAACCTCATACTACACATGGCTCTGGTTTTGCTCTCTCTCAGTCTACCTGTGCTAACCAAAATAGAGGCTCAGCTCCAGCCTTCTTCCCCAATGAAAGGCCCATGTCCTCAAGTGTAGTCTGAGGTTCAGAGAGAGTTAGCTCTCTGAGGCTGCTGTGTGGAAGAATGGCTAAGGGACAGATACTAGGCAGCAACAACCACAGGGAACTTATTAGAGGCCTAGCACACACTTTTGGAGATAAGAAAGCTGGTACCTAGCAAGACTAAGTGACTTACTCAGGACACAAACTCTGTGCACAACAAAGACACAGATTTTGTCTGTGTTTGACACCAGGTCTGTAAGACTCTCCAGACTGGGACTTTATTGTGCCAGATAGCAAGTGCATATCTTGACCTGGAAACTGCCACCTTCTAACCTTTGTCACCTCTGCTGTCTCTGAAACTTCAGCTAATTTACTACTAAACAAAATGTTTCAGAGCAAATTCTTGTCATGGCAAAACTGTTGCCAGCATCTAGATATCTTGGTTTTTTTTTTGCTTGTTTGTTTGTTTGTTTGTTTGTTTGTTTGTTTTTTGTTTTTTGTTTTTTGTTTTTTGTTTTTTTGTTTTTTTTTTTTTTTGTTTTTTTTTGTTTTTTTTTGTTTTTTTTTTTTGCATTTGCTGCAAGGAAGAAGAAGCAAGGTGTGAATGAGCTCCCTGCTGAGGGTCCCTTCAGCTTGCTCATTCACACTGCTTCTCCTCACACCCTAATGGGTACCTTCGGCTGGAGCATTTAGTTCCATTAACAGCTCAAGTATGCTTCTTCCATTCTCTGCTTCTCCCAGTCAACATCATTGCCCACTTGATTATGAAGCACATACTTTGTTTCACTATATTGACCCAAATATTTTGTCAGTCTACTTGTGTGAGTGA
The DNA here is from genome assembly GCA_033318265.1 of Phyllotis vaccarum. Lineage (NCBI taxonomy): Eukaryota > Metazoa > Chordata > Mammalia > Rodentia > Cricetidae > Phyllotis > Phyllotis vaccarum. Next base: position 33,318,462 of record JARWLC010000001.1, on the reverse strand, counting down.
AAACCAAGTGTTTATTCAGGCCAGCACCAAAGGCTGTTCCGTAAAGCTGTAGCTGCAGCTACATCACCTTTGATTGGCCTAGATTTTGATTTTGAAAGTTCCATTGTCTTTTAAATATAGTATGTTGGTGCATATCATTTCATTACCTGACAAATAGTCTCTTTAATTCTTACTGACCTCTCGTGCTGTGTAACTTTGGCATTGTGTTTATACGGTTCTAAGGTTGTGCAGTTAGCTGTAGCTTTATATGTTGTTTATTCAAAAATTTTTCTGTTATTGTTACCGTGGACTTGAGACTTATTTTTACTATTTTTTAAAAAAATTATTTGTGTATGTATAGGTGTGAGTGTGTACACATACACAGGTGCAGGGGCCCATGGAGTCCAGAAAAGGGTAACAAAACTCCTGGCATGGTGGTTACAAATGAAGCACATAACAGGGCACTGGGAACTGCACTTGGATCTTCTCCCAGACCAGCACATGCTCTTAAGTACTGAGTCATCTTCCCTTACTATTTAATTGCTTTAAATTATAAGAATATGTATTGGTCCATCTAACAAACCTCACTTAACAACTAATTTACTATTCCTCTATGAATTACTTCCAGGCTTATCATAAATAGTATTATAGTCATATTAAATAACATACTAAACATAGCAATAAAACTGATTATAAATAATTTACAGATACTATGATTATTATAATGTAAACAACATTTGTATATATATACCTTTCCTGACTTTTGGATTGTTTTCTTAACATGAATTTCCTCATAAATAAGATCATTAAAATGACCATCTTGGTACCTCCTAAAACTAATAATCAATGCTGTGATAGAATATCAGTGAGCTTACTTCCATGCCTATTCATCATTTGTGAGATAAAATTCATATTTTCATTGGTAAATACAAAGCTACTCCCAAAATAAACTTTGACTGTCTTTCCTTTCTAATTTTTCATTACTTATCAACTTTTCATTTTTTAAAATTTCCACTCTAATTAAATGTAGTTATTTTTTAATGTAAAATGCCTTCCATGAACATGAAATTCTTGCTCTCTTGCTGTACTAAGCAGATGTTAGAAACACCATCATGAACAACAAATCTGTTCACAAACCCCTGAGTGCTATGGATTGGGTTATGTCCCCCAGACCAATGTACAGATAATTGAAGGTAGGACCATAGGAGGCAATGAATTACCCTGCCTCTATCTTGGACTTAAAAGCCATCTTATAATAAATACAAACTAGGTTCATTCTTGTTTGTGATTACAAACACCTCTGTTTCTCAAAGATTGGGCAATGCCCCACCTGTAACTTTAACTATAAATGGTTCTGTACTGCCTGTTCCAGAAAACAACAACCATGTGTTTGTTTCAAAAAGTATTTTATGATCACCTGTTGTTATCACCACTTTATTACATTCTGCTTCTGTAACCCTGCCTACTAAATCCCACATTTGGAAACCTCTTATTCTAAGCTACAAAAACTTATCTTCCCCAAGTTCATTGCTGACCTCTTGATCCCACCTCAGGGGGAGTGTGTTTTTGCAGTAGTTAGTGGGCCAAAAAAATACTACAAAGATAAGACCATGCAACAGACCTCACAAAAGAGATTTACTGGAGGCGGAAACAGCAAAGGTCACCTCTGAGTGGGGATAACAAAGTGAGAGGGCTATGGTGCCTCACATTTTATAGGGGGGTGCGCATAACTGACAATGGATGTTGACAGTGGAAACATCACATTGGCGCTAGTGATGATGTGTCACATTGTACTTAAGTAACGTGGGGCTGGCATTGTGTCATTGAAGGTAGGAGGTGTTTAGGTGGAAGCCCTACCAGCACCATATACCCAAGAAGTCTGGGATGATTATGTGGAAGTCTCACTTCTCTCTCCCCAGACCCCACCACAAAGAAAGCCCTCTAAGAGTCAGCCCCTCCCTGGGGCTGCTGAAAACCATGCCCACAAACTCCTTAAGACCTGGTCACCCTATATGCCACATGATCTCTTGATTCCTCTTCTGCCTTCCCAAGGGTCACCCGGGAGGTGCTTTGCTTTACTAAGACTAGATCTGAATTATTACTTTGATTTGATTGGCTTATTATATCAGTGATATTATTCACTACTGGAGCACTTAAACTTTTCGGGATGATCCTGGCTCTGAAATGTGGGCAGTTCCTAACAGGGAGGCAGTCCGTATACATGAATAAAATAAGCATGTTTAAATTAATTGTTTTAATTTAGCCATGATGATTTGGGTTTGTGGTCTTTCTCCTAGCATCTTTGGGGTTAACAGAAATAGTTTGGGTGAAACAAGGCCATGATAGCAAAATAAAAAGTCATCAGAGAAGTTGTACTTGTGCATTTGTATGCTCCTTCTCCTTGTCTTCCCATGCCTGCTCTCTGTAAACACAAAATAAGAAAACAGGTATTTCAAGTTTCAGATCATATCCTCATCGGTCACCAATCCTGCACATGATCTTGGACCTCCCAGTATTTATAATTGTGAGAAACACTCTATTGTTTAAGCTGCTCAGTCTATGATATTGGTAAGACATCTCAAACTAATTATACAAGCAGGATCTAACATTTGTAATGTAAATGGATAGTTGAATAACTAATAGATTCATTTATAATTCATTATGTTTCTGTAGTTTTCACTTTATTTACTTATCATAACAGTCTTACAAATATACCCATTGTCTAAAATAATAAACATCTACTGGGACATTTGGAGAACTCAAGAAGGCATGAAAGTGATGGGTGGAGTGTGGAAGCAGTCATTGGATAGATAAAAGAGCTCTAGAAGCCAAAGCATGATGGGCCTTCTCTGCCAAGTTCATGGGCTTGGCCTTTAGCCTACTGAGACTCCTGTTTGGAAAGTTTCAGGGAGTTTGGGAGGAATGCAATCAAATTCACATTCTAGAGATAACTCTGGCAGGAATGTGGGGGCTGGAAGTAGAAACCTCAGCTAGGAGACTTACAAAAGTGTCAAAGGAATGCAAGTATGCAAGGCATAGGCATGAAAAGTGATAAAGTTAAGGAAGGGCTTTAGAGAGTAGGAAAATTAACAGAGAGCATAAAGAAATGTCCACAGCACTTCAGCTCATTCAACAATGTTCTCCCAGTGAACCAAACATACCACAAAGCAGCAGAGGTAGATTTGCTACTGTGCAATAGTTTTGTGTTCATAGTCTATTAAGCAAGACGGATATTTTCAAATTAACTACAGTCATCTCCCTGTGCTGAGTTGGAGATGATGCTCAGAGCTCAACTGGGGTCAAAGTGTCAGGGCTGCCTCAGGTGTCTGACTCAAAACATAGCAGGGTTATCTGGTCATTATTTGCCAATTTGTTTATCAAAACAGAGGCTCCTACCATCTGTAACTCTGCACATATGACCTGATAGTTTAATTACTGTCATATGATTATATCAACAGTAACATTGTTCTCATTTAACTACTTGTATGTTATGACAATACACAATAGTTTTTCTTATAAAATACGACCACCAGCTGAGGGTATTGCTCAATGATATACACAAGGCCCTGGATACTCTCCCCAGCAACACAAGAAAGAACCAACCAACAACATCAATAGCTTAATTGATTTTGAAAGTATGAAAAAAAAAACCTGTCTTCTAGAACACATTGGCTTGGCAAGGATGCAGGCTGGACTGTGTGTGTGTGTGTGTCTTGACTGGTGTCTGTTCACATCAGTTCTCCTAACATGGTCTTGCCAGGGCAGCTTTGGATTTTCAATGTTCTTTTGTATGGGGATGAGAGTCACACACCACTATGCCTGGCTGCTTTACCAGTTACTTAGTTTGGCTTGCTGATCAGACCACACAGCCCCCACGTCATCATCTCTAGTCAAGATTTCTCTGAAGACTTAAAGGTGAAGAAGGAAGATGCTGTAGGAATTGGACAAAACATTCTCTATGTCATCACATTAGTCTTTTCCAAAGTGGATAACATGGTTCTTGGACCCTGGAAAAACCCACAGAAAACCATGTATTAGAAGTCAGAGGAACTGTTTGACATTTGGAACCTGTTGTATGAAGTTTCTGGCCTAGACTTTTGGGCCTAGCCCGGGGGGTTTAGACCCACTCTCAGCCTTACTGCTGCTTAGGCCCAAATAATCACATAGACACTTGTATTAATTTTATGCTGATCACCCTATGGCTCTGGCATGTTGCTAGCTAACTCTTTACTCTTAAACTAACCCATGATTCTTATCCTGTTCAGCCATGCGGCTCAATACCTTTTCTCAGAACAGCACAGGTATCCTCTGCATTTGCTTCTGTGGTGTTTCTGTAGCATCTCTGCTCTGTTCTTCCTGTTCCCAGAGTTTTCTTAGTCAGGTAGCCCCACCGATACTTACTGTCTGCCTTTGGGCAATCAGCATTTTTATTAAACCAGTAGGCGGGACATTATTTCCAATGTAACAACATAATCCCATGACAGAAACCTAATCTGAATTCTGTGTAGTTGCTGAGTGCTTCTTGTTTGCATGGGATTGTATGCTGTAACACACCACTTCCAAAGACACAGAAGCCAATGTAAATGAAAACCAAAAGGAGGCACTGATTCACCATGGAGACCAGTGTAGTATGTGGTTTCTGGCCCGGACTTTCAGGCCTAACCTCAAGGTTTAGACCCGCAGACCCACAGACCCACAGAGACACACAGATGCTTGCAATAGTTTTAGGCTTATCAACCTAAGGTGCAGGCATATAACTTGCTAACTCTTTACCCTTAATCTAACCCATGACTCTTATCTTGTTCAATCATGCTGCTCGGGCCCTCAGAACAGCACAATTGTCCTCTGTTTCTTCTGGCTTCTCTCTGGCATTCTGCTCTGTTCTGCTTGTTCCTAGAGTTTTCTTAGTCTGGTATCCCCACCCATACTTCCTGTCTGCCTTTGGCCAATCAGTGCTTTTTATTAAACTCATAGGCGGGGACAATTATTTACAGTGGAACAACATAATCCCCCTACAGACGAGGTATCTAATCATCTTTCTTCATTTCACTTGAGTTTCTGATGGAGTACAGCAGGGGCCGTTTAAAATATTTTCCCATCTATTCTACAAACCCTCCTCAAATCTTCCTTCGATGGAAAGAAGAGAAATAAAGGAGTCTTCAGTGGAGTGACTTTGGATAAACGTTGATTCAAAGCTTACTATAGCTTTTCTGACACTACCTATGAGATCTTCAGAAGCTCGTCCAGCTCTGGACTTAAATAAAACTTTGCAACCCTGGCAAATGATTGTCAACAAAGGAAGAGAGGGGACATCACTGAAGAAAGACAGGTATTCTAAGAATTCAGCTTTGAGGCCACTGTGGATAACACAGTGTCAGATGCTCAATGTATTTTTAAAATATGTATTTAAGATGTAGGATGAGATTATGTAAATAAGAGGAGGTGAGAGATAAGGTGATGTATAATTGGATATGTTAGAAAACTGTCCAGCTCCAGACTTCTGCCTTCTGCATGTATCTCTGTGGGCAATGATATTGTCTAGTGCTGAATTTGGATGAATGCAGCTTTTTCTGGAAAGACACGGGTTACTCTGATGGAGCCACACTCAGTCTCTCTCTCTCAGCTTCAAACCATACTTAAGTATCTTCTAGAGATCCAAGTTTTCAGGTCACACCATCTTCCAAGCCCCATTCCTGGTAACTACTTGATCTCTCTTTCAAATACAGCCTGGTTTCCATCACCAGTATGAATTCCCCTCTGATCCAAGAGAGACTTACCTTAGCTGAGTCAGATGTGTTATCACATTATGATAGTACCTATGTTCTTGTGCTTCAAGAATCAAAGTCCAGAGTGGTGCTGGCATAGGTTTCTGATACAATCCCATCATCAGCCTGGGTTTCTGTCCTTATTAGCTAATTCCCTTTGATTTGTCCCAAAATATACATCTAGCTTGTCATATTGACACTGATCTCTCTCTCTCTCTCTCTCTCTCTCTCTCTCTCTCTCTCTCTCTCTCTCTCTCTCTCTCTTTCTCTCTCTCTCTCTCTCTCTCAACAGTGTTTCTCTTTATAGCAGCCCTGGCTGTCCTAGAACTCATTCTGTAGACCGAATTAGCCTCAGATTCACAGAGATCCACCTTCCTCTGCCTCCAGAGTACTGGAATTAAAGGCATGTGCCACCATATCCCTCTGAAATTTAAAAAACACTGGTCCTGCTAAGAACTTCTGCCCTCTTTCTTATCAGTTATCTGAGGAACTTTGTCATGGACTTCCTTTGATCCTATTTCCATGTCACTTCATTCCCACCCTAACCTCAGGCTACTTTTAGTATGTGCAACCAGCAGACTAGGGTAGAAAATCCTGTCTGGACTCATGACTAGAACTGCCCTTACTCAGCTCTTCCTGCTGCTGTTTACTTAAGTCTAAAACATGGAAAAATGAGAAAAGAGTTTAAAAAAATGTTAAATAAAAATGTATTTTCTTAAGACCAATTGGTGTAATTTGGCACTTTAATAGATTAAAGAAGAAAAATTAATCTTGGTAATTTGAAAATGTTAGATGAAATTGAACATCTATCTCCATTTGTGGCTAGAGAGAAAAGAAAAATTCCTTAATTTTATAAAATGTATCAACCAAAACTCTAGAGCAAATCTTTTACTAAAGAGAAATTTCTTTTAATGTTTGTATTATTTGGCTATATAATCAAAAGCAACATGATGCACAGGATATAGTCTTATGATTGTTTTTCTTTAGTTAAAACAGGATTTTTTTTAGAACTTTTATAATTTTTTGAAATAACAATATAACTACTTAATTTTTCTTACCTTTTCTTCCTTTAGTCCTTCCCATGTATACTCTCCACTAAAATTCATGGACACTCTGATTTCAACTGTATAGACACACACACACACACACACACACACACACACACACACACACACACACACACACACACCACCTGCTTAGGATTTAGACTTTGTGACTTTTCCTTCCATTTTAGCTTGTCTGTTTGTGTAGTCATTGTTCAAGTCTTGTTTAGGCAGCCATGTTCATGATATTTCATGGGTGTAGTTTTTCTGACACTTATAGGAGACGAAATCTCTTGGCAAACTTCCTGTTCTTCTAGCTCTTACAATTTCTCCAGTCCTTCTTCTGCAATGATCTCTTAGCTTGTAGTACAGAAATTATGCTATAGATGCATCAGTCAGGCTTGGAATAACATAATCTCTTGTTCTTTGTATTTTGATTACTATTATGGTTTTCTGTAGTGGTCACCATATGTTGCAAAGAGAAGTTTTTTTTTTTTTGATGAGGTATAAAAACTATACTTATCTGTAGGTATGATGATACATATTTAGAATGTAGTTAATGTAAGTAATACATCTCTGAGAGGGAAAGGTCTCCCCAATGCACATGTTACAGCTCTGAAGAGGAACTATTTCCCCAAATGGAAGTGTTACAGCTCTGAGGGCAATGGTTTCTGATATGGAATGTCTTTCTGCATGCTGTGGATATTCTTGTTAAAAGCCATTTGTTAATAATAATTTAAAAAAAAAAAGCTGTTTTGGCCTATTGCAAGGCATCCTAGAGACAGGTGGGAAATCCAAGCAAACATAAAGACTAAGGTGGGCACAGTCAGAAAGAGATGCTGCAGGCTGCCACCCAGAAAGTAAGATGTAATGGAACACAGGTAAAGCTACAGAACACATGGCAATACAATAGATTAATAGAAATGGGTTGAGTTAAGTTATAAGAGCTAGCTGGTAATGAGCCTGCCCATAGTCCAAACAGTTTGTAATTAATGTAAGCCTCTGAGTAATTATTTTATAAGCAGCTTTGGGACCACATGTGGGAGAGATTTGTCTAGACCAAGGGGCCTGGATGGTACAGAAAAACTTCTGGTTACAGGTTTCCCCAATACACAAGTTACAGCTTTGAAGGAAAAGGTATATTGGCAGTTAGGAGCCAAGGAATACCACAAAGTCATACTGCACAACAAACCTCACACTCACACAAGAAATTTATTGGGAGAGACACAAGAGGGTGGCTGCTTCTGATCAGGGAAAAACAGTATAAAATTGAGCAGGAGACAGGTTTCTATAGGGTCTTTGGGGTGGGTACTTTTTCAGAGTAAGAATTGTTGGAATTTCAAGCCAAGCCCAGGAATTGGTGGTTTTGTTAGCCTGGGGATTGTTAGGCTGTGATAGGCTTTCAAATCAGGAAGTAGGCTTGGACCCTACAGTTTAGGATTATACTGATTTTCTAAATTAGTTGTGTAGGTTATCCAAAATCCATGCATTTACTAGCCCCGGGTAACTAGCTAGTTATCCAGTATCCAGAATTATTTCCCTTTTTATGAGTGGGCCTTAAATCTAATTAGAAAGCTGTTGGTTATTGCCAAGGTATATGTGGTAGCTGTTCTTGGTTGTCAATTTGACTATATCTTGAATTAACTAAAACCTAAAAATGGAAGGCCCATTTGTGAGGTATTTTTTTTTTCTTAATTTTGAATGAGAATATCTTCTTCTAATCTGGATCTATGAGGTAGGAAGACACACCTTCAATCCAGATTTTTTGAGCTGGGAAAGTCTACCTTTAATTTGGGCCATGCTTTCTGCCGAGAGTCGATAAATGATATGGAAGAAGGAAGCACTTGCTCTTTGTCTGTTTGTTCTCACCTCCATAGCAAATTCATTCCTTCATTGGCATTAGAGCCTACTCCTCTAGGATTCTTGCATATATTGAAGACCAACTGAGACATCTAATCCAATGGACTGAACAACTAGTGGATTCTTGAATAGCAGCCACTGTTGGATTAGCTGGATGACAGTGTATACATCATTCAAATCAATTCTGTTGTGTGTATTATGTCTATTTATTCTGTAAGTTCTGATACTCTAGAGAACCCTGACCAATTGCACGTCTGGTCAGTGTACTGCTATTCACTAGAGTTAGCCAACATAAGACAGACAGATTAGAAGAAAAAAGTTCAGGTTTTCAGATGCTACCATGTATATGTGAAAAACTCTAGAAGAATCTCCAATCAAAATATTATTGATAATAACAATACCAATAGACTAGAGTTCATTAAATCTCTTAATAATAATAGCTAACAGTATAATTAAAATTATGATGATAGGTATAAAAGTATAATTTTTAAATTATTAATTACCTAGGAATAAATCTATACAAAGATCCACAAGACTTCTATTAGTTTAAAAAAAAACAAACTTAAGAGCGATTTGACAGACTATCTACTAGTGCCTTAATCTTGATCCTACAAGTGTGAACAGTAATTTTTTGTTCTTTATAAATTAATAGCTCTGAGGCACTGTATATAGCAACTGAAGAGATCAAGACAAAGACAATATGAAAACTTAAAATATTACCTTTTTAGAATTTCATGTGAGAGAATTTCTTAAAAATGTCACATTCTTCTAAATAGTTCCATGTATCCAACGTAATCTCAACTAAAATCTTGATAGATTTTGTTCTGTGGCTTACAATAAGCATGATTCTTAAAGAAAAATGTAAGATAATTTATTTCATCAGCTATCAAAATATAACCTTAAATGTATCAAAATGATTTGTTTAAGAAAATTTTACGTATAGGTACCAGCGATAAAAATGAGCTTCATTTATTGATGTGGGAATGTCTTTCTGTATGCTGTGAATATCAATCTTTAAAAAAGTAGCTGCTTTGGCCCATGACAGGCACCATAAAAGAAGTAGGTGGGGAATCAGAATAGGTAGGAAAGGAAGGGAGGAGTCAGAACAGACCGAGCCAGCTGCCAAAGAAACATGTAAGGAACACAAGTGAGCCACGGGCCACGTGGTAGGTAATGGAAATGGGTTGAGTTAAGATGAAAGAGCAAGCTAGTAAGGTGCCTAAGCCGTAGATCAAGCAGCATGAACTTAACATAAGTGTCTGAGTCATTTTGGGGAGGAAAAGCAGAGGAGGGTGGCTAACCCATCTGGGGATGCAGGTCTGTGGGTCCGGACCTCTGGCCGCTGAGGGCCAGAAGACCTCATTGTAACAATTTATGATAAGGGGTGACAAGGTAAAGAACATCATTTTAAGTAAGTCGCTCTTACTAGAAATTTTTGACACATATTCCTTTGTGATTCTATATATGAAATAAATTTCAGGTATATTAAAGATCATTGTGCTAATCTCATATGGTTTTGCTGTTGTTTTGTGACAAAACTTTTCTTGGGGAGAAGCAACACACATGTCTAAGTATTCACCTCAGATAGGAAGCCCAGGACAGACAGACCCAAAGATAACACCAAAGTCCAACTTGGTGAACCATGAGTTTTTTGGGGGTTATTTACAGGAATGTGGGTGAGGGGTTACTAACAGGAACACAACGATCCAAATATACCTGCATCACCAAAGCTGCATGGTGACAGGTCACAAAAGCTGGGAAACCTGGAGCACACTGCATAGCCTAAAGGCAACTCAACAAGTTGGGACATATTCTTTCCATAAGACTTAGTTTGTCTAAATTTCTTCCATTCAGCTGGGCTGCTGTCTGCTTCTTCTATGCAGCTATTCTGGTCTCAGAGTCTTCTTTGCAACTCTCCACCCCCCACCCCCACCCCCCAAGTCTTTGCAGCTCAGCTTCCTTTCTGTCTGGTAGGGATGCTCAGCTTTTATTGCTTACTCTTGCAGAAGTGGCCTAGTGAATCTCATCAGTTTCAGGGACTTCCTGAAGCTACTTTGAGTTTGTTACCTTCCTCTTTAAGGAGGTTCCCTGTAAGATGGAAATGTTTCCATCTCAGAAGAAACTGTTACACAACTGTCATGCCAGTGTGATATTTTTGAGAGAGGAAGATGAGAGGGCCAAGCAGACATCATAACAGGCTGCTCAATCTTCTCTCAGAAATCAGGCCTCAATTTCAGTTTCCTGAGACTGGACAAGTAGTTTCTGGAGAGGAGCCATGATCAAAGAATAATTAATTTCCAACACCCTTGTTGGCAGGGATAATGAGATAGGATTTACCAAGCTTGGGTCACTGAGCTAGCTCAAGTAAGTGCTAGGCCAGCCAGCCTCCACAGCAGTTCAAGAACAAAGCCAGGGCCTGTCCCAAAATGGAAAACTGTAGCCTTGACCAGCCCCTAACTAGATCTAGCCAATTAGAATGTACTAATATATTGCAACTTGCTTGAGCCAATCATATCTGAAGTGACCTATCTTCCTTGCATACTTTCCTCCAACAGGCTTAAAAGGACCCCTTTCTTCTTTCTTAGGGTCTTTGCTATCCTGCCTTTGTGTGGAGTGGCAGGCCGTGGCATGCTGGGAACTATCTCTAGATAATAAATGCTCTTGCTGATTGCATATGTGGGTGGTCGTCTTTTGTGAGACTTCCCAAGGACCCTTACAAAAACATTTGGAGCTCCTTACAAGACTTGGCTGAGCTCCCTCCACCATGTAGAGACACAGGGGCCCTATCCATGATGAGCAAGTTCCCACCAAATACCAGCACTGGTGGCCTTGATCTTGATCCTTTAAAAGTGTGAACAACAAATTTTTGTTGTTTATAAATTAATAACGCTGAGGTACTTTATTACAACAACTGAAGAGATCAAGAAAAAGACTTAATATGAAAAGCTAAAATATTAAACTTTTAGAATGTCATGTGAGAGAATTTCTTGATAATATTGGCTTATTTGTATGAAAAATACAATACAAAGAAAAAATTATAAACTAGTATGCATTAAAATTACATGTTCATCAAAAGATAATGTAAGGAATTAAAATATAAAGCATAAAATAGAAGAAAATATTTGTAGTGTATATAATTTTTAAAGGACTAGTACATAGAATATATTAAAAAGCATTAAACACAAATGAGAAAATCAGACAACATGATAGAAAAAAATGGGAAAAGATGAAGGTTCCTCACAGAAAGTGATGCCCAGAGGGCTAATAGAAGTATGAGAAGCCTCTTAGTCAATCAGAGAAATCAAATCAGAATCAGGTTCAAGAATATTCTCAAATATTTGGCAAAAATTCAAAACACTGAGCAATATCAGATATGAGCCAGGCCATAGTGATTTAGAAACTTACGTTCTTGATGATAAAAATGTGAGGCAGCAAAGTCATTGCTGTAATATTACTGGAATGCAGGTGGATATTCTATGGATCTTTGAGATATACTTTTTTGCATAGATTAAGAAAATAAGAACGCTAGTGGCAACATTTTTCATAATTACCAAAACCCAGAAATAAGTGAAAGGTTCAGTGTATGAAATATTTATGGTATGCATCATTATACAGCAAAGGAATAAATATTCAGTTTCACACAGCAATGTGATAAATTTTACAATGTCAAGAAGAAATCCATTATAAATATAGTACAGCATAGTTCCATTTCAATAATCCAGAAACAGATAAAACTGATATGTGTATTTTAGAAATTCGTCCACAGACAATAAGTATACAATGAAAATATAGTAAATTATTACCATAAAAAGATATTGCTCATTTCTGGGGGTAGTGGATGTTATAGGTAACAAGTAAGAGGAGATAGAAAACATGCATGTTAACTTAATAAACACATCAAACTGGACAGATGCATTCTATGCATTTATCTCCATAACAGATTTTTAAATTTAAAACATTTAAAAAATTACCCAAACTCCAGGCATTTCTGAGACACAGTGGACATACTGATAATGAAAGAGATAGATCCTACTGAGTATACTCTGGGTATTTATAATAAATTTGCTTTGAGTATTGTTAGTCACATAATATCAGCTCTAGATTTCATCAATACCAAAACCTAGGTGGCCATTATTCATCATCTGAAGACAGGATTAAATTCATGTCTCCAGTGGGCCACCTAGATCTCAAACCAGTGACAGTGCCTTCATTATAAACAAGGCTCCTAAAATTACAGCACCTCAAAAAATTTGAGGAAAACTTAAGAAAATCAAGAGGCCTAGATTTCATAATGGGCAGTTGAAAGTTCCTAATCTATCCAAATTTGTTCTTCATAATTGAAGCATTTATTTCTGTCCTTCGGAGATTTGTGTATCTGGGTATATTTTGAAAGTGTGTGTTTAGGGGCTAGAGAAATGGCTCATCATTTAAGAGCACTTGTGCTGCTCTTGAAGAGAGCTTGGGTTTGGTTACCAGCACCCACGTGGTGACTCAAAACTATCTTTAACTTCAGTCCCAGGCGATCTTATGCCTTTTTCAAGCATCCGAGGACACCAGGCATTTATATACACAGTATACATAAGTACATGCAGGCAAAACACTAATGCACTTAAATACATCTGAAAGCGTGTGTACTGGTTTGTTTTTTGTTAACTTGACTTAGGCTATGGAGAAAGGAACCTCAGTTGAGAAAATGTAACCACCAAACTGCCCTGTGGATAAGCCTGTTATGCATTTTCTTGATTAATTACTGATGTGACAGGGCCTGGTCCATTCCAGATGGTGCTTCCCCTAGGCAGGTGTCCCTGAACTGCATCAGAAAGGAAGCTGAGTAAGCCAGCTCTCAAAATCCCTCCCTGACTTGTTCTTCAGTTACTGATTTCAGATTCTTGCCTTAAGTTGCTGACCTAATGTCCTTCAATGGAGGACCATGCTGTGGAACTGTAAGCTAAAATAAACCCTTTCCTCCACATGTTGCTTTTGGTTATGGTATTTTATCACAGCAGAAGAAGCTCTAAGACAGATTGGTACCAGGGGTACTGAGTGCATAAGGAAGCAGGCTGAGCGAGCCAGTAAGCAGCACCTCTCCACGAGTGGGGTTTGAAAGAACATGGTGCCCAAAGGGCATGGAGGAGTGATTTTGTTGGAGGAATTGTATTGCTTCACTTGGTATTACACCGAGAGTTCACTTCTGTTGCTTTCTGATGAAGATGTAGCCAGCACCATACCTGCCTGTATGCTACTGTGCAATCTGCCATGATGAACTAAACCACTGAACTCTGAGCCAACACCTCAAATGTTTTTCTTTATAAGAAATGCCATGGTCAAAGTGTCTCTTCATAGCAATAGAAACCCTAACTAAGACAATGACCTCTGTGAATTTCCTCCCCCTTGGTTCCTGCTTTTGGTTCCTTCTTGGATTTTCTCAGTGATAGTATATGATGAGAATTGTAAACTGAAATAAACCCTTTCATTACCAAGTTACGTTTAGTCATGGTGTACTATCACAGCAACAAAAACACTAAGACAGTGTGTAAGTTGTAATTAATAGTAGTTCAAAATATTATCAGAACCTTGCTGATTTGTTGTTTTAAATTAATAAAATAGTATTGTTTTAAAATATATTAAAATGTCTCTATATAACCACTTATATAGCATAATTAAGCAAATTTGTTTTATTTTATACTCTGTATGTACTACACATGCTCTCTCTCTCTCTCTCTCTCTCTCTCTCTCTCTCTCTCTCTCTCTCTCTGTTGTATAGTTCAGAGGACCACTTTCAGGGGTGGGTTCTCTCTTTCTATCATGTGAATCCTAGGAAATGAACTCAGATCATCAGGCTTGATAGCAAGGACCTTCACCTCTTGAACCATCTCATTGTCCCTGAGCCCATTGCTGTACCAAAATAATGAAAATAAGTAACTTACAACAAGAAAAGAAAAGATTTGTTTTGATTCTCAGTTTTGGAAGTCACAAACCATAACTGGTTAGGATAGTCCATCACAGGATAGTCAAGACTGGGAGTCAAGGCAGGAACCTGGAAGGAGGGACTGAACAAGAGGCTGTGGAGAAGTGCTGGTTACTGGCTTGTTTTCCAAGGCTGCTCATATCCTGGGACCAATTTCCTAGGAGTGGCATAACCCACAGTGCTCTCAGCCCTCCCACATCAATTATTAATTAAGAAAATGTACTAAAGGATTGCCAACAGGCCAGTCTGGTGGGAGTATTTTCATAACTGAAGTTCCCTCTTTCCACATGACTGTAACTCTTGTCAAGTTGACATAAATTAGTAGCATAGTCCAAATCTTTGCTTCAAGAGAATACCCTGAGTGACATGAGGAACTCCTACAGTGTTCTACATCTTAAAGGATACATAATTTTCTTTAATGCCATCCTAGGAACACACACACACACACAAATATACACATATCAACAAGGCTTACAACCTTTTCAGAGATGTCTAGAATGAAGAGGATATTGTACATTTCAGAAGAAATTACAACATGCTGTGTCTTAAATATGGTTTCCCCCCAAGGCTCATATGCTGCAGTCTTGGTCGCATTGTAATGGTATCTCTATGTGGTAGAAACATTTAGGAATAGAAACTGATTAGTTTATTGGGGAAACCAACCATGAAAAGGATTGAAATCACCTTTTAAAAATGTCTTTTGTCCCATGTTATGGGATTGGTTATTACAAAAGTGGGTTACTGTTGAAGAAGTTTAGGTCCTCAGCTCCCTATTCTCTCTCTCTCTCTCTCTCTCTCTCTCTCTCTCTCTCTCTCTCTCTCTCTCTCTCTCTCTCCTCTCTCTCTCTCTCCCCACCCCCCATCTGCCTGTTTGTCTGTCTTTATTGGAGTTTATATAGCTGTGAAGAGACACCCATGACCATGACAACTCTTCTAAAGGAAATATTTCACATTGGGGCTGGATTACAGTTCAGAGACTTAGTCCATTGTCATCATAGCTAGAAATATGGTGTCACACAGGCAGATACAGTGCTGGAAAAGGGCCTGAGAGTTCTACATCCTGACCCACAGGCCGAAGGAAAATGGAGAGCCACAGGGCCTGGCTCGGACATTTGTGTCAGTAGTCATTGCCATGAGCTATTGTGGACTATAGTGCAATTATAGTATATTGCAATTGATAACTGAGATGTAAACCCACCTAAGGAGTCATTCTCTGATTGGGTACCCTGTTGAGCAAGTCTTGCAGGCCACTAACTCTGAAACTTTTGCTTCCATCTGTAATTCCTTGTGCAACAACAGCTATTGAATCTCCCCGTTACCATACATTTTCATGAAATGTATTTATGTCATCTCAAGATTATATCTCAATCTTATGGGCATACATATATCCATGGATTGTGAGGCTGATGACTTCTCATTAGTGGTACAGTTTTGATATTCAGAAAATATACTAGGATATGCTTCATAGTTAGATCCATTGTCCTGCATGGACTATAGACACTTACAGCCTGCTTTGTTCTTTTTATTCAGACTAACAAAAATAACAATTTCTTCTCAATATAATACAAACGGCACACATTTAGTTCATTTTCACTTCAAAGAAAGTTTAAACTAGACTAAAAGCCTTTGTAAATTGATTATAAATTTAAAACTACAGTTATACACAAGGTCAGAGTCACAGGTGTCTTACCAAGGTTACTAACGCAAAGCACACTAAGAAAAGCATGCCAGTTCTTCACTTGCCAAGTCTGCTGACAATAGACCTATGTCTTAAAGTCTGTCACTGGGCACTGTGCCCTACCCCCAGTCTGGTCAGTTTTACTCTTGTAACCTTGGAACCTCGTGTTGCCATGGTAAATAGCTTGGCTCCTTATTGCTTACCCTAAGAATGTGCTTTTGACCAGTGAAGGTAATGATTGTAATATTTTCTATTGTTTTAAGCCTCTTGTAAAAGAAGAGTTTTAGAAGATGAAGAAGAAGCTAGGAGAAATGGGAATTAGAATAGGAACTGATAATTAGAGCTAAAATGTTATAGACAATTAGGACAAGAGAATTAGAATTAAAACAGGGAACCGAGGACAATAAAGAGACATGTAGATGAATGGTGTGAGCTGATTCTTTCCTTCACCCTCAGATCATTAGGTTGCCCTGGCTTGCTGTAGTGTCTTTATTGGACTCTGAAAGAGGCCTTTAAGGCTGGCACTTAAAGGACCTCGTTAAATTTAAACCCCCAAATCCCATCTCCACCTCCAGTGACACACTTTTTCAAATAAGGCCATACCTACTCCGACGAGGTCACACCTCCTAATGCCACTCTCTAAGCATGCAAATATATTAAAGGGTTGACTTTAATCTATCTATCTATCTATCTATCTATCTATCTATCTATCTATCTATCTAATCTCTCTCTCCCTTTCTCTCTCTCTCCGTACCTACCTACCTGTATCCCTTCCTCTCTTCCTCTCTCCCTTCATGAGGCCTTTACAAAAAACCTCACTGGTAAAAGCCCTTTGTTTACAAGAACTGCAGCCAGAATTTGAGCTAATGAAATATTTTTCTTTATAAAGTATCCAGTCTCCAGAATTTTGTTGTAGTAATATAAAGTATACACGCTTCAGTCCCTATGAGAAAAGTAGGCTATATGATTTGTAGCAGATTGTTATGATCATTCAAAATGACTTGGAACCAGAACAGCTTTTCTAGGAAACTACTATCATGAATCTTATTTTTATTTTAAGATCTCTAACCTTTAACTTGTCCATTACAAGCTTTGATTGATGTGTGAATAAAGAGAGGGAAAATTAAACAAATAAGTGACATGTTGTAACTCAATGTCTGGCTACTAGAATTTAAACATGTTCTAAATCAAGAAGGAAACAAAACTAAAATGAATCAACTAAAAGAAGTTAGACAACGGTGTGAGGCTCACCCTGCCATTAATGTAGTTGTGACAGACACATAGTTTAGCCAAGTACAACATGAATATAAAACAGCAATGTAATATAGCCCTTTAAAAAGTAATGATATTTTAGGGTGACTACCACAAACCTAACGTTCATATCAAGTAAGTGTTGCTCTTGCAGTTATCTGAACCTATTAAGGATGGTATAACACTCCTCAATTTGGGGTATCTCACTGATAAAGGAGTTAGACAGTTCACAGGTGGGGTGTTCGGGAGACCCTCCTGAAAATAGCGCAGACTATTGTCACAGCTGTTTTTTTTTTTCTTCTCAGAACTATAAGATCTATTACTGAAGATATAATACTTTGGTCATAGGACACAGAGAAATCAAATTAGTACTGAAGAGGGAGCTTCCTTTATAGAGTTTTCATAGCATTGGACCATCCTATGCAGGCTGCTTGGTGGGGAGTCATTAATGGACTTATCCATTTGTGAACACAACCAGTGAGTCAGAACCTACCAACTACAACACGAATCACAGTAATAAAATGTTCCCACAAGTGCAATAGTAGCATGAATGTTATGAGGGAACCAATCACTTTCTGGTGGGACGTAGGGTCCACAGAAAGAAACAAATGCCTAGTACAGCAGATCTGGTCAAGAACTCATAGCTAGAGAGCTCATGAGTCCCTGGGCGAACCTACTCCAATTATTCTGCTAAATGGACATAGGATGAAACTGCCTTCTAGATTTGAATCACAGTACCTGTAGATTAGAACAAATCTCAGGTCTTATTTGAGAGGTTTCTCTACACACTGAATGGCAGTTAACACAGGAACAACTGATTAAAGTGCAGAGAATGAGTATCTTTGGAGTGCTCAGACACAAATATCTATATTACCTTGCCCCACCCCTAAGGCTCTCTGAATGTCTGGTAAGGGAGGCTAGAAAGATTGTAAGAGCCAATGGTTATGGTGGATAAGACCAACTCATAGCAGCTGTGACTGCCTGTATAAGACCTGCATAAAACCAAGCCAGTCAACATTCTAGTGGGAGAGGCAGGGGCTTGTGAAACCCCTGCACTACCTGAGGACCCATTGGCAAGTGATAGATTTGGGGGAAGGAAGAGAGGCAGTTTTATTTAAGTGTGACTGCTTGTAGGTACAGTGGATGGTCTCATATCCATGAGTATATGGGCAGGACCAATTAGACCTTTAAAAGAAAAAAATAGATAAAGAAGACATTAAGCTGAGAAGTGGTAGGTGACTGGGGGGGGGTATAGGAGGTGTAGACATTAGGGAGAAAAGTTGGGGTATGAATATGATCAAAATATATTTCATGACATTATCAATAAAATATTTAAGTAAAAACATTCTACGAGTCTGACTGATTTGAACTTCTGTCATTTTTGGAGAGCTGGAATGCTGCAAATTCAGAACCAAATTATCTTGTGCTATTTTTCCCTCAAAAGAATAGTTACTTAAGGTGACTTGTGATAGTTTTAAAGAAAATGGCCCCCAAAGGGAATGATACTACTAGGAGGTGTGGCTTTGTTGGAGTGGGTGTGGCCTTGTTGGAAGAAGTGTATCTCTGTGGGGTGGGCTTTAAGGTCTCATATATACTCAACACACCCAGTGTCTCATTTTACTTCCTGTTGCCTGCATGATATAGGACTCTCAGCTCCTATGTCAGCACCATAACTACCTGCATACTGGCATCACTATGATGATAATGGACTGAACCTCTGAAACTGTAAGCCACCATTCCAATTAAACGTTGTCCTTTATAAGAGCTGCAATAGAATGGAATGGAATGGATAGAGCTAGGGAAAAAAAATCATCCTACGTGAGGTAACCCAGACTGAGAAAGATAAACATGGTGTGTACTCACTCATAAGTGGATATTAGCTGTAAAATAATGGATAGTTATGACACAATCTACAGACCCAGAAAGACTGGGTAATAAGGAGAGTTCAGTGGGAGCAGAGGGGGGGCATCCAGGTCTCCCTGGGAAGAGGATATAGAAGAAATTCCATGAGTGGATGGAGGATGGATAGGGATGAAAACATGAGTGGTAAGGTTTGAGGGACACAGAGGAAGAGAATTCTGAGGGAGGCTGTTAGGGGAGGCATTTCAGGGTTGAGTAGAAGCTTGGCACAGGAGACTCTCCCAGGAGTCTGTGAGGAGGACCTCATCTTAGACTCCTAGCAATGGTGGATAAGTAGCCTGAACAAGCCATTTCCTGAGACCAGATTGATGCCTGGTCCAATTGTCATCAGAGAAGCATCATCTAGCAACTGAAAAAAGCAGATGCTGAAACTCACAGCCAAACATAATGTGGAGTTTGGGAATCCTTCAGAGGAGAAGAAATGAGTGTAGGAGCCAGAGGGGTCCAGAACACCATGGGAAGGATCACACAATCAACTAACCTGGGCTCACAGGGGCTCACAGAGACTGAAGGGACAACCAGGGAGCCTGCATGACACTGACCTAGGCCCCCTGTATATGTTACACTTGTGTAGCTTGGTCCTTTTATGAGATTCCTAACAGTGGGAATAGGGGCTGTTTCTGACTCTTTTACTGGCCTGCAGGACTGTGAGTCTGCAGGTCTGGACCACAGGCAAGACAGGCTAGAAACTTTATACCACAAATGGCACACCAACGTGGGTAAAATATTACCTACATAAAGCCATAGAAAGCTTAAAAAAATGCTAGAGCACGGAAATAGAGCCAAAAGCAACTTCCAAATTGTGTCTCTTAAGTGGGCCGTGGTAAAGAGACTGAGTGATTACTTGGTGACTATACAGACCCTAAAATTTTCCAGAGTAGTAATTGTGGGCCCTACCAGTACCTCAGCTAAAAAGCTAGACTAGGAGCTGAGTGGAGCCATCTATCCATTCTAACCAAGCCTTTAATGCTAGCCACACCTTCGCAGATTAAAGATGTGGTCAGAAACAGAAAGAAATAAAGGGAGCTGGTTGGAGTCAGCCATCCTAGCTAAGCAAAGGTGTGGTCAGAAACAGAAAAAGATAAGAGATATACAGTAGAGACTGATTCAAAAAAACCTCTAAATGGTTCAGAGTGTGTTAAAAAATATGCATAGGCTTGAAAGAAAAGAAAAAGGAAAAAGGACAAAGTCCTTAAAAATATAGTAAAAAATTATAAGCCACATAAAGATGGAAACTACAAAGAGTGTCTGGATACTGTATGTTATTGTCTTTAAGTATTTTGACTGAAAATAAAGTAGTTAAAGCTTCTAAAAGTCATTTGATTATAGATGCTGATGAATTAATCCTACCAATATATCTTATAAATAAATTGACTTCAAAATCGAAGTCAAAACATATACTACTTGGAGAAGATGTTTTCTTTTTATTTTCACAGAAAATGAGAGGCTGCAGATTTATTTGTGGTTAAAGAAAATAAAGTTTAATAGAGGAAGACCCTCTGAGAAGTCTCAAAAACAGATGGCCTAGATAATTCAGCATTTCAGAGCACCTCTGTTGCAGTTTCCTCTGAGCTCTGCATCCAAAAAAACTTCAAGGAGACTGGCTGAGTTGATCCAGGCTTACAGACTATTTCACTAATGACTTAAATTTTTCTTTGGGTCTCCATGGGATTGCCAGTGTCCCCATTCAGCAGGAAGTAGCCTAGAGAATGATGCTCCCATTCCCAAAAAATAGATTATGAATTTTTGTCTTCATTTAAAGTGTTGGTTACAAGTTGTTATAGATAACAGTGAAAAAATTATACAAAGGAAATTAGATTTGGTGTTCTTGTTTTAAAAAGAAAAAAGGGGGAAATGTAGTGGGATTGTTTTCTTCCATTGTAAATAATTGTCCTGCCTACTGGTTTAATAGAAATTCTGATTGGCTGAAGGCAGACAAGAAGTGTGGGGGTGCTACCACACTAAAAAAAAATTGGGAACAAAAGAGGAGAGCAAAGATGCAGAGAAGCCAGTGGATACAGAGACCAACTATGCTGCACTGAGAAAAGGTACCGAGCAGCATGGCTGAACAGGATAAGAAACTTGGGTTAGCTTAAGTGCAAGAGCTAGCTATCAATATGTCAGAGCCATAGACTAATCAGCATAAAATTAATAGAAGCATCTGTGTTTCTATGGGACTGTTTCTGCGGGTCTGGACCATAGGCTGGACAGGCCAGAAAATTATTACTACAGGCCTTGGGGACTCTACTTTTTGTACCGGGCTGCCTTGCCCAGCCTTAATATACGGAGAAGTGCTTAGTCTTAACTGCAACCTCATTTGCCATGTTTTATAGATACTCAGAGGAAACCTTCCTTTTCTTGGATGGAGATAGAGGAGAAGGGAATTGTGGAGTGAGAGGGTGGAATAAGGGAGAGGGACTGGGAGGGAAGGATGAGTGGGATGTAAAATAAATAGATGAAGAAAAGAGTTGCTATGGTCATGGTCTTTTTACGGATATAACCTAACATCTCCTTTGTTATTAGGTAAATCTTCTGGGAATGTACAAATAGACTGATAGCTTCTAACCCAAAGGCTAAAAATGCTATCAGGTAATATCTGAGATCCTCTGATTTACTCTATATAGCCAACCTTGATTTTCTATTATATTTTTAAGGTTTTGATTCAGGACTAAGTTCTGCTACTATAACAACTTCATAAAGCTGTACCATGTTGTAATATGGTAATTTAAGATAGCCTGAACGAGTATTCCTGGGCTGGGCGATGGTTCCTCATATTTAGGTACAGAATAAGATTAATCTCAAAAGGAAGGAAGGAAGGAAGGAAGGATGGCAGACACTTTTAAAATAAGAGAGCTGTATATTTGAATAGATACCAGAAGAAAGTTTTTTCATTGACTGGCTGGCAGATAATTTTTCAGTTTTCTAAAGAAGCTGAATTAAGATGAAATTCAGAGTGATGAATTTCAAATTAAGTCAAATTCTATCCAGATTCTAGTCAATGAAATCCGGAATGGTCTTTCTCTTAAAAGGAGGCAGAAGAGTTTCAAAGAGAAGGAAGATTGCATACAAAGGGTTTGGGATAAGAAAATGATAGAACTTCACAAATGGAATCCAGGAAAGGCCTTGGAGGCTGCCAGGCCTGCATCCAGCATACTTTCCAGAACTGAATAGGTCTATGATATGGGGGAAATTGTGAGTTATTCAGTTTCCTTATGTGTAAAGTAGGAAAAATAATGGTAATACGTGCATCCCTCAGGCATTTTTGCTGTTGTTGATGGTGGTTTGTTTGAGATACAGTTTTATGCAATGTGGGCTAGACTCAAATTCAATATTTACTAATGATGAACTTGAACTTCTGATCTTCTTGTGTCTACCTTCCAAAGTCTGAGATTACAGGCCCATACCATCATGCCTATTTCATGTACTGCTAAAGATTGGATCCACAATATTTTACATTTTAGGCCAAAAATTTACCAAATGAACTGCAACCCAAGCCCCACAAGACATTTTTGTGACAAATAAAGACAAGCTCTTATTGGTAACTTTTACCTCTCCTGTGGCACTAGGCCCTGGGAGAATGGAGCCCACAAATGAGGTGAACTAAAGTCTCATGCAAAAGCCAACTTTGTTCAAAGCATCATTCAGGTTATACTCAGAAAATTAAGAAGAGTCACATCAGAAAAATGGTGTACAGTCACGAGGGCAAGCCTCATGTGGCAGGCAAGCTGCATGGAAGAATTATTTTTTTCCATAGAGGCATATAAACAAATAATCACATCCAGTTTTAATCAATAATCTGAAGTCAACTTACTCCAATATACTACATCTGGACACAAAAGCATGACCCAAGAACAATTCCAGGTTTTTTTTTTTTGTTTTTTTTTTTTTTTTTTTTTTTTTTTTTTTAAGGTCACAAGACTCTTGCCATCATTTCCTGGTGTTTTATCACAAGTACTCAGAAATCTCATTTGACTCCATATTTGACAAGTAACCATTAAAGAAATCAACTCATTCAGCTGGATGTTGAGTCCAAGACCTATGAGACATCAAATGGTGAAGAAGAACTTTGACTTTCATCCCAATGAATTGCTTATGTCAAATGATTGGGTGAAATGAGGAGGTTGGTGAAGCAAGAAAGACAAAATAGACTATTCTTATTTATCTCTGCAGTAACTGGTATATTGTGCTTCTATTCACTAGCTTTGGGACCAGACCATGAAAAGCAAGGCTGGAGAACTTACTGCACTATTATTTGGAATGTTCATTTTGGAGTTTCCAGTGGGATAAAGCAGTAGGCATGGCTTATTATCCAGAGCTAGGAAAAAATATTGGATTGAATAGGAAGAATTGATGGTTAATTTTGGTTTTCAATTTGACTGGGTTAAAGGTTAAAAATCAGAAATGACTACTTTTGGCTGTGTGTAGTAAGGGGTTTCTGGCCCAGATTTTTGGGTTTGGCCTCAAGGTTTAGACCTGAATACCTACAGACCTACAGGGACACACAGATGCTTACATTAATTTTAGGCTGATCAGGCATATAACTTGCTAACTCTTTACCCTTAAACTAACCCATGACTCTTATCCTGTTCAGCCATGGGCCTCGGTAGCTTTTCTCAGAGCAGTATAGTTGTCTTCGGCATCTTCTGGCTTGTCTGGCACCTCTGGAGTCTCTGTGGCATTTCTGCTCTGTTCTTCCTGTTCCCAGAGTTTATTTAGTCTGGTAGCCCTGCCCACACTTCCTGTCTGCCTTTTGCCAATCAGCACTTTTTATTAAACTTGTAGGCAGGACAGTTATTCACAATATTATGTCATAAATCCACTACAGCTGTGTCTGTTAACAGTGTTTCTGGAAGAGTTTGGTATGAAAAACAGAAAACTGTGGGGAAGACTGGTTCAACATGGACACACCACCTAATAGTTCCTTCTGTTCCTCTCTCCTTCCCACTCTCTGAATAGGTTACCATATATGCTGCCTTTGCTTCAAATTTGCTATGGAGCCAAGGATGACCTTGAACTTCTGATCCTACTGCTTCCACCTCTTGATGGCTGGGATTAGAGACATGTGTATCCACCCCTGCTTATATATTGCTGAAGTCCAAAGCCATAGATTTGTGTGTGCTAGGTAAGCACTCTATAAATAGAGATACATAGCAAGTCCTATCCTTTTCATTTATTCATTAAAAAGCTTTCTGATATACTGAGCATTTGTTAGATGAGAACTAAGCTGGTTCTCAAAGAGGCAGTAGGGAGAAGGGAAGAAAAGATGTACATCAAGTTTAAGGACTTTCCAGCTTACTCTTAGAAATGTAGTCAGAGCTATGTTAAATCAGATCTGGTAGATGAAGCCCTTTCATCTGATGCTCTTTAACTAATTAATTCCCCTGAGCTTGCTGTTGACTATACTGAATAGTTTTTGATGTGGCTCTCAGGGGCAACGAGTGGCAAATATCTGAAACTGGAGGCCTTGCATAAGTGAGAGAAGGGATCCTTCCAGAGGCTAGAATATTGTAAATCTATAGGCCTGAAGTTGGATTTTACATGTGGGGCTCTGATACTCTGGTCAAGCTGACTTAGCCTGGAAAAGGCTGGAGAGAATGCAAAAATTTATTTAGCTTTTGAATACAAGCAGAAAGCAGTCTGCTAAGAACTAAGTGTTTGTTAGTAGTGCGTCTGGTCACCTTTACTGCAGCTTTGTTTGTGTTTTCTTCTAATGTGCTGTAAATTGATATTCACATCCTCTGCTATTGTTGAGTGACCTGGTTTTAGGAACAAGGTTATATTATCTTAACTAGACAAAGATGTGTTACTTGAAATATGTAAAGGTGTGTTACATTTGTTTACACTGCGTTTGTTTAGCCATGTAAGGATGTATGCTTAATTTTGTAAAGATGTGCTGCATCTGTTTCACCTTGTCTGCTGAAGGCACCTGCTTGGTCTAATAAAAAGCTGAATGGCCGATAGCTAGGCGAGAGAGGGATAGGCAGGGGATGGCGGGTAGAGAGAATAAATAGGAGGAGAAATAGATACTGGAGAGGAGAAGAAGAAAGAATGAGAGAAAAGGGAGTAGAAAATGAGGCACATGCCTTGGGCAAGATGGCAGACAGACTTACAGGAGCAGTGAAAGTAAGGTAGACCAAATTAAGAAAGATAACAAGCCCTGAAGTAAAGGGTAGATGAAGAAAAACAGGTCAACTTAAGTTAAAAGAGTTTAAGAAACATGCATAAGCATTAAAACCTGATACGTTTCAGTGTCATGATTTGGGAGCTGGATGGTGGCCCAGAAGGGAAAAGCCAGTGACAGAGATGCTCATGTTGCCTCTCAGTAAGTAACCAGCGTAAACCCCCATAGGCAAGTATAAATTCAGGTACCCTTTAACACCATCCACGTGTCATTGTCCCCAGAGATTTCTTGGAGGAATTAGTAAACTGTGGTTGTACAGTGTGTTTTTATAAGACAAGGAATGGGATTGATTCCGGTGTCATTAACAAACCATCCTGGGAAGTACTGCTAAGGGACCTGCAGAGAGAAAAGACCAAGGAGTAGAGCTTAGTAGAGTGTGACTGAGCACCTCATCATGTGGGAAACTGGAAGATGGGCAAGGAGGATTCTGAGAAGAAGAAGAAAGTAGAAGGTAGAAAGGAAGAAGGTAGACACTCATCTCAGAGTTCCCTACCCAACACGTGGAAAATCTGGGTGTTGATGTATCCCTGCACCCATGGTTGGCAGCTCTTTAGGAGGACATATAGTCCTCTTCTTTTCCAGTCTTCAAGTCAGAGTTGGGTCTATTGGTAGGGCAAACTATAGGATGACTTGAGTTGTCTACAGTTGGATGAACTGAGAATCTGGAGCCTCTGCTACAGTTTGCCTCCATCTCTGATCCCATCAGACCCAGTGTTTTCTTCTCATCTTATGCTCTGCATAGCTGGAGTGTGTTCCTCAAGGATTTATGTATCCTCTTAGTCAATTTTCTTCCACTTTGACAAAATACCTGAGAAAATAAAGGAAGGAGGATTTACTTGGGTTTATATCTCAGTCCACGGCTGGCTGGCTCCATTCCTGTGGTTCTGAAGTAAAGCTAAACTATTGTGGCTAGGAGCATGTGGTGGAGCAAACTGGCTTACCTTACTTACATGATCCAGAAGCACAGAGGTAGAAAGAAGGGACTGGGGATCCTTCAAAGGCACCCCTGTACTGACCTACTTCCTTCCTAACTTAGTCTATGTCACTTCACAATAATGTCATCAAGTCATAGATCCACTGTTGATTAGATCATATTGTTGTTCCCTTCAGATGACATCTGAATATTTGTTTTCTTGAAGGAGAGTAGATATAATGACCAGTAGGAGGCCTATAAAATCTTGGATAAATTCCTTTGTGAATGTATAGGGGAAGTTCATGGGACTATGTTGCAAAGGGGTTTCTTGGGTTCTGGGCGACCAGAGGCCCAGACCCTGTCAGACCTTTTAGCTGCCCTCCGCCCACCACACAGGTCCCCAGAAATGACTCAGACACTTATATTAACTTTATGCTGTTTGGTCTATGGCTCAGGCACATTGCTAGCTAGCTCTCATATCTTAAATCAACTCATTTCTATTTATCTGTCTGCCACGTGGCCTGTGGCTCACTTGTGCTCCTTACATGTTGCTCTTTTGGGCTTCAGCTCGGTCTGTCTCTGACTCTGCCCTTCTCCTACTTATGCTCTGATTTCTCCCCCTACTTCTTCTATGGTGCCTGTCATGGCCCAAAACAGCTCCTTTATTTAAAGATTGATATTCACAGCATACATAAATGCATTCCCACATCAGGACTATAATGCCCTCAAGAGAGCCTCATGAGACCATCGTCTATCCAATATACCAACTGCATGTCAGAATTTTCTGTAGACTTCAGTTTCAATATTTGGGATCTGCTGGACTTCTTTCTCTTCTCCTCTACCTTGTGTTAAAGTTGCCTGGGATAACAGTCTCTTTCTAAGATGAGTGGCCAGGTCCTGATCTTGCCTGATGGCCTCTTTAGAATGAATGAACTTCTGAAATGGTCATAAGGTGTGTTTATCAGTGAGGGACTTACATGTAGCCTATTTAATGATGTTATGCATAGTTTTAGTTTCTGTTTTAAAGATCCTGACCTGTGCTTTATTTGTCATAATCATGGATTTTGTGAAAAACATGTTCTTCTTTCTAGAGATCCTAGGGTTAGCTTTACTTTGATAGGAATAGCACAATATGTGCCTAATCTCCACCAGAGGCATGGTGAGTGATTTATTGATTTCGCTTTATAACAACTGCTCGGGTTACCCTAGCTTATCAGCATTTCATTTCCAGATTAAAGGAATAGAGGAAAACCATTGGTAAATAAAAGGAGTAATAAAATCAGAACACACACAATGCTTGAGAAAAGCCAATCAGATGCCTTATCATAAAGGCTAAACTAAATATTTCAGTTCTGTCTAGGATCAAAACTTTGTTTCACCTGAAGTTCTAGCCCACAGTAGGTCTTATTTGCTCTTAAGTGAGTCCTGGCCTGCTGACACAGGTTGACAGCTGCCCACTGCATGGTGATCTCTGGCAAAAGACACTATAACTCTGTAGGAGAGAGTTTGGCAATTCCTCTAATTTAAAGGGTTGTATGTACTTCTGGAACTCTGAGGAAAGCTTGAGAGCCATTTCCTCAGAAAACACCCTTAGAAGCAAGGTTTTGTACATAGTTTTTGAGATGCTCACATATTCCTCAAGCCATGGGCCATGCTTAAAAATAAAACAGCAATAAACAACTCTCCAGAAGCCTGCTCTAAAGTCTTTCCAATAATGCCAATTATTCAGAACAATCCTAAGAGCCACATGGGAATATATATAAGGCTCAAATGTCAGACAACCCATCCTAATCAAGTATCCATAGGAGCAGGTGACAAGCAGACATTTGCACCTATGTCATCTCACACATGCCAGCACGAGCTGAGCACAGAACAAATGGCAGGTGTGTTTCATATGACCTGACTGCTGAGTTCCTTCTGACTCAGGGACAGAGGAGTGGAGGTGGCACTGAGCTGGCTGATCTGCTAAGAGGATTGGGTTACTAGGCTGCCCTCCCCCTTTCCTGATGCCTTCCACTGAGCAGCTGCATAAGCTTGTTTTTTCTCAGCTAGAAAATGTCTCTCTGTCCAGGGCATAGCTGCATGCCAGCACCCTTAAGCCGGCAGTCTTCCCCTGAGCACACAGTGTTCTGTCATACTTTGCCTGTGCCATGCTGCACCCTCCATAGAGAACTTGCCCCTCCCATCAAGAAGGTAGTTGATATGCAAGATTGAGGTCAAGTGATAGCTCCTTTGAATTGTCAACCTAATTCTGGGGTAGCTTTTGTTCCAGTGTGGCCTGGCACTATGCCTGCCTGTCTTAGCATTTTTTTTTCCCATACCAAGATGAAGGCCAGCTCCCTGCAGTGCTCAGATATGATTGATTATATACGTTTGTGGGATGTTGAGGGCATTGTGACACAGTTCAGCTTAAAGGAGAACCAACTACCACTGCTTCCCTAAACCAGTATAATCCCTAACTGCACTCTATATGCATAGCCTTATATCCACACAAGAGTATAGCTCTTACCCTGATGAAAAAAGCCTCTTATTGCATCAGATGGAAATCATTACAGAAAGTCACACCTGGTCACAACACAGAGAACCAGTTGTGGAATGCCTATCTCCAAGTGATCCATCTGCAATGTAACTCTTCCACCTAAGATTCAGGGTCTACGGCATAAGACAGGACAGAAAGATGGTGTGCTATAAAAATGTCTCCTAGAAGTGACAGGAAGGCCATACTCATGACACCTCAACAGTACAGTTACACGAACCAGACATGATTAATGATAACATCAGTTAACATGCCAATGTGGGTGGGAGAAGTCTCACGGAGTCCTCATGAAGAAGGTAACAAATAGCTTGTTGAGAGAGAGAGAGAACCAGTCTTCTCTAGGGATGAGCTACCTGATACATTATTCAATCCCATCCAGTCACCTCCAAATACATGCTTGTATGCATGCATGAACACATACAAACATACATACATACATACAAACATACATAAATACATACATGAATCATGAATTGAGAAGTGGTGGAGGGGACATGGGAGGAGCTGGAGAAGAGGAAGAGGAGAAATGATGGAAATATTCTAAAAAAAAAAATTAAAAGAATTAACAAATTTAAAAGTAAAGAAATCGAGACAACAGGAGGCATTCTAGGGTAGCACCAAGTTTCATGGAAACTTCTTTCCTGAAAAGATAGCCTAGTAATGGTTTAGGAGCATCCTGCAGGGGGAGGAGCACCTTGACATAGTGGAGAGATGAAACTGATCTGATTGGAGAAACTGGAAGAGGAGACAGCCAGTGGTGATCTGGGAACAGCAGAAGTAACCAGAGCTTAGAGTGGGTGTCACCTCTGACAGATGGAAGACTCTGCCCTACAGGCGAAGCCCTGAAAGCAGCTCCATGAGAAGAGCCTCAGATGCCATTCCAGAACAGGAAGGAGCTCCTCACAACCACAGCAAGGCTGAACAGTCTGAGAGTGGCATTTTATGCAATTTATTCACAGACTCATGTTACTCATGCCTCACACTTGCATTTCTTTTAATTAGAGCTTGTGTGGCCTTGACCGAAAACTGATGGCCTATTTGAGAAGCAGGGCAGAAGGACAGTTTGTGCAGTAACCCAGAGAGTTCTGAGCAGGTGAAAAGGCATGTTCCCTAACAGGAACCTCTTTCACACTGTCATTACATTGGAAATGAGAGTTCTCTGGTGATTGACTAAGGACTAGACACAAAAGGTGTTGGGTGCCTGGGAAAAGCTCAGAAAGATAATCAAGAAAGAGCACAGGTTCCATCTCACAACAACCTCGTTTGGCTGCTTTTAAAGCCAATTTCCCATCTCCATTAGAGGAATGCATTAGACTAATTTGTACACATAAGTCACCCATAGACCACATTACTGACATAAGTCATATCTAGGAAGTCCAGAGGTGATCCGCAGGGTCCCAGAGTTCTGCCTGTGTTCAGCCCCAGGTAACACCCTAAGAGCAGGAAGACCTGCAAGGAACATTGAGAGCCGCTAGTGATGACCACACACACTGAATTACACACTTTATCCCTGGGGTCTCTGTTGCAACGTGGTTTCTTGGTCCCGGGCGGCCAGAGGCCCAGACCCTGCCGCCAGACCCTTTAGCTGTCAGCCGCTGCTGCTCAGGTCCCCAGAAATGACCCAGACTCTTATATTAACTTCATGCTGTTTGGCCCATGGCTCAGGCACATTGCTAGCTAGCTCTTACATCTTAAATCAACCCATCTCTATTAATCTGTCTGCCACGTGTCCCATGGCTCACCTGTGTTCCTTACGTGTTGCTCCTTTGGGCTTCAGCTTGGTCTGTCTCTGACTCCGCCCTCTTTCTCTTACCTATGCTTTGATTTCTCCTCCTACTTTTTCTATGGTGCCTGCCATGGCCCAAAAGAGCTCCTTTATTTAAAGATTGATATTCACAGCATACAGAAAGGCATTCCCACATCAGGTCTCAAACTCGAAAGGCTAGATGGAGACACCAAAGGATAACAATGGCTCATATGGACAATGGCAAAATAAAGTTGTTCTACAAGAAGGAGCCCCATAGGAGAAGATATATTTCCAGAAGGGCGAGGTGAGTATATTGGATTCCAGAGTGTCTAGAACATGAACTCAAATTCATAGTTAGACTTTTCCAATAAAAGCAGAAATTAAGGGGTTTTTTGTTGAATTTAAATTATATACTTTTAAAATATATATACATTATTAATATTTATATATGCATTGTACATAAATATGACTAAAGAATATCCTTAGCATTACCAAAAAATTAAAAATAAATACAGAAGTTCTTACATACTCTTTCTCTGCCCCAGAGTCTCCTGTTATTAAAAAATCAGTGTGGTTCTAGTGGAAGTCCATAATTCACATTCAGTGTTACTCTTTGGATTGTATTTTAGCCTGCTTTTTTTTACAAAGGTGGGAGAATATACACCTATAACAATATCATACAGAAGGTTTCACTGCATTGGGCTCTACCTAATCTCTCTGTAGCCTCTGCTGGTCGCAGTACTCGACTGCCTTGACATCTTACCTGTTGTAAATCTTTGCTCACGGTGTTACCTACAGGTACACTGTAACTTACAATGCACAAATCTGTCATAAGTTAAAGTCATTGTAATTAGAAAGTTTATTTGATAATACAAACTTCCATATTACATAGCTTAGCATTAACATTTCTCCAGCCACTCCCATGTGTATATGTGGTGTCTTGAACATGTAGCCCTGACAAGCCTTGCCTTTCTTCCAGTTCCCCCTGCCTTACTAAAATCTAGTGTATTACATTCCTAAAGCTAGTCACCAAGGTATATTCTCTTCCTCCTCCTGAGGCTGACTACCAGGGTCTGGCAATCAAAGGCTCCTTTGGCTCACCTAATAAACATGCCTAATTAAAATTGAACACCTCATCCTAACACAAGATTCCCCCTTTATCTTTATAAACTTGCATTTGCCTATGTGCCACATATGTGTCCCCTCTATCCAGCAGCAGTCCTTTGTTCCTCTGGGACAAATACCTCTTCACCCTTTCCCTTCATCCCATATCTTCTTTACCACCAGATTCTTTTTCTCCTCTTAAAAATTACTCCTGCAAGGTTATTTGCTGCTGTTTTCTTCCTGAGTCAGAAAGCAGCCACATTAACTGTTTTTCCCCACTTTATAAAGGCTCTCTCTGTGAAAACAGGTGTTTGGGTGTGGTTTGTTTCTAATCCAGAGTCCAGGAAGAAGCTCCACTCTTTGGGGGTCTCCATCAATGAGGAGATACCTTTGTCTTATAAGAAGATGGGTGTTGGAAGCAAGAAGGGGAATGAATGGAGTGAATCCAAGAGGTAGGGTTATTGAGTGACAGGTGCCTACCAAAGGGATGTGTTTGGGGCCTCTTCTGGACTGGCCTCATGTGACAAGCTCCTCTACATCAGCATACTTGCCTTTCTGCTTTGACCAAACTGAATGTTTGATGACATTTCCTAGGATCCTGTTCTATTCTTTCTCCAGCCCCTTCCCATGTCTGCTTCAAAGAATAAAGTCAGTGAATAGCCTATGTCCAAGCTGTGCCAGTGCTTGCCACAGGCAGCAGGCACAACCTAATAAGATTTGGCTGCTGGCAGGAGAACCCAGTGATGGATAGTGTTTCTTGGGGTGGAGCCTATGGTTTATTTTTATACTGTTGATATAAGATTCCATATTTTCATTTAAAGCTTGCAGAGAGAGTTTAGCAATCCGGTCAATATCAGACTAATTTGGGCTCAAACAGTAGCACTGTTTCTGCTGACTAGTGATTCTGGCTAAATTCACTTTTCTTGGCTTCCACTTTTAATCTATAAAAATTGCATAACAATTACTTCTCTTAGTTTTTATGAGGAGTGGATGTTGGTAGTGCCTTGTACACAGGAACTCACTAGATATGACTTTTCTTACCAGAAGATAGAGGCTCAGTTCTATTATCTTTCATTCGAGACTAATCATTAATTCATAGTAATCTCACAGGCCAATCTCCTGTTTTTGTTTATTTTAAAACTTATTAACTTTTTTTTGCCTTGTTTTTAAATTTTTGAGACAGAGATTGCCTTACACCTAGACTAGCTATGAATTACACTAGCCCAGAGCTCAGTATGTAGCTTAGGCTGCCCATGAACTCATGATCTTCTTACCTAAGCTTCCCAAGGTCTCAGACTATAGTTGTACAGCACCATGCTCAGCTTTCAAGATCCATTTTAAACATTTTCATAGACACATTTATAACCCTGCACCTTAAAGAATTTTTTAAAAAGGCAACACACTATGTATGCCATCTGCTTTGAAAAGTTTTTCTGAAATATCTCTGCCCATTTCTGTATATGTCTGTCTGCAGTTGCTCTTGCCCTACAATGACAGAACTGAGCAGCTGAAGTGGAGACATATGGTGTGTGAGGCTGAAACTGCTACGTGGTCCTCACAAAGAAAACCTTGAATCCTGAGTAGTATTCCACGGTGTGAATATACTTGGCTTATTCATTCTGCTCTTGCGCCGTCGGTCTCCCCTTTGGGCTGCTAGGAAAAGTCAGCAGGAATAACTCATGTATGTCCTCGGCAAAGCATGCCTATGCAATTCTGTCTTTTCCTAGGAAGAGAATTGGTTGAACACAGGGAAGAGCTAAGCTAACCTTACTGTAACTGCCTGCATCCATGCTGGCAGTGTCACATTCCCAGCGGGCGTCAGGGCCACTTCCAGTTGCCCCTGTCCTTTCAATACTTTCCATCTTCAGTGTTTATTATTTTAATTATTTCCTCTGCCTTTCTGTTTAGGTTTCCTTTTCTCTCCACATGGTATCTGTGTGTGTGACTGGACACTCCTGAGACAGTATTTGAGCTTCTGAAGGCAACCATTTCAGCTTCGACACCTCTAATCTCTTAGGAAGGTCTTTTTTTCATACAGTAAACCTTCAGATATTTAAAACTCAGTGAGTATTTTCACACTTAATGCCTCGGTCTTTAGGAAACAAACCCTAAGTATTTACAGCTTCATCAACATTGTTCAATTACATGGATTAATACATCCTTGTTTTTCTGGCAGCCAAATAAACATAGTATTTATGGGCTTCAGATCCCTTTGTAGGAATTGAGGGATTTCAATGTAAAGAGCAGAGGGTCACTTAAATTCCTTTTATTCTGTGTAAATGTTAGCATAAGGGACTCTTGAAGACATGTCTCATATATCTCCAAACAGGGATGGCCACATCTCTAAAGTATTCCTGTCAGCTCTTTTTGCTGTCCACTGACAGTGGAGAATGGTCATACTCCTTCACGAACAGTTTATGTGTAACCAGGATGTTCCTTAGCTCAAGATGATC
This sequence comes from Phyllotis vaccarum, assembly GCA_033318265.1. Taxonomy (NCBI): domain Eukaryota; kingdom Metazoa; phylum Chordata; class Mammalia; order Rodentia; family Cricetidae; genus Phyllotis; species Phyllotis vaccarum. The sequence continues at coordinate 33,284,064 of JARWLC010000001.1, read as the reverse complement.
AGCCTGCTATATAGGTCTCTCTTGTGAGAAATACTGATCTGGCAGAAAGTGGGAAGGGAAGTGGATTGTGTGCTTGGGGGATGATGTGGCATCCATGGGAGGCTGTAACTGTGCCAAATGCATCTTAAAAAGGCATGAGTTATGGGAAATGTCAAGGCTGATGAACATCACAGGAGGCTGCAGGCTAAGTGGCCAACTAGGGGAAGGGAGGAGTGGGCTTAGCTTTTGTCCTGTCATTGGGGCTCTGGCCTTTGATGATAGGACAGTACTAGCTTTACTCTGAACATTTTTGGAGAGAATGCAATTATAAAAAATGATTCCCAGGACAGACTTCATCTTCTGCTTTCCCTTGGCACAAATGTGAGCTGTGTGCAAGTCCAGAGGACAGGTCAAAAAGTCCAGGTAACAGACGCTCCTCTGATATCTGAGTTGGACAGGGACAGGTCTTATTTCACTGATGCAAACTGTGTCAAAATGCAGAAGTGGGGTGGATAAGAAAAAGGAATGATTATCCCTGTAAGCTGTTAAAATTCCACAGAGAAATAGAACTTTTAATATCTTCAAAGAAAATACAGCTCTTAAGTGCTCCATCCAGTGGATATTATCACCATATTCTACTGCACAGAAGTCTGAGACTTCCACAGGGCACTTTAGGCATGGCTGGAGCCATGATTCCTACTCAGACATCCAAACTGTAGCATCCCTGCCTGGATGTATGATGCCACTGTAGGGATAATACCAGGAAGCTTGGCATCTCAAGGAGACTATGGACTGCAGGTCAGAACTGGGCAGTGGCCAGTTGTCTATCTGTGCTAGAATGGTGAGCTGGATAAAAACCAGAGGGAACAAATCTAGCCATCCCCTGTTTTTAAAGACTAGGGTTGGGGGGGGGGGGGCTCCCAAGGCCATGGGACTTACTGGTGGTGCTATTTACAGGAATATGAATCATTCCATGAGGGAAGGGGGATCCCATTAAAGCAGTTTGCTGTCATCAGGAGGAGCAAGTGATGCTAAGTAGGACAGAAGAGTGGACATTCACTCTGGCAGGATGGAATCGAAGTCTCCCAATGTCAACTTGATACAGGGGGTGGGAATCCAAAGTGAACTCAAGTCTAGCTTACACAGAGCCTGTGGTTCCTTGGCCTCTCTTTTTTTAATCTGCTAAAACTGGGCAAGGTTCGTCTTTCCAATCAAATATAACACAACCATCTGAGTAGAAGTCATATGGTAGTAAAGACAGTACATAAATGACCCTACATTTTCACTACATCACTTTGTAGCTTCTCCCTGCCATGAGCAGAACACACACATTTCCCAGCCCGTTGATTCTGAAATGGCTATTTAACCTGCTTTGGCCAAAGTATTAGGAAACCTGTAGAGCACCGAGGACTTTCATTTGCTCCCTTTTGTGCTTGCCATTACTTAAAGAAGGGCAAACCAAGTCACCCCCCCCCCCACCACCACCAAGCAGAAAGATGGAAGCCACGTAGAACAGAGTTGTCACAACTAAAATGTCCCAGCTGAGCTCAGACCATAACAGAGTCCCCATTCAACCTGTACTAGAGGCAAGCTTGGCTGAACCAAACCCAGATCAGCTGACTCACAGCTAACCCCTACAGAGCTATTATATTGGACGGTTGTTGAAAGACAGTGTTGGCAGTTTATATGCCGTAAAGCTAAGTTTGTGTCTCTTTTGCTGAGTACTTTTAGAACATGTCTAGTTGAATAAATTAACATTCCTATCCAGGTTGTTTTTTAGGTTGTTTCAGTACATATTTGTGTGTGTGTGTGTGTGTGTGTGTGTGTGTGTGTGTGTGTGTGTGTGTGTGTGAATATGTATGTATGTATGTGTGTGTGTGTGTATGTGTGTGTGTGTGTATGTGTGTGTACGTACATGTAGAGCGCATGCACACTCTGTGTGGAGAGCCAAGGACAACTCATAGGAGTCAGATGTCTCTTTTAACAATGTGGGTTCCAGGGATCAACTTTAGATCATCAGCCTTGGCAGCAAGCACCTTCCCCTGCTGAGCCATCTTGCTGGCTCATAAGTTTTGAAAGAGGAAGTTTTGTTTTAAATTTTTTACATGCCCTACATTTGGATGAAAACCATGTCCCAAATTTTCATACTTGAAAGATTTTCTGGTGTCAGTGCATCTTCTGTGTTTGGTTGAGACATGTGTGTTACAGTTATCACCCTTCATACAGAATTAGTTTGGTGTAACTACTTAGTGGGGCAGAGGTATCGCTTGTCTTACAGTACAATTCTAATAATAATAGTGAAGGATTGTTTTAGACTTTGGACTACAATATTTACTTATAATATATTGACCACAATTTCCAAATTAAAAATACAGTCATAAAATTTATTACAACTATCAACTTAAGAGGTCCAGAACAAGTAACTGAAAAATTGGGATTAACAACAAAAGAAGAAAAGTTCATTGTACTTTGTATGACTTGAAATATCTCACAATACTCACTTAATATATACATGTAGGTTGTAGCATGAAGTTTCTGGCCTGGACTATCCCCAAGATCCAGACCAGCTGTCCCAAATAGACTTTTCACAACTGCTTGGTCCCAAGAAATCACACAAGTCTTATATTAATTTCATGCTTTTTGGTCTATGGCTCCAGCATATTGCTAGCTAGCTCTTAATTTTAAACTAACCCATGACTCTTATCTTGTTTAGCCTGGAGGCTTGGTACCTTTTCTTAGAGCAGCATTGTTGTCCTCTTTCTCCTGTGTCTGCTGGAGTCTCTGCCCTGTTCTTTCTCTTCCCAGAGTTTTCTTAGACTGGTAGTCCTGCCCATACTTCCTGTCTGCCTTCTGGCCAATCAGTGTTTTATTCAACCAGTAAGTGGGACAAATATCTACAATGTACAATCCCACAGCAGTAGGTTGTGTTTAACAGAGCACTAAAATGTCAATATGCTAAAGCTCAGTTCAGGAATGCAAACTTTACTAATGCTGCTGTAAGCTATGAAACATTTTATTAAGTCATGGCCTTATTTTTTCACTAGTAGAAGGCCTTAGAGAATCTTGGAATAGGCATGTTATGCACACCTACTTGCCCTGTGTGATGGAGGCAGAAAGTCAGTGAGCATGAAGCCTTACCCCTTTCAGCATGTTACACTGAGCTTACTGAGTAAGCTAGTCCAGCCAGAGGAACTAAGCCCTGTTGTAGGATCACTGGAGAATCTGCTTTATAGAAACTTTTCATGAGCTGCTGTCTAGTCTAAGTGGCTTAGTTAGATATCAACTTGTGGGGAAATACCTAAATGAACAACTTAGGAAAGGGCTCATGGTTTCAACCTATTATGATATGGGATATGGTAGAGCTGAAAAATCACTATTTGGTGGCCAAAAAACAGACACACAGAATACCCATCTTAGCTGGATTTCTCCTCTTTTTTTGATTCCAGATTCCCAGCCTTAGGATGGTAAGTAGCCCCGTTCAGGGCAGGTAGTTCTCCCCTATTTAGGTCTGAGAATGTTTCACAGGTAACACCCACAGTATGCTTAACTACTTCCCTAGCTGCTTCTTTTGATTTTTTTTTAAATAAAAAGTTTATGTTATGTTAGGTATATGGATGTTTTGTCTGTATATATGTCTGTATAAAACCTGTGTGCAGTGATCACAGAGGCCAGAAGAGAGTGCTATATCCCTTGGAACTGGAATTACAGATAGTTGTGTGAGACCATGTTTTTACAAATAGAGTTGGGTCCTCTATGCTTTTAACTGCCGAGCCACCTCTCCAGCAGTTCCCCAGGTGCTTACTGATCCAATAAAACTGACAATCAAGACTGACTATCACAGGAATTAAAATCAGGATCTTGAAGACTTTCAGGAAAGACTTGCATGCCCATGCCTACACTTGCTGGCTTATATAAGTTTTGCATAATTCTGAGGTTTGCTGTCCCTTTCATACTAGATAGTATGGCTACTTACGATGGTAGAAGGATACCAGTTCACTGAAAGGAGTAAAAATGACTTTGGCTTGGCAGTAGAACAAAAGTGTGTTGTAATTTAAATAACTGAGCTGATTGTGGTGGTCCACAGAACATGGGAGGTGAAGGCAGGAAAAAAAATGTTGCAAGTTTGAGGCCAAATGGGCTACACAGTGAGTTCCAGGCCAGAGCAGGCTATTTCTCCAGACTTTGTCTTACAATACTGAACAGAACAATAATCAAACCGAAGAGTCATCATACTGAAAAACATCTCAATAGAAAAGTATCAGAAACAGTTAATGAATTTCCATCCGGGGTTCCCTCATAACAATGCATGTGCTCAATTCCAGATCACATGGATACCCCCCTCCAAAATGTCCTGTTTTTCTTGGCCCTGGTAAGTACTAAATTAACACAATATTTTAAAATAATAATAATAATAATAATAATAATAATAATAATAATAATCATTAGAAGTTGGTTATGAGTCGACAAACTACAGTCTAGGGGTCAAATCCTCCTTGCTGCTTCTGTAAATAAAGTTTCATTGAGATGCTCATTCACAAGTTACATTTGTCTGTTTCCACAGGGAAGAGTGGAGTACTTTCAGCAGGGATCTTGTGGCCTGCAAAATGGAAAATATTTACACTATTGGGCTTTTTACAGAAAAAAAAACCCAAAGATGATAGACCTTTGAGATCATTCGATAGGTTTAGTTTGTAGTTACAAAGTTGGATGTTTCTAGCAAAAATGAGTTATAAAGAGAGTTTTCTTTGTCATTTTTGGAGGTTTGAGTTTTTATATTTCAATATATATGTATATAATGTCCAAAGGAGGACATTTCCATAAAAGAAAAGGAGCGAAGGTCTTTTCAGAGACATAAAGAGGAGTGGAATCAACAAGGCAGTCAGGCCAATTCCCAAGCTCCCTTTCTTCTTCTGCTTCTCAAGCACAGAAACTTTCTTACCAGAACTTTTGCACCAGCCATTTCCTCTGTGCGGGCTAACTTCCGCCTCACTGGGTATTTTGTTGTTGTCTTTCCTCATCTCTCAGCCTTCAGCTTGATTATCACCTCCACAGACTTTTCTAGACCTCTCATTCCAAAGACTCATGTCTCTTGATCCTCCACACACACTCGAGGAACACTGCCCTTCTTTCACCAATGGGCCATTCCTTGGATGAAGTTCTCTGGGTCTGTTTAGTGGGTGTCAACCCAGACACCCTGAGAAAAGGGCCCACGTTACTCTCAATTTTCTTGCTACCTCCGTTGGCTGAACTGGTCCAGGCACACCATGGTCTCAAAGGAAAACATAGTATTAATGGGTGATTGGCTAATTGTCTGAATGAAATAAATTAATTAAGTAAAGAAATGAATAAATGCATAATTAACAACCACATAGCAATTACTGAGTTTTAGGCTTTTGCTCTTCTCAGAGCTAGGCCTTGCATCACAGTGGAAAACTATAATTAGGGCTTTCCTGTTCACACAGGATGTAGGGACAAATACCAAACTGGCAGTGATATGTTCTTTTCTTAGCATATGAGAAGGGCCAAGCTTTAGCTTCTGTCAAGCTATTTGATTTCTTTAAAATCAGTAGAATGCCTATTCTTTGTCAGCCACTGGAACTTGTACCCTGAGGAAGTTTACAGTTCTGGGGAGAAAATCATTAAGTAGGCAATGATAGTATTCAGAATATTCAGCAATGCATGTCCAGGAAAGATGCAGAACATTAGCCTTTATCCACCTGGTTAGGACAGAAAATCTTCTCTGAGTAGGTGAATACCATATATAGGCATCAGGAGGAGATTAGAAATAAGCCAGACAACGGCGAGTATGTAGTAACAAACGGGAGGATTTTTTCTAGAAGAGTGTGGTAATCTTTTAACAAATGTGCACAGATCTGATTAGAGCCAGGTAGGGGAGAGCCATGGGGAGGGTGAGCCAGGATACTGGAAAGCTTGTGAGCATGAGCAGAATTTTAACTGAGGAGCTTAGAGGATTTCTTTGCATCTGCAGACAGTGCCTGTGAAGGCCTCCAGTCCATGCTGAGTAACCTCACCTGTAGACACCACAGCTAGTTCAGTAATATCCTGGGTAGGACTAATAGGGATCTTTGAATCTGGGGTATGTAGCACTAAAACCCAGACCTGAAACAAAGTCCCAAACAATATGGGACCAAAGTAGTTGCCATGATGAGAGTGCTTCCAGTCAACCTGTACGTATAGGTATGGTCACAATGTTAATTAAAACATCAAGATATTTATATATTTACTGATTTAATAACAGAGGCTTCTTCAGTCTCTGCCCTGTGTTGTGAGGTAGTGTCTTGGTTTGGGTTTCTATTGCTATGAAGAGACACCATGACTATAGCAACTTATATAAAGGAAAAGATTTAATTGGGGCTGGCTTACAGTTTCAGAAGTTTAGTCCATTATCATGGTAGGAAGCATGGCAGCAAGCAAACAGACATGGTGCTGGAGAATGAGTTGAGAGATTTACATCTTGTTCCACAGGCAACAGGAAGTGAACTGTCCAACAAGGCCACACTTTCTACTACTGCCATTCTCTGTGACTAAGCATTCAAACACATGAGTTTCTGGGGCCCATACCTATTCCAATCGCCACAGGTAGGTAGTCAGATATTAGCAGGAAGTCAGTGAGTATGAAAACCCCTCCTTCATAATCAGCAGCTCAATGATATCAGGAACTCAATCTATAGGACTTTGACAACTGAACAGAAGAGTGGGCTCTGTGTCCTACTCTGGTCCTGGGTAGAGAAATAACATTCTAAACTGCCCAAAGATTATATGATCACTATCTAGCCAGAGGCTTTCTGAAAAAAAAAAAAAACCCACAAAGACATACCATTGTCCTTTTTCTTAGAGTCAATCCAAATAGGCCTGTCAATCACCTGTGCAGAAAAATACTCCTCAGGAAGTGGTCTGTTCCAAAAAAATCAAGAAACTGTACAAAGGCTGCTTAAAAATATAACTTGGCACAGGGACTCCTTTGGCCATTGTCCAGCCTCACTTCTAAAGAGCGTGCCCACATAATGGTCTCCCTGGCTATTGTCTACCCTACTTCTTGAGGTTGCCACATTTCACTCTGTAATAAATCCTTTCTATATTCTACAATACACTCTGTGCCTTAATCCTTTTAAGGAGATGACAAATACCATCAGGAGTCAAGGTGAAGCCCGGATGGGATCCCAGAGACACTGAAAGCTCCTTGGCAGCTCAGCCACTGGTCCAGGACCCACATGACCTCTTGCCTCACATGCTAAAATTAGAAGGATGAACTTTGAGCCAACAGAGGGTTCTGATCAGTCAGCATCTGCGCTTCTATTAACAAAGGCCCCTTGGTTACCATCCATCCCCATGTTCCTTTTGTTATCTTGTCTGGAGACTGGATTAATAATTGATCTTATCAATATGAATGAATTTAGAATCACTGGGAGATACAATCTAGCTATGCTTGTGAGGGCATTTCTAGAAAGATCCACAATTTTGAATAAGAGTGGTGGCATCCTGTGAACTGATGATATAACCTGAATAAATGGAAAATGGCAGAATGCTGTGCTGGCACTTCAGTCTCTGATTTCTCCTCGCCACTCCTACTGTCATGCAGCTTCCTGCTACCATGATTTCTCTATTGTGACTGGCTATATACACTCAGTCCAGGAGCCAAAGTCAATCTTCCCTAGATTGACTTTCATATGCGGTCTGTATCAGTATTGGGAAAAGTGACTAACACACTAGATTTAGAGCTTACTCCATCTTCCTGATACCCAAGAGTTAGTAGGAGGGGCTCCCATTACTTTTTAGGGACAGATGGGAGATATGGCAACTGAAGAGAGCAAACATATTAAAGTTACCCAGTCACTCTCCTAAACTTTTATTTTGGATTACAGAAGATTCTGTACCAACCAAGATATACTAAAAGCAATTACACAACTCCCTGGAAGTAAACAAAGTTAAGGGACAAATGGCTAAAGCCCTTAAATCTGCTTGGATATCATGGTATGGTGAAATGACAAAGCAGGTTCTTCTTCTATGTCAAACTATTTTTAAATATTTGGTGATGAATGCAGTTTCCATGGATGCAGTAGAGAGTGGGTACTATTACACTTTGACCTTAAGGCATAGCCTCTTGGCTAGCATAGATGTGGGAATCACCTATAGCCTTAGGGCACCAGTCTTGAGGAAGGGCCAGAGGGCCAACTTAAGATCCAGGGTACATGTACACAGCCCTGTCTCTGTCACACTCCTGGGTGGTGAGGAAGATCAGGTTAGACAGATACTTGAGTGGTGTGGTTCCGTGTACAGATTTACAGTGACTCTGTGATTACATTTGTCTTACTCTGTATGAGTAAGTTGCTACCCAATTGAAACCTTTTAATAAATAATTCTTTTCTTAGTTGTCCATTACTTTCTGCTGCACATGGATACTTCTCTCTCAAGGTTTTTCACACCCATTCTTTCAGCCATTGCAGTATTTATCTCTGTGCTATGTCTTGTAGGACCTGAATGTGTAGGTGCTTTTGATGACAGCCCTTGGCTGTCTACTTCTGTCCTAGGTTGAAATATGCTTTTCTTGGGACTGTCCCTTATGTGTGAATCATAATAGATAGTTGATCGCAAAGGGTAGCTCCAGGGCCCATTGCCATTTCAGTGTAATGCAGGGCAGCCAAGACTTGTATATAGATTGGCCTTAGCTCAAAAGAAGGCTTTGGAAGGAGACCAAGGATTTGGGAAGACTGCAATATCTGGACATTTATTCTCCAGTCTTATTGGCTAAGTATAAGGACTGACAGCATGTTGCTTTCTAGGCTCCATGTCCCAGGACATAGTTCTTTCCCTGCAGGCCTAGAGTGAGGGCTAAAGCAGATAGGTACTATACTAGTGTTTCTGCTTCTTTAAACCCACACACATCTTTGCTCAGTCTATTAACTTCTGCCCAGATTGTCTAGTTTGAGGTGCCATCTGTTTCCTGAGAGAGGTCTACCTGCCAAATCATGCTATGTAACAACATGATACAAGACACACTCCCGGTGCTCTTTGGGGGAGTAGAGATGAAATGTGACCCATGGAGGGTTGACCAGTTAGCTAATCAGAATACATATTATTCTACATTCTAGCAAGTAGCATCTATGTCTGTTTCTCCAAGCTTATCTACCAATTAGTTGGCTAGGGGAACCATAGCAGATATCAGAATGGCTGTCCTAACTAGCAGGCCTCCATTACTCCACAGTTTGTGAAGGAGTCCTAGTCTAGAAGCCAAAGACTAAAAGGTTTGTAAAAACAGAGTTGGTTTTACTCCGAGGCCTCATTTTCGATTGTAGATGGCCACTTTGTTTCTTGTGCCCTCCCATGGTCTTGTTTTCATGTCTGTGTCCTAAATTTTGTTGGAGAAAGACAAGTCATATTGAATTAGGCTTTATTTGTTGTGGGTATGGATTCTGGGTAGAGCCATTTAAATGGTGTGGCCCAAGGAAAGTAGCCTTTGAATACTTTTAATGCTAGGGTGATCTTTATGTTTCTGCCTCTTCTGATGATTGAACAAACCTGAGCCTGATTTTCTCTATCCTGCTTCTGGATCTTGGGACAGTGTGTCCTGTCTCTGTAGGATCACCGGCTCCCTTGAGTTAAACTCTAGCTGTCCTTTAGATGTGTCTTTCCTTCTTTTCTCTCATGCTTGGTTCATTGTCCCACACTCACTGTTCTAGGCTCTTTTTTTTTTTTTTTTTTTTTTTGAGCACAGAGGTTAATAAAAACAAAATCAATAACAAAAGAGAGACCTTTGGCCTGTGTCCTCAGAATGGTTTTGACACATTAGACCTTCCATAAATGCCAAAGAAATGAATGAGCAAGTTGGCTTCCTTTTCATAATGAATTGCTTCCCAAAGTTATTTAGTTTTCAGAACAATCATTGCCTTTCTTCCTTACAATCAGGTGTCAGTTGTCTAGCAACTTCTCAAACCATCAGATTCATATCATCTGAGGAGAGGCCATAGAGAAATCAGCTGGTTCTGTTTTGAACCCATAGGAGCCTCCTGTTAAGCAGGAAGAAAGAGGTATATTAACGGGTATGGCACAGATGTAAAAATAATAAAAGGGGCTGTGAGAGTCTTTAAACTGCCTGGGAGGTCAGAACTTCAAAGTGAGGGGCACTTGGTCTAGGGTTTTAAAGGATGGTGAAGGACTATGTCAAGTAGAAAAGTGGTGGAAATCCTTCAGGTATAACAGGGTCTGGCATCTTTGAGATACAGTGAGCTGTCAGGCAAATACAACTTGTTTAGTTTGAGATGAAGCCTGTGTGTGTGTCCTATAAACAGCTGAACAGAATTGAACATTCATGTCCTCTTATCTTTGTTTGCCTCTCACACTACCCTGTGAGCTTCTTGGCTAGAAAAAAGTATGTGAAAATTGTTATGATAGAAAGTCTTCCTCCCTCCACCTTGCATTTGTGTGGGTTGGGAAGGATGGTCCCTGTGGTAGGATTCAGATGTAAGCTGATAAGGTCCTCAAGGGGTAGTGGTCAACCCCATTAAAAAGGAGCTGCTGGGATCTTGGGGGCCCCGTTTTTGGTTCCTGACTGCTGGAGAGACCGGTTCAGCATCCATTGTCCATCGTGTGGATAATCTAGTCTATATAAGCTGTTACCTGTATCATGAGTGTTGGCTTATATTTCAACAAATATTAATCTTGGATTAGTGTATTTTAAGAGAAATCTCTGCCTTCACGTCCCAACATGGCATGTTACTAGAGAATGCCCTCTTCCAACCATACTTTCTTTGTGATCATTCTCTAGACAATTAGGTGATACAGGGGATGGAGAATGCATAGGGATTATTTTTCCTGAGACTTGTATTCTAGTAGAGATGAATTTACTGTCACCTGTGACTGTCATGTCAGCTCTTTGTTCTGTGTGTCCTTCCTTTCAGTAGTGTGAAGGCTATTAGATATCAACTAGTATAGAAAGCGTGGTTTACATGACCACGATTGGTTATTTTATCCCATGTCATTTCTCCAAAATTTGGCAGTAACAAGGCTCCTTCCATACTCGTGGTCTCAACACTCCAAATGCTTTATGTAGTGTGAGTTGCACAAACGCATTAAGTAGGACAGAGTAGTTGATTCTGAGTCTTATTGAAGACCTCCTCTGCTGTCCCTAGAATTTCCAGATTCCTTGTTGAACCAATATTCTTGGGCTTCCTATGAAGCCAGTTCACCAATAGAAGAGTGTACCACACAATTCCTTGCATCTTGATTTTCCATTCATTGCATGGAGCCTGGCATGTGCCCCACATCTGCTAACAGCTCACTGGTTATGCTTCTTTTGCTTTACTTAAATAAAAATGATGAGTAGGCAAGAAGCTCATGTATAGACTGGTTTTCTTCCAGGCTTTGCAGCAAGAGGAAGGTATGAGCAACATTAGAAGAGACTCTCTAGTGTAACAGACTTCTGGTATGAGAACTGTTGTACAAGTATTACAGCTCTTGTGTAGCCCTTGGAAGCTAGGACTCCTCAGCCCTTGACATCAGCCCTTGTTCTCACTATTGTATAGGTCCAGGAGACCAGTACTTTTCAGCCCTTTCCACTGGTTAGTTTTATAGCTCTTGGACAGGGATGATAAGATCACTGGTTCTGAAGACCTCTAGCAATTTGGTACTCTCCTGGAGACTATGATCGGTGACTTCTCTCGTATGGCTCTTTACAGCTTTTGTCCTGCTTTGGTCTCTCAGCTCTTTACCTTCTTTGCTCCCTCTGCTAACTGCACTTCCCCCTGCCCTGGTCACTTGACCTCTTCAGCTGCTTCTCTGCCTGCCAATGTATCGAATGGCTCGCCATGTCTGAAGCCTGGCCTGCCAACTGCTCAGCTGTTACTTTTATTACCAATCTGCTGCTTTTATTTTTGCATGCAACTAGATTGCTGTACTACTGAAAGATGGTAGAAAAATGACCACCTGAGATTATGGCTTTTGTTGCAACACCAAGGAAGGCAGCACAGGAGTGTTCCCCAGGGGACTCTTAAAGAGCTTGGGCAACTTGCTTGTCACAGTCCTTGCCCTCTAGCACCAGTCATAGTAGGCCTTTGGGCAAGCACTCCTGCTCTGGCCAGGTAGAAATGGCTGAAGAATAATTAGGAGTTCACTGAAGCCTCAGACAGGTAAATGCTGTGGCACACACTGCTTTAACTGAGACAGTCTCCTCAGGAGGCAGAGCAATCAAAAGTAATCTTCCTGTAGCTTTTGTAAAGGGATTCCTAGAGACTCAAGGTGGCTGCTAAGGGCCTAAGGGCAGGCTTAACTGGCCAGATGACTGACAGTCTTATTGCCTAAGGGCAACACAGGAAAGACAAACAAATGCCAATCAGGGAGACATACCATTCCATCTCTTGTCACTTTTGCTTATTTATGTAAATATGAATGACCATGAGTAGTGCTTAGAATAAGAATTTAAAGAACTCACCATCCACTCTGACAGGGATCTTTAACAGGGCTTAATCCTGCCTATGCCCTAGAGAGGTGGACTGGTGATTCATGATTCATGTCCACATGGGTAATCTAAATCTTTCCAAGAGCTGAATGGTTACTTCTATGGGGGGGTCGAACTGATCATTCAACATGCCCAAATACCCCACAATAAAGCCCTGCAGCTATTCTCTATTCTGACATATAAACAGTACAAAATAAATGTCCAATCATGTTGCTTTCCCCCTTTTCCTATCTACTGGATTCACTCTTGAAATAAATCTTATCTATCCCTTTCTCCAGCAAGTGTTGACTGGGTCCTTGTTTTGAGCCTGGCATCCTTCCAGCCTCTGGGGGGGATCTCTTCTTTCTTACCTTGTTGCTGGGATCCAGGACCATCCCCCACCCCTTTTCTTTTCATGGCTCACTTGCTCCCAAAATAAATTTAATAACTTTAAGTGTTGTCATATTTCCTTAATTAAACACAACTGATGAGACACACTGAAAACCTTATAAGTCAGAATGTCTTAACCATTTACAGTCAAATTATCCAATTTACACCAAGTCTAAGGTAGCTGCTCCTACATGCTTTAGGGTTTTTCCTTTGTGCACACCTAAGTCTGTAAGGAACACTGATGCTGATCTGTCCAATTTCTTTTTTCTCTGCAAGACTCATTTTTGTACTTTTCCACAGGCGTACTTATTAGACCCCAAAGAGGATTATCTTCTTCCCAGGTGAATTCACAGCCTCTGGGCTACTGGATGATAGATTCTTAGAACAGAGTCCTCCAAGGTGACTCCTGCTCTCTTGAATTGGGGATTGAATCCTGGACCTTGTACTTACCAGGATAATGCTGGACCACTGAACCACAGTCCCAGATACTCGCCTTCTTTCCTTTCTTCTTTTGAGATGTTTTGCCACTGTAAAATTTTGAAAGTTCTTGCTGCTGAACCCAATGATCTGAGCTTTGAGTCCCAGAACCCAGATGATAGAAGGAGAAAACTTCCTTAAGTGATCTTCTATCCTCCACATACAAGACTGGCACAGCCCTCCTCCAAGTAAATACAGGTAAAACAAACAACCCCCCCCCCCCCCCCGCCCAAACAATCCTAGACAAAGTAAATACAACAACAACCTTTTCCCCCAATCTTGAAAACCCTTCATATTCTTGGAGGGTCTCTCACTTCTTAATTGTTCCTTCTACTTTCCACACTCCCACAAAAGTCAGCATCATTAATCTTCATTAGCAACTAACTTGGGGTCACTGTCCAAGGTCAATCTTTGCCCAGCATCTTAGGTCCTTGGGACATGCACAAAAGGGCTGAGAAAGGTGCTGCCAAACTCAAATCTTCTGCATCACCCACATTTATGCACATTGCATTTTGGGCATATAATGCTCTGCCTTTGTTTATGATAAGCTTTAGCGGGAGCATTACACAGTAAGTATTAGGGCCACATATTTTTGACCTCTTAGCTATTTTCCTAACCTATACACTTGTAACACAAATCTCCAAACTTTCCCCATTTGGTTATTTATGGCCCAAACATGCAATCCTTGTTTTCCTAGTTCCAAGATTTTCTGGAAACTTCTTAATAATAATCATGACTACCATCTTCAATGAATATACACGTACCATTTTGTAGAGGGACACACAAAACTTCAAGAACTAAACCCTACATAAACTAAACTTAGTAATTAAAGTAGCACCTTCAGTTTTGTTCATAGGACTTTGTGCACATCCTCGAGCGTGGTGCTGGGGATCAAGTCTAGGGCATTATTCGTGCTAAGCAGGTAATCTATGAGAGCTCTTAGACTATCTGCCCTATCATCAAGATGGTTCAGTGAGTAAAGAACCCCGTGTAAAAGCTGGAGGACCTGACTTGATGCTCCAGCCCTGTTATGCTCAACAGCCTGTGTTGGTAGTTAGCCCTGAAAGGTAGAAGACAGAAGGATCATTAAAGCTTACCGTCAAGTCAGTACAGCTTAAAGAGCAAGCTCCAGATTCAGTGAGACCCTGTCTCAAAAAATACAGTGGAGAGTGAGTGATAGGGGAAGGCACTCCACATCAGCCTCTAGCCCTCATATGTACATGCATCAGCACATCCCCTCACTCCAGCTTTCAAGAACTAATGGCTTTCCAGAAACATCTTATACTTAAAAACTTCTGATTGCAGTTGTACTTGCGGCATGCAAATCAGCACATCAAAGAGGGACCTATTTCTTTTTTAGCTGGCTCCTTCCATCTTTCCTGCAGGTCCCAAATTTAATTTTCACTGCATCCAGTTTTGGGAGGATGACAACTTTCAGGCCATCGTGACTAACCTTTATTGCTAACACTGGAATCAGCTTCTTTGACTGGGTCCTAACTATGACCAATGAAAAAATTTACACTAACATCTAGGTCATCTAGGTACTAGGTACACACAGGTAGATGAGATATGGAGATATATGAGGAAATGGCATTCTGGGGCTTTTACTGCTTCCCAAGGTCACAATCATGTTGATACTAATAGCTCATACTGTTCTGGTATGACTGTCTCTGTGATAATGGTGAGCCAACCCAGAACACACATTAAGCTAAGCCTCAGTTTCTTTTACATAATTTTAAGTGCATTTTGACAACACCCTTATTTAGGTTTTTAACAGGTTAACTACAGCTCTGCTTTCTCTTCTTGGCTTTTAATAGTTGTGTGTCTCAAAACCCATATGTTAAGGTCATTGTAGTGGGATTATGTTATATTGTAAATAATTATCCTGCCAACTGGTTTAATAAAAATACTGATTGGCTGAAGGCAGACAGGAAGTATGGATGGGGCTACCAGACTAAGAAAACTCTGAGAATAGGAAGAAGAGCAGAGATGTTAAAGAAGCCAGCAGATGCAGAGGACAACTATGCTGCTTTAAGAAAAGTTTCTGTGCCGCATGGCTGAATAGGATAAGAATCACGGCTAATTTAAGAGCAAGAGCGAGCTAGCAATACGCCAGTGTGTTTTTGTGGGACTGTGGGTCTGGACCAAGGGTCAGACAGGTCAGAAACAATACTACAGGTCACATGTATCCTTTATCAAAACTTTTAATCAGCACTTTATAAATGTATATAAACTGTATTCTAATACAAATGCATCTGCCAACTATTGGTATAGTTATTAAGTGGACACAAATATATTTAATTATGCAAGTCAACTACATTTGTAATGTAGCTACGTACCATCTCATGTACATAGATTTGACACAAATTCCTTCCTGAACTACTCTGTAAGGTAGATATTCACTATTGGGCAAGCTGGAACTGCTCTCCTTTAGGACCCACTGGAGCGCTACTCAATATGAAATTCTCAGTGATTTACAGTTAATTCCACTAATGTTTCTCTATTACTTAAAGGCATCTAGAAATGTAAAGACTAAAACATCAGTCAGGGATGAGGAGAAGGATTAGTGGGTAAAGTGCTTGCTGCATAAGTATGAGGCCTTGATTGGATCCTTAGACTTACATAAAAAACTAGGTGTGGTGGGCTTATAGTCTTAGTGCAGAGAGAGCCAGGAGGATCCTAGGGGTTCACTGAACAGGCAGCGTAGCCAAACAATGAGCTTCAGGTTCAGCATGAGACCCTATCTCAAACAATGAGGTAGTCAGTAACAGAGGAAGAGACCTAAAGCCAGCCCTGGGCTTCAGTGTGCACACTCATGGGTCCACATACATAAAGTTTCAGGAAGACTAGAAGTTAGCTGTAGATTCCACTCACAAAATTGGGTTCCCTACCTTCATTCATTTATAGCTGCTTGGGGCCTACCCAGTTCCAGGAACAGAAGTCCAGTAGGCCTATTCTGAATGACAAGTAGATTTAAGGAAGGAATAATGGAGAAAATCATAGCTACGCCCCTCAAATCCCAAGACTATCATCTACAATCCAGTTTTCTTTTAAACTTTTCTTTAATATTCTGAAATAATTGAGTTTTGAGATATACTTTAAACTGCTTCATTTCCAAACTTGTTTTGGTCACAACATTCAGGAGCAATCGAACCACCTGCTAATCCATAAATAACATTTAAATGCTGTTTCAGAAAGGGGGTCCAACAGAAAGCCAATATTGTCATCAACCAGAACAACTCATTTCCTGACGGAAACTGATTCCCGACAGAAGTTATTGTAAATATTTGTAGTTCTAAAAAGGAAAGCACACCAATGCAGCATTTGGACAGTTCATTTTCAAATCAACGACATCGTTGTCCCCCCACCCCCACATCTCACAGCCATCTGGGATGCAGAATTTAGTGGAGGTAAAGCAACAACGTCATGGTTCTTCTCACAATGTGCCATTAGGGCTTGATAGATTAACTGGGCACGCTCTGGAAGGTCATGTGGCAAAGTGGGAATGGCAAGGGGCATAGAAAGGTCGCTCAGTACACGTCATAAGCTGGTTGTCTGATCTCAGAAAGCTATACAACCCTCCCGAACACCTGTTCTTTTTCTCAACTGTCCAGTAAAATAAACGACAGAGATGTTTTGGAACTTGTATTTTAACAGAAGAAAATTCACAGCATTAGATCAGTCAAGACACTGAAGCCCTTAGGTATTTCAATGGAAAAAAAAAGATGAACAAAATGAATGAGTCCACTGTATTACTATGCGACCCATGGTGGGAAGATTGATTTAAAAGACCCAGAGGCCTTTGCTACAGGACTCTGCTCAGCAACTCGGAGTCCATGGGCTGTGCAAAAACGTAGATGAATCTGAATGTGGGGAGGGAGTAAGGAACCCATGACCCTGCCCTCTGTGGAGTGCAGGCAGGAGCTTAGGGCTGTCTGATGAATATTTCAAGTTCAACAGAACTAAAGGATTATTTTGGGAAACAGCATTTCAAGACGCTGTAATCGTAATCAGTGTTCCCCAGACTCCAGTCATTTCCGTTCTGCTTTTGATTTTTCCTAATTATTATTATTTTTTATTTTTGCCTTGTTTCTGCATGAGTGACTTTTTTTTTTTTACACTGGTTAATTAAAAATAGATTCTATTCTAAAAGCTAGCTTTCCTAGGATAAACGCAATTATTATATACAAGCTTATTCGCTAATTTAAAATCATTCGAATGTTAAAGGGGTGACGAAGAGAGAGATAAGAGACGTAGTTAGTAGGAATAGATTGTACTAAAGTTACTTGGGACAGACGCTTCTACAGCGTGCGGAGGCGCTCTAACTTCAGGCGATCCCTGAGCTTCCAGAGATGCACGCACTCAACCAACTCGGCTCTCCAAGGGACCTAGAGGGGAGTCACATGTTCACGTGAGACCCAGTCAACCGGCGCCAACCACACCTAGGAAGGGCGTCTCGGGGACCGCATCGCGGCTACAAGCTGCAGCCAACACGCTGGGCAAGTTAGGAAAACTGAGCCCAGGAAAAGTTAGTGCGCAAAAGAGTGCACTAGCCTTCCCACTCGTCCCTCCAGCCATCCCCTCACGGTGGCGGATTCAGGACACTCCCAATCCCCCACACCCACATCCCGGGATCTCCGTGTCCCTTCCCGGGCGTGGCTCGAAACAGAGCAGGGAACGCCGGGACCAGACGCGGGGGGAGGGGGAGGAGGCGGGGGGGGGGGCGCGCTGCGGAGCCGCGAGCATGCGCAGAGTTTCCTGGGACTCGAGGGCGGGTCCCCGTGGCGGACGTCGTTACGCAGGCGTCCGATGCCCCGTGGGGAGGAGATCGAAGACTCCATCCGCCATGTTGGATGCCGCAGATTCGCCATAACCTCTCCGGCTCTTTCCCTAAAAAAATAAAAATAAAGAGCGAAGTTTCCTCAGGGTGTCCGGCCTTCTCGTTTAGCACGGGAGGAAACCAGGGAAGGCCCGAGGCTTTTTTTTCCTCCGCCGTGGGGGCGTTGCCATGGAGACGCAGGCGGCAGGTGAGCCGGGATGGGGGTTGGGGCGCGACGGGGTGGGGGTGGGGCGCGGCGCGAGAAACCGCTCGTGGTGTGCTGTGGGGATGCCGCGCGCAGGCTCGGGGTGGCGGAGGGATCCGCGGACGGGCGGAGCGCGGACGTCGCAGCGTAATGCGGCCACGCTCCGTAGCTGGCTTTATCCTGCCGCAGAAGAAAAAAGAGAAAACCAGTGGAGGGCAATTGAGGGGAGTGCAGTGCACGCGTGTGCAAGCCGTTTCCAGGGCAGTGGGCGGTGCTAGGGCGCCCACCAGCGGCTAGCGGTGAATGTCTAGTGGGGCAAGTGTTCGAATCCCCTTGCCTCCAGCTGTTTGACTGGGTGAGCTTTGAGTTGGCATCTTTGTAAAGTAAACGATTCCCCCTCTCTTCACTCATATCGGCTCCGTGTGCTTGGCCAGGACGTTTTGAAGGTCTAGCCTTCTGAGGAGAAGTTTCCTAGTGACCCTCGGAGGAAGCTGTGTATGAGATTGGCGATACCCCTACATGACCCTGCCCCATGCACATAGTAATTTACCTTCCGTCTTTGGTCCAGCTCTGTAGGCCTATGCCCTTAGATGAAATGGCTTCGGGGCCATCTCCTTCAGGCAGTCCCTATGGCTCTCTAGCCAGAAGCATCTTCTTTGGCACAAATGATTGGAAGGGTGGACTTCCCACTTAACCCCTAACACCCCCACCTAATCTTGAGCTTGGAGGCCCTTGGCTTGTGATTGACACCAATTTCGATTCTTGGATTCTGACTTCTAAGGCCACTGCTAAGTTCTCATGGTTGCTCTAATTGCGGGTCATTTACTGAAGAACTGAAAAGTTGAGAGAGGTCAGATTCCTAACAGCCCTAAAGAAATCAGATGTCTTCCAGCTTGGAATAGAATGTGAACTGTTTGCTTGGCCTTTGCCACTGTCCCCTGGAACTCTGACACATTCTTTGTAGGGCCGCTGGATGTTGAGCAACAGAATGAAGGAGCTTTGCTCACTCCTGCCTGTCAGCGTGGTTCTCTGCTAGAGTCTTGTGTCCACAGGGAACAGAAAAATCATGTCCCTGGGTGGGTGCCAAGACAGGTGTGACACAAAAAGCAGAGCTCTCATCTTTAAGGTAATAAGAGATAGTTTATTCTGCAGTAGTGACCCTGGGAGCACAGATTTAGGTCACTCCAGATTCCATGTTCGAGTGTGGAAGCAGTTTCAAGAAAATTTTATAGTTTTACAGAACAGACAAAGTCATAAATCAAAGCAAGTTTAGAATACATGGATAACAAGAGAGGTGGGGATATCAAGAAGGAAAGGAAGAAGCTTTTGTGTAGGCTCAAGGAGCTATCTGATGACATTCTGAGCTTTTTGATTGGTAGAGGCTAGTTGCCTGCTAAGTCAGTAGATTAAAAGGTTTTTATCTATTGTCATAGACAATACTTTTGACACAGGGGTTTCTGTGTGTGTATATGTGTGTGTATACACACGTGCATGTGTGCACTCGCATATGTGTAAGGGGCCAAGAAATGGCTGGCTGTTCTGGAGGGGAGGGCCAGAACTTAACCCAAGATAAGGTAATTAGTTTCTGGACCAGCAGCATTCCAATTTTTTCATGATGCTGAAATTCTAATCAGCTAGTCAGCCTCTGCAGACACCTATCTTTTGTGATTTTTTAACTCATAGCCAAACACAGCTTTTTAAGAAGAAGTTTTTGTTTACGTCACAGCAGATGTGTTCTGTGCATTGTGATTGAGGCAGGGACATTAGGGCTGAAGGTCTGTGACACTGAGACTGAGGAGGGGAATTGTTGGGAGTTTGGCATGAAAACCTTGGAATCAGGAGAACAATAACTGCTCATCTGCCCTTTGGAAAGAGCTCTTTGGTGCCTTGCAGGAGGCATTTTGTATGTGTGATTTAAATACATGGAAGCATGCAGATCTTTTGTATAGCCAGTACTCAGATAAGCTTCAGCCCTAATGGTATATAAACTTTTTTTTTTTTTTTTTTTAAATTACCTCAGAAAAATTCTCTATTGCCCTTTCACATCCGGTCTTTATCCTTCAGCCCAAGCAACCTCTAGTTTTGCTGTCTTCATAAATTACATTTGCCTTGGGTAGGATGTCATAGAATTCTTTTTTTTTTTTTTTAAACTCAGCATGAAATTTCAGAAATCCAGGTTTTTGTTTTGTTGTTTTTATTGTTTGATGTTATTCCAGTACCTGGGCTGTTCTTATGCTTCTAGTTTTGGGCTCTAAGTGCTGGGATTTAAAGCATGTCACTAGTGCATGTTTCTCTCTTTCCTTTCTTTCCTTCCTTCCTTCCTTCCTTCCTTCCTTCTTTCTTTCCTTGTTTGCTTTTTGTTTTTGTTTTATTTTATTTTGTTTATTTTTTATTACTGTGAACAAAGCTGCATTGAATATTCTTACAAGCCTTTTCTGGGCATCTATTTCCATTTCTCCTGGGCAGTAAGTACCTGGTGATAATGGAGTTGTGTTGTATTAAGTTTCTGGCCTGGACTTTCTGGCCCAGCCTCGAGGTTCTGAACTGTAGACCCACAGACCTGCAGTCCCACAGAGACATATAAACACTTACATTAATTTTATGCTGCACAGCCTAAGGCCCAGGCATATAACTTGCTAACTCTACTCTTAAACTAACCCATGATTCTTATCCTGTACAGCCATGTGGTTCAATACCTTTTCTCAGAGCTGCGTAGTTGTCCTCCGCATCTGCTGGCTTCTCTGGCATTTCTGTGGCATCTCTGCTCTGGGCTTCCTATTCCTAGAGTTTTCTTAGTCTGGTAGCTCAGCCCACACTTTCTGTCTGCTTTCAGCCAATCAATATTTTTATTAAACCAGTAGGTGGAACAGTTATTTACTAAGTAACAACATAATCCCACTACAGAGATGCTAGTTTTTTGGTGTCTTAGTTAGGGTTTCTATTGCTGTGAAGAAACACCATGACCATGGCATCTCTTAGAAAGGAAAACATTTAACTGGGTGTTTTACAGTTTCAGAGGTTTGGTCCATTGTCATCATGGCAGGACATGGTGGTGTGCAGGCAGACGTGGTGCTGGAGAACAAACCGGGAGTCCTACATTTTGATCCAGAGGCAGCAGAAGGAAAAACTGTATACTGGGCATAACTTGAGCATATTTGAGACCTCAGAGCCTGCCTCCACCATGGGCACTTCTTCCAGTAAGGCTACGCTCACTCCAACAAGGCCATAATACTTCCTAATAGTGCCACTTCCTATGGGCCAAGCATTCAAACACCTGAGTGTATTCAAACCATTGTAGTAAGCTACGGACATGTGGACATGTTTAGCTTTTAAAGACACTTACAGATTCCTTGTCAATGTTCCAGCCAGTTATATTACCTCATCAAAGCGGCAGCTCTGCCTGCAGTGGGAGCCTGAGCTAGCTCATCACCTGTTCACATGATCAGAATGTACAGGGAGAAGTAACAATGCTAGAAAGCTATCCAAGTCATTAGGACAGGAAAAGACCAGAAGAAACTTCTGCCTCAAGACAACAGATATAAGTGTGTGCTCAACATTGCTGGTTATGAGTGAGGTGCGGCTAAGTGAAGTGGTACTGCATACACCCTTGCTTTAAGGTGGCAGTGTAGAATGTGCTTGGGGACATGGGGTGCCTGGTCCAGCTTTTGATTACTGTGAATAAAACTGCACTGAGTATTCTTACAAGCTGGGCCAGAATGTTGTGGTCAATGATTTTGCACCTGTGGCCCCATGGCTTTCTTGGACTCAGTCCTGACCTGGAGTGCCCCCCCCCTCCCCCCGGTGATGCAGTGACCAGGGGAAAAGCCAGAGAAGGGGCATAGGGGAGAAGTCATGCAGAACATCATTCCACATTTCTGTGACTTCGTTATTGCTGCTGCTGTGACTAATTAGCTGACAAAAGCAACTCAGGGAAGGATTTATTTTACTTTGTAGTTTCTGGCAGGGAGGCAGTTCAGCTGGGCTTGCTGTTCGTGGTTACAGGAGCTTGTGTGTTACCTTTTACATCTCAGTGATGATTAGGGAACAAACATACCATGCCCAAACGGGGCCTCCATTATCAACCATACCTTCCGGCCCTGTGGCCTTATAGCTGTCATCCAGTCCCCGTGTCCAAAAGATTTCACAGCCTCTTTGGGCAATGCCACCAGCTGGGGACCAACTGTCCAAACACATGAGCCTATGGGACACTTCATATTAAAGTCCTGTAACAAACTCATAAAAATGGTCTGGGGAAAACACTGGGCATGTGGCATAAAAATTCAATGAGGGAGAATCAGGCACTCAGTGTGTTCCATCTTTTGCTTCCCTTCCTTTCCTTTCCCCATCTTGTGGATTTTGACAGTGTTCTTGGAAATTTGATGTGTGTTGAAAGTAGTTTGAAATTGTGAATCATTGTGCATGGCACAGTGGCCTGGCCCTTCATTAAATCATGCAATTTTGGCAAATAAAATGGGACCTGGTAATAACCACCATTCCATAGACCTGCTCAGCTAGGTATTCTTATCTATTCACAAAAGCTCAGAACAGTGGCTTTATTGTCTCTGCTCTGCACCTGAAGCAGAAGCTGTGGTTAGAGTCACTAGGCTATTTTCAGGGAGGGCTTGGAAGCAGGGTGAGAGCCATGTCAGGTCCCTATCCCCCAAAGAGGCTCACTCTAGATATTCTCTTGAAATCTTGTCAAGTTCCAGAATCTGGGCCTGGGCCAGATCAGGTTTGACTTCAGTTCTTTAGACTGGTGACCTGGAAAGCAGGAAGGGATGATTGCATGAAGGCTATCCAGTCTACTAAAGGCTGTCCATGAAGCTTGCCAAATTGTCACACCAGTATCCAGTGATGCTGTAAGTGTACCTGAGTCTTCTGGGTAATTCATAGTTTTACCTCCATAGTACCCTCTGGGGATGATTCTCCCTAGAGCTCTCTCTCTCTCTCTCTCTCTCTCTCTCTCTCTCTCTCTCTCTCTCTCTCTCTCTCTCTCTCTGTGTGTGTGTGTGTGTGTGGCCAAGGGCCTGTGTTCAAGAAACTCTCAACATATAGAACATAGACATTTTCTAAATGGGCAGAAGATTATGAAGACAAAGTTGTCCTTGGGTATCCATGACCAAGATTGGTTCCCAGACCCCCAGTGATACCAAAATCTGTTGATGCTCAAGTCCCAAATATAAACGATACAGTATTTGCATGTAATGTAGAAACATTCTTTTGTAAGTTTTATATCGTGTAGATTACTTAAAATACCAGTTAACACAGTGTTAATGCTATTAAGTAGTGTGCTGGTTAGTCTTTGTCAACTTGACAGACACAAACTAGAGTCACCTAGGAAGAGGGAACCCTAATTGAGGAACTGCCTCCATCAGACTTGCCTTTCTATATGGGGGCATTTTCTTCACTTCTGATTGATGTGAGAGAACCCAGCCCACTGTGAGCAGTTCAACCCCTGGGCATGTGATCATGGGTTGTATTAACAACAGATGAGCAAGCCGTGGAAGCAAGCCAATGCATCATTCTTCCAAGATCTTTGCTTCAGTTCTTGCTACAGGTTCCTGTCTTGGCTTCTTTCCCTGATGATGGATAGACTGTATCTTGCAAGCCAAATAAAACCCCTTTCTCTCCCAACTTGTTTTGGTCAGGGTTAAAACCTGACACAATGTTACCTTACAGTAACATTGAAGCAAACTAGATCAAATCTTCGATGTTTATTTAGGGACTAAAAAATAAAAAATAAAAAAGTCTATGCATGTTTAGTACAGATACATTTTTCCCCCCTAAAGATTGTTGATTTTTGATTGGTGAATTGTTTGTGGTAGTTGTTAGGATTGGGAAAGGGAGCAAGAAGAATGGTGTCTGATGGGAACAGAGATCCTGTTTGGGAAGATGAAACATTTCTGGAGATGTCTGGTGGTGATGGCTGCCCACCAGGATGAGTGTACCCAATTTCTTGATCTGGACACTTGTGTTTGAAATGCTAAGGTTTATGCTATGTGTATTTTAACATGCACACTAAGAAGAAAGGAAGAAAGAAAGACTATGCTTGCATTGCTAAGATTTGCATGCTGAGGATGGCAGAGCTGGAAAGAGGCCTGCCCAAGCCCTTTGGAGCCCAGAAGATCATCAGTGAGTTCAAGATGGCAGACTGTGGAAGGAACTGGCAGGGAGAAGGGACTGGGTAGGGTGATGGAAGTGTTCCGTGTCTTGACTGGTAGTGACAGCTTCACTTTCTTGTCCTGTATTGAAGTTTAACATGTAGTGCGGTGGTCTACAGGTGATGCTAGGAGTGCATAGGGCAGTGCGGGAGATGTAGAAGGTGGTCACTGCCCACTGGGGTGGAGAGGGGCTTGGGAAAGCTTCAGGGTCATGGCTGAGCTGAAAAACCAGTCTGGAAGGACCTAGCAGGAGAAGGGCATGGGTTGGTCTGCGTGTCCAGCTGCTTGGCCAGTGCTTCTCTGGGGGTGGAACAATGACAGTCCAGAGTTGAACACTTAGCTCCATGTGTTGTCTTTGTACACCTCAGCCCTGGTGGGTAAGTGTGTGCTGCCTGTCCCTGACCTGCCTCCAGCAGCATTCCATTGGCAGAGCTACTGGGTAGCCTTTCGTTTGCCAAGATGGCCTGAGTTCTGCCACCCATCTTCTATTTATAGTCTTTGTACCTTACCTACTCAGGCAGTTTCTGGATTCTCGCTAGTTTTGCTTCTTGCTGCATTTAATATTGAGGGATCATAGACCTTGGGAGGTAGCAGTATTTTACAGGCCAGGAGACCTAACTTTGTGATCCAGCCTCTCGGGGTGACAGTTCTTAGAACTCCTTGGAGCCCCACTTTGCACTGCTGTAAATTTGGAGCTGAGTGCACCATTCTCTGAGAATTCTTTGAAGAATGCAGTCAGGTGAAGTGACTGTTGGTACTTAGTGGCTTGTCCCGCGCCTATTTCTCGCCAGCAAGAAAAGACGCAGCACACACATAGGATCCTTCCGCAGTACAGCTTTAATGGGTCTTGAGGGAGAGCATTTAGCTTACGGAAAATGGTGGGGAAGGCAGAGAGAGGAGGGAGAGAGAGAGGGGGGGTCAAAGAGGCCGCCGTGGCGCGGGAACCTGCAGCGACAGGCCCTAGTGAGGAGAAGGAAGGCCAGAGAGAGAGAGAGAGCTAGGCCCCGGCATGGCCCGGGCCGAGCCGCCCGCCGCGTGGCCTAGATCCCGCGCCCGGGAGCCGGGCGGCGTCCTTGCGCACGGCGGGGCGGAGAGAGAGAGAACACGAGGCAGGAAGCACCCGATTTTATGCTGACCAAAGGCCCCTGCTTTAGACGTATCATCTCTCTATAGGTTGCAGTCCAGTATCCCACATGACGCCACGGAAGAGGCTGAGAAACCAGTCTCGCGAGAGCACGCATGCGTTCTCTACTGACTCAGGCGGGTTGGCCAGCACCAGATAGCGCCACCTTGAGGAGTTGGAGCTAGCGGCCTCCAACAGTGGCTGCTGCTTATGGAAGAGTTTTGCTGTAGTCTTGAAAGTTCTTGTGCCAGAGACTCCCCTCAGACAGCCTGTGGTACTTGATCTGTCCTGGAATGTCACTCCCTGTGCCTGGCAGAATCTACTGCTGTGTTCTGTCTACTATATTGAGCCATGAGGGCCCAGGGCAGCCATAAGCTGCTCAGCTCTCACAGTTGGGCACCAGCCCTCTCTGCTGTTGCTCCTGCTCTGACCTCTACACACTATCAAGCATGAGCCTTCCAGCACCCATGTTCCTCAACAGCCAAGAGGTTATTCTGTTTTACATTTTAAAATTGGTGTGTGTGTGTGTGTCTGTGTGTGTGTGTCTGTGTGTGTGTGTGTCTGTGTGTACGTACCCATCCCACTCCTGCAATCCCTGTGGCTATTGTGTTTCTCACTATACTTGCAATTCTAATATTAGGATATTGTCTTTACTTTACAGCCTGAAGGACAGTTTGAGTCACATGCTGGTACCAATATCAGTGACCAAGCCGGGATTTGCATATTACTTGTCTGACTCCAAATCACATCCTGTGACTTACTCAGATTACAGAATCAAGCCTCCATGTTTCAGGAGCATAACCAGAGAAATGGAGATGGAGGGGCAGTATTCTCCTTGTGTATGGTAGGAAGGATGGTGGCACTGCCACCTTTCTGTTCTGTTCTCTATAGAAGAGCTTGGCATATGAGTTTAGGACTTTCTCCGCCTCCTCCCAACCTCCTCTAAATTTACAAGTGAATTTTAGGAAATAGTTTCCCTTCAGACCTGTTGGTTTTCTACTTGGTCTCTTTGGGGCCTGCTGGTTTATTAGATGCTGCTAAGGCATCTGTGATAACCTTCCTCCTCCCATAGGAGGACTTTCTTGCCAGCTCTAGGGATAGCCCTTCCACTTGTCACCCCCACAGGGGCAGGAACTGCTGGAAGAGAAACCTACCAGTCTTAGCAGCCATGTAGAATACCATGCAGGCAGGCAGAGCCTGGCTGCAGGAAGAAGCCGGTGTCCTCAGGGTTAAGCATGTCAGTGGGAGGCCTTTTGTAGAGAAGCTGCTAACAGATGCACTATGAAGAAAATGGTGCCTTATCCCCTTGTGGCCCCCTTAGGTATGGCCAGTGAAGAGAATGCCTTCTTATCTGCTAGACTTGGGGCAGTTTCAGTAAGGATGCCCTTGGCTACATCAACTCCATTCTTCTGAACCAGCGCTACCTTCCCGGACTTCCCACGCAGGTTCCTCCCCTGATAAAGAGGGGTTAGTGTGTAGCCTCTCTGCCTATGGTGCTTTCTGTAGGCAGCTATTATCCACACAAGCTTCCTTTCCTCAGAAGGCTTCATTCTTATATATTTTTCAATACTAAATAGAGCTCCCTGAGAACTAACTTTCAAACTATTTGAAGCCTGAGATGTAGAGCATAGAAACATTTATACAAATTTCAGGAGAGGAATACCTATAGTAATAGACTTTCACTTTATTCTGTTTGATGCTATCTGATGCTTTTGTTCTGTATCAGTTTGATGTGATAATTCACGAGTGTGAGAATTGCTGGAGCTGTGACAGCTTGTGAAAGATGATCTGGTGGCCTGAGGGAGGATGGAAAGAGCAATGGACAGTGGAGAGGGAAAGAACCAGAGAGGCAGGGGGGGGGGGCGCACGGGACGAGACGGGACACGGACTGTTCTGTATTGACCCCCTGAGATGCTCAGAGCAAAACATTAGACCTGCAGAATATATTCCATCCTAGGTTTTTACTTAATGTATACAATTTTCTTGCGGACTAATAGAGAACATCAAAGCCCCCCATGTACCCTCTGTTCCAAGCCTGCACAGTGTTAGCATTTTACTACATTGCTTTGTCTTTCCCACTTGTCTCTGTGTCTCTGCACCTTCGAGATAAAGCTGTGGACAGAATACCTCTTTACCCTCTTCTAACTCTTGTGTGTGCTTAATTTCCTACCAACAGTAGTACCTTCCTACATTAACAACATTGCTGTAGTCACAGTGTGCGAATCAGTGCAGTTATGATTCACATTTCACCAACTGTCCCCATGATGCCCTGTGTAATGATGCTTCTACTGTGTATGTACATCATGTTTCTTTGTTCTCTGTGCTGGCGCTGTTTCTCTGCCTCTGTGGTATGGCATTGGTATTTGAGGTATGTGGCCACTTGTTTTGCAGGTTACCCTTCCTGTCCTTTGTGCAATGTTTCCTTACGGATCAGGTCTTGGTTGTGCACATTTGGAATCGCCACAGGAGCGGTGTGGATCTCTCAGTACCATTTGCAGTGGGTCCATGGTCTGTGGGGTTTTAATAACAGCTCCAAAAGTTTCAGAGATATCAGAGGGAATCTACTCACAGTCTATGTGGGGAGTTAATAAAAGCTCCAGAAGTTTTGGGATCTAGCCACAGTCAGTCTAGAAGGATCAGAGTGGTGATTCACACCTTTAATCCCAGCACAGGGAGTATCCTGGGAGTGGTGACCTATGCCCTTAATCCCAACTGAGTTCGAGGTCATTTTAGTTTACAGAAGAAATTCTGGACTCCCAGGCAGTCAGTGGTGGGGCCATGCCTTAATTTACCAAAAGGGGGCGTAGAAAGACAGAGAGAGAAGCCAAGATGGAAGACAGCTGGTAAAATCTGACTGTGGTGTTTATTCTCTCTAATATCTCCGACTTTCTCAGAGATCTATCCCTGAGTCTCATTTATTCGTGCAACAATGGTCTCTAGTCATCTCCTTGCTATGGATGCTACATGCTTGAGGGAGTCAGGTTCATTGTCTTAAAGCTACTGATTTTCCCTTTGTCATTAAATGCCCCAGGTTAATACTGGGAGGTTTTTTTTGTCTTGCTACATCTCACTCCCCAAACCTTTCTCCGCTCTTGGTTCCATCCATTATTGTTGCAAAACTCTGTCATTTTGATGCTTGCTCAGTGGTCTCTTTAGCGCATACAGAGTGTCTACCCCCTCCCTCCCCATAGTATGAACTACACCAGAGTATAAGCACTGTGAATTTAGGGTTGACACATGGTATTTGTATGTACAAATGTGTTGTCAATGGGTCACCATAGTAGCGGGCATTCACTTTTCACAGGCAAAAAAGTCTTTTCCTTGATTGATTTTTGTTGCAGGAGACTCCTGGACTCTCTATTTTAGTCAGTGATTTATACTCCTTTCTCATATTTCTTCTGATGCTCACATTAGCACCTAAAGCCTTGTGTCCTTCTGATATGCTGCATTTTGTTGAGCACCTCATTGCTTTCTGGACCAAGATGCTCTAAGCTCATTCTGTTTCTTCCTTCTTCCAGATCTGGGACCTGATGCTTTTCCCAGGAGACCTGGTTTCTTGTAGTGGAGAATGGCATTGGAAGCCCAAACGGGATGTTACTAGTGCCTTTGTGTCTCAACTCTCTCTGTAAACAGAGCTGGAAAATGGTTGTCTCTGTATTGTATATAATGCATCTATGCTCATCCACACTCCCATCTGCATGTCTGTCTGCAAGGCTGCTGATTTTATGGAGAACTTCACAGTTCCCCTTTAATACTACAGGACTTGTTTGCTCCTTTCTACTTAGCACATTCATAAGCTCCTTTTCTGGTAGAAAGAAAGTGCTTCTGAACCCACAGCATGTCTGGCTGCCTGTGCCTTCCTAGGAGATGCTAAGTACTTTCTGAATCTCAAACCTGTATTTCTGTGAAAGATGTCTTCTGACCAGAGCTTCTTCCTTAATCGGAGACTTTTTCTCTCTAGCTTGAATCTGTGGTGCAGATTCTACCCTTGGAATCTCTTAGAATCATCTTGCCTCTGCTCCTCTTGTGATGCAGTTACACATGTTTCTTTAGTATGTGAACAGTTCACTGCATCTTCTGGTTTTCACATTATAGACCCTTTGCTTGTTCATTTTATTTATTTGTATTGGATATGTGAATTTTTGGAGCAGTATATTTCTTGTGTTTCAGTGAGAGGGCAGCATTTTGTTTTTAATGATTTCTCGTCTATTTGTGAGTTGTAAACATGGAACCTGCAGTGTTAGGGATGGGGTGTTTTTCTAGGAAAGCCACTGAAGCTCTGGATGGTATTGGAATTGAACTAAGGCTTTCTTTATCTGTGAGCTGGGTTATCCTGTCTAGGTTCTGCTGGCCTTCAGTGAGCATCTCCTCTCTGGAGGAACTTGGCCTCCATCTCCTATGAATTCCTTTAGTCCATCATTTAGACGGCGTATATTCTTACTTTAGATAGGACTGGCTGCCACTGTTTCCTTCACTGCTGGGACTAGGGATGGCTGTCCCACACTGAACCTCAACTTCTTACCCAGCTCAGGGTCCTGCCTATCTTACCGGGAAGTGGGAGATAGGAGAGGCTTGGTCATGGTCTTAATAAGGTCCTTAGGTGACAACTGGAAGTGTCCTGCCCTCACCACAAAGGAAGTTCAGCATTGCTCTGAGCACAGGAACTTCTTTGATAACACTTAACAGTTCTGTTTTCAGACTTAAATTGCTTTTTAAATTGCATGCTATTGGTGTTTTAGGAGTCTATACTATGTTAGGGAAAACAGATAAACCCACTACTAAATCTGCTGTTTTAAGTTCTGGTCATACTACCAAGCCAGTTAGTAGGGGGTAAGGAACTCTGGACACCAGAAGAAAATGGTTACAAAAACCTCTCTGTGAGAACAAAGTTGGGTCTGAGACATCAAGACTAGGTCTTGAATTCATGGACGAGTTTGATAGACAGGGAGCAGGTGTAGCCTGCCTTCCTCTCTGTGGAGCTGCCTGAGCTGGAGTTAGGTGCCCCTGCCAGGGTTCTCATTTGTCTGCTTGTGTCCTCACAGCCCTGAACTGTGAGATGGCTGGGCTGCCCATGTCTTCCTGAGGTAGCATTCTCAGGAGCCCTTAGGGCAAGGGTAGCTGGCCTAACTCTCACTGGCATAAACATAGGTGGCAGCTGCCCCGTGGAATGACACTGGTGTGTGTGTATGGCCAGGCAGGGCTGTCTGACCCTGCAAGACTCTGGCCTGTAGCTGAATTGAGCACTTCTCTCTCCCCACAGTGGCAAGAGTCCACAAAGTCAGACCCTAGAGAAGAAATACTGGCATGACAAATGGAGTGTTCTGGAGAGAGGCCTGTATCTTCCTCATTTCTAATTGTGCCTGGCAGAGGAAGTGACATGGACTGGGCATTCATTAAATACTGAATTATGAAGGCACTGAATATAAGCTAGCCACAGAGAACAATTATTTAGAGACTAGATCTAAAACTGATTTCACATTTTGTCTTCGGGGAAAGGAGCTGGATCATTTGGTGGGCTGAGGGTAGGTGGGTGGTGGTGGCTTGGCAACTTCATTCTCTACTTGCTTTTCTTAAAGCTCTCCTCTGGAGTGCTAAAAGACCTCAGTGATATCTGAATATTAAAGGGCAGTCCTTACTCCTGGAATTAATTTTGAGACTCTGGACTCATTTTAGTAAGAGACCAATCCCAGGCTTTTATAATAAGCAAAGCAGACATTCACAATTTTAATTCGAATTAGCATGTTTCCCACATCTGCCTCCAGCCCAGGCCATTATCTTTTTTGATTGTGACCTCTGGAACTCTGAGCACACAGCCGGCACTTAAGCCTACGACAGTAATAAATGAAATGTGCCCCTGTCACCTGCTTTTCCCTGCAGAGTGTGACCAGCGCTATGGTAATTTCATGGCCTGTCTTTCTAGACTTAACTGTGTTAACTGTGTTCCAAACTTTTCTGAGTGGTAGCGGCTGTGTCCCATCCTCCTGGGTGTCAGGGAGGGGAATATGTCTGCCATGACTCTGATGTGAAGTGACAAACATTCCTGGTATTCTGGAAACAGTGGGGGTGGGTACTGGGTTTTTTTTTTTTTGTTTGTTTGTTTGTTTGGTTTTTTTTTTTTTTTTTTTTAATCTAGCCCAGTCCAGAATGTGCTGTAAGTAGAAAGGGTTGTTGAGTTTAAAGGGTTGGCACAAAAAGATGGAGTTTCTTGTGGGGCTTCAGAAATGGACTACAGGGTAGATGCTTTTATAAGTATACTCAGTTAAATAGTGGTGTTAAAAGTCATTTAGTGTGCTTTATTTTATTTTATTGCGGCTTCTAGAAGTTTAAAATTCCGTCTGTTGCTACCTCCTATTTCATTTGGCAATGCTTATCTAGACGGAGCCTGGGCCTTTTATTTGCCTGAGTTGGAATGGGTGTGGTTCCTCAAGGAGTGTACCTCCAACTCGGCCTTTGTCAGTGTCCTGGACCACCTTTAGAGACAGTTCCCAGCACACTAGAGCAAGGAAGGATCTGTGGAGTCACCCTGCCTGGCGGGTGGTCACTTAAAAGTCTGAGATTACTCAGTGGATTGTCTAACTTCCAAGAGGCACGGCTGCTCCTGCTCAGTTTACCCACAATGCATGCTCAGTTCGGGTTTGTTGACTGGAAATGCGGCCTACATAGAAGTAGGTTGAGTCAGGCCAGAATTTCCCAGGCCTTTGCCTGGTTGGATCCCTCTCCCAAAAGGCAGTGAGTACACAGACTACAATCGGGAGGGGACAAGAATACTGTCTTGTGGCAGCCACAGTGCTGTGCCATTTGGAAGCAAACTGCTTGAATTTTGAACATCAAACCAAATAAGGAAACAGCACCTAAACAGGACAGTGGTTCTGTGTGGCATGGCTGCTCCTCCTTCATGACCTGAAGGTGCAGGGCTCCAGCTGGAGGGCGCAGGGGGTAGATTATGTAAGCAGAACTTGGATCTCTATGAAGAGGCTGGGCTCACCTTCCAGAGCTGGATCCTTTTGCATCCTGGCTTCTGACAAGTCGTCCTAGTACCTACCATCTTTTCTTTCTTCCTTTCATTTCCTGATCTCTTTTCTTCCCCTTTTCCTGCCATTTTTCAGTTTCTTGAGGGCCATAGCTTCCATTTCTACTCAGTTTTACCATGATGCTATTTTATTCTAGTAGTTTCTGAGTTGCCTATGCCCTTTGTTTCTCTAAAGTAAGTGTGTATGTTTATGTATGCATGCACATGTGTGTGTTGTTTGTACATGTGTTTGTGCATGTGTTTTTGCTTGTATATATGTGTACATGGATATCCTTGTGCATGCACACTTATGTTTTACATGTGTGTGTCTCTGAGGACAGAGGATGCAAGTGGAGAAGCAGTCAGTAGTATTAGCTAGCCATTTAGACTTTAGGATCTAAAATGCTGCCTGTTCTCTTTAGCATCAGTACTTTGTTAACCCACAAGGCCCCCATCACCATATGATGTCTCTGCCGTTACCCTCCAGCCATCCTTGCATGGTCAGGGAGGGCAGTTGTAATTACTGTATCTGAGTGGAGTCTGCATATTCAGAAAGGGGAAGGTAGCTCCAGATATATTGCTGGATAATGACATGTGGTCTGTGATGTCTGTGGAGACACTGCTGCCAATGACTTGAAAGCAGCCTATTATTTCAGGAGGAAGATGAGCAAAATCAGAAAACTAAAGCCAGGCACTTGGGAACACGGTGCTATCATCTGTGGGCATGATTCTCTCTCAGAAACAGGCAAAATGGAGGTTTGGCTGTTTTTATGTTCAGCATGGGAGTAGTGGCAGAGACTTGGTTGCTTCAAGGGCATCAGTTTAGTGAGTTCTGAGTGGTGGCCTCAACCATTTTCTGATAGATTGTGCAAATGGTTTCTGTGTTGGGGCCTCATATCTCCCATGTTCCCACTGATCTGCTGGGCTCAGGGGCTGTTCTTGTATCTATCGGCATTTTTGGTGGTTTCCTGTGAAAAGGGCCACCCCACCCCCAGTATGATTACACTATTCAAGAATATACATCGTTGCCCAGGATTCTTACTTTGAGAGTACTTAAAAATAACTAAAATTTTCATGCCAAGTTTTAGCATGGAAAAAATGTGTATGCATAAAATTATAATGCAACTGTTTCCCAGCCATAATTATAGCTGATATTGAGCATTCTTCATTTTATTTTGTTAATTCAGAGTCAGTGGAGAAACACCCCTGGGATTTCTCCCTAGCATTTAATAAACATGTTAACTTTGTGAGCTACAGAGGCTGGCATGTGCATCAGCATTTTATGAGATGCCTGGTAATTCTATACTCGAAAGGTTTGCATTTGTTGAGACATCAATAGGACAGAGCTGGCAGGTACCTTAGGGGATTATCTGTGGGTGGGGGAGGCTGGTTTGGCTTTGTTTACACAGGCTTTGGATATGGCTAACCTAAGATCAGCTTCCACTTCCAAACATTTTCAACCAACAGCTTGAGCTGTTTGTCATTCAGATGAGAAAATGAGACCCAGAGAGATGGAGAGATTTAAGTTTTATCTGCCCCTGGAGAAGTGAGGGCCACCTGTGAGCTCAGCAGCTCCTAAGGATTACCCTTTCTGCTGTATGGTGTAGGGTAGTGTCTCTCTGGTATAGGCACTGAGGTAGGTGCACTGTACCCTCAGCATTCTGCTGTCCTCCACAGCTCTGCACAGGGGAAGAAACAAAATCACAGAGGCTAGATACACATGCCCCAAGTCACAACAGCTATCTGGATCAGAACTGGGGTCAGCTCTATGCTGTTTTAAGTCAGAATATCTATTTATTCCTCCATTCTTTAACATTAGCATCTAAGTATTCTTAGAATAAAACATACCATGTTGGTAGAGCATAGATCACAT
Source organism: Phyllotis vaccarum (assembly GCA_033318265.1). Lineage (NCBI taxonomy): Eukaryota > Metazoa > Chordata > Mammalia > Rodentia > Cricetidae > Phyllotis > Phyllotis vaccarum. Next base: position 33,249,577 of record JARWLC010000001.1, on the reverse strand, counting down.
AGGTGAGCAGCTAAATGGATGTCACATGACATGTTGAGTGACCTGTAGCAGATCAGGAGCTGGAAATCAAATGATGACTTTAATTATGTTCCTTCTGTCTGTCCACCTGCCATTTGACCCAGTAACCCCTTATATGGCCTATTCTCCTCATTGTCAAATGGACACAAAAGCCTCTCTTTGGTGAGGCAAATGTAAAGGTTAATTAAACAGGGTAATAGGCAAAGTCAATGGTAGTTTTTTATTTTGTTGTACTACCGTAGATGACCACCAGAGGGTGATGTTAGCACATTTATTTGCTAAAAAGTTGTCCACCTGGAATGGCGGTCTACTGTTGCCTGGTTTTGGGTCTGTTCTCAGGCTGTGCAGTGGGGGAGATTAGTAAATATATATGGTCTGGGCGAATTCACATCAAGCTCCTTCCTGTTTTCCAGCTTATTGCTACTTGAAAACAAATCGTGGTAGCAAGTAATAACACACAAGAAACAAAGTTTCTTTTTTAATCTACTACCTCTTCTAAGTTGTAATTATTCCTTTTGATTTTGATGCTGCTTGGGTTTCAGACACCAAGACTAGCATTCCTCACAGCAAACCTATGAGAATTTCATCAAACAACACGCTGACACCACAGGTTGGCTGATGTGGCAATCAGCTTGGAAAACCTGGGTGAAGCTTTGGTGTTGTCATTTTCTGGACTGGAGCCCTTGGCAGCTCATTAATGTCTGTCAGCCCCAGGCTTCTCTCTGATGGTGATGGTTATGGTGATAGTGTAATGATGGTGATGTTGCTGCTGCTGCAGCTCATCATCATGGGAGTGATGGTGAACACAGTGATACTGCTGCTACTGGAGCTAATATTGATGGTCCTGAGGGAGATAGTGATGATGAAGGTGAGGGTGATGATGGCATGACGGTAGTGATAGTGTTGTGGGGCCGCACCACCAATTTCGCTTATTTACAAGGACAGTAGTGAGTGAGGACACAGTGTAGTCACAAGTGTGAAGAAGTGTGTGGGTATTGTTCACTGCTGAGGGTGCAGAGATCTTTCTGCAGCTGGTTGACAGGGAAGGAAGGGATGCCACTCTGGGCTGTGGAATCTTGAAACCTTGTGTGTGTGTGTGTGTGTGTGTGTGTGTGTGTATGTGTGTGTGTGTGTGTGTGTGTGTGTGTGTAAGGCATGTAGACACTTGTAGAACACTGAACTCCGGGTAGGTCTTCTACTTCTCCAAGCCTTCTGCTTGCTCAAGCTGTCTACTCATCTTCATCTGGGTCCTCTACTCACTTAGGTCTCCACTTCCCAGGGCCCTCTGCTCACCTACTTCTCCACTCACTGAAGTTTCCACTTCCAAGGACCAAGAGGCTCACCTAGCCCTAGTTTTCCATTACCTAGTCCTCCACTCCCCCAGTCCTCCACTCCCCCAGTCCTCCACTCCCCCAGTCCTCCACTCCCCCAGTCCTCCACTCCCCCAGTCCTCCACTCCCCCAGTCCTCCACTCCCCCAGTCCTCCACTCCCCCAGTCCTCCACTCCCCCAGTCCTCCACTCCCCCAGTCCTCCACTCCCCCAGTCCTCCACTCCCCCTGTCCTCCACTCCCCCAGTCCTCCACTCCCCCAGTCCTCCACTCCCCCTGTCCTCCACTCCCCCAGTCCTCCACTCCCCCTGTCCTCCACACCCCCAGTCCTCCACTGATTTGACCTACCCATTGTAGTACTGGACTCCGTCACTTCGAGGCTAGACAGTATACAACTGCTATGCCCACAAAGTATCTAGTTTCAAATCATTTAATTTTTGCATCAAAATTATATTTTCTCACTTAATCTACACTTAAGTTGACTTTGTACCTGGTTAAGCCAATTTCCTGCTTCTGTTGGTCATCCAAGATCTGGCCTGTTTCTATGAGAGAAAGACAAGGAAAATCCTGTACATGTCTCCACCTAGCTCACTCCAACCAGGCAAATGTTTACAGTTTTTAGTTATGAAGCTTGGTTTACCATTGTGCCCAGAAACTGGCCTTGGTCACATTGCCTTCTACAGTCTGGTGCTCAGCACTAGGCAGCTTCTTGGAAGGCAGAGCTATTGGGGATTTTTGTCTTTGTCTCCCAAGAAGGACACCCTAGTGTTTTGTTTCATTATCCATTTTCTTTTTTATCAACTCAAGTGCTGTGTGTGTATGGATGTGTATGTATGTGAATGTGCATATATTTGTGTGTCTCTGTGTTTGTGCATGTGTATGTTTGTATGTATATCTGTGTTTGTGTGTATGTATGTTCTTACATGTGTACATGCATGTGCATGTGTGTGTTTGGGTATGTCTGTATGTGTGCATGTGTTTGTATATATGCATGTATCTGTGCTTATATCCTGGCCCATACAGGTGCATGTGGAGGTTAGAGGTTGCTTTTCTACCTTACATTCTCTCACTAAACTTGGAGCTTGCCATTTTGAGTAGATAGGCTGACTACTGAACTTCTGGGTGCGGTCCATCTGTATGGTTACAGGTTTACGGGTAGCTGGGGTACCACCTGACTTTTTAAATGGGTACTAGAGATCTGAATATAGGCCATGCTTGTGCAATGTCTTCTCAGCATTCATTGATTTCTTCAATGTAAACCTTTTGTAGAGAACCTTGGAAACTCAAGATGCTAATGTAGAAAATAGCCCCATTCCTTACCTGCCTGTCTAGGGCCTGCCACTGGAGCTGGCTCTTTGGAGCTATGTGGATGGGCAGAGTCTGAATCCCTGCTTCTTTCTCTCGCTCTCACAACAAGGTACATTTCTGCTTTTGTTGTCCCACACTGCCTTCATGGCTGTCTCCCCACAAGGCTTTCACCTAGGTGTGAAAGCTCTTATGAGAAACTCCAAATTGGCAGCCCCTGGACTGTGTTGACAGTCTGTGCTCTGCCCAGGCTCATTAGCTGCTTTCCAGGGGATTCCTAACCCAGATCCAGTGTTTGGAGGCCTGCTGCCTTGGCAGGTTTCCAGTAGTTGCCTGCTAACTCCAGGCCTTCTGGACAATCCCATTTTCGCGCCTTCCTGGCTGACCATGCATCCATTGTGATCCATGAGCTGGTTGCCAGCATGGAGGTATCTGAGGGTTTCAGTTCTCTTCCTTGGTTGCTGCTGCCCTCTGACACCCTGTTGAGTTGTGTCTATATCTCCTGGGCCTGGTGTGTGGGGATATTTTCAAATATAATGGGAACAGTCAGAGATATCAGAGGACAGATCCAGTCTTTGTCTGTCTTGTTTGTTTGTTTTTATTTTGATTAGACAGAATTTTCTGTGTAACAGTTCTGGCTGCCCTGGAACTTGCTTTGATGACCAGGCTGGCTTTGAACTCACAGAGATTCTCTTGCCTCTGATTCCCAAGTGCTGGAACTAACAGTGTGAGCCATGGCATCTTCTGTCTGCTCTGTCTCTCTACCTCTGCCTTAAATATTCTCTTTGCTCAGTTAAGGTGTGGTCCCACCACTGCCTGCCTGGGAGCCTGGAACTCCTTCTTTAAACTAAGATGACCTCAAACTCAGATTGGATTAAGGGCGTAGTTCACCACTCTGCATATTCCCTATGCTGAGATTAAAGGTGTGAGTTATCACTGTCTGATCCTCCTAGACTGACTGTGGGTAGATCCCTCTGACATCTCCAGCTGTTTTTATTATATTTGAAAATATCCCCACACTGGTGGGCCTCACTTTCCCTGACAGGCCAGTTCCTTATCCAGAGAAGCTCCAGCCTTCTCCAGACACAGTTGCACTTATGTATGTGTTTGTATGGACATAATCCATTTTCTACTTTCTGATTTTTAAACTTATCCTTGTAGCTGAGCATGTAGCCTTCAAACTCCATGGGCCTGTAGCCCATCCTCTTAGCTAAGTTACGTTTATTTGCCTCCAACACAGGATAATGTCTTTGTGTTTGTCTTAGTTCCAGGGCTCCTCTGAACAGCTGGCCAAGTTGTACAAGGCATAGTAGTGCCATGTTTTAGATAGCTCACTTCACTTAATAGGTTCATTTTGTATTATAAACGTCTTACACACGGTAGAAATGTGACTTTTTATATTGTTTCTATGTATTATGATTTTCTGATGGGGTGCTAGTGTCTTAAAGAAAGGAAGGAGTGTGTTTTGGGCTGGTAGCATCTTGGCAAGATAGTGTGACAAATTCCTACCACTATTCTATTCAGCAGTCTCCACTCTTGAAGGAGTGGCTTGAAGCCTGGGGTGTGCAGAGTGGGCAGTAAGGTCATGCAGGGGAAGAAAGAGCAGGAGTCAAGCTTCCCTGAGTTCATGGCCAAGCTGCCCAGTGCTTACAGTGTGCTGGACCTGCGTTGTTTACATTGAATCGTGAAAACATTGCAGTAGGTTATTGATGAAGGCAGCTCTTACACTGAGAGGCATCTTTCAGTTGGTGATAAGAAGCTGGCATGTCTTAGTCTATTTATCTGTGTTTTTGTCTTTTTAGTGACATGTAAAGTATTAGTACTTCTTAAAATAGATGCTGTCCTATAGTGGAGATATACAATAACAAAACCCATTTCAGGGGATAGCTTTGAAAATTAAGTGCACTTAGTGTGAGCCTTGTATAGTACTTGCCGATGGTGAGAGCTTGGTGAATTTAAGCCTCCTCCTTGTGTACTTCATCCTTCTTAAATTTTAGTTCCAGCAAGTTTTAATCCATGTGTTGGTTACCTTAGGCTTTCTATTGCTGTGAAGAAACACCATGAGCAGGTCTACTCTTGTCAAGGAAATTGTTTAATTGGGGCTGGCTTACAGTTATCCCATCCACACAGTGACACACTTCCCCCAACAAGGCCACACCTACTCCAACAAAGCCACACTTACTAATAGTGTCATTCCCTCTGTCATTCTCCATTTTCTTTCAAACCACCCCAGGTGATGATAATGGTGGCTGTCTTGATAATGAGACTGGTGAAGGTGGTATTAACGATAGTGCTAATAACAGCAACAGTGATGCTAGTGACCATGGTGATGATTGTGTTGATGATGATGGTTGTGGTGATGATGCTTGTGATGACAGTGACATTGGTGACCATGATGATGAAGGTGATAGTGATCATGACAACAATAGCATGGGATGCAGCCACGGGTGCTTAAAGACTTTTCAGTGTAAACGGAATGAAGGAAAACATCTCAACCTGAATTTCTACCCTGAAAGATAAAGGAAGGGTGAGGACTGGAAAGATAGCTCAGTGGTTTATAGCACTTGATACTCTTTCAGAGGACCTATGTTCTGTTCCCAGAACTTATGCGGTGGCTCAGAACTATTGTAACTTCAGTTCCAGGGGACCTGATTCTGTCTTCTGACCTACAAGGGCACTGTATACAGGTGGTGTACATACATGTGTACATATGGGCACATAAAAGAAAATAAAGGAAGGTATTTTATGAGACTGATGCACTTGCCTGCTGAGCCAGGGAGGCAGGTGGAAGGGGGTGTGATATTGCCCAAAGCTGCACAACATGAGACTTTATTCATTATGCTGGATGTGACAGCAGCCTGGCTTTATGTTGTTAAAATATTTCCATCCTATTTGGGAGGTGCTAGCTTCTGTGAATTTAATAACTTAAAGACAAGTGAAAAGCAGGGAAACAAAAAAATGTAAGGACATTCATTCTTGCCATCTCTTCTTGTAAGACAAAACTCTTCAATAAGGTCTTGGCTTTAGCCATTGAACTCTCCTGCAGTTAATACATCCGAAGAGAAGATGGTTGGAGAGTTGAGAGGTGATTTATGCTAGTCAAGGAGCAGAAGTGAGAGATTTTAAAAGTACAGTCTTTATATAGAGTGAGTTAATAACCTAGCAATGTAGCATTTTGTCTTCTTGTGTTTATTGATAAATGCTTAAGCATTTTGCAGTCATTAATTCATCTAACTGATAGTTTCTTAATGGATCTCCATTAGTATCATTGCTAAGGGGAAGATGCTGGGCCATTGAGGCTGTGGCTACAGCTCACAAGTGGACACAGCATGAAATGTACTGGGAGGTGTGGGCTATGCAGCTCGTGTAAGCATTGCAGCTCAGATGGAAAGGGATTCTGGGACTCAGGAGCCCAGGAATACTAAGCGTTACAGTTCAGATGGAAAATTACTCTGGTAGTGGGAACCAGTGAATACCACAGGTCACAGTAAATGCAGCAGTTTAGAGCCCTGCTGCAGGGAAAGGCCTCCTCAATGATGATGTTATACCAGTCAAGTTGTTCAGTTCTCTCCCCTTTCATAGAGTGTAACAACTCTGCCCCACTGGGGTGGTTTCCCCAGCCAAACTGTATAGCCCCACTTAGCTCCGCTCCACCCTGCTCTGCCCTGCCCCCAGCCCCAGCTCCAGATTTGGTATTGGGAGGGAATAATCCAGGAGGTGGCTGCCTCTGCCAGGGTGGAAAAGGGCAGCATGGAAAAAGACATCAGCAAATTGAACAGGCATGAGGCTTATAGAGCGCTTCTTAGGAGTAGAGTTTTTTGTTTTTTGTTTTCAAGGAAATTTTCAGTGTGGGAATTGGTCAGATTTCAGACTTGAGCTCAAACCAGCTAGATCCTGTGCTTAGGGGTTGGTTCGTTTTTCCTGCTCAGGGATTGGTTGATATTCTGCTTTGTTGGTTAGGGCCAAAGTGTATTTCTTTCACTGAATCCTTTTGGCTTTTTGGCTCTAATCTTAGGGCCAGGGCATATTTCTTTCACTGGTTCTGATTCTAGGGCTAAAGCCTGTTTCTTTAGCACTGGTTACAGAGTCAGGATGTGTTTCTTTGGTTCTGGGCTCAGGGATAAAGTGGTTGTTTCACTCCCTCAGGTCTCAGATTCAGGGTGTTTTTCTGTCACTGGATCTGGTTCCAGGCTACGGTGGGTTTCTTCAGCTGACCCTTTTACCCTACAGCTACAAATTCAGAATCTGAGTTTCTACACAAGTATTCAGAGATGGGGTTTAGCATGATCTGCACTTGGGCTGTGCCTCTGTGAGCTGTGTTCCTCCTTACCCGCACATCTCAGCAGAACATTCAGAATTAGATGGATTGTTCCACTTCCTTGGCCTCCATTGTCTGGTGAGGAATCTGTTGCCTCCTGAATGATTTTTCTGATAGGAAATATTTTTTCCTCTCTGCTATTCATACATATCTTTTTATTTTTACTTCTCAAATGTTTGATTATCTTTCTTGGAATAAGTTTATTGGCATTTATCTTGTTTAAGATTAGCTCAGCTTCCTGAATACACTGGATTATTTTTTTAAAAATTCAGAAGCTTTCAGTTGTCATTTCCTACCACATGTTTTCCCAGTTTCAACATCTTTTTCTCTTCCTTGGGCTCTGTTAACATAGTTTTTGCTTTCTTGTGGTGGCTCCTGGGTCCCTGCACTCTACTCATTGACCTTTCTGGGCCTCTGATGTGTCCTGCCACTCTGTCATGAGCATCAACAACTTTCCTGTTCTTTTCATCCAGTCTTGAGCTCACCATTGAAGGCTTTGTTGTCTGTTACTTTTTTAGTGGGAGTTCCTTTAGTTTCCTATTCTGAACTTTCCAGTTGGTATTCCTTTGCCTTGTCTATCTCCTGGATGAGGAACTCCAGCCAGTTCCCATCTTAATGTGTTACTTGGATTTGGATTTGCCTTTGAACCGTGTGTGTGTGTGTGTGTGTGTGTGTGTGTGTGTGTGTGTGTGTGTGTGTGTGTGTGTGTGTGTGGTTGCTCTAGTCCTCATTAGATCATCCTGCAGTTTGTACCATCCTGCTGGTGTCTATTCATGGTCTTCGTTCCTTCCACATGCTTTTTTCCTGCTTCTTGAAGAGTCATGGGGAGTGAATGGTGACTGAGTCATGGCTGCCTGAGCTGTGAAATCCTGGGTCTTATTTAGCTTTTCTGCTTTGGCTGGCTCCCTGACTCTTTTGTGGTTAAGGTGGATGCCATTAATTCCAGTGGGCTTAAATTCATCTTTACTGCTGCTCCTTTTGACACTGGATTGGATGCTGGAATCCAGGCTCCCAGTGTGGCTCTGTGTGGTGGAGTCCAGTCTCCCAGTGTGGCTGTGTGGTCCAGGCTCCCAGGGTGCTGGGGTGATGGAGTCTAGCCTTCCACTTCTACTAAGCTAGGGTGTAGTCCAGGCTCTCAAGGTGGCTGTGTAGTGAATGGAGCCCAGGCTCTGCACCTCCCCCATTGACTCTGGGGAGGTTTTGTGGAATCTCGACCCATACTGACTCTGGTGACACTGGATAGGACAGTGGAGTCTAAGCTCTCAAGTACCTCTGCTGCTGCATCAAGGCCAGCCAGGGTTAGAAGGGTTGATGAATCTCAGTGCTTTTCCTCCTGTGACACTTTAGTGGAGAGCTGGTATGTGCTTTATGGCTGGATGCTTGTGAGAGTCCTGGTTCCCTCGCAACCTTTGAATGTGGGATGGGGCCAGGGCCAGTGTTTGCTGAGGCATTTGGTTGTGGTGGGATAGAGGGTGCTTGTTCTGCTTGGTACCCCTTACTTGTTCTTTGGGTAGAAACAAGCTTTGGCTGTAGTTTCCCGTTCTATGACCTCTTTGTCTCCAGGCTGGTTGCAGGAGGCAGGATGAGACCCAAAGCATGTCACTGCTGTGCTGTTTCCCAGGTCTATGGTTGTGAGCTGGCTTATTTCAAGAGTCTCCTTGTGTTTGTCTTACCTGCAGTGCCCTGGAATTTTTATCTGGTCTTAGTGACAAGAAAGAGTTCATCTACCCCATGTGTCTGGAGCCTTTTGCCATGGTATTTGGAATGGCAGGTGTGCACTGGGCTGCCTCTGGCCAAGGGTGTGTGTCTGTGCAGGATGCCCTGGAGTGGCCACTCCCCGTATTCGGACTTTATGTTTTGCATCTCCTCAGTGTGTCTCACCTGCGTGTCTTGTCTTTCCCAGCTGGCCTTACGGGTTGTTGTTGTTGTCGTAGTCACTTTCACTGGATAAAATCGGTTTTAGGAGAGTCCAGAGTGTTGAGAAGGAGCAGCAGCTGTCACCCTCTCGTCATGGTCAGGACTGTCAGAGTCTGGCCTCATTAGGCTGTTAGGCTCTAGCTGAGGAGCGTGTCAGCCTTGCAGTGCCCTGAAGGAGAGTGTAGGATGTAGAAATTGGCCATGTACTGGGTGTTGCCCCAGGCACGAGTGTATGTCTGCCTTCTGAGAGTCCTGACTCTTGGCCCACTCAGGCTTCACACTCTGGCTAGAAGAAACTGATTCAGAGGTATTCCATGCCACCTGCCTTCAGCCTTTTATGTGTTGAGTTAGAAAGAGGCATAGTCTTGATTAGAACAAAATAGTGTTTTTTGGGGAACCCAGGAGACCTGACATCCAGTCCTGAGCAACTTCACAAAATAGCTTAGCACACTGGTTTTCAACCTTTCTAGTGCTAAGACCATTTAATTCATTTCCTCATGTTGTGGTGACTCCTAGTCATAAAATTATTTCATTGCTACTTCATAACTGTAATTTTGCTAGTGCTATGAATTGCAGTATAAAAATATCCACAGGAGTCACGACACACAGGTTGAGAACCCCGGGCTTAGACAATTACAATCTAAAACTTTGTGTAAGGACGAGACTGTCAAGTTTTAACCAGAGTTCCTGAGCCCACTGAGCCCACTGTCCATGTCAGTGAAAGCCAGTGTCCCTCCTGCCTTTCCCCATGCTGTGTGTGGAGTTGGAGTGAGCATGGGCCCTGAAAGGATGGGGAAGGCTCTCACTGATATACTCTGTCTCTGACACCCAGTAGCTCTGAAGGAGATGGACCAGGGCATTCAGTGATTCTCTTGGCTCTAATTCTGTTTGTGACTGTTTCACAGTGAGCATGCACTCTAGATTGTTACTTCAGCGGTAAATGACCTCTCCAGGACAGGGTCTAGCTAGTATAACAGCTAAAACCACAGATGCCAGAACCCTGTTTTGTTCTAGCCCTGCCAAGTGGACTTACAAGGAACAAGGGCACAAAGTGTTAGATGCTGTGCTAGGTGCCAGAATATTCTTCACATTGACTGCAACCTGTGTGACTTCAGGCTACAGCTCTACTATTGCCCAATATCCCCTGGGACCCCAGACGCACAGTTCATGGTCGCTTCCTGGGCTGACTGAGACAGAAGGCTTGCTTATCTTACAGTCCCCAGGACAGTAGGCCAGAGGACCTGGCTACTCTTGATTGAGCTTAGAGTTTAGAAACGAGGAATTATTTTTGTCAGCATCTTAAGGGTTTCCTCTGAAACAGTACAGAGTAGCTGCCTCCAGCCAGCATATAATTCAGGGGAATTGCATGCTCATACTCCAGACTGCTGTGGGTCTCCTTGTGCTGAGCATGTCAGTTTTCTCTCTCTGAGTTCTTTTGTTAAGGAGGAGAGCATAGTAATTGGACCCCAAAATGCACCCAAATTATCACATCTTCATTAGAGCTAGCTGACAACATAATTATGACTATATTTCAGGCTATAAGATACACTTTTTCATATCTGGCTACTGTACAAATCAGAGTGACTCTCCTTCACATTTGGGGGGTACAGCATGGTACAACATCTCTTTTTATATGCTCTGACATTTTGCTATTCATGCATGGCTTTAAAAACAGCTCCAGGAAGTGCCCTGTCACAGTCCATGTTGGAAGCCCATGTTCAAGAGGGCTTGCCCTGTGCTTTGTCATGGGTGTCTGGGGCAGGCAGTTACTGAAGACACAATTATGTCCTTAGTAGCAGAGCAGAGGCCCTCACCTGCCTGCCCTCTGTTGCTCATTTCTAGTCAGTAGCAATACCCTGCCTGGTGAGTGTTTCTTCACTGCAGCCCTGCATCTCAGGCCCTCGTGTTTCTTCTCAGTTCCTGACAGACCCCTTTAGTGGCCTTCTCTGTGATGCCAACCCTCACTTCCCCCACCTCATTTTCTGTCTCCTCATGCAGCAGCTCTGGCTGTTGCTGTTTTCTGGTACAGTAGGTGAACAAATACCCCCATTCTCAGAGGACTAGTGTGGTGGGCTTCCTTGAGCTCAGCATGGCAAGACTTCAGGGAGCTGGTGTGGCTGTGAATGAGGGGCTGGGTACTAGTTCTGAGAGTGAAGCCATCACTGCTGGACCTTTCAGCCATATTAGTTCCCGTCCTTGCTCTGCTCTTTAACACCTCAGTTTCTGGGAGTTCTTACAGGATGAGAACTCTGCCTTGCTCTCCTGCAGCTCTGATTCCCAGCAGTCCATGCTGAGAAGCCCCTGTCCTGTCTGCCTTCGCTACTGCAGTTTTCCTCACTGAGCCCTGTCTCATGGCCACACTGCTTGGCTGAACCCACATTTATGTGAGTGACCCTGGGCTTCAGTGCTTGTTTTTGTCATCACTCAGGATTGTGGAGTCCACTACTCAACAGCTAAACCTGCAGCGGATGCCTGGGAAGCTCATGCTGATTAATAGCAGATGGCTGAGATAGGTGTCACCCTGGGGTATCACGGCCCTCTCTGGTGCTGTCATATAAAAAGTGATCATATTTATTTAATCTCCACATGATGTTGGCTGAGCCTTTGAGTTGAGAAAGGCCTTATAATAATTCTGCCATCCCTAGACATTCTCCCCTGCTAAATGTCACAAGGTTCTCAGTCTCTTGAGAACATATGTGAGATGACGTTAGAATATTAGACTTGTAGAAGCCAATTGGGAAGTTACACCATTGCACAATGTAAGAAACAGTGTTTCTGTGTTGTTGAGAGGGTCACCTCTTGGCAGGCCTGGGCCTAGACTCATCTTTGCCTGCCAAATCAGATAAGCGCTTGTGCATGGTCTGTGGGTGATATGTTAGTCAGGCACTGTGCATTTAAATTTGCCTCAGACAGGAATGGCTTTAGTCCTGTAGGTATCCTGTGTATTTTATCTGTAATTTGGTGGAGCTCAGCTCACCATTTCTAGCCACATGTATCCATGCCCAAACAGGTATCAGGTTGTGATGATTAATACTCTCCATTTGACAGGCCCTAGGGTCACCTGGTCATTCCTCTTATGGATAATCTAGATTCTGTTTATTAAGTGGAAGACCCATTCTGACTATACGAGATACCATGCTACGGGCCAGGGTCCAGACTGAATAAAAAAAAGAAAGCAAGCTAAGCAGTCATCTCTCCCTGATTCCTGACTGACAATGTGACCTCAAGCCCCTGCTACCCTGTGTGTTCCTCCATGATGGACCGTGTGCCCTTTAAACTGTGAGGTCTTGGAACATGGTGGGATAACCTGGTGTCTGTTCCCAAGGAGGCAGTTGACCTTTTCTGCCCACTGACTTCAACCACTCAGAGAGTACTTGAACTTTCCAAGGTGATTCCACTTTATAGTATTTAGGGATGGGGGTTGGAAAATTAACCTGGGTCTGCCTGATTGCAAACCATGATCTTTTATATCATACCAGTCTCACATTTCAGTAAACATGTAAAATGGCAACAGCAACAATGCAATCTGCCTCTTACTGGCTTTTGGATCCTAAATATTTGATATATGTTTGGAATTTTTTTTTTATCAAACTGAAAAATGAGTTCTTTCTCCTCATTCTGTCTTCTTACCTAATATTAGGAACAAGAGGAATTATTAGTTTTGTTGTGAAAAGTGATGTAAGAATTAAGTGGCATGAAGCCGCATATACCTAGCTATTGCATCTCGTTCAGCATTGGAGCCAGTCACTCAGTCATTGGAAGCCTCTTAGCTTTTGGCAAGTGTTGCCCTGGTAAACCTTTCCTTGCATCCTCTCTGAGGGAATTTGGCTGGAATGTTGGTTGATCTCCAGTGTGCTGCTTCCTTCATCTGAGGCAGGGCAGGTTTTAACTTCTAGATTGTGTTGTGTTTCTGTTGACTGTACTTTTCAGAAGCCTGGACTTCTGGGTACATTTGGGTCATAGGGAGGACCATCCCAGTCTCTTCTGGCGAAAGTCTTGAAATATTGAAAAGAGAATTTTCTTCTCATCATGGCCACCTGAGGCATTTGCAAAGGAGCAAGGCTGAGGGTGGTGCCTGTATTGATCCTCTGTCTGTTTGTTTGTTCTGACTTTCTGGAATAATCATTGTTTATGTGACAGAGAAATAACAATATTTTATGTGTGTTTTTTTTTTCTTACAGAAAACACAGCCATCTTTATGTGTAAATGTTGTAATCTTTTCTCACCAAGTCAGGCAGAGCTCCTGACCCACGTTTCTGAGAAGCATGGTGAAGAAGGGGTCAATGTGGATGATGTCATCATTCCCCTCAGGCCTCTGAATACTCCTGAAACCCCCAACCCAAGCAAGAGTGGAGATGGTAAGGACAGCAGAAGTGCTGTGCAGAGTCTTGTGATACAGGAACACTCTAGATTACTGTGAGGCCAGCTCTCTGGTTCATGGTCTCAGCAGAAACTTAGAAAATCCACCTGGAGCCACATAATTGCCTGGATGTAGATTTTATGAAAGATCATATCTTTGAATCCTACCTAGTAGCTCTATAGGTGTCCCTCTAATACATGGTCAGTGGTGTGTGTCTGTGTGAGTGTGTGTGTGTGTGTGTGTGTGTGTGTGTGAGAGAGAGAGAGAGAGAGAGAGAGAGAGAGAGAGGGGTTCCAATGGAAACAGGAGACCAACCACAGACAAGGGTGGGGTGAGTTCAGCTTTGGCACTCAACCAGCTGAATTATTTAAAGCAAATTAAGTTTCTTTTCTAATCCTTACTTTACTTCTTCAAGAAATGAAGACAAATATCAAGGCAGAGAATGTACCTCCTGTACCTAGGAGGGAGGTGTTGTTATACACTATCAATAAATCACTATCTGTAATGGTGTTTCCAAAGCAGTGTTATTAACCTAGAAGGAGATTCAGACTGTGAGTCTTGGAGTCACATAGCATTCTTCAGGCTCGCTGTCAGTGGGAAAGCGAGATACATCTGTCTGCAGCTGCTGTACCTCTATTCCTGAATGAGATCAGCTACAGCAGGTGTCATGGATTAGTGAAGCCATCCAGGCACTGTAATTAGGTCCCCACAGACGATAAGGGAAAGATATAGTACAGGAGGAACAGCCGCAGACAAGAGTTAGAAAAATTCTCCACAAACCCTTTCTCTATGTTGAGGGACAGCAGCCAATCTCCTGAGTAGAAGTCCAGGCTGAGTGGTAAATGTCCCATTGATGGCTTCATTAGCTACTGTCAGCATATACAGTTGCTCCTTCCTGGGAATGTTCAGATTGGCATTCAAAACAGTCTGGCTTATTGATCATCTGCTGGACACTGCTAACAAGACTCCAGAGAAAAACTATTTGATTAATAAGTCCCTCTGGCCAAGGCCTAGGGTGCAGGAGAAATAGGTCTGACAGATGATTAAGTTGTTGAGAAGCGAGAAAGTTTTACTAGTTGCTGTTTGTGCTGCATGATGAGAAACTAAGAAAATACAGCACCCGAAATGGGCAAAGGAGGTGAGTGAGGAATTCTCTCGGGCCAGCGTCACCATTGCTGCTGGTATGTGCCTGCCTCTGCCCTCAAAGGCTTTGGGACAGACTGTCCTCTACCCTATAGAAAAGCATGTCAGTTGCAAAGTCACTCACAGTCACATCTCAACCTGCAGGGAACGGTTGGTATTCTGTTTTGAAGATAAAGAGGAAAGCTTTCCTGGACTCTTAAGAATCAGCTTCTCTCCAGTACAGGGGGCCTCAGTTCTCATGCTTTTCTTGCCATGTGAGAAGTCCTGACCCCAGGGAGGACCTCCTAGGGAAGAGGCCATCTGCAGAAGCACTTCCCAGCTGAGCCTCTTAAGTGAGGCTTCCCAGGAGAAGTTAAGGGACACTTTGACTCATTGGTTTGAACAGACATGAACTCAGGAAAATGGGCGATTTCTTTATTAGACTCACCTGGCAGAGAGAAGTCAGTGGGTAAGATAGTCAGCATGTAAGAGTAGCTTTTACAAAGGGGAGAGGAGATGTTCTGGAATGATCCCTTTCCTGATGATGTGCCTGTCTTTGACCCTGGACTCCCACAATTGTTCCCTTATGCCTGTCTCCCCCTCTTATTACCTGAGGTCACCCTTCTGCCTGAAGTTAGCTCTTCAAAGATGGCCTTGCCCGCTCACTCGTGCATAGTCCTTGGCCTTAATCAGCTTGGGTTGACCTGGAAGGACTTGGCACTAGTCATGTATCAGGTCAGAGCCCCTTCCTCTGGGTCTCAGATCAGTCCACCCTGGCTGCGTGTTCACTGCATCGATGGTCTTTCTTTCACTTTTCCAAGGATGGCTTTGGGCCATTCTTCTCTTGGAGCCAGTGCCCCAACACAGGGCCTGGTACACAGTGAATCCTTCCACCCAAAGCCAGATGCATGTGTTACCATTTGAAATGCTTATCTTCTGCTTTCTTGATCTTGGCTTTGCAGCTTTCTCTTGTCTCCTAGAGGATGTATGCTATCCTGCCACCTGTCACTTCTTAGGAAACATCACTAGTGACCAACAGAACATAAATTAAAATGATGCATAATTAAAATTTTTTATTATCAAATTGATGGAAGTTCTTAAGCATATAATAGCATTCTTGGTTGTTGTGAGTATGAAAAAATAGAAGCTTCTAGACCCTGGTAGAGTGTGAATGGGCAAACTATTTTAGAGAGTATTCTGCTAGAAAGAACCCTTTAGCATTCTAAATGAGCACACTCTTTCTCTGCCCAAGCAGAGCCTGCATAAATACACAATAAATAGTGTCTATGGTGCATTGTCTATAAGTTGGAGAGAAGAGATAGGCTTTCCAGAAAAGTAAAATGAATTACATATTTTCTGTAGAAGGAGATAGCACACAGACATACAGAACCAGAGAAATGCTAATAATATTTTAGTGTATGCCTGAAGTTTGCCAAGCCAAGCATGCATGAGCTTTTCTCTGTGACTTAATATTTACTTTAGTGTTTCCTGCGCTTTTGTCCCCTTCTATGTATTTCAAGTTTTTATGGCCTACTTTCAGTCCGCTAATTCTATTTTTACCTACTTTTTTGGAGATAAAACTGACAAAAAATTTCACCATATTAACAAAGTTAGAGCATAAATTTTTAAGCATAGTTTTAAATATGGTCAAAATGTGTACATTATTACAATTACCCAATTCTATAATATTCTCATCACCATAAAGCAAAACTAAACAACACCTGTACCTACTAAGTAATCATATTTTCCTTTCCTCTTATGCCCTTGAGCCTGCCGGCTCACTGTTTTTTGTGTGTTTCATATAAACAGGAGTCATAAAGCATGGCTGTAGTCTGAAGTTTTCCAACCTGTCCTACCCAAAGGTCCGGACATGCAGTCCCATAGCTGCTTAGCCCCAAATAATCACATAAAGTCTTATATTAATTATAAGCTGTTTGGTCTAGGGCTCAAGCACATTACTGTCTAACTCTTAGGCTTGAAGTTAACCCATGTTTCTTATTTATGTTTAAGTACATAGCTTGGTACCTTTTCTCAGAGTAACATTCTCATCTTCCTTCCTCTGTGTTTTCTAACATCTCTCCCTGACTCCCCCTCCTTCTTGATCTTTGCTTGAATTGCCCGCCTGCCTCTAAGCTGCCTTGCCATAGGCCAAAACAGCTTCTTTATTAACTAAGGGTAATATAGCGTATTCACAGTATACAGAAGGACATCCCACAGCCTTCTGTTTCTGACTCCTTTCACTTAATGTGCTTTTCCCATGATTTATCCATGTGCTAACATGTGCCAGCTCACTCTTTTCCATGTATGAATGCTATTTCAGAGCATGGATGTACTATACTTTGTCAGTTCATTTATTCTTATTGGACATTTACTTGTTTCCACTTTTTGGCTAGTGTAAATAATGCTTCTATGAACATAATGTACAGATTTGCACATAAATACTTGCCTTTATTTCTTTTGGTTATATACTTAAGGAATGGAGTGTCTGGGCTATGTAATTCTGTGTTTAAATTTTTTTTTTGTGTGTGTGTGTATATCTGTCTATTTGTCTGTCTCTCTCTCTATGCATGTGGAGGCCACAGCAGGATGTTATTTGTTCCTCTCTTTGTTTTATTGTTTTGAGACAGGCCTCTCATTGTGAGCTCAACATTTTGGGTAGGCTGGCTGGCCAGCAAACTCTCAGGATCCACCTGTCTCCACCTTTTATTACATATGTAACATATTGAGAGATTAACAACAATTATATAATACAGAATGATTAAGACAGTAGTCTAATAAAATTGCCAGCATGGCTAATCTCATATTTTGGGGCCATTGTTAAGTAAAATAAAGATTACTTAGACATAAGCAGAGTGATGCCTGGATAGTTGCTCTCATGACTGACATGACCATGGAGTGACTAATGGGTAGTCAGTATACACAGTATGTATATGTTCAACAAAGTGGTAGTGCCTATAGATCTTATTGTGCTATGAATTTGTTTAGTTCTGGAATTCCTCATTTGGTATGTTTGGATCAGAGGTGGTCATAGATAATGGTGATCATGAAAAATGAAACTTTGTTATGCTGAGGAAGGTTGTATATAATTTTGTGATATAATCTAATAAGGACTGTCAGAAGATCAGAGAACAGAGCCAGCCACAAAGTTAGCCATAGAGACCAAGCAGTGGTGTCATACACCTTTAATCCCAGCACTTGGGAGGCAGAGGCAGAGTTCTGTCTGAATCTTTGAATTCAGGCCACACTGGGCTATATGAGATTAATTCAATCCAAAAGAGAGCCAGGTGATGGTGGTACATACCTTTAAGCCCAGCACTTGGAATCCCATGCCTCTGCTCCCAGTACTTGGGCAAACACTGGACTTTAACGCCAGTACTAGGGAGTTTGAACCAGGAGACATGGCTGGACAGAGAAAGGTACATAATGTGAGAGGAGACTGAAGTCACGACCCTTCCATTTTGTCTTGTAGTTTGACTCCGCTATTCCTTCTGAGGATTTGTGGAGATAGGATCTACCCTTTTCAGCCTGAGAAGCTGACTAGGTGAGAACTGGCTGGGGCTTGTTCCTCTGTCTCTCTGGTCTTTCAGCTTTTCCCCAATATCTGTATTTGGGTTTTTATTATAAAACCAATTAGGATTCTTGAAACATAATTTACTTTTGACTTAAACTATTCTGTAGTACATTTTTCTTTTCCTTTGTATTTATAGAAGATTAATTGCTTTGAATAGTTTAATTTTAAAAAGTATTTCCTAAGACTTCAATTAAAACCAGCTTCTTCCAATGAGAAAATTCCTTTCAGAGCCTTTCATTAGGAGACCCATGCTCTGCTTCTCTCTGTCGAAGTCTATAAGGTCTGAAGCTTGTCCATCTTAGTCTCTTTCTAATGCCTTCCACTCGGGTTTAGCTTTCACAGTTCATTTTAACTTGAGAGATACTTGAAATAGTTTAATTGAAATTGTAACCGAGGAGTAATTGATTTACCGTTTTTCTCTGCCTTTATAACATGAAGGTTCCTAAATCCTTTGGTTTATTTGATAGCACTTTAATCTTTTATTGCTTAGAGGATGTGGTCTGTAGAATGACCTTTCACCTTTTCCTTTTTACAAATCAAGTCTTTGGCAGTGATCCAGAAAACAAAGTGGCCAAGTGGATCAAGTTCATTCTCTCTGGTGTGTGTGTGTCTGTGTGTGTGTGTGTTCATACTTGTGTGTGTGGAGAGCTGGGTCATCGTGCTCATTTAATGATGAAGTTCTGTGACCTTGGGTCTTATTAACTAACTGTTGCAGGTGTCAGTATTTTTTTTTCTTTTAAAGCCATGAATTTTACATATTTTGTCATGTATGTGTGTGAAATCGCTTGTATGTATCTATATATCACATGTGTGCTGGTACCACAGAAACCAGAAAAAGACATCGGATTCCGTGGAACTGGAGTTAGAAGTTGTTGTGAGTCACCAGATGAGGGTGCTAGGTAACAAACTTGGGTTCTCTGTAAGAAGTGGCAAATGAATGCCCTTAACCAGGGAGCTACCTATACCCTGTCTCAGTGTTCTTGACCATGTGTTTGGGAGAGTGCTGATGAAATACCTGGGAATTAAGGAGCGCCTATGAAGTCCTCACCATGGTGCCTGTAGTGTATGTGCATCAGCATGATTAACTATGGCTCATGACTGCAGGGAGAAAATTGCTTTGGCCCCTGGCCTCTGGTGCCTCAGCTGTACTGTAGAAAAGGATGCAGTCTTTCCCCGAAGAGAGGTATGACATTGTTCAGAAACCTAAAAGGCTTAGCTCCCTAGGTTCTGATAAATAATTCATTATCTTCCCTATTGCTTCCTGGGCTTTGGAAATAAATGTCAGGAAGATTGACTGTCAGGGTCCTACAATATTAGTCTTTTCAGATTTTCCAGGATCGGGAGCTGTTGTGACTAGAGACCAAGCTGCCGTATGAGAGGGCTAGGAAGCCAGTTATCCGCAGTGCAGTCATAATAAAATCAGTGTGACCTTAATTCTCCATTGGTTTCTTGTTGTGTGAGCTATCTTAAAACTACAGAATCAAGGAAGAACATACATTGAGTCAGAGTGAACAGGAATGCATGCACATCTAGGAGTCACATCATCTAATGATGGCCTGGTTGGGAAGGATATTATACCTCAGAATATCAAGGCTATGTTGGAGTAACACATAGTTGCCATCCTGTCAGTCATTTTGAGTACACTGTCCACTGTTACAATGGGCATATTTATAACAGCGGCTCTGTTACATGGTGACTGCTCTGTGCTTAGAAACTTGAGGTGTAGGGAGTATTGAATCCAGGGATGTCACACTCAAAGTCATTTTCTCTGCTCTGTACACTGGGTCCATCCAGATGTTTACAGATGACTATCATTAGCTAACCCTAGAGGGTACAGCAGATTCATGGTGGAGAATATGGACACCCACATTCCTGCTCTGCATGCTCAGCAAATGGTTTTGGAAAAAGTGCCAAACCTTGGGAGCTTCTAGGTCTTTTGTTTGTTTCTCATAGAATGACTTGTGTTTGGTATACTTATCACAACGTTCCTATAACAGTAAAATGAGGTGAGGGAAGAGCACCACACACTCGAGTGACGAGTGACATACAGGAGAGGCTTACAGCTTACATTATTTATTTTGTTGGGCATTTTTTTTTTTTTTTTTGGTTTTAATGTAAAAACCTCCATCTTATTTCTTTTTGTTTGCTGACAGAGTTTTTGGCTTTGGATCTACAAGGGGTGGGGGGTTATGACTAAGAAAGTTGACTTCAGGGCTCAGATACAGCATGATTCTGCCCCCTTCTGTTGCTGGAAACTTAGAACACAAGACACAGCTCATTCTCCAAAGCCTCTTTAGCTTGCGTTATTGTGATATTTTATTCTTACCTGCCCACTCCTCTTCACTCCTGTTTAAGATACAGTGAGACTCAGAAATTAAAAGGCAGCTCAAGCCTCGGGGTTTGTATTAGGCGTTTGGGTGTGGGTGGGAGGCAAGTCAAGTGAGGACATGGCTGGTCCTGCCTCTGTAGCTTTTGGCAGCATCAAGGAGATGGTGTTAAGATTTGGACTGGACCACATTCTAGAATGTGCATTTGGGTCTGGCCTGTAGAGAAGGAAGTAGACATATATGAGGGAACGAAGGCAGGATATATGTGCATGTTCAGTAAACTCTGAGTGACCGCACTCCCTCCACCCTCCCTCTCTTCCCCCCTCCCTCTCTCCTCCCTCCCTCCCTCCTTCCCCTCTCCCTCTTTCCCCCATCTTCCCTTCGTGTGTGTGTGTGTGTGTGTGTGTGTGTGTGTGTGTGTGTGTGTTTGGACAATATGTTAAAGGGCCTGGTGTTGTGTTACTTTTCCTAGGGAGACACAATGTCTTTTTCCCCACAGTTGAGCAATAATGACAGACCAGAGAAATGATTTCATCCAGGTCTATCTTGGTGAACCAGTGAGTTTATTGGACTCACTTATAGGAGTACAGAGGAAGGATTACTTATAGAGGCATATATGACCTAAAAACAGCTGCTTCACCAAAAGTCCCACACTGCATGAGTGACAACCTCCTTACAATCACATAGATGGACCCTGCTCTTTCACTAACCTGCTGCCTTCTGTGTACTCTAGCATCTCCCAAGATGTGCATCTCAGGCTGCTATAGGTGTAGGATGGTGTGGCTAGACCCTTAAGAGGGTTAGTAGCCTTTGCCAGCCCTCCTTCTGTGAGGGATGGTAACAGCTTTAATCTTAGGAGGGTCTGGATGGACCAATCAAAGCTGCTCTACTTCTGAGAAGACAAAGGATACATCATGCCTGGTGCAGTTTTCCTCAATACCTTGCCTGACGATTGTGGAGCAGATTTACCCAGTATGATGGAACATTCCAGAGCCAGGAAATGATAAAGAGATAGGACTAGTAGCAGACAAAACCTGGAACAGAAGGCTTATGCAAACATGAGCAGACAGAGTCACTTGAGACTGGAAAGAGTGCATACTAGACAGACTTGAGGACAAAGGACAAGCGCTCAGTGACAGACTGAGGGAAGGGATTCGGGGAGGAGCTGAGGAGGAAGCCCAGCCAAAACAGTCCTGATGCTCTGACGTGAGGCTTCATGGATTTCCTGAATTTTCAACTCCTCATGAAATGTGGGTAGTTGACAGCAGCAACTTGTTTTCAGAACTTAAATTATTCCAAGCTCATGTATGAATATTTTATTTTTGCTAACTAATTGGTTTCGAGGATCTGAATTATGGATGTGGAAGATGGAAGATTAGTTTTGTTGCTGTTGTGTTGGAAGCTTCTGGAAGCTTTCAGGGCTGATTTGATTTCTTCCCTAACCACCAGATTCCACACTGCTCATTAGTTTAGGTCATCTGGCTTTGTGGGGTCAGGACATAGGGTTGGATGCTAAGGGTTATAAAGCATTATCCAGAGAACTCTGCCTGCAGAGAGCCCCCAGTTTGTTAGCAAAGATATTCACAGTTTGTCCTTCTGCTCACTGTGCTGGGCCCCCACTGTGTCATCAGCACATACTAGTCCTGCACAGTATGTCCCTGGACAAAGCACGGGGCACCCTTTACACTGAGTTTCCCAGATCTTCAGGCAAGGGCACTGTTCTCCACAAGACACTAGTCACAAGGATCACCCTCCTTGAATGGCAAGCTGCATTTCAGGGGGATTGTTGTGTTTCTTCCTCAGGTTCAGTAATTTGCTAGAGGAACTTAGAGAACTCAGCAAAGCCCTACATGTCTGCCTGTACCTGGGACTTGGGTGGCTTTCTGTGAAGCTTTGGGTTTCCTGCCCAGAGCTGGTGTTAAAGCCTCCTCCCATCCTTGGTGCACGATGCGATCAAGATTCACCCAGGAAATTTCAACAGCTTCACTGCACACAGCTGTTGCTGGGGTCTGCAAGACATACTGCTCATGTGTGATCTCCACCCTCCTGGGGCTTCCAGTCCCTTTCCCTTTGGTCCTTCTATGTTATGTTGCAAAGTTCCCATCACATGCCACCTAGGCCAAAGCCTTCAGGTAGACACATACATCTTCTGGAAGGACATAAGGTCCTGAAGGTTACCCAGGGCAAGGACCAGCCGTCTCTGTAGGTTAAAGTCATCTTGACTACACAGTTGATGCTCAGAGCATTTAGAGAGCAGCTTCTGTTTGCACAGCAGGACATCATTCACCATGGGGTTAGAGCTGGGCCACAGACTTAAGTCAGCTGGTGGGTGTGAGGTGGGTGTTCTGTAGGTTCTGCTAATGCTGCTTCTTGGATATTAATTGCTGTTTCTTCAGGCTGTACATATTGTTGTAAAGAAAAATAATAAAAACTTTTCAAGACTTTGATGTAAAGGCTTTGTTCTTATTCCATTACTGGATTCCTTCCTTGAGCCTTCAGAGTGTCCAGCAACTAGTCATCTTGAAATGCAGCTTTTGTCTTTAGTGGTATAAGATTCGGGTAAAGGGACCAAAGGGCTTCAGTCTGTTGGCTGCTTTGTCTGGTTCCTTAATGTGTTTTCACGTCTGTAAATACTATTTCCTCCTATGTTTACCCTCCACAAATGCCCTAGTGAGATGGATCAAAGTCTAAAATTATGCTGGCTGCCTAGGCCAGAGAAGGCTATGGCCTAGATTCTCAGGCAGTGCTGACCTGTGCTTGGCACTGTAGCTCTGCAGAGGTTATTTCCCACAGGGGGCTCCCTTCCCAGGACATTTTCTGTCCTATTCTGGCACCCAGTGTCCCTGACTGCTTGAGGACCCTGGGTTGAGGTAGGTTGTGTTGGCTATAGAACCATAGTCATGCTGCTCTGCCTTGGGTGACACTCTTAATTAAAGGGTCCTACAGTGCTAGCATTGAATAGATGGCTGGTGTTTCCCTATGTGATCCTTGCCTCTTTAGAGAGCAGCAAGAGTCCTGCTCCATAGCCAAGCCCTTACCCAAGATGGGGTGCCAAGCCCGAGGACCCCTTCTCTCAAGCCTGGGGGGTTGTCTAATGCCAGTTCCAGCATTGGGGTATTGCTAAGATGGGGCCATGCTACTGCTTGAACTGTCCCAGGGTCCCTCTCAGGCATATCACAAACTATAAAACTATATCAGTCCCAGTTCACATGACTGTATGTGCAGTTCTGTCCACTGTCCTGCTTTTGCTTAATTCCACCTTTGTTCTGGAGGTGAGTATTTTCATGATGAGCACTGATGCACCACTATGCTGTTGTAGCATGGTTTGGAACTCACTCCAAAGCAGTTCTGATCATACTATTAAAAAATCACTAGGTCACTAGGCAACTTGAAAAATATTATTAATATCTTTTGCCCTTTAATTTGTGGCTTTACATTATAATATTTTCCCCTTCCTTTTACCAGGACAATTTAAGTCTTTGACATAATCAGAATAGTTGTTTAACCCATTAGGAATGTGATACTCTCAGCAGTCCCTGAAAACCATTTGCAAAGGAGTCCCAAAGCACTTTCTGGGAAATGGATTCCAGTGGAAGTGAGGATTAATAAGGGGCAGGATTTGTGTACTGCCAGCCATTGCCACGGCATGAACTTGTGCCCCCTTCTAGCTTTATTGAAGGAGTGTGTGTAAAGGTTCTGACCAGTTGGTAGTCTAGAAGCAGGGTATTGCAAAATCGATTACCATTAGTAGTAGATGCATTAGCATTAAAGATATTTGCAGCTGGTAATTTGGGGAGCCACTTCAGACTTTTCATTCTTAATAAAATACAGAACATGACCATACTTAACATGAAGTTAAGTAACTGTCCTGCTCTGCATCCTCATGTGACTGCCCCCTGCTCTGTTGTTACTTTTACAGAGTTTTTGGTGATGAAGAGAAAGAGAGGCAGACCTAAGGGTTCCACGAAGAAGCCCAGCACTGAAGAGGAGATGGTAGAAAGCCTCGTGAGCCCCATTGAAGATGGTCCCCTGGCTCCGGAGGAAGGGAATGGCTCGACCCCTAGCAGCTTGGAGTGTAGCAAATGCTGCCGGAAGTTTTCCAATGCACGCCAGCTGCGCAAGCACATCTGCATCATTGTGCTGAATTTGGGCGAGGAGGAAGGAGATGCAGGTTAGTGCCACAGTTATGTTCTTATCAGGAGCAATAACAGCCAATCCCTGCTTGCAGGCTCATTGCTTGGAAATAGTGTGTGCTTGCCTAGGTCTTTCCTTCTGGTTCATGATGGCCATTTACTGTTCCTGAGAATAGACCCTGAGGTGAAGATGTCATGCAGTTGGTGGATGAGACCCGTGGCATGCTGGTCCAGGGTGCTTGGTTGGAAAGGAGCTGTGGGGATTACAGCAGTGGTAAAGCTTTATCTCCACCTTGGTGAATTCATGCATTGGGAGAACAGGGGTCTTTTAGAAGCAAAATATTGAAGGCTGTCATCAAGAGCAGTCATTCCAATATGAACACTGTGGACATGGACAGTGAGTGTGTAGTAGGGGGACATTTCAGTGGATAGATGGAGTCAAGGGTAGACTAGACTATGGTGAGGGTTCTTGAAGAAAACAAAGACAATATGTACTTCCTCTGGCTATGTTTTTCACTAGAGTGGGGTTGAGGGTGACCACAGCATGGCATGAAGTGGCCATATCATGGCAAATTCATAGGTAACCTTCTAGAAGGAGATGCAGCACTGCATCAAGGGTGCCTGGTCCTTGCTGGGGGCCTGGGGCCTGGGGCCTGGGGTTGTTTAATGCTTGCACTTCTTTCTCTAAGACATAATTAGGGAGTTCTTGGTGGGCTCTGCTGTACAAAGTGTGCAACGTGGGAGGCTGGCCCGTGGTGGTGGTGGGGGAAAATCTGTTCCAGCCTTGCTAGCCTGCTTTAGCTTCAGTTTCTTCTTCAGTAACACAGGGATAAAAACTGCTATTTTGTGTGAGTGTTTTGAGCATTATGTGAGATGGGGCTTCTATAGAGCTTGGTGTAGGACGTGCTGTATCAGCAGACCCAATGCCCATTAGCTGCTCTGTTAACTGATGTATCCGTGTGACTACAGCTCTTCTGTCATCCTTGCTGTGCTAAGGACAACACACTTGGACTCTGAAAAAGAAAGAAATTTGCCTGGTGTCTGCTAGGTCAGAAGAGGACCTGGCCTTTGACCCCAGGCCATTCTCTGAATTGCCTTTCTTAATTTATTTACTGTAAATGTCTCCCAGTGATGAAGCAGGATGCTTGGTATGCAAAATCCCAGCACAGATTGGATGAATTATTAAGTAATTCATCAATTTATTCTTAACGAGTGTCCAGGTGGGTGGCTGAGGCTCACTGCCAGCATCTGTGGCAGCTGATTAAGACATCTTCCAATCTCCTAAAGAGCTCTAAAGGTGATCATGTGACCCATGCTACTTTGTGTGCTATCAGAATTCTGACATGGCAGTAGACTGGCAGCCATCCCACAGTATGAGAGATGTGATTTCAGTGGGGGTCTATATTTCAGCTTGGAAATGAAAGTTAATTTTGAAAATTGAAGATAGGTTTTAGAGCTTAGAATCAGGTCATACTATCTCTGAACCTGAAACCCTGACAACCCTGGACTTTCTAATTCATCAGCATGAGTTATGGGCATTACTGCTTTCTCTCTGGGTCTCTGTTTTTCTGTCTCGCTGTCTCTTTTACAACTACATGCAGATACATACATACACACACACACACACACACACACACACACACACACACACACACACACACACACACACACACACACCCACACACACACCCCTACCCCTCTTCTCTTCTGGCATCCTTTTTGATACCTGTTGCATCTTGCATCTTCAGAAACTCTGGGTACTAAGGCAGCCTTGCTGATTTCTACATGGTCTATTTCCAAACTGGTTCTCTGCCATTAGGTGCTGGTTGCTGTGCCTCCATAGTCTTGTCCTGTTATGGCTGAGATGCCCCTTACCTTTCTGAAGATGCTTGGTATTGGGATTTTGACTCTTGTGCTATTGAATTGCCCTTCCTGCCTCCCAAACCTAGGTCTAATTTTGGGTCAGAGTAATAAGTTCTCATCTATCTGCATAGAATCTATCTCTTCATGTTTGTTCCTCTTCTCCTACTCCAGATGACCGTATTATGTGACACTGTGGCATCATCTTCCAGGGTGTCCATGTTTTAGTGCTGAAGTCTGCCGTGGCACAGTTGGTGACAGTTTGTGTTACTCTTTGTCTTGTGTGTAATTAGAAACAAGGACTTAGTAAAATTTTCTTAAGTATCTTGTCTGTGTATGTGGTTAAATTCCTGTCTGCAGTTCTGTCTAGTCAGAATATATGTGTAACTACATTTTTCATAGATAGTCCCCACCATCTTATGATTCAAAACAGTCTGGGAGCACCATTGGGTGTTAAGTTCTGTTGTCATTAAGTTCTGTTGTCATTTTGTGTGTGTGTGAATATGTTTTGTGTGTAAGTATGGCATGTGGAGACCAATGGTATCCTCAGGTATTGTTCTTCAGTTCCTATCTACTAGACAGGCTTTCCTAGTTTCTTTGAGCTCACTGTGTAGGCTAAACTGCCTGGCCATCGAGCCCCAGGCATCTGCCTGTCTTGGCCTAGTGCTGAGATTTTAGAGTGTGCTACCATGCCTATGGTTTTTTTTTTTGTTTTGTTTTTGTTTTTTTTTTTTTTTTTTTTTTTTTTTTTTTTTTTTTTTTTTAAATTCTTAAGATGGAGTCTGGGGTGAACTTAGATTCATGTGGTTCCAAGGTAAACACTTTACTGACAGCCATTTCCCTCACTCTGCTGTTTCCTTTCGTTATACAGGAAATTCTAAGAAGGCGGCAAATAGATCTCAGAATCTTAGTGTATAGGTGAAGTGCTTGTTATACTGCCCACGAGAGAAACCTTACTCCAGCCTTGGCCCTCATACTGCTGTCAGGACTCTTCTGACATCTCTTTGCATTCTCCAAGCTAGCAGATGCACTGTTAAGTGTGTGTGTGTGAGAGAGGGAGAGGGAGAGGGAGAGGAGGAGAGAGGGAGAGGGAGAGGAGGAGAGAGGGAGAGGGAGAGGGAGGAGAGAGGGAGAGGGAGAGGGAGAGAGTTTGCCACTTGTACATGGGAGACAGAAAAGGTCTTCTGGAGCTGGAGTTACAGGTAGTTGTGATCTGCCGTCATGGATGCTGGGAATTGAAGTTGTCTCCTGGAGCAGCAGTGTCCATTTAACCACTGAATCATACCTTTATTTTATTTTGAGAATTTCATACATGAATATACTATATTTATTTCTATACTTTCTTCTTCCCTATCCAACTGCTTGCTCACTCTACTCTTGGAGCCCATGCTTCATCTTGTATAATTATTATTGTTTTTTGTGTGTGTGTGTGTGTGTGTGTGTGTGTGTGTGTGTGTGTGTGAGAGAGAGAGAGAGAGAGAGAGAGAGAGAGAGAGAGAGAGAGAGAGAGAGACCATTAACGTTCATTTGGTGTTACTCATATATTCATGGGTTAGGGCTGAACACTGAGATTGGATAACCTGCAGGGAGAAGGTCCCTGGAGAAAGTTGATTTTCCCTCTCTTAGCAGCTCTCGACTGCCTGTAGTTCTTCATCTGGGAGTGAGGCCTTGGGATATTTCCTCTATAGTTTTGGCACAACAACAATTATGGTCATTATGTGTGTCTTTTTAGGCAACTATATTTTAGAGATTTCATAGATTTAACATCCCTATCATGTCTAGAAGATTCTATCTCTCAGCAGGCATCCTGGTCCTTTGACTCTTAGAATATTTCTTCCCATCTTCTACAGTTAAACTGTAAATGTATTGACTTGGAATAAGCACCCCAAGGTCGCCTATTCTGCATTTTCATCAACTGTATATCTCAATAGAAGCCTCCAACTGCTGCAAAGTGAAGCTTTTTTGGTGAGGGATGAAAGCTATACTTACCTGTGTAATAAAGATTAAAGTTTAGAATAGAGTTGGAAGCCAAGGAAAGGGTAATAGTTGTTTCTCTTCTAGAGTCTGTGACCTCTTCAGCGAGAGATAATTGGCCAGGAATACAGTATCAAGCATTCCCTCTTATTGAATGGCCTTAAGTCCAATTAGACAGCAGTTGGCTATTACCAAGATACAAGTACCACTGTTGCACTATTGGAATGCATTTTAGACCAGTCCTTGTGGGTCATAGGCTTAAGACCTGAGTAGAACTGTTGATTTGTTTTTTGTTTTTTGTTTTCTCTTGGCAACTTGTGTAGCTCTATCTTTCACTAAGAGAACCAGTCTTCAGGAAGGAGGCTTCCAGGTCAGAGCTGACTCCATGCCTCCAAGTCCTGTGTCTGCAGTATGTAGTGTCTTCAGCAATAGTGACTTACCTTAAAGTTCTGAGAGGCAACAAAAGGCAGTGGCAGCACCCTATATTGTTTGGAGGGGGAGTCTCTCAGACATCTGACCAGCGGCTGGAAGGGAGGGTTCCCTTGCATGGCTCTGAGGTATTTTTTAGGTACCCTATAGCTCCTAGGCAGCATTATCACCTCATGTGGCATAATTCTATTAAAATATGGGTGTGTATAAGCATGTTAAGTAAACTTATAAAACAGTATGTTCCCAGGTATACTTTTTAAGACTGTATTTTTTAAAATTATTATACAAGCTGCTTTCTAGTACATCTCAGGTTGCAGGAAATGTTATCAGAGTTTCATAGTGAATACCTCACTGAGTTCTATATCAGCACATCCAGGTATTGTCAGACTGACCTGAGAATGCAGGTCACAGAGGAAGGCATTGTTATTGTGCCTTAGAAGAAAAGATGGAGCTTGATTTGTAGACAAGGTTGCCCTTGAACTCAAAGATATCCACCTGCCTCAGCCTCTGTAGTGCTGGAATTAAAGGAATGAACTACCTCTCTTATAGTGAAAAAGATTGACACAGCCTTTGTATGGTTCTTGTGACTGTTTTGCTAGGTGTTCCAACCCCAAGCAACAGGCAAACTCCAACTGTCATCCTTTTTAAATACCATACAGCATTTCTTCATAGGTGTGGGTCTATAGCTAAGGGGTATTAGGATTGTTTTAAAAATAGTCTTTAACATGCAATTTTATCATTAGTCTTTGCATGCCATTATTGACTTAAGTAAATATCTCATCACATAATTTTGGTAAAGAGGGAATATGTTACATTTCAGCTTTAGGTATTTGTGTAGCCCAGTGTGGCCCAGATGGAAAGAGATCCTGGCAGTCAGGAGCACAGGCATACTGAGTACTGCAGTTTGAATGGAAAGGTATTCAGGAGCCAGTGAATACTGAGTTACAGCTCAGGCAATTGGGAGCCAATGAACTCCACAAGCCACAGTAAGCTTCATAGCAACTTACAGCCCAGCTTCAGGGAAAGGCTTCTCTAGTGTTAATAGCTCCACCCCAGCAAGAAAGAGCCTCCCAGGCAAAGTTTCTACAGTGGCCAGCCTCTGCTCCTGGCTGCTCTTTGTTCAGGGAATGTAACCACAGGGCCCAGCCAGGGAAGGTCCCCTGGGTGGGGAGAGTGTTACACCTTCCCTCCCTCAGCTGATCTCAGACCAGGCTCCACTGTTGCTGCTGCTCCTGTGAAAGAAAATCTTCACCCAAATCTCATTCCAGAGATTTATTGGGAGGGAAGGGTCCAGGAGAGGGTGGCTGCCTTAGCCCAGGGCGGGAGAGGGCAGCAGGGAAAAGGCTTTTGGCTCAGGACATACATAGGGCTTTGGTGGGGGGGGGCGCAGAGCTTTCTAGGGAGACTTCCAGGGTAGGGGGATTGGTCAGATTCTTTTTCTTTTCTCCCCGCCAATTTGTTTTTTAGTTTCAGGGCCAAAATGTTTCTTTCACTGGCTCTTTTTTGGGCTTTGGGGCTCTAATTTCAGGGCTAGAGCACATTTCTGTCACTGACTCTGATTCTAGGGTCAAAGTGTGGGTTTCTTTGGTGCTATTTTCAGAGTCAGGGCACATTTCTTTTCGGTTCTGGGTTCAGGGATAAAGTATTTCACTGGCTCAGGTATTTGATGGGGTGGGTTTCTTTCACTGGCTCTGGGTTCAGGGCTAGGTTGGGTTTCTTTGACTGGCCATTTTCCCCTACATCAGCGCATCCAGGTATTGTCAGACTGACCTAAGAATGCAGGTCCCAGCTCCTTTCCAGCTCAGGTTGCATACTCCTTTGTGCTCTTTGTGTCCTCCATTGTGAAAATTGTTATCCTTTTGGTCTTTCCTGCAAATCATGCTTTATCACTTCTAATTTGTACTTCTTTCATCATTGATGGACTCTTTCTGTGTACGGTAAGCTTGTTATTGGCTTTGTGTTTGTGTATGGTTGAGGTATTCCTCATTCATACTGTTGAGTCACTGTGCCTCAGGACTGTCCAATGTGCTTAAAATGTTCCCCACACTTTGTCATTTATCTTTAAATTCTCTTGCACTTTTTTGTGGATTTAACTTTCTTGCCTTTTTAAAAAATTGTAGCTTGGAAAGCTGTCATCATGCCCTTAGATGATAGAAATATACCTCCGTATGGTTCTGTTATCATGTGCTTTCATTCAATCTATAAATTCAAAAATTATTATTTGAAAATTACATTTCTGTACAACTTGGCAAGTAAGGCTGTGTATGTACACACATACATGCATATGATCCAAACACTCATGTCAAGGAATTCTTAATAAGTATTAATTAATAAAATATATTAAACTATAAAATCTACAGAAAAGACAGGATCTTGCAATTGAAAGTCTAAAACACTTTTAAAAATAAACATTGTGCTTTTTAGTTGCAAAGGCAGCGCATAATGGTCCCATGTCCCCACACCCTCACACAAAACTAGTATTAAGATTTTGAGTGCTGGTGTGGTTCAGGTCACTTGTCATCCATATAGATTTGTCAGCAGCTCTTCCAGCAGGTGGCAGAATTGCCCTGTTCCCTCAAAGCTCACCTGTGGCTGCCCCTTTACTCACAGGCTGATCTGTGAGACCACTGATCTGGTCTCCAAATCTGTGATTTTGTCATTTTGAGATGCTGTGTAAATTGAGCAACACAGTATGATCCTATAAGACTGCTTTATAAACAAAAACAAAAAAGCCCAAAACAGCCTGTGTAAAAACTGTTTCTAATTTAGTCACTGAGGAATTTAAGTGCAGCCATGGTGTTTATCCAGAGTCCCCACTCTTTTGGGGAAAGGTGGGGAGCAAGATCTTTTCTTCCTGGCTGTGCCCTGTGCTACCACACTCCTTCCTTCCTTTAAAATACTGTTATCTTTGCTTCAAGGATTCAGGGCACATTCCTTCCCTGTGCTCTGGCAGGGAGGGTTTCATCTGCCTTGGTAAGAAATGAAAGTCCCTCTGCATTCTTCCTGCTGCTGTTTGCAGTTCACTCTGCTGTAATTAGGCAGTGACCACAGCAAGGCAGGCACCACCCTCCTAACAGGATTATCAGTGTACACAGTAATAAGCCGTGTGGAAAATAGCTTTATCCTTCATTGATCCAGGTGACCTAGAAGGACTTTAATTTCATAGATACCTAATGGGAAGGTAGAGACCTTGTTTCTTCCCCTCTCTGGTCTCTGGATGCCTGGGGCTGAGCGCTCCTCCCACTGCACCCCGCTCTCCACGCACAGGACTGCAATCAGGAAACAGTCACATAGGTCTTTCAGTGCATGCACTGTAGAGAGCACTTCAGTGACATTTCAGAAATTGACCTTGACTCGATAGCTTGTTAAAACAATTAGAAGAAAACAAAATAAGTGGTTTTCCCCCCTCTCCTCTGAACCCCGGCAAGTTAAAATAACATTTTGAATATGTATTCAACATTTATTTTATTCTGCGTTTCAATAGTAAGAGGAACAGGGAAAATAAATGGTTTTCCCCTGTTGTTATGAGAAACAGCTGGTATTTTTGAAAAACATTTTTCAGCCTACGGAAATCAATATGTCAAATTTGTGATTGTGGCTTCCGAGCCTCAGAAGTTTGTTATTTCTTGGGTCATTCCCTGCAAAGAGAGTTGCAAAATTCCCCATTGCTCATGTTAAATACATTCCTTGTAAGGCACATGGTGATCCAGGTCATCCCAAAGACACCATGTGTTCTCCTTGGAGTTTTGGGCTGTTGTTCAGTTCTGTGCCGTCAGCTGTGATTGTGGCAGTTGCCCGTGACTTGATGAAGACAGTTCTGAGCTGTGTTTGAGAGTGTGGGAGTGGAGAGGGTGTGTGTGCAGCAGCCCTCAGGGTAGCACACTTCTCTCCTTGAGAAGATGAGTGTTGATCCTGGCTGCCTCTTTGTTTTCTGTTAACAAAGGGAACAGACACTGGTAAGCATCCAGCTGAGCTCAGCATAGGGTACACTTGTAGTGAGGATGTATGTTGTGTGACACCGCACAACGTGCATGTGCACACACACACTGCTGTAGCAATGTTACAGGCATTGTAAAAATATACAAAAAAAGATGTTGAAAAGTCAGAAGGGTAAAGTGGAGTTCCATTTTCTTCCAGCGTTTGAGTTGGGTTGTTCAGGTCTTTCCAAGTGTGTCCCTCCCTTCCATCATATGGTTGCTTCCCCGAGTGACCTGTGTCTTTCAAGAACATGAAACAAGCTTGTCTGTACCCTGAAGATAATCCTTGCAGCACACCCACTGCTGTTCACTCTGTACTACCTTCCAGGTTAGTTGAGGCCTGGCTGCTACACTTCCGCTCCCTCCATTTTATGCCCATGAATACAATGGCTTCTGAAGGCTTTGGTGTCCTGTTCTCTTACTTTCTCATGCATGCCATCCTCTGTGTTTGGGTGCCCTCTTTTGCTTTTTACTCCAAATAGGTAATTATTCTTCAGCAACCCCAAACAGGTGGAGGCACTTGAATAACACTGGCACCTTTTCTTTGGGTTACCTGTACGTTCTACACTAGCCAACTCTTGCTCATTTCCAAATTACAGGGCTCAGCCCCAGTGTCCCTTTCCTATGCTCTACCTAGGCCTCCCAGAAGCTCCTGGCTTCTCTCCTGTGTGTTACCTGGCCAATCTCTGAGTTTGTTTACCATAAGCCATAAGGCTTAGAAGATGGAATCCCATTCTGTTCCCTGGTGACTAAATTAAAAGATTTTTATTTTTTTTTCTTCATCAGTATCCTGATGGGTTTGTCATAAATAAGCTTTGCAGCTTTCTTGCTCTGTGGGCATGTCATTTCTCAGCGTAGTATTGTTTATAGCAGTGCTGGTCGTGCAGCAGGTGCTCAGTGCCTATCCTTTGAGGGGTTGTACCAATCCTCCTAGGGCAGAAGCTGCTGCTGTGTGGGACACTCAGAGTATTCTGCAGCTGCCATCTGTTCTCCTATGTGAGGGGCTTCCTCTTCCTTCCCACGTCTGAATAACCAGTCATCCTTCAATTTTCCTGGAACACTAGCAGTCCCCCAAATAGTGGAGTATGGACACAGCATTGAGGCCTTCTCTGTAGGACATCTGTTCTCTCCTATACCAGCCAACTCTTGGTTATCTCTAAATCACAGGGCCATGTTGGTTCTTCTGCACTCAGCCCCAGCATCCTCTTTCCAGTGGTCAGCTTGGGCTTCCCAGAAGCACCCGCCTTCTCTCTGCTCTTGTGCATTTTTTCCTGTGTTGCTTGAATTTATGCAAGGCCAGCTTCCTGATGCAGACAGCTGGTGTTCCACACCTGCTTCCACTAACTCTGTAGATACTACAGTTCTTTTGTTCCTCACCCCAGTTCTTACTGTTTCATGGGCCAGCTATTCTTTTATAGCCCATGCTCCCAGGGTTCCCTACCACCCCTCACTGACTCCAAACACTCCCAAGCCTCTTTTTTTCCACTCACCTCCACATCTTCCCTTCTCCTTGACTCTGCTGACCTAGCCTTCCGCAACTTCTGGAGTCTTGACCTTTGAATCCTCCCAGCCCAAGCCTTTTGTCATCTCCATGTAGAGTTCTCATTAAATTTGGACCAGTCACTCTGGTTCTCCTTCTGGACCAGACTGCAGAACACAGAGGACCTGTGCTTCTTGCTGAAGTTTCTTTTATGTCCTACCGTCTAGGTTTTATTGAGCAGGGGTACAAGTGTAAAAGCTGAGGGTTCTAGCACCAGATTTATCAACTTAGGACATGAGCACTCCAAAGTGTGGTTGAGGGGAAGGTTTTTATTGTAGAGAGGAGGAAGAGTACAGAGTGGAAAATGGCACACAGACTGGACCGGGCCATGAGAAGAGAGAGGAGGGTGGAGAGT
This sequence comes from Phyllotis vaccarum, assembly GCA_033318265.1. Lineage (NCBI taxonomy): Eukaryota > Metazoa > Chordata > Mammalia > Rodentia > Cricetidae > Phyllotis > Phyllotis vaccarum. The sequence goes on along the minus strand of JARWLC010000001.1, from coordinate 33,215,042 downwards.
AAGAGAGAAAAAGAACGAGATTACCAAGAAAGAGAACATGAAAGAGGGGACCAAGAGAGGAAGATGAGAAAGAGTGAGCGTGGCCTAGATGGTCATATGGAAATGAGAAACTGGGAGAAGAGAAGCCAATGAACTAGGGAAGTTTAAGGTAGGGGTGGGGTGAGAAGAGCTAAGGAGATCCATAGGTAGTTGTGACACTGAGTGAGCCTGAAGGCCAGCATGCACTTCATGTACTATATCCCTTCTGACGGAAATGGGAAAGTGGCTCCTTTGGTAGAGGGGGACAGGCTCCAGAATTTGGTGAGCGGAGTTTCTATTGTAGGGACTCAAGCAGCTGCTGTGCATTGTAAGCCTATTCTGAAGGACTGCCCTGTGTCCCCATGGCAATTCAAAGAGCTGCGTGGTCCTGGAACAGCTGGCCCAGGGCTGGCAGTCCTTTAGCAAATTGCCTGAGCCTGGTGCTTCCAAGATGTCCAGGAAGTCTTCTGTAGCTCACTAAGTCAGCTCTCACAGCACACATGTTCTCTCCTGTTTACTCTGAGCTCATGTTGCTGGTGGGTGCCAAGACAGACTTTGGGGGCCAAACTTGAGTTAGACAAATCCAATCTTTTGAGCAGCAGAACAGGAATGCAGGCACATATATACAATGGAAGGGTGAAGTACCGAGTGGGTCTCGGTTATGACCTCCACTTACCGCGTCCGGTTTCTTTGTGGTCCGAGTTTTGTCCCAGGCGAGGAGCGTCAAGATTAAATAAGTCTACACTCAGGAGTCGTTTAGGTTCCATCATTCAGGCTCTCTCTGACATTGAGAGACCTGAGCTTTATTCAGTACATCTTACATCTTAGACCTGTCTGTCCCTTAGCCATGCTTCTCTCCTGCCACTGCATCTCGCCTAGCTTTTTCCCCTCTAGCTTCCCGCCATGCTGGATTCCTTCTGCCCCTTCCACTCACACTGACTCTAATCCATGCTTGTCCCCAGCTTCTGCCTCTTCTCCAGCTTCTGCCTGTGTGTCTCCTCGTGTCCCCTTTTGTCTCCGCTATCACCTTAACTCTCTTTCACACCCTGCCCCCTCATCCGGCACACCCAAGGTCTCGAGTCTCCCAAGAGGCTAGCACTCAGCAGGTGGCAGCGTCTATAGTGCAGGAAAACAGGTTTTCCCCTATTTCCTCTATAAACATAGGGTTTTAGTAGGATGGGCCATTAAAGGCCAGAATGGCACATACTCGGGAGACAACAGTGAAGCACATGGGGAGGGCAGGACCATACCTCTAATGAGATATCTTGGAGGTTTCCTGGAGGAGGGTTTGTGGGCTGTGAGTGCCTGCCATCTCTAGTATGCTGCTGCAATAGAGGAGAAAGTGAGAGAGGTGTATAGACATTTGCTGCTTGATGGTGTATACTAAACCTGGAGGTGAGGCAGAATGTGGACACCCTGAGGTGGTACACTCAGTGACTATGTAGTGTGGGGAGGCGGCATGCTACATGGGGGCCTCTACTCTTCCTGGGCTCATTTTCATTGAAGAAATCTCTTTGTGGAAGCTGTTGGAAGCCGGGCTTACATGTCTTTCCTTCATTGCAGGAGACTGGGAGGTATGAGAAAGCCTGAGGGAGAGGGAAAGCATGATGCATATTCAGCAGGTTAGCAAGAACGATTGTGAGGTTGCAAAGCTCCCTAAACTGCTGTATTAGCAGGGTGGAACAAATTGGTGGCAGAGTCCCAGAATATAATCCCTTATCAGTCTGCTGTTCTGACAACTCTTCTGGGCCTTTCATTAATGTGCCTGATAATATTTGACTCTCTAGGGCATTCTGAGATTTAATTAGTTCTGGGGCAATTTAGAATAGGTTTTTTAGTAGTGCAATGCTAATTATACAGGAATGTACATAAACTGTCTACAAACTGATGCACTGGTCCTCAAGACCTGACATACAGAGCACTCTGTGACTTGCTGTGGGGAGTTCAAGGGTGGAAAATGTGGGTGCAAATCCTTCTCTCTGTGAATGGAGAGTTGAGAACAAGGAGCACAGTGGCAGATGGGAGGTGGTGAACAGAGCTGGAAGACATCTGTACAGAAGGAACACAGAAGTGTTGCCACTAGCGCCCTGTATTAGTTACCTCATTGCTGTGTGGAGAGCAGCTCAAAGTAGGAAGGATTGATTTTGCCTTCAATTTGAAAGGGTGCAGTCTGTTGTGGTGTTCTGGTGAACTGCCGATTCATATCGGTACATCCGGATGCTGAGTGATCAGGGCTGCTGCTCAACTGTCTCCCTCTCTCTCTCTTTCCCCCTTTCTATTCAGTCAGGTTCTAAGCCAGTGAGACAGAAGGGCCCACATTCAGGATGGATCTTCTTCCTTAATTAATACTCTTTGGAAACACACACACACACACACACACACACACACACACACACACGGACACGGGGACACACACACACACACACACACACACACACACACACACACACACACACACACGGAAACGGACACGGAAGGGAGGGGAAGAAGGAGAGAAGGGGAGAGGGAGAGACGACAGATAGGCGCGAGAGAGAGAGAGAGAGAGAGAGAGAGAGAGAGAGAGAGAGAGGCAGAGAGAGAGACAGAGAGAGACACAGAGAGAGACAGACATACACACACGCATGGGGGGATGGGGAAAGAGGGAGAGACGACAGATAGGCGCGCGCGCGCGCGCGCGCGCGCGAGAGAGAGAGAGAGACAGAGAGAGAGAGAGAGAGAGAGAGAGAGACAGACACACACAAACATACACACATGCATGGGGGGATGGGGAAAGAGGGAGAGGGAGAGGGAGAGATGACAGACAGGCACACACACACACAGACACACACAGAGAGAGACACAGAGACACACACACAAAGATAGACAGACAGACACACACACATCAGTTTTCTATAGTGTAGTGAACACGAGATTGTGTCCACTAATGAGAGGCTCTTGCCCTAAAATTCTCAGAGAATTGAACAGACAGAAAAGTTGGTAATGCTTCAGGCATGTACTGACAGAGGTGAGTAGGGTATGGCAGGAGGAGGTCTGGAAGGGTCGGGTGGAGAGCTACCTTGCAGCTGAGAATCTGGATCTAAAGTGTGTAGATGGATGTTATATTTGGAGGCTTGAATAGGTGTGAGGAGCATGGGAGGGCATAGTACAAGTTACAGAGGAGCTAGCAACCGTGCAGTAGACATGGAAGAGACCTGTTTTAGAGATGCTGAGGGAAGGAGATTGGAGGCCTTATTGTTCTTGGCCTAGAAACTTGATTTGACAAAAGCATCATCCCTGCCAATCTCAGATGCTGGGGATGATAAGCAGGTTTGGTAGAAGGGATCAGTTAATTTTGATTGAGGATCAAGTTTGATGGACTGAAAATGTACAAGAAGATGCTTTCTGTCAGAGTGTGGAGCCAGCATGTTGGTACAGGGCTTCAACGTTAGTGTCCTTAGCAGCTCAGGGTATGAAAAGGTGGTTCAGGTCTTGAGGACCTGGGATCACCAGAGGCATAAAAGCCTACCCTGTGGAGAAGTGGATGGGTGAGGGTGAGGCCAAAGATGAGAGGACCCACTGGGGTCATGTTACCCAAAAAGGTACAAGACTAGGGCTGAGAGATCTCAGAACTTCATAGGATTATGTTGTTGGGTATCCACCAGAGGAGACTACTGAGACACAGGTTTAAACCAATATCATTAGCCTGGGCAGTAACTACACTGGGTGTTCCAGATCCCAGTATATCCCTGAGCCTTTCTCAGGGTGAGTTTTAAGCACAAAACCATGTTCTGGGCTGACATACTTCACTTAACAAGAACAGTTAGCCAGAAGCAGAATTACAGAAGCCAAAAAGCAAGGTTAGTACTTTCAGAGACGTTTTCAGAGTTACAGATTTTGGTGGATTAGGCTTTTGTTTTTCTTTTGGCAGGTGGTACTGTTTGCACTCTGAGGTTTGTAGCCTCAGTGGTACTTCCATCATGGAATCAGTGGTAAGGTCTGGGATCCTGTTACAGTTGGGGGTAAAGATGGAGTTAGTTTGTCAGTGACCAGTTGGTAGCAAGAGAGGCTGGGAATAAATGTTCACCTACTTTCTTTTTGGCCTTTTACATGCTGTTGGTCCCTCCAGTGGTCAGACCCAGTTTGAAACCAGTGGGCTCTGGGGTCACTTCTGTGATCCTGTAGGTCAGTCCTGGGGATAGGGATTGCGGAAAGGAGAATGGAGGGTGGAAAATGTGGGTGCAAATTCACCCAGTGGGACTGCTATGGATCCTAGGGTACAGAGCCCTTTTCTTCAGATCTGTCCTCAAAAGGACATGCCAGGCTTTGCTTTTTTTTTTTTTTTTTTTTTTTTGGCAATGGCTGCCTTTTGTATTCTGGCAGAACACATCAGTGCAGCAGGGTGTTAGGCCGTGGGGTAGGCAAGTGGAGCAGAGTGTTCATGCTGTGCACTAACATCTGATTCCCTTTCTAAGGTTTGCTTTCTCCTGTGCAGTATCATCACTTTTTAAAATGTTTTCATTTCCTTTGGAAATGAAATATAGAGAATTATGTTAATTTGCTAGGGTTGAAGAGCAACTTTGCACAGATGTCAAGAAATTAAATGTTATAGTTGTCAGAAACTTCAGAACACACAAGGCCAGATAGTGTCGTGAGGCAGGTACAATCTCTATGCAGTTCCCACTCCTGTGACACATGGGGGTCACAGCTTTCACTAATTCAAAGCAAATTAAGGCATGATATGACTCAGTGGTCTGTCCTTACCCTAATGGGGTACCTTGTAAGGCCCCAGAGGATGCCTGAAACCTTCCTTTCATGATGCTGAGCTCTGCCCATGCTGTTCTGTACTGATCACAGTTGTGTTGATGTTTTTCCTGAACATGTATGGTTATAGGGGTTGATTTAGAAATCTGACACAAGGAGATCCACAGCCAAATGTGGGCTGTGCTTGGGGAGTCCTGCTGAGGAGAGGGAGGAGGGATTGTAGGAAATAGGAGTGTCAGGAACATGGCAGGAAAACCCACAGAAACCACTAGCCTGGCTCATGGGAACTCACAGTCTGAACCAGCAGTCAGGGAGCCTGCATGGGACTGACTTAGGCCCTCTGCATATGTGTGACAGTTGTGTAGCTTGGTCTATATGTGAGACTCCTGGCAATGAAAACGGGCTGACCTCGATACTCTGACTGGCTCTTGGGAACCTATTCCTCATGCTGGATTACTTTGCCTGGCCTGAATACATGAATACAGGGGAAGCTGCTTGATTTTAAGGCATCTTTATATGCCTTACTTTGTTGAAGCCCATACTTTGCAGGAGCTAGTCAAGGTGGGGGGTGACTGAGTTTCAGCCCAGACCCGAGCTGGCCTTGCAGTGTGGCAGGCACTTCCTGAGAAGCTCTTATGTGTGCTTGCTTCACTTTGAGAGGGCACTGTGAATGTTCTCTAGTGAGTCTCACAGTGACTCATTCTGCAGATGCTGCTCAGAGATTTAGAGAGTTCTACATGTCTCCAGCCCAAAGGCAGAATAGAATCTCAGCTGTCATGCCCTTGACATTGTATCTGGTGATCTCTGCCATACCTTTTCAGAGCTGACTTTTATATCCAGTGACATTTGGCCAAGTGACCAAATTAGGCACAGCCTAATCTAGCAGTTTTTGACACCATTACCAGGGCCCTTCAGAAGTGTTCAGAGGGTGGAGTTAAGGACACCAAGGACAGATGTTCGAGGAAGTCAGGGGAGCCCTACCTACTTCCTCACTTTAGCTGGTAATGTCTGAATTGATTGATGACACTGAAATTGCCTGAGGGAGGTCACTTTAAAAAGTCCTACTACTAAAGAATGTTTGAATAGACACCATCCTAGTGTGCTGATAGACACAGATAGGATTTGATGGACAAGGGGACTTTGGCTAAGGACCTTGGTCTATGAAAACATGGATTTATAAAAGCCTTGGAGGTGGGGAAGATCTATGAAATGACTGGCACATGCATGCGTGTAGGAATTAAGTTGCCTTCTGGTCATAGCTCTTGACAGTACCAAGGCATCATCAACATAGTAGTGTTTTTCCCTCCTATGCTACAAGGACCAGGTGGCATAAACCAATGCTAGGTTCCACCCCACCTGTAGCTACTGATGGGCTTGATATTGCCTTCTGCTCCTTGATAATGACACAGCTCATTAGTCAGGACAAGAAAAGGTAGGGGTTGGGCATACCCTAGTTTGTCCTAAATCTTAAATATCTCAGATATATTTTAGCCATTGATGAGAATCTCTTTGAGAAGTTGTTGAAAAGTAGTTTTAAACATTTAATACAGTTTGAAAATTACTTTAGGATTAATTGTATATGCTAATGTGGTTTTTTTTCTGTCACAGTGATAACTGGTTTTCTGTCACTTGTGATAACTGGTTATAAAGAGGAAAAGTTTAGTTTGGTTCGTAGTCTCAGGAGTTTTAATCTGTGGTTATTTGACTCTACTCTTTTTGGGCCTATGAGGAGACAGTACCCCATGGGACAGGACAGGGGTGGAGCTTTGGTAGTGGTGGAGCTTTGGTAGAGCAAAGCTACTTAACTCATAGTGTTGGGAAGCCAAGACTCTAAATGGACTGGGCTCATCCCACTGACCCGACTTTTCACTAGACTTCTTTCTCCTTGTAGAGGTCCCTCCCCATCGACTTTTGGGGTATTGACCTCTAGAAATACTCTAGGTATGAATGGCATAGTGTAACTACATAGGCATTTGCAGCAGAGCATTGGGAAGATCTGGAAATTGGTTTGTACCCCATACCCTATCTACCTTTGCTGTCTTTACTTTTAGAACTTGGATGTGTTTGTTAAAAGACATCAACCTGGGGCTGGAGTGATGGCTTAGACATTAAAAGCAGTGGCTGTTCTTCCAGAGGACCTCGGTCTTTTCCCAGCACCCACATGTGACTCTGTAACTCTGGTATTGGGATATCTACTGCCTTCTGCAGGCACCGCATGCATGTCGCTCACAGACATAACATGCAGGAAAAAGAACACAGAAACCTGTCAAAACAAACAAACACCAGCTGGCTAGCTCTTTAGCCATTCCTCATCAGGCACTTATCCTATACCGAGGGAGAAGGATGTCAATTAGCCATTCTCTTGAACAAGAATAATTGTCCAAGATTTCTTATCAGTAATAGCTAGGGAACCTGGATTTCATCTGGGGAGTTCTTCACTCTGCCCTGTGTCCTTCCATCTCAGTGAGGGAGAAACTTTAGCAGTGTCTTTATAGCTAAGCATCCAATCTTCCTCTGTGCTGGGGAAATAAACACTTGTCTGCTGAACAGAGAATTGCTTCTTCATAGCAAGGAACATGGCTGCCGAGCCAGAAGAATTGGGAATACCCTAGACAGCCTTAATGATATTACAAATGCATGGCCCTGGCACTGCATCTGTTGCTCTAGGAGCCAGCTTTGCAACTGAGTACATGGCAGGCTTTTGCCCAGGATGCTCTTCTGCATAAAGTGATTAGGAGCAAATAGCCTCCTGCTGTTTGTCGAGACTCAGCTGAAGGCGCAGAGAGCAAATGCCAGTCTTTATTCTGGCCAAAATTAGCCCTAAGCACAGATGGCCTGGGCCTGTCTGAGTGAACTAGGATGGGGAGGGGACTGCTCGCAGCTGTAGTATATGAACTGCCTGGATGCTGCCTAGCTTCCTGGAGACAGCAGTGATGGTTATGGCTATTGTCTTCGAGTGCAGTGATTCTCAGCCAGTGGATCATGACCCCCTTGGGGTCACATATCAAATATTTACATTACAATTCATAACAGTAGCAAGATTACAGTTATAAAGTAGCAGCGAAATAATTGTATGGTTGGAGGTCAGCACAACATGAGGAACTGTATTAAAGGATTGCTGCATTAGGAAGGCAGAGAACTACTGTTCCAGTGTGTCAGCTAGGCCTCTCTCTTGTCTCTGAGATCTATTCTGTTAGGTCTTTATTATATAGGCTTTGCTATTTGACCATGGTCTTGTTCCATGATGGAACTACCCGTGCAGTTACCTCCTTTCTATGTACCTTGGCTAACTGTTTGCTTGGCATGCTTTCAGAGGCAGGAGGGGACGGGGGACAGTTTACTTTGCAATTGGACAAATCTGACACATCAGGGAAAGTCTCAGTTGTGTCACTTATCCCTCCCCCTGCACCTTGGTTTCCATTTCTAAGGGACTGGGTGTAGCCCTCAAGGGCAGAGGGGACAGAGACAGTGGCAGGCACCATCACTGGAGCTTAGTCACCCATGGTTGATTCTAAGCTGCCAGAGGATAGGTGACAGACATGGCCCTTTTCTGGGTCCCTAGTACCCTACGTAGCATCAGACATCTGGAGAACCTTCCTTGCTATTTGCTTAAGAAATGGATGACTTTCCTCATCTGAGATTTTCAGCTTTTTCTATTTCTCTACTTTGTTGAGTAGCTGTTTCTGCTTTTTTGAGTATTGGGCAGTGTGGAAGTTGCCCTGTGGAATGGGCTCAACCCTGCCAACCTCACTGAGCTTCTGTTTGACTAGGAAGACAGATGAGAAAGGAATGAATCAATGACAGGCTTAGTTTCAGCAGCTTTCCTGACCTCCTATAGTAGAAGGGATGTTATGAGATGTGTTTGCTATATCAGAACCCAAGCATGGCCCACACTTAGAAATGCTCACTACCACTGCCTGCCAAGGCCTGCAGTACAGCATCAGGAGGATGATAACCTCCTCTCGGTTTGACTTATTTCTTGTGCTCACATCCATCACCAGTCTTCCCCTGACGTAAGATCCTGACTGGAGGCACATGTGGTATTTGCTTGCAAACTGTCCACTATTAGCAGACCATTGGCTATGCATGCTGGCCCATTGGCGGTGTGCACACAATAGGACTAAAAACAACAACTATGTGCAAGGGGGAGAACCAAAGAACAGATCCATTACAGAGCTACTGAATTTTCCAAAGAAAATGAAGCTACAGGGAATATAGGCATTAGCTCAGGGAGAAAGTGAAAAGTTTCCAAAGTCAATACTTACGGGAAGCCAAGAGACTATTTAAAATACCCTTGTTTTGGCCATGTAGCCCGTACTCTGGAGGTGGGGAATGCTCAGCATTTGAAGCTGAAGTATGACTGCCTGCTCAAGTACAGTAGGTGTTTCAATGGGGAAAAGGCAACTTGGAGATGGGTGAAATGAGGGCTGGGAAATTAATGAGCAACCAGGTCGAGAGACGTATTAGTTATTTTTGTCATTGCTGACAGAAGCAGCTTAAGGAAGTGATATTTAGTTTGGCTCAGTATTTCAGAGCATACAGTACTTCATGATAGGAAAGGCATGGTGTTCTCAGGAGTACTGGGCATGTGAAAATCCGGAAGCAAAGAGCTCAGACTGGAGTCACATTCCCAAGTCATTTTCAGGGCCTTCCTGCCCATAGAGATCTACTTCTGCTAGTCAGATCACAGATCACGATCTGAAAGTTTCCACGGCCTCCTCAAACAGCGCCACCTTCTGGAGACCAGTTGTTCAAACTCATTTTATATTCCAGCCATAACAAACAGAAAAAGGATTGTGTTGTCCAAATGGAGAGAACAGAAAACTGTCAAAACTCCCAAAAAAACCCTGCTCTTAAAATGTCTTCTCTTATTCTTCGTGTTGGCTGTCCACAAAGAAATACTAAGCGTGGGGAATATGAATACGTCTTCATGCAGTGGAGTGGGGTGCAAGACTGCAGGAATAGGCACACAGGGCATGTGGTAGAGAGCTGGGCGTTCCTACACACTTGGGGCTGTGTGTCTGGTAACATCCAGCTCGCCATCCTAGCCCTCATCTTTCCCATTTGTCTTACTCTGAATTCTTCACTTCTTTCTAAGTGTCCCAGGATTGGAACAAGTGTGCTGACAGTTCTCTGCAGGACCTTATTAATTCTAGTGTCCTCAAGGGATATACAGTGATCATCTCTAAGAAACATTTCCTATGATGCTCAGAATACCATCTGTCCCATTGTGTCCCAAACTATGGGAAAGTCTACTGTTAAGGTTCTGGAGGCTCTTAGGCTACTCCAGGCTATTGAGCTGCTTCCTGTGAGGCCATGTAGAACTGGAGATGGAGGATTCTCAGGGGTGCTTACTTGGATAGTTCTGGGGGGCTCAGCTTTTGTTCCTTTGGAAGTAGCTGTTGCTGCTGGCAGTTGTTCTAGATGTGATCACAGGAAGCAGAGTTGGAGCTGCACTAGTGGGGACACAGTAGGACGAGTATCATAGATCATGCTCAGAGCATAATGGCCATTATCTTCATCGTACCAGCTCTGACTCCTCACAAGTGACTCCAAGATCAGGCCTGTTGGTTTTAGCTTTTCCTCCCAGAGGGAATAGGCTAGGGAAGATCATTGGATCTGAGATTCCAGCCACTTCTTCCTAGTCATTCACACAAAATTCTGCCTCTGTTGCGCATGGGGTCAGATGTGCTCGAGTTTGGCGAGTGTGGAAGGTTTACTGAAGGAGAACCCGTCTATGCAGTCATTATCAGTGCAGGAGTGAGAGGATTTTCAGTGACATGGCTGCTTGTTCAGTGACATGCACACTCCTGTAAACAGCTTTTTACTTTTGCCCTGTAAGTGACCCTTCAGAAACTAATTGGTTCTCCAAGTTGGACTTTGGTAGAATTGTGCTTTTGTTTGTTCTTGACACACTCCTCATAAGGTAGAGGTAGATGTTTGTTAACATTTCCCTAGAGAAAGAGTCCCCAAGATCAACAAGCTGATGGTTTGCCATGGACTCTACTGTATGTGTGACAGTTGCACTCTCAGGATGCTGCCACATGACTCTGCAGCCTGTTATAGTAATGCAGAGTGACTGTGTGCTGGCTTCACCTTAGTGACTGCCTAAGTTGTATGTAGGCTATTTGTATGTGCTGAGGGACTAGGACCTCGCCTGCTGGGTCTGCTAGAAAGGGGTGACCACCCAGGAGCACTGAAGGCTGTATGGTTCTCTCTTGCTCTGTCCTTTAGGTTTTCTTCCAGTCAAATTTGTGGGTCAGCATCTAAACATATAAGCTTGTGGATTTCATTATGGCATTTACACACACACACACACACACACACACACACACACACACACACACACACACACACAGCACCTTAGTCATATTTATATCCGTTCTGCTTACTAGGTCCCTTCCTTTCCTCAAATAGTCTTCCTTCTGCTTTCATGTCATACACACACACAAGGGGGGGGGGGGGAGAAGGGAGGAGAGGAGGGAGGGAGGGAGGAGAAAACATGCAGTATATTGTATCTGTTTCTTCTCTCTCATTATTCTCTTATGTTTCCCTCTGTCCTTTCTTTAAGCCTCTTGCCTCTCTATAGTCCATTCTATTTTCATGCCACCTGTCTGTCTCTCATCTATCCATTCATATATATGCAGGTATACATGCACATATAGACATATCTATATACACACATACATATAAGAGAAAATATGCACCATTTATCTTTCTGAGTCTGGTTTACCTCACTGAACATGATGTCTTTCAGCTCCATTCATTTTTCTGCAAGTGTCATTATTTCATTCTTATCTTGGGCGGTCCCTTTTTACTCTGCTCCCTGTTCCTTCAGCTTCCCCTCCTATTACCTCTCAATACCATTACACCAAGGACCAAGACTTTAGCACATGGATCTTTGGGGAACAGCCACCCTCAGACTGTAGTGGTGAGTCGTGGAGGATGACTAGGTCCAGGGACTAAACACAACATGGTTGTTAGGTCAGTTTGTGGCCCATGTCCATGGAGCCATCAGGGCAAGAAGATGCATGTGAGGGTATTTCTTGGGAGTCAAAGCCTTGGCCTCAGTGGGTAGTGTGACAGATGGTCTATGGTATTCTTGTAGACTGTCCTACTTTCCCCTAGTGGAGACAGGAGGGTGGGCATTAACGGTGTTAAGCAGGAGAGTAACTCGATTAGATTTGAACTGTAGAATGGTTTGCTAAGGTTCTAGAGTAGGGAGTGATGTAAAAATCTTACTAGAGGCACCAGTTAAAAACAAGTTTAAGTATTAACAGAACTCTGCAGAGAACAAGGTGTCTGGAGTCAAACTGACGCAGAGACACTGCTGTGTGACCTGTCTTTCCCTTTATGAGCATAAGTGTATTGAAATAAGCCTTTGTTTGGGTTCTCATAGTGGCCGATGACTGTTTCAGTTCTACAGAGTGGCCTTGTGAGGCCTAGGGCAACATTTTGCTGATTAAGGAAGAAATGTGTTTCTAGGAACCCTTGACACCCTTCTCTCAGCCCCCTACTGGCTAAGCCCAGGCACTTAGACTCTTGGGGTGTCACAGTGTAGTCTCAGTTCCTACAAAGGAAGGTGTATTCTTACAGAGAGTAGCGTTGAGGGTGTAGCTGTGGGATCCTTGGAATGGCAGCATGGCTTCCAGAGGTGAGATACTGGTTGGTGTGGGATAATGTTCTTGTACAGTGTAAAGATTTGTCACTGGTATTGATTTAATAAAGTGCTGATTGGCCATTAGTCAGGCCAGAAGTAGAGGTGGGTGACCAGATTAGGGAAGTTCTGGGAAGATGAAAGACAGAGAAGCAGTCACCAGCCAGATGCAGAGGAAGCAAGATGAGAATGCTGGATTTAGCAAAGGCACTAAGCCATGTGACTAAACATAGATAAGAATTATAGGTTTATTTAAATGTAAAAACTACTGTCCCAGCAGTTACTATAATATTAAGCCCCTGAGCCAATTATTTAGGAAACAGCTGCTGGGTATTTGAGAGTTCCTTGTGGGACAGAAACTTCAGGTTGGTGGTGATCTTTGATTACAGTTGTTGGTCAGAATGCTCTGCTTCCTGACTGCCATGGTCATATGACCAGCCACCTCACATCCCCATTGCTATGTACTGATCTAGCCTTGTCACCATACTTTTTCTGTTAGGGTGTGGGGTGTTCCCTCTGAACTATTAGCCAAAGTAATCTTCTCCCCCCTTAAGCTGCCGCTGTGAGGTATTTTGCCACAATGATGGGGAAAATAACCAACACTTATTCATACCAACAGCTTGACTACAGAGCAACCAGGAGAAGGGGGTCAGAGTGGCTGCAGTAGTTATGATGAGAGGTATCTTTTATCATATCTTCTCTACCTAGGCCAACTCAGGTCCCTCCATTCTTTCTTAATCTGATGTGGCTTCCAAACCTTTGCCCACTGCTAGCCACCCACTGCTTTTGCTCATTTCTGCAGTGTGCACACCTGGTACCTACGGCAGAGCTTATGCCCATTCATCTTCTGCAGCATATGGAAGCCCCTCCTCTCTTACCCTGGCTGACAGTGTATGCCCTTGTTTTCTTGTTGTGGATTTATATTGTTAACCAGGATAAGGTTATGATAAACTCAGATTCTCAAAGTCCTTTTTTTTTTTTTTTTTTTTTTTTGAATGTCACGCCATATCTATTCTTGGCTTATCACCTACATGTTGAATTGTATCACATGGTGAACTCTGTTATAGAGTAAGACATTATTTTATAAGCAAAAAAGTTCATTAAATGTTCTACCTTTTTATGGCATTTGAAATATCCTGTTGTAGTTATGTACACATGTCACCAGTGTCTAGTTGACAAGAAGACTTCTGTGACTCAGACAGTTTGTAGGCCTTTGGAAATGTTTTTGTTATACCCACTAAAACATAAAACAAGGCAAAAATTGTGTGAGGCATGATGCATAGTGAGCTTCACAATATGCAGGCTCTGCCAGCAACCTTGGACACCAGGTGCTGGGCCCATCCTGTGGCTTTTGGGATCTGACATATTAGTATAGTGTTGGTCCTTGACTTAGATCTTGGAGGGCAGCGTGTAGTTCTGCTTCATGGTGCCTCTTACCATCTTTCTCTCTTGTTTGATGTTAATATGTTTAATATTGAAACTAATCTGTTAAAGACTCACCCAAGGCTGTTTCCTTCAGGTCTGGAGATGATCCAGGAACCTGGAAAGCACTATGTTGGTTTATGGGACGCAATGTGAATGTTTGGTTGGATCATTCCGTGTCCATAGCTTCACCCCAGCCTTCATTCTCCAGGTTATTTGTTGATTGTTGTGTTGCATTGGGTGAAGCTGACTTAAGATATAGGAAGCCCTGAAGATTGGTTTCTCTCTTTCTACCTGTCTCCCTGCTGTGCCCCCTTCAACTGTCTCTGCTTCATTGTTTCTTGGTTTTGGTCTTATCTCCCTTATAACCCTTTATATTTCCGAACTGTTGAAAACCCACCCTCGCACCTGCCTGTCTGCTCACCTGTGCCACATCCCTTCCACTCATGTCTCATTCAAAGGTGTGTGGAATCACTCCCTGTGTCCTCTCCAGACATTCTGAAGACCCTGTCCTCCAGGTGGGTCATTTCAGACATGGTGATTCTAATAAAGCTCTCCCGCTCTCCCCCCTCTTTTATCTCTCTTGGGGCTGCTGTTCAATTGTTTGCTCCTTTATTCTTCTCTATACATGGAGGCTATTCTTACTCCTTAGTCTAATGCCAAGGTTGGACTTGTTATGGCTGTTGTGTGTCTGACTGATATATTTGTTCTGTATGGTGATATGTTGTATATTTAATAAAATAGGCTGAAATATTAGAGGACAGAGCCAAGCCATTATGGTCAAGGAGTAGTGACCCAGGCCTTTAATCACAGCAGAGATCCCCTGGATCTCTGTGAGTTCAAGGCCAAACAGAGCCAGTTGGTGATGGCACACACCTGTATTCCTAACTCTAGGAAAGTTGACAGGAGATAATATAGCTGGACAAGAAAAGAAAGAGAAAGAGGAGAAGGCGGATGTTCTGCCTTTTTGCTTGCTCATTAGTTTGAGGACTCGTGGAGACAGGACCTACCCTGTTCTGCCTGAGGAGTTGGCTGGGTTTACTCTCTGTCCCTCTGATATTTCAGCTTTACCCCAATATCTGGCTCAAGGTTTTATTATATACCATATAGAATTTGTGCAATACCTCTGCCTGCATTTGCATGGCTTATGAGCTCATTTATTTAGTTTTCCACAGCATGGAATACATATAAAGCTTTAAGCCAGCCCAGTTATTCCTTGGCCTAGGTGGCTCACCATTGCCTTCCAGAGATGCATATGGGAGCCAGTTTGTCCTATGATACTCTAAATGTTTTGCTTGGCTTCATTGTCTTAAGAAAGGCCAGGTAGCAACCAGCCTTGAAAAACAGTGGCTCCTGTGTGAATCTTCTTTTGAGCCATCAGAAAATGTGACAGTCACTCTACCTCTCAGGAGGCCCCAGCAGGGCCAGGCCAGGCACAGTCCACATCTTATCTAATGTAGGCTGACTGGGCTCTATGTCCTTACCTAAGGACACTGGATGTTTTCATAGTATTTATGGTCTCCTGGGAATTATCTCTTGGTTTTGACACCTGTTTTGGTCACCTTCTCCTTTCTCATGGGGTTTTGGACAGCTGTGATGCTCAGCCAAATATTTATCCCTTGTCTTTGTCATCCTTTGTTGGATTGAAGCACTGCCATTTTTAACCACTCTCATTCCTAGACCGCGTGTGTTCTTCCTCATGACTGGTTCTTTGTCTTTTCCATCCAGTGCTTCACTAACCTTGTTTTTCACTCAGCCACAGCTAACATCTCCAGAAAGCCATTGTGACCTCTCAGCTAGATTCTACCATCCTGTTCTTTACTTGTGTTTCCTGGAGCTGTTGTCTCTGTTCTGGAGTGGAAGGCCCTTGAGGGCTTGATATGGCCTTGTGCTGTGTCCACCATGGCCGGCATGGGAAAGTTTAAGTTGATTAAGAAGAGGACTTTCCTGGACTGTGAATTTCAGGTGCTGATATTAATGATGCGTCATGAAGATGAACCCAGGGTCTATGCTGCTTTGTCCAGCAGTGCATTCCTGGTACGTAGTTGTGATCTGGATACAGTGAATATGCTTTGCATTGAGTTTGTAAAGAGCCAGCAATGGTACAAGAGGTAGCATAATACCCTGGCTCCTGGCTGGCATTGTGGGCCAGGAAGAGGGAGACAGAATGGAGGTGGATAAAAGGATGCATTGGGGTGGGGGCATCTTTTTTGCTATCACCTCCGGTAAAAGTCATATTTCCTCCTCAATTGACATGAAGGTTTAGCTCAGACATTTTGATATTTCCTCCCTAGGTAACGAGTCAGACCTTGAGCTAGAAAAGAAGTACAAAGAAGATGATCGAGAAAAGCCTCCAAAAAGACCTCGGGCTCAGAAAACAGAGAAAATCCAGAAGATCTCAGTAAAAGAGGCAGGACATCTTTCTGCAGCCAAGAAACCCATTGTCAGCGTGGTCTTAACTGCTCACGAAGCCATTCCAGGTGACCGATGACAGGCGGGAATGATACAGTGAGCGCCTGTAGCATGGTTGCTCTTGGCAGCCTGAGGAGGACTGGGTCAGCCTATGTGTTAAGTGTCCTTAGCACAGCCTTGTTTAGTTACCTATGCATATGGGGGGGAGGTGTCACAGACCCCATTTTCCCCTGGGACTGTCATGCCTGAGTCCTCAGTCAACTCTGCTGTCACTCAGGTGTGCAGGAATAGTCCCTTCTGTGTCTCTCCCCAGCCCCTCAGCTGATGATGGCCCTGTCATATCGTAAAGACTGCCTCCTTGGTGGGAGCTGCCTACTCGGACCACACAAGTACCATAGTCTGCAGGCCTAGGCAGACACTGCCTGGCTTCTTCACATTTTGATATATTCACTTTAAATTCACTAAATATTTTTCAGTACTAGATGTTTCTATTTATTTTTCCTTCTCCATGAACATAGCTGATAGATATGCTATATTTTCTTTTTTAACCATCACTTCTAGGAAAGACTATTTTAGACAAAACCAGTGCCTTGGAGTTTCTATTTTTGTAATAAAGCAACATGAACAAAGCTCTGGGGATAAAAAAGGTTTTTTCTCAGCTTGCCACTCTCAGGTGGCCTCCATTACAGAGAGAGTCAGGGCAGGAACCCTGAGACAGGAACTGAAATGGAAGCCATGGAGCAGCACTGCTTACTGGGTCGCTCACTCATAGTTTGCTCATCCTGCCTTCCTTTCCTTTTATTTTCTTTTTTTCTTTTCTTTCTTTCCTTTGTTCCCCCCTCCCCCCCAATTTCTGTTTTTTGAGACAGGGTTTCTCTATGTAGCCTTGTGTCCTGGAACACGCTCTGAGGACCAGGCTGCCCCTGAACTCAGAGATTCACCTGCCTCTGCTTCTGCCTGTGCCTCTTGAATGCTGGAATTAAATGCATTCTCCACCACAGCTGGCTCAGCCTGCTTTCTTACACACCTGCCCAGTGCTTGCACTGTTCATGGTGCATTGGGCTCTTCCACATCAGTCACTAGTCAGGAAACTTTTCCAAACCTTGCTTGCATGCCGGTGCTTTGATGGAGGTGCTTTCTCAGTTGCGGCTGCCTCTTTCCAGATGATCCCAGCTTGTGTCAGGTTGATGTAAACAGTAGCCAGCACAAACAGTTTGCGATAGACTCCAGTCTATCCTGTTGTAAATTTTTATGCATTAGGGGTATTAGCTCTGATGCAGGGAGGACACTGCCATGGTTCTGAGAACAGTTTCTCCTTTTAAGCAGCTATTTTTAGTGCTGGTAGTAGCCACTCAAATTCAAAATTCTGAATACATTTTCTCTTTTATACTTGACTACAAAGTAAGGTGTTCAGGAGAGAAAAGGCCATATAAAATTAGGCTACTTGAACTTTTTGGAAAGTCACTCCATCTGTCCTACTCTGCTTGAGAGAACTATTGTAGATGAGGAAAATCCCAGAAGACAGTTTCCTAGTCTCAGTGGTTGCTAGAGAAAATTTCCACAATTTTTCTTAACAATTTGTGGTACTATTTTGAGATTCTAAGAGGGTAAAAGCATCATCATAATGTTGTTTTAGAAATTGAGATAACTCTTTTACACAATTGCTTTTAATCCCTACTCACACAACTCAAACTTACACATATATACATTTACATTCAAACTTCTCCTACATTCCACTCGTACACCCTCATCATGCACACACACTAATACTCCCACACACTCTCCCCCAATTCTCACACCTACTTATCTTCACACATATGCATGTACTCTCATGTACTTACTACCTACTCACACAGATTCATGCACGAACACACACACACAATCACTTTCTCATACATAGACTCATATTTATAAACAGGTATACATGCACACATATACTCAAACCTACATGTTCACACAGCTGCACATACATGCATACACATTCATTCCCCACAAAGTGTACCTGCTCTGAATGGTCTTGGGTCAGCTTATGTTACAGAGTAAAAGCAAAGGTGACCCTGCGATTTCTTGTCTTTGAACTTTCAGTTTCTGTTTATGGGGAGAGAATCAGAGACTTTGGGGATGCTCACATTCCGTTTTTGCTGACTACTCTGCTACCCCATGCTACCTTCATGTGGCTTTATGTATGCTTCAAGTTTAACAGTTGTGGCTTTGTAGAAATTCTTGCAAGTAACATATATATATTTGCCTGTTTCATATTCATGAAGACATTTGGGCACATTACTAGAAAAACTATTATCTTCACACACACACACACACACACACACACACACACACACACACACATTAAATGTGGTATCAGAATAAGAAAACCAGTGTGTTGCATGAACCTTCTACAGTAAAATGCCCTCAAGAACCTACTGACTGCTGGGCAGGGTCAGGGCTATTGCTAGCACCTCTCAGTAAGTAGTGTCCTGTGTATAAATCTCAGGTGCTACCAAGATTATTCCAGTGGAGGCTGGGCCCCCTGAAACAGGAGCATCTCCTCCCAAGACCACCGCAGCAGACCTGGTGCCACGGAGAGGTTACCAAGAATATGCCATTCAGCAGACCTCATATGAGCAGCCCATGAAGTCAAGCAGGTGAGTTGTCCCATGGGCTTTAACCAGAGGTGGGCTACGAGTAATATTCACAGAAAGCAGGAAAGGTCTGTACATTTGCTGGTCTGGATTCAATTCATAAGCTTATCTGTAAAGGGTCTTAACTGATTAGCTTAGCTGAAGAATTCAGCCCTCCATTGTGTCCTAGGATATACTATGTCCAAGGCAGAACAAAGTACCCTAGGAACTGAGCATTGACTTGTCTTCTCAGGGCACAACATGTTATCTAGTCAAATGTGTCATTAAACTATAAAAAGAAATGCAAGCAAGGCCTGGTTTGCACATACTGTGATGCTCTCACTTTATAGAGATATAGGCTCACTGTAAAAATCGAAACAACCCCATGGTGAGAGCTACTGCAACCCATAGTCTTTCTAGATTTTACTTCCCTTGCTAGTCCACTAAATAGACTTGTTATTTTTTCATGTTATTCTAATATATGTATATATGTATATGTATAGATATATTGTTTTGTTTTTTCAAATACGAAATAATAAGTGTACTTTTTTTTACATTTAAAAATTTTACTGCAACTTGAAAAATCTTTCAATTTCAGTACATATTAAAATTGTTTTCTTATGTGTTGCTATTGTAATTTAAACAGCTAAAAAAAGAAAGAAAGAAAGAAAGGAAGTCATCATTTATGGCTCAAGCTTAAAGTCAAATAGAGTCTGATCAGCATACTCACCAGATTTAGTATTTTCTCCAAAAGCAGGCCACTCAGAGCTCTGCTAGGTATTTGTCTAATTTAATAATAATATGTAAACAAAGAACAAAAGATTCTCTTGAGACCATTTAGGTCTCTCAACAGATGAGGAAATGCTGAAATTTGCTTATTTACTTAATGTTATGAATTCAGAGCTTCTTTCTTTTTTGTTCTTTGTAAAATGTATCACCTTTTGGATCATTTTGTCATTTGAGAAAGATCCAAATTGCTTTCTTGTAAGAAGCCTTGGGCTGACCACGCAGGCATACTAGTAGCTTTCAAATTTGAATATTTTAATTTCATCATGTGAGTTGTACTCTCTAGTATTTATGGAATGCAGTCATCTTAAGTGCTTTAAATTTAAAGAGGCAGTTGTATGAACTGTCTCATCAATACAGACCTTATATCTGTGGTAGGCACAGTTTAATGGTGCTAATTAATATTACTGCATGGTTATTAGTGTGCCATAAATCCTTGATTAGCCTAGATATGCCTTCCAGAGGTGCATTCACTCCTGCTTCCTTGATTTCCCTTGCTGTTCTTGTTTCTGGTGTGTGGTCACATACATACTTCTGTGCTTGCCATTCGGTAGCAGAAGAAGTCCCTCTCAAAGACCCTTCTCCAAGTTCACAGTTATTCTGCAGAGGGGCTGTTGTGCATCAGAGGTTTCATGCAGAAGCATGCTCCAGAGGCCATGGGCTCCTGGGGTCAAGTCCCTAAGCAGTTGTATATGTTGTGCAGATGCTTAGTTTTCTTAATTTTAAAATGGGTTGACGAGAGTGGGGATTAAATAGCCAGCACACAGCTTGTTGTAAGGACTACCTGATTATTAGTCAGAACCACTGCCTTCACATTCAGTGCCATCCGTGCCATGTTGAAAGTGATAGATTCCATGAGGCAGGTCATGATTTTATTCTCCACCACATATGAAATCTACTGCATGCCCCTGACATGTTGCCTGGTTTAATCAGTAGAAAATGTCAGTTTATTTAATGGCATATGGCGTTAATAAAGACAGTGTTTTCCCCCTCTGAGCTCTGACCCAGAGATGGTGGAAGAGGACAATTGGTAGTTAGTCAGCCGTGGATAAGAACTTCAGAGAGGAATGTGGTTCACATCAGCTGTGCACTTGCCCAGAAGCCTGGGATCCTGAGACCTGGATCACCGTTGGCTATGCTTGAAAATGCCTCACTAGCTAGCTGTTGCTCACCACAGGCAGGTACATCCCTGCCACCTAGTGAACTATAGATCTTGTTCCAAATGCATTAGCACCCATGTTCTCCATTTCTGGGAAGAGGTGGGCACATGGATAAAGACCAAGGGCCAATCTTTCCCTCAAGAGCGCCCTTCCCATGCAAACTTGCAAAGAGGATAAGAACCACCCTGACAGTTAATGGAATGAATAGGCAGGTGTGGACTATCAGATTTGTTGAATAAGCTCACCATGTCTAGTCTCTGGAGAAGGAGCTTGCTTCTGTTCAGGCATCCCAGAATAAACTTTGGATCTTTGGTGCTTGCTTGGTGACCATGCTGTGGGATTCACACTCCATTCCTCTTTTCTTCGTTTGCCACCACCTTTCCTGTTCACTAAGCTTTGACCAGATATTACCATAGCAGCTGTTCCCCAACAGCTTTTGTTCAATTAGAGGCACCTTTTTTCTCTTCACATATAATTTCGATGAGTGCTATGCTGCTACAGGACATTTCAGGGCTCCCTTCTTTCCCACTAGAGTTTTTGCTCCCCAAAAGACCAGCACTCTTTTTCATCATTGTTTATGCTTATCCTATTCTCACCCCGACTCTTATTTAATTGTTCCACCTCTATCCAGTTTCCTGTATCTGACTGCTGGCCTTTAGTAGGTAGTTCAAGCTTCAAGGTTTCTTCAGAAGTTAATGGTGCTATCATCCATCTCTAGGTTAGGTCCCACCCAGCTGAAGATCTTCACTTGTGAATACTGCAACAAGGTCTTTAAGTTCAAGCACTCCCTGCAGGCCCATCTGAGGATCCACACTAATGAGAAGCCATACAAGTGCTCCCAGTGCAGCTATGCCAGCGCCATCAAGGCCAACCTCAACGTGCACCTGCGCAAGCACACTGGAGAGAAGTTTGCGTGTGACTACTGCTCCTTCACCTGCCTCAGCAAGGGTCATCTCAAGGTGCACATTGAGCGGGTGCACAAGAAGATCAAACAGCACTGCCGTTTCTGCAAGAAAAAGTACTCGGATGTCAAGAACCTCATCAAGCACATCCGGGACATGCATGACCCTCAGGACAAGAAGGTCAAGGAGGCCTTGGATGAGCTCCGCCTGATGACAAGGGAGGGCAAGCGACAGCTGCTTTATGACTGCCACATCTGTGAGCGCAAGTTCAAGAATGAGCTAGACCGGGACCGCCACATGCTGGTCCATGGTGATAAGTGGCCCTTTGCTTGTGAGCTCTGTGGACATGGGGCCACTAAGTACCAGGCCTTGGAGTTGCATGTCAGAAAACACCCTTTTGTTTATGTTTGTGCTCTTTGTCTCAAGAAGTTTGTCAGCTCCATTAGGCTGCGCTCCCATATCCGAGAAGTGCATGGGACAGCACAGGAGACTTTGGCCTTTACCAGCTCCATCAACCAGAGCTTCTGCCTCCTGGAGCCTGGTGGGGACATCCAGCAAGAAGCCTTGGGGGACCAGCTGCAGCTGCCAACTGAGGAATTTGTATGCCCAGAAATGGATGTGCGCAAGGAGGAGACTTGTCCTGGGAAAGCTCAGCCTGAGGTAGGGCCGAGGGAGCTGGAGATTCCTGGAGAAGCAACTGCCCCAGCTGTGTCCTTGGCTTCCTCCAAGACTGAAAGTGCTTCCTTATCCCCTGACAAACTAGGAACCACTGTGGTCTCCTCTGACCTCAACCCTCTTGGAGTAGTTTCAGATGATTTTTTATTGAAAAATGATACCTCCTCTACTGAGGCTCATGCTGCCACTGAGACAACCTTGGATATACAGCATGGAGACTCAGCCCAGACTCAGGGTGAAGAAGTCACACTGCTGCTGGCCAAGGCCAAAAGTGCTGAACCAGACCCAGAGACCCAGAGTGACCAGAGCCCTTCAGATGGAGGGCAGAATGCGGTTGCTCTGCCAGCCAGTGAATCTGACTCTAACAGCTGTCTCAGGTCAAACCCAGTGGAGGCCTCAGACCTCCTTCCTACAGTGGCTGACGGAGGGGACCACCTTGGAATGTGCCCGCCTGACTCTTGCAAAACCTCCACAGAGCATCACCCTGGCAGCACAGCCTTCATGAAGGTCCTAGACAGTCTCCAGAAGAAGCAGATGAACACCAGTCTGTGCGAGAGGATCCGGAAGGTTTATGGAGACCTGGAGTGTGAATACTGTGGTAAGGAAAGGCTGTGCTGGTCACATGTGCCTTGGAGCAGAGCTTTCCTTCACAGCAGCCCTGTCCATTTCTGTCATGCTGTCATCACCTTGGGTTCCATTTGAGCTTATGTCTGTTTGCAAAGAACACCTCCTAAATGAGTCACCCTCCTCTGTGATAGATGGGAGTAGTGAATCCAAGTCAGAAGTCATGGAGTCAGCTGGGATGATGCAGAGCTGACCATGTTGGGGGTCATGTTGAGGGCTGCTCACAACTACCCTCTCCTGACCAAGAAGAACCCATTCTTCTGGTTTTCAGTTGTGGTTCCATCAGCTGGGTAAAGAGGTTAGGAGACTGGCTGCAGCTCTGTGCAGGGAGGCCCAAGCAGCTCCTTTCTAGCTGGTGGTGAAGGCTTGGCTCTGGAAGCTCCCAGACAGCAGGCAGTGCAGGAAGTGGGTAGAGAGTGTCTTGTAGCTCAGAGTGTCAGGAGGTCTCGGAGGTTCTTGGATTTGTGCATTTGCAGGGTGATGTTTGACATAATTGGCTTCCAATAAACATTTTCTCTCTCTTTTTCTAGCCATACACCATGTGAAAGATGGTGTAACCTTAATACTTGAAAACTGCTATTTTTCAAAAGTAATTTCCTGACAGAAGTGTGGTGGAAAGTGTGAAGGGCATAGCAGATAAAGGAGATAGATATGGTAGTTAAAAATGATGATAATTTTTTTTAAAAAAAACAAAATCAAGTTCAGTATAAAAGACTTCCTTGTTCTCATGTGAAAATATTTTTTTAGGCAAACTTTTTTGGTACCAAGTGCACTTTGACATGCATGTCCGCACCCACACCCGGGAACATCTGTATTATTGCTCCCAGTGTCACTATTCTTCCATCACCAAAAACTGCCTTAAACGCCATGTCGTTCAGAAACACAGTAACATCTTGCTGAAGTGTCCCACTGACGGCTGTGACTACTCGACTCCAGATAAATATAAGCTACAGGCCCATCTTAAAGTTCACACAGAGCTGGTAAGTAGCAAGCCCAAATGGCAGCCCCCACCTTCCCCTGGGGGCCCAGTGCTCTTGCGCATTTATGCATCCAGAGGTATTCCCTGCTGCAGGGGCGTGAACATGCTGCTCCCTCCAAGTGCAGAGGGGACCTTCTCCTGCCTCTTGATGCCTCACAGAGCTTCCACCCTCCAGCTCCTTTCGTAGTGAGTCTCAGATTAGATTGAACAAATTGCATTCTCTGCAAATTTTTTAGCATTTCAGGAAGTTTAAATAAGAAAAATCCGCAGAATGGAAATGAAGCAAAGGTTTCATAAATGACATTTGAAAGAATTATTAATAACAGGAATAATAATAGTTGCTGTAAGTGTTGTTGGGGGATTAAGTTGGATGATTGGATGGATTAGGTAATTATACCGGGAACAGTGTTCCATAGGCAACGCAAGTGTAGTGAATGTTAACGACCACTGTTGTCACATTAGTGGGGCATTTATTGTGAACATCAACAGCATCTAGGAAGCATTTTGATTTAAGAAGTGACATGTTAATCCAATCCAGACAGGCACAATGAGCATGTCTGGTTCTGTGGTGGTCCATCACACAATGATGCAAGGAGGGAATGTTTGTTTTTGCAAGGGCTAGTCTGATGGGAAGAGGTTAATACTCCTGAGAATGATTGAAGACTTCTTAACATGAAAAAGAAGCCACACCTGAGGCCCATGTGGCCTTATTTATGCTAAAGACAGCAGGAACAGAGCCACAGCACAAAAGGAGACTTCAGAAATTGGATGAGTTGCTCTGCTCTCCTGGTGTAAGAATCTCCAGTGGGTTTGTCTCTGAGGGGGTAGCCGAGGTTTTTGGAGGTGTGAGATCAGACTCCAATACCATCTCCCATACTCCCACAGGCTCTGTGGCCTCGGGAAAGTCACTTGTCATATCTGAAACCTGCTACCTTTGTTATAAAATGCACTCTTAAAGTCTGTGGTCACTGTTGTACTGCTATAAGGAAACCATGATCAAGTCAACTCTTAGAAGAGAAGACACTGTGGTGAGACCCAGGCATTCTTGGGGGAGACCTAGAGGCCTAGGGTCTTGAAGGCCCTAGATGGGGCCTGACCAGCCCCCGTTTTTAAAGAGCCGGTTACATGCTGCCTGCCTTCCTGTTTGTTCCTGAATTCTCAGAGAGGATTGATGCAATCACTGCATGAGACAGTTCAACTCTCCAAAAATTGCCTTAGGTTCAATTTTATATCAAAGAGTGTTTATATAAACCCCTTACTAAATATTAATCCTTTATATAATCAATTACCAATAAATAATTCCTACAATATCTGGTGCTCCACATTGGGCATGGACTTTTAAAACTCCGCAGCCCACCCCCTAAGCCACAATTCCAACAACAAGGCCATGTCTCTTAATCCTTTCAAACAGTGCCATTCACTGGTGTCCAAGCAGTCCTATCGATGAGCCTATGGGGGCCGTTCCCATTCAAACAACCATAAAGTCCATTATGTACATTCATACATGCACACTAATGTACAGAGGTACATATAAGCATGTATGCACACATATGTACCTAGACACACCTGCACATACACACACATCTGCGTATATTCTGTGTATTCCTAGTCTGTTGTTACTACAATGTTAAAATATAATGTGCCTTCTAAGTAGCTGAGCATAAGTTCCTGTCATGCTTGTTCTTGTCTCACTCTCTTACTCATATTGCAGGCTAGCTTTAGTTTGTTCTTGCTCTTTCCCTCCCTCCCTTTCCCTCCCCCATCCTTCCCCCTCTCCCTCCCTATCTAGTAGGGCGCGAGGTGGAGGTGGGGGGCATGTGATTAGTCCTTACTGTTAGGTTGGTGCTGAGGCTGAGGGAGTGAGGCCATTGTTAGAATAGGCTTTTGTTAAGAGTAGCCCTAGAGAATAGTGCTGGACAGAGAAGTCTGGCCTAAATTCTTGCTCCTCTGTGTACCTTGTGTTTGGCATGTGTAAAGGAACTACTCCATGCCTCAGTTTACTCATGCAGGTGAAGATGTGGTGAAGAAGTGCATGCAAGTGCCTAGCAGTGCCTGCTGTGGACTTTCAGCACGGTCATCAATCTTACTATTTTGAAGGTAGCTACTCTGGACTGAGTTTTCAAACCCAGTTGAAATGGTTGACTGGAACTAAGCCAGTGTTCACTGAAACATTGACTGTGCAGCCTAGGCTGCCTCTTGTTACACATTCAGAATTTGTCTGTTACTTGTGAATGTCCTGGAGCTGCTGGTCTACGCTGGTTATTTTCTTCCTCAAACACCCAATTCTCAGTCTCTTGACCACATTCTGAGTGTTGGGGTCATTGGGGATCATCAGGAATATGCCTCTGATGTATTTGGTATTGACTTTTTTATTTCACTTCTTACCTATAAATGGCTATTGTACGTGTAATCCTCTGAGAAACAGTCAAGGCTTTCTTGTGGACAGCAGTACTAACCTTAGGGACCTCTGAGATTAGTGTTGTTGACTGTTGATGTTCTCTCCTAAAAAGGGGCGCATAGAGAGGGTCACTGGACACACACCTGACCTCAGTCATTGTTTCTTGTACCCCACAGATATCTAAGTATAATTATATCTACCCTAATTGCATGTGGCTTTGGGATCGCCGGGGATGCTAGAGTGTGTTTATCGTGGGAATGTTATCTGAAATACTTGGAACTCCATCTACTTAGCTGTCATTAGTTCTGGGGTGATTCTTTTCTTCGTGTGGCTCCTTTGGGGTCACATAGCTCTAGTAAGTAGCTTCTCATCTGTGTCCTGTAAATAAGCTCTCATACTCATTGGTTACCTAAGTTAGCCTTTAGTGGAAACATACTTTGGTTTGTCATTGGTGCTCTGTAAGTGGGTAAGTGTTTGATTGCTTCTCCCAGAGAGTGTGCACACAGCACTGGCACTTCACTTTTCTACTTTTGTAGTGTTGAGTATGGCTGTGACATTTTTCAGAGCACTCATCTTACCTTTACAACATGTAATAAGCTCTAGGAAGGTCGCCCTTGGGCCAGAAAGCTGCTGGTTGGCTCTTGTAGCTACTTCGTAGGTTTTTACTTAATTCCCATGTCACCTCTAGGAGTTAGGAATCATTTTCTCTACTGCACAGAGTCTGGTGTTCCCGTGTCCATCATGCAATAACTTGGTCCATGGTTATGCCATGAATGAGGGGTGACAGAATCCATTCCATGGATTTATCCCTGTCCCATGCTAGTTATTTGGTGATAACATGTCATTGGTCTTAGATATGCTTTACTTGGTGAGTCTCTTGGACACATGTACATCGTCTGAAGGAATGTGGTAGGTAGATGGACTTTGGCCAGGTAGGCAGAGACTAAGTGGTAGATATTCCTGTGTTACAAAGTGGCAGCCATTCCTCAAGCTACACAAGTTAATGTCTGTACATTGCTGTTGAAGAAGTACAGAATTCTGATGCAAGGAATGTGGCTCAGTTAACCTCACAAGAGATACTGTCCCACTTCTCATTGAGATTGTGTATGTGTGTGTGTTTTTATATATATTTATTTATATATATATGATTTTATATATATATATATATATATATATATATATATATATATATATATATATATATATGTATATATAGGATCTCTCTCAGTTACCCAGGTTGGCCTTGGACTCATACTATTCCTCTTGCCTCAGCTTCCCAAATTCTGGGATTGCAGGTTGAAACCACTTTGCCTAGCCCAGTTGAGGAACCTAATTTATTGCTGTTTCTGAAGCAGGAAGCTCTGTGCTCTGTGTGCCAGGCACTTCCTATACAAGTATGACTGTTCTTTCCTGCAAGGTGTACTCTGCCTTATGTAGATGTAAAAATTTATTTATGATGAATAGCTCGACAATGGGACATGGATAGCAGCTCAACACACTGTCTTCCTCCCCAGACACTTGAGGGGTGTGGAGCATGGTTCTGAAGTTGAGGGGATTTGGGCCAAGAAAGAAGGTGAGGAGGAAATGGTCAGCGAAACCTTGGGCAAAAACTACTGTTCAGACTGTGATCTCATGCTAAGAAGTTGATCTGCAGAACATTTGTTCCTGAAGGGAAGGACTGTGCCACTGCAGTGAAGAGCACCTCTGTGAAAAGACACAGTTTTTGAATCTGGGTGACATTTGTCACTGGATGACATTTGTCACTGGAGCTTGTTGTAACTTATTACTGTCAGGCAGCTGAGGATAGCACCTGCCCTTCATAAGTCTGCTTCCCTTCATATAGATGCTGACGAAGGTGTTAGCTCTAAAATATTCCACATCTACAAGGAGGGTTGTTATTATTTAAGCTCTGTATTAATTTGTGATGTGCATGTGATATAATTTGTTCTTTGTGTGGTGGTATTTAGTATTTACACAGAGTTATGCAGCTGTTGGCAACTTTAGAACATTTCTGTTACCCATTGGAAGGTGTTCCTGTTCCCTGTCATCACTCACATCCCTGTCCCTGGGCTCTTTGTGTGTCCATAGTTTTACCTTTTCTGAACATTGTATATAAAAGGAACATAAAATGTGTGTGCTATAAATAAAGTTTTTTTTTTATGACTAGTATCTTTTTTCCATCTATGTGGTAGCAGGTTTCATGCTTGGCTCTTTTGTAGAGTTGGGCAATACTCTCCTTGAGTCGATGAGCATTTGAAGAGCATTTTTAGTGCTGATTATGTCAGAATGTAGCTTTCAGTGACATTGCCTTACATTCAGAGGATTTGAGCTAATTCTTGATGAAATCAGTTTGGTAACTCATGAATGTTAACTGTGGAAATCTTTCCTTTAAATTTGTAAAACTTTAAAGCGTTTTCTTCCATCCATGTTTAGTAAATCACCCTTAGCAGCCACTTTTCTTAACTCTTGTTAACATACTCCCATCATCAAGGCGAGGGATGTAGAGCTGAGGACAGAGCCCAGCCTTCTACCTCTTCTGACTACATGTCTTTTTGAGCATAGTGGTAGCCTTTCTGTAGCTGTGGCTGAGTTCCAGGGAGATTGTGTGTGTAGCTTATGATGTAAAAGCACCTTGTCATGTTACTGTGGTCTGGCTGAGGACCTTAGTCACATCAGCATCTGATTGGTTCAGGTGGTGATACTGTTCTTACTAGGAAACCATGGGAACTAGAGTGGTTTTTGGTCTCTCTTGGGCTTGGTTTCCTTACCTGTGCACTTGAAGAGGGCATTAGAATTGTTATAATGTTGGCTGAGGTGTCAGTTTGGTTTTAACATTCCTGCTTTAAACACAGATTCCCATGTACAACAAAGGTTAAAATACCGTCCTCTACCTCCAAATGAGCCTACATATCCTGACATAGTCTGATCGTATCATGTTGCGGAAATAATCTGGCAAATTTGTCAGTTTTTGTGACCCTGACAATAGTTCACCTCTAAGAATACATAAAAGAGTGATGGCCAGTGTAGTTTCTTTTCACTGCCTCTACTTATTACTAAGTCCCTGGCATCAATTTATGGTAAAGGAATGCAGCCATCCTCCATGGAAATTGGTCCAAGAACTTCCTTCATTGGGCATTCTGACATGGTCAAAATCTTTGTGAAAAGTGATGTATGCCTTGGTTCCCTTCCTGTTGCTGTGGTAAGACACTAACAAAAGCAACTTTTAAATTATTAAAACTTCATGAAGAGGAGATTTGGGAAAACATGATTCCAGTCAAGAGCAACGGAGCTTTAGATTCTGGTGTATTAGTATTGCTGGAGGATGCCATTAGGTGGCTGGATTCCTGGGTTCCTATTAAATACATGTGTAAACTGTTGATCTTAGTGATTTAATTGGTGACTTCCCTGAAACCCAGCATCACAGTAGCATTGGTTAGGAATGAGACCCATGGCTTCCTGCTGTCATCCTATCTGGAAGTAAGACTCTGGAAGTCTGTTACTCAAAGAAAGGACCCCTGCTTCTGTTTTGTGTTTCTCTCAGGATACCTGAAAGATGCCCACACAGAAGCTGCAGTCCAGACCTGAGAGTGTCTTAAGATTTTGAAGGGGTATAGTCTTGCCCTTCAACCTCTTTTAGGCCTATGTCCTGGAAATGAAGTCACTAGTGTTTCCCTCCAGGATTGCCCTGGGATCATACTGTGATAATGTTGGTAAGGATAAAATTGATGTCATGCATGTGAGGCTTCCATGATGGATGCTGGCTGCTCTTCTCTTCCATTACCTCCTCCTTGTCTCTTTAGCAGTGAGAGTGGTGGTGTATTTGTCCAGTGTCTGCTGGCTTCTTTGTAAGTGTGTAGAATACTTGGCCTTGATCTTTGAGCAGCACTTTGTTTTTTTTTTCTGAACAATATGTACTTTTTAGATAAACTAAAATAATAAATTGCCTAAAAGCACAGAGAAAGTAAAGAAAGATACTTTCTATATCTTTTCAGAAATAATACCTGATCAGTGTGTATCCATGTGAACAGAGGAAAATGTAGTGCAGGTGACTGATAGATAAGAATGTGGTTACATACGATCACAAAACATTGATTCTGGGTTATCCCATTTGGGAGTTTTACCTTCTGTGCAGCAGCCTTCAGGCTCCCAGAGCTTCCTGTGGGGAGAAGAGGTTCCTTGTAGCCTAGGGAAATAGAACTGTCTTTAGCAGAAGGAAGCTTTCCCTCTGTAACCCTAAATCCAGCCCATTCTGGTGTTATGTTCCAATCTGTCACAACACAAGTGTCACCTGTCTAGTTATTGCTGTGGCTTCTGCAACCCCTACATTGATGGGTGGGTTTTCTGTGTGACATATCTTTTGCTAACTTATAAGAGCTCAAAAATCTGCTGCCTTTGTCCCAGCACAGTTTCTGGTATGTAACCGACACTGTGACTATGACCTGTTCCTGAGTAGTTTTTCAGAGTGAGTGCCAACTTTCTTTTGGGGCTTGATGCCAGTATTTTATAGGGAGGTTCACATGTGTCATATTTATATACTTACGGGGGGGGGGGTTGATTTGATGTTCTGCAGCCAGTGTGGGCCTGAGAACTCTCTACGTCTCTGGAGGCCAGTATACCTGCCAGTGAGACAAAGGGCAGATGAGGTCTCCTGGGTGATAAACTAGTCTCCTAGCCTTACAAAGGGCTCTTTCTGCATCTCCTGACAGTCTCATGCTGACATTCACTTCTTTTGGGGCACAAATGGCTTTGAAGGCATCTCTGATGGAGCAAACAGACTCCAAAGGCTGAGCTCTTAGCTACCCCATGGCTAGCTTTCTCGTGTTCCCTGCCTTTGCCAGGGGCTCTTTTAGCCATAGTTCTTTTAAGTTTGCTGACTGTGTTTGGGTTTCATCTGCAACAAGACACGGAGTTTCTGAAAAAGAAGTAAACAAATCCTAAGAGTCTACCCTTCTCCTAGCCCCCTCTCCCACTGTCTGTGTCCTGACAATCTTCAAAGACATCAAGAAACAGAGCCCCTGATAAGCTCTAAGATAAATTGCTTTCAGACTATCAGGGATTAAAAAAGGAAAAATCAAACAGCAAGGACTCAGGGGAGATCAGTGTAAACTACTTCAAAGCTTCTCTGAATGCCTCCGTCAGCTCTGATGACAAGGGCGGCAGGGACAGAGGTGAGAGGGCAGCCAGGGTGCCAGAGAGGCCTTGAGAATCTCTCTGAGATGGCACTGTGGAAGGGAATAATGGGAGCACATTGAGAAACCCCAAGCCCATGTTGTCAGTGGCATTGGCTGGCCAGAAAGTTCATGGCAAGGTTTTGTGTGTGTGTGTGTGTGTGTGTGTGTGTGTGTGTGTGTATGTGTGTGTATTTCATTGTAGAAAGCTTTATCTTTTGTTATATGTTTTGATCATATTTACCTCAGACTCTTCTCCCTAACTCCTTTAAAGGATTCCTGGCACATAGCAGCTATATGGTAATGTGCTAGTGCCATAACCCGATAAGGCACTGGGTCAGATAAAAGAATTCCTGGCCACATGGTAAACCCAACATGGTGCCAACAGAACACACTGAGTATGGAAGGCACGCCCTTAGGTGTGGCTACGTAAATCTGTGCCCAGCCATTCTCTTAAAAGAGATGCCATGTGAAAGTCTATCTCTCTTTCTCTTCTGCTTCTCTTCTTTTATACTTGCCTGGCAACTCTCCTAAATAAACTCTAGTGTGGCTGCTGCTATCTAATGTGTCTGTTCTCATTGTTCTCATGTGTGAAATCAACACCCTCCCACATCTATACCCCCCATCTTTATGTTCTTTTTCTTTTTAAATAACCACCACCTCCAATTTGTCCTCTTCATACACTCCTGTGTCTGGGTTCTTCCACTAGAGCATGGTCAGCCTATCAGAGCCTACAGTTTTTAAAGAGAACCCCCATCCCCAGAAGCTGGTGATTTTAAATAGCTTCTCAAATAGGGCTGAGGGCTCATGAGTTCATATCCATCCCCCCCCACACACCCCGCTAGAATACTGACTGGTTTGATCTTGTGTTCATTTCCCTGACCTTCTGTTTCTTAATCTATAATATAAATGTGAATGACTTTTATTTGAACATGCTTGCGTATCTCAATCTCATGTGAAAGCTTAGTGCAAGCAGTATTTTGAGTGCTGAGGACATCTTGTACTGTTGGGTTATCGAGTAGCCCTGGAATGTATGATTGAGCCTCGTGGCTGCCCTTTGTGCCTTCCTAGAGTTCTCTGATCTGAATCTTCCTCAGGCTGTGTAGAGCTGAATGGCCGTCCATTAAGTAAGGATGCATTGTATGTCTGGTTTTGATGAGATTTTGGCTGCTGGTTGTTATGGCAGTAATAGTATTGATGATGGCAGGATAGTGACACTGGAGATGGGCGTGGTAACAATGTTGGTAGTGCAGGTAGCAGTGTTGGTGGTGATGATGGTGGTGATGATGGTGGTAATAGTGGTGATGGTATTTAATGGTAGTTGTAATGGTGTTTGTTTTTAGTGGTGGTGATGATGATGGAATTTGGTGATCATGGGAAGGGTAGTGTTTTCTTTCTACAGAACATACACTTAAGATAGTTAACTTTTTTTTTTCTTTTTTTTTCTATTAAGGACAAAAGGAGTTATTCTTGCCCTGTATGTGAAAAATCTTTTTCAGAAGACCGATTGATAAAGTCACATATCAAGACCAATCATCCCGGTAAGGTTATGAATTTTAGAATAGATGATTAATTTTTAAACACTTATGTTTATTTTAAAATATAATACTGTATGTAAGCTGTGCCAGCTAGGAATGAAGAGGGAACATGTGAATGAATTCAGTATTTAAAATACTTTTCCCTTGGGGAAACCTTGTATCTGCCTTGCTTCACCCTGTATGGTGGCATGCTAACCACATGTACTCCGGATACTGTCGTTTTACTACTATGGGATCTTTGAGGTGGCTCTTACCTTAACATCAGACTCCATTGTCATATTTAGTAGAGCATATGGAGCAGACCTGGGCACGCTCTGTGTTATACAAATATCAGCAAAACCCACCTCTTTTTCATCCCTGCCTCTTCTTATTTAAACGTCTATTCCACCCTTGATAGAAGAGAACTGTGACTTTTCTCTTAAAAGTAGAGGGTTCTGACAGTTAGGTTTTAGCTGGGGCTTACAGAGCTTGGACCCTTTGTCAGTGTGGGAACTTGTGGGTTGTGTCATTCCACGTTAACCTTTGTCTTAGGTCCAGTGTGAGCTGAAGACAGCATTTAAAAGCACTGCCTGTTGTTCATAAATACAAAACGATACAAGGAACCCTATGTGTTCATACCTCAGCTTCCAAATGGTTCTACATTTCCCAAGCTCTTTTTGCATGAATCCATCCATGAACTTTTTTCTTTCTAGAATATTCCAGTTTATCCCATTTAGTTTTCCTGTGAAACACTTACCTCTAATGAATAATGGTTTGGCTTAGCTTAACTTCTATGTGGCCTATAAAAACAATGCTAACAATGATTCTTGCTACCTCTGAGGATATTGTGTATGGCCACTTAAAATTTCACCAGTTGAGCTAAGATTTTTTTGTATAGCTTGTTTGAATGGAGCTGCAATGTCTTAGGACTGAGTCACTTATATTCCTTGTATTCTGCGAAGCCCCCAGTCTCCAGTCTGTTTGCTAAACCAGTGATTTCTGGGTGAAGCTGAGTTACGTTTCCTATGGAAAGCCCTTGCTCTTTATTTGTCTGCTCATTGCTTTGCAGTGTTTTCCCATTATTCAGGTTGCACATTAGCAGGTACGTAGACCTCCAACTTGATTAAATTCAAGTTTAGCCTTTTCAGTAACAATGCTGTTTTTTGATAATAATGAGGCACTTCCTGGATATTTCTTACATATGCATGCAGGAGCCACTGAAGTTTATTTACCTCTTACCTGAAGAACAAATTTCCTTGTCTTCTCTGATTGCCACCCTGCTTTTTTGCCAGAGGTCTCCATGAACACCATTTCTGAGGTTCTTGGAAGAAGGGTCCAGCTGAAAGGGCTAATTGGAAAGCGAGCCATGAAGTGTCCATATTGTGATTTTTATTTCATGAAGAATGGCTCAGACCTTCAGCGACACATCTGGGCTCATGAGGGTGAGTTGCCTTTCCATCTAGAGCATTTGTTGAGTTTTATGCTGTGTGCTTTACGTGGAACTACATAGGAGGAAGTTTATCTTCACATGTTCTGGAGTTAGGATTTCTTTAATATGGAGATCAGAGATTAAGACCATGATGTTAGTTGTGTTTGTGGTTTATAGAGGTATTCTACTCTTCCTAGCTTTGGTTATAACTGTGGTAAATTAGGTCACCATACTTTGCTTACTGGGAAACCAGTTTCCTGAGAACAGGAAAGTCCATGTGTTACTCTGGGCAGTTCCAGTGCCCAGTGCCATGCACTGTATGTAGCTGGCATTGACAAACTATGAATGACGGTTGGGAAGTAAAGAGAGCAGCAGGAGCCTTGCAGTTTTGGCATTGTGGAGCATTAGCATTTACATTGTAGAGAGGAGACTAGAAGGTAGACATTCTGAGTGGAAATGAGGTAGTCCAGAGAGGCGTTGGGGCTGTGCTCAGGGGTGCTTGACCAGGTATGAAAGTGTTGGAGAGCCATTTGCTGAGAGTCTCAAATCTCCTGTGATCAACCTCATTCTTTGCCCCTAGAGGAGGATGTTGCCCTCCTGGGCACGGGGAAGGTATAAGTAGCAGCAATGCTTGTTAGTGCTGTGTTACAATGAGGTTTTCTGGTCCTGGGAGGCCAGAGGTCCAGACCCACAGATAAGCCGTGCCAGACCCCTTAGCTGTCCACTGCTGCTTAGCCCCCCAAAATGATTTAGACTCTTATATTAAGTTCATGCTGTTTGACCTATAGCTCAGGCACATTGCTAGCTAGCTCCTTCATCTTAACTCAACCCATTCTCATTAATCTGTCTGCCACGTGGCCCATGGCTCACCTGTGTTCCTTATATGCTTCTTCTTGGGCGGCTGGCTCAGTCTGTCTGACTCCGCCCTTCTCCTACCTGTGCTGTGATTTCCCCTCCTACTTCTTCTATGGTGCCTGTTATGGGCCAAAACAGCTCCTTTATTTAAAGATTGAGATTCACAGCATACAGAAAGGCATTCCCACATAAGTGCTGTGGATTAGTTTGTTCCTCCTGCTCAGGAGCCTACAGTAATTTGCACAGTATATGAAGGAGCTGGTAGGAAGAGAGAGACTCCCACTTGAGGGAAGAGAGAAGATAGGAACTGAGGCCCAGTGCTGAAGTTGTGGGGTGCTTTCTTCTTCACCAGCACTTACTGGGAACTGTGGGTCCCAGGCATGATGCTTAGTGCTTTGCCCATGATACCTGGTCAGTGTGTTTAGGGACTGGAGAGCCAGGTATTGTTTTTACCAGTGAGGAGCACGAGGCTTAGAAAGTTAAGAAATATTCATGCCACACAGCCAGGAAGTAACAGAACTGGGATTTGTTCCACGTGGCATGATTCTAAAGCTCTGTTCTTCACATCTCCACTGACTTGAACTGGGAGAAAGTGATAACCTGTGAGGAGGCAGGAATGGAGGAGTGACAGTGATGGTGAGATGCACACCCATGTCATTGTCTGAGGACATTGAAGGAGTTCGTTGCTAGGAGTTTTCTCAGCAGAGGAGGAGGCAGGAGCCTCTGTATGGGATTGGTTCAGAATGGTGCTCATGGGAATTGTCTGGGAGTAGAGACAACCGAGGAACCGGATAGTGATGGAAATCCAGGGAGATAGGAGCCTGGGGATTAACAGTCTGTTCTCCTGCGTGATAATGCTTGTGTGGCAGACACAGGGCTGGAGTAGGAGGACACTCTCCAGTCTCCCTCACCATCTGTGAGATGCAGGATGGGCAAACCTTCCATCTTCCTGACTTTCAGTTCACTTG
Source organism: Phyllotis vaccarum (assembly GCA_033318265.1). Lineage (NCBI taxonomy): Eukaryota > Metazoa > Chordata > Mammalia > Rodentia > Cricetidae > Phyllotis > Phyllotis vaccarum. Next base: position 33,178,714 of record JARWLC010000001.1, on the reverse strand, counting down.
CCCCCAAAGCACAAGTATAAGTGTCTTGAGTTTTGCTGTGGGATCAGAGAGATAGTTTCTGAATTCTTCAGAAGGCGGCTCAGTGTGTGTCAGTGTGAAGGCTCAGGCTTAGTGTGCAGACAGCACTATCACATTTACAGAGGATGCAACATTAATATTCTATATTGAGTATTTGGGAGAAATCCACTCTTTTTATAAACTTAGGAATTTTGATAAAGGTTCAGAAATCTGTTGTGTGTTGGATTCTCATGGCAGTTTCCTTTTTCACTTGTCTGTGAGATCTTCTATAATGAAGAAGTCTACTTACCCACACTGCAGTGTTTGGGATTCTTTGGAGCTAATCATTGCATTGTACTGCATGTATTATCTCTCCCAGCTCAGTCCCAAAGTAAGACATGGGACAGAAGCAATAGAGAAAGATGTGAAGACTAATAAGAAAGGGACAGAATCAAGATAAGCAAGTCCTGGGTCCTGTCCACAGTCATAGACATTGGCCACACACGTGGACTTTAATGACTCACCAGGCTTGTGTTGCTCAGAGGATATAATAATTCAAAGTTCCATAGAGGTCAAGAAATAGATTTGCGATGAACCACGGCAGTTATTCTAGTACTGACTCTTGGTAGGTAAAAGCCTGAGAAGTGGAGTAGGCACAATATCTTGAGAATAGTTCAATGTGAGTCATTGGCATACAACAAATATCCAATGTAGTATAGTTCTGTTTATTTTATGTATGGGAATATTGGAAGTATGGGACATGTTGGGAGTAAGCAAGGGCACTGCTGTATTCTGATGGATGTTTTACATGGTGTGAACTATTTATCTGGATCCCCACACATATGTGCACAAACACTTGTAAATATACATCTATACATTTCTCCTTGGTAGGTGTGAAGCCCTTCAAATGTTCTTTGTGTGAATATGCAACTCGTAGCAAGAGCAACCTCAAGGCTCATATGAATCGCCACAGCACTGAGAAGACCCACCTCTGCGACATGTGTGGCAAGAAATTCAAATCCAAAGGGACATTAAAAAGTCATAAGCTCCTTCACACATCTGATGGTGAGTACCTGAACCCCGATGACCTGTAAATGTGTGGCTGGAAGCTGATATGCCAAAGCCAACATTTATATCCAGATACTTTTATATCCGGAAAGCACTGTATTTTGTAGGATGCACACTTTTAAGGTTACAAGGTACTGTTTGCTGTATCTCCAACCTGTGACCAGTGATAAACAATGTCTCACTTACAACATGCTCTGCGGATATGTGAGCATGTGTTGTTGGGGTAGGAAGAGAGTGGTTGCTAGAGGATGTAAACTATTAATGCTTGGTTCTGGACGTTTCTATCTTCTTTGGCCTTCCTTCCTTCTTACCTTGAGCCTGACTGGAGAGACAAGTGTGGTGGTGCCTGATCTGAATTTTTAAGTTGATGCATTTACATCAAAGCTACCTCAGGGTTGCCACTATTATGTTCAAAATAGGGCTTAGCCTAAAATATAAATAATACGAGTTGCTAAGTGTGTGATCTATGAAAGTGGGTTCCAGGGGCAACAAAACCATAAATATCAGTTTCTATTTCAAGATGCCATCATTTAGATGGTTTAACAGAAGAACAGGTATGCATTTGAAGGTATATGCTTAGATGTGGGGAGCTCAGAAAGCCTGTCAAGGGCCAAATTTCTGATGGGTGGTAGGCACACAGTGTCCATGAAACCTTCTGGTATGGGTTTCACAAAGAGAAAGTCATTGAGAAACACAGGCGACCAAACTACAATATCTTACAAAGTTTTGACTTAATTAGAAACTTCAGTTGGGGGGCGGGATTTGTGGATGCTCCATGTAACATAACTAATAAAATTTCTTGATATATTATTTTAGCATAATTAGATATAAAAATTAGGATTTACTATATAGATCAAAGTAAGTTCTATTGTTTTTTTAAATTCTGGACTTAGGAGATGATGTGTCTGTTTCCATGGTGTGTCCTGGGAGTGAGTCCTGCTGGGCGTGTGCTAACTGGTTCCTTGGCAAGAATCAGACTGAGCTAGAGGAGCTTAGTGAGAAAGACTGAATGCGTCGATGTGAGTCGTTAGAATTAGAACCAGGACCTTGTAGGATGCTGAAATAATGGCTCCTGGCTGTTGAACAGTACTTTCTTTTAAAAAAGAAAAGTCATAATCAAAATGAAAAATAAATGGGATTGGGTATACTCAGTGGTGGAGTACTTGTCTAGTATAGACAAGACTCTAGGTTCAATCCCTCACACTGCAAACAAACAGAGATAAAGTCAGTGATACAGGTCATCATTACACAGGGATAATGAAAGTATTCATGTCATGTAGTTAGTGATGAATTTTTTACCTTCTCAACAATGGCCTTGCTGATCTTGCATTACCTGAGGTTTTGTTTGTTTGTTTGTTTGATTGTTTGTTTGCAGGAGCTGTATTCCTTGGCATGGTAGTCTATCTCTCTCTAAAGCCCATATTCATGAAAGCCATCAATCTCCAGAGCCACATTGTCCCCTGGGTTGTGGTAACAGTATTAGGAGGGCATTCACGGAGACTCTGAAAGGGCTAAGTGGTCTTAAGTTTGATTCTGAAATCTGGGTTGAGGCTACAGAAAGCCGTCTACTCAGACAGACCCTGGGCAACTGCTTTGTACATGGAGGGAGGGGACCAGTATGAGCAATCTGGTCAGAACAGCAATATGGCCTCCCTGCAAGGGACTAGCCTGGCAAATAACATGGAGTTTTTCTCAGCAAGGTTATAGAAATTTGCAGTTTTATTTATTTATTTATTTATTTTCTAACACTTTTGAGAACTTCGTTATACTGAGAAAAGAAGAGATGAGGCCTTAACATGTCCTGGGTTTCTTCGCTTTGGTGTGTTGTGATTCTAGTCGGTAAGAACAAGGAGGGTCAGCTGTGTGGCATGACGTGTCTGAGGCTCGTTCTTTCTCCTCAGGCTGCTGTGCCTGTGACCTGTTTCCTTTGGACACTTGCTGTGCACTCCTGGTTTTGAGGGCTGGCTGCTAAGAGCACTGAGCTTGGGCTAGCTGGCTGCTGGCTCCTGCCTTCGTCCTCTTCAGACTAGGTGCTCTTCCTTCCCCTTTTATTTTATTTAAAAGGCTTTGAATTTCTCCCTCCGATACCATGTGTAAAGTAGAGACTTTGAAAGGGTTTTATGTCCCTGAGTGACTTTTGTAGCATTCCTGTTGTATCTCTTTGATTTCATTGAGCTCTGTGGACCTGAGTGCTTTGTGGGGCTCTATAAATATTCCCCTAGGTTATCATTTGCTTTTATTCCTTACGATCTCTTTTTATAGAGAGAAGTAAAAGAGCTTTGCTCATTTAAATTTATCAATATTTTCCTTTATGTGTTTGCCCTCTGAGTTTTCTATGATAAAAGAAACCTCTTTTTTTCAGAACTAATTTTTTTACCTTAAGTTTTATTTATGATTTTATAACATTTATGAAATTCCAGTTTCTTAAAATTTGTCTTGGTGTATGCAGAATGTTAGGAATCTTCATTTTCACACAGCTGTCTACTGACTCAGGTTATTGATAGAGAAATCAATCCTTTTTGTCTAATTTTGCTGTTTGAGAATTCCCTAAGATAATGTGTTTCATTCTGAGATTTTGGTTTGTCTTTGATGGGTTTTGTTTTAGGTCATTGCTTTAAAAGACACCGTTTTAGCTAATGTACTTTTACAATATATTATTCTATTCTATTTTGGTTTTGTAAGAGACTTCTGGGGTATTTCATTGAATTAGAGGATAGTGAGTTCTGACATGGCCAGTACCTGTACTCCTTACTGTAGTGCCCTGATGAAACTGCCAGTTTTTAACCATATTAGGGACTTCATATGAAGCAGTCAACACTGTTTAAAAGTCTGCAGGGATGATTTATTTGGTCTATAGCATATTATCTGATGAGGAAAAATTAAGCTCTTTGCTTGAGAAACCACACAGAGTAGGTAGAGCTGAGAACCTTGGTTTGAATGCTGTTTACCAATTCTTTGCAAGGTGACTAAAGCAGATGACTTCTCTGTTTATATCACTGGACTGGGGCTATTTATACTCTGCAGTGGAGTACTTCTCATGCCGTGGTAAGGCCACTGTGCTTCATGTTTACTGAACTTCTTCCTGCAAGCTTTGAATGCTCTTTATGTGGAGGCGTTCCATGCAGTAATGTCCTACTCTGTTTACCAAGCCCCAGCCCTGCTTAACTGCCCACTGCATGTCTGCTTGGGGATGTCTGATCCTTAGATGCACACCACCCATTTCACTATTTAACACCAGTTTCTGCTCTTCCTTCACATACCCTATTTTCTGCGAGCTGGGGATCCCCAGACAGTGTAATGGGATAGTAAATATTTTAGGTTTTGAGTACCACATGTAGTTTCTTCCACATTTTTATCTTCTGCTTTTGTTTTTACAAACAGAATTGAAAAAAAAAAAACTTTTTTTTTTTTTTTTTTTTTTTTAAATACAAAGCTCTGTTCTTAACACTCATATATATAAAAGCAGGGAGCAGTGTGGATTGGCTATGGGCCTTAGGCTACTGACCCTCCTGTATCCAGCCTTAGTGAATGGCTGTTCATTTTCAGCTGCTCTGGTGAGAAACCAGGATAGTTTGGACAGCCTTGTTCTCTCACTGGGAAAAAAATCCATTAGCAAGTTGCTCTCTCCCACATGATCCAGAAATTGCCTATTAGTCAATAGCTCAGGTGCCCCCCCTTTTGTCTGTAACACTGCCCTCTCCCCCTTTTAAAATACAACACTTATGTCTAATTGGACTTTTCTCAGGCATATATAAAAAGAAAACAGAGAACAAATTTTATGGTTTTCTTAAAATGTGCTACTGTTTGAACCCAGCAGCTCCTCTGCTTGACCCTGGAGATGGCAGCAAGGGCTGTTCACTCAGGTCATTGCCCAAGCCTTCAGATGCACTGATGATGACCAAGTCCATCTTCAGAAAGTTCTCCCACGCTGTCACATTTAATCTGCCGGTTTAGTTCTTGACACTCTGTGGTCTCTAGAAAAGTGTTTATTGGCCTCAATACCTGTGTATATTTGAACTTTTTTTTCCTGAGGGCTTTGGGAGTTCTAGTTTCTGATGAACCATTCAGTTTGTAGTAGTCTACCCTTTGTTCATGGGCTAGTGGCCTGCTGTAATTCCACTGTGTCTGCTGCACTGATGCCCTTTCCATATTGTAATTTATAGGAAGATACAGCTTTGTGGTCCTCCCTCAGAAATAAAAATGTGCTTCTGTCAGCTTTATGCCCCATGGTTCTGTCTTTGACTATGGTGGGCACAATAACCATTCCTTATAAAACAGACTTTGGTTTAGAATAGTTTTGGTGACTTTTCTTTAGATTAACTATAAAACCCAAAACTTTGTTTGAAAATACCATACTAAAACCCAATACTATGTATTGATAATTTAAATAAAAGGTTTTGTGTGTGTGTGTGTGTGTGGTGCTGGGGAATGAACAAGCATTCTGCTATTGAACTACATTCTCATCTCCTCGAGCAGAGAATTTTGAAGACATTTTGGAATGCCAATCAAACTGTATGCACGTACCAAAAATGCATGTTACATAACCATGTTTACAGTGTATGCAGTATGTACTGTCATGACTGCTAAGAGCTGTTGTAAATCATTCTTGCTTTTAGACACATTTCAATTTACAGATAAGATGTGAAAAAATATGTCTCCGAACTGCTAAAAAGAGCATACTTCATCTAGTTTTCAGCATGAGCCCAGGTGAAAAGAATTGTCCTTCTGTCTCTAATTTCTCAGATCAGGTAGTGGTCTCCTCACTGCTCATCCACCTCTGCCCTGTGGCCTGTTTTCCGTCCAGAGCTGGTAACTCTATTGAACCTCAAGCCAGATCTGTACCTATAGGATCAGAGTCCTGTCTCAGAGAGAGTGTACACATTCTGCGTCAAATCTGAAGTTCTTTGTGGGGCTGTGTGGGCCTTGTAGCTCACCCGTCTCTCTGCTCTCATCTCTTCTTCCTCTCCCTGTCTCCCAAACACATGGTAGGTATTGTCAGGCCTGCTAAGTGCATACTGCCACCCCCATACTGGAATGCCCCCCCCCCCCAACAGAAATTTTGGTTTTTCCTGAAGAACACTTCTGAATGAATATTTCCTGAGTACCATGTATCTGAAGTCTCACCAAGTTGTCCAATCTTGTCTACTTTTCTTCTTCTCTCCCTAGCTGTCTTTCTCAGGGGCACTCATCTCTGCTCCTGGAGGAGCTCTCCTGGCAGTAACTTGATTCCCTCTCTGCACCCTTTTCTCTTTGTCTTTAGGCCTATCATTCTCCAGTGTCCTATGGAGTTCCCTCCTTTATAGTTTTTCTGTGTCTTGCTCTAGGCCAGTTGTCAACCTGAGGGTGACAACCCCTTTGGGGTTGCATATCAGATATTCTGAATATCATATATTTATAATATGATTCATAACAGTAGAAAATTATAATTATAAAGCAGCAACAAAATAATTTTGTGGTTGGGGATCACCACAACTTGAATTGTATTAAAGCATCATAGCATTTGGAAGGTTGAGAACCACTTCTCTGGGTAGCTAACTCAGCAAGCAGAAACTTGGGACATAGTGCATTTACTTTGTATCTACAGTCCTTGAACAGCTCCCGTGCTCAGTAAATTTTTGTGGTGCAAATAAGTAAAAATCAAAATGGAACTTGCTTTTCATGGAGGGGGTAAACTGCTTTAAAATGCCAGTTATTTCTTCACTATTTTATCTTAGATAATTGGGTTAAATCAAGGGCTTGTGAATTAGGTATTTTAAAACACGGTTGACGAACTCACAATTAAATGAGTCTTCTTGGGTTTCTTTTAATGAAGCAAAAAGATAGCAAGTCATCATCCTTTCTTCCACCTGCTTGTGAATCTAATTTTTCACATTTATTGGCTTTTTAAAAATGATAGATCCCTGTTTACTGCATTTCTCTTTCCCACAGGAGCTTATTACTGTGACTTAGAAAGGATAGGCCAGTCTGGGTGTAGATTTGACTTAGAAAGCTGTCAGTATGTACAAAGTCAGAAATTGATCTGTTAGTGGCCTGGACAGTCAATGGGATACAAGTGTTTAGGGGGAAACTCTGGGACCACACATACACTTTGGCCTTTTACAAAGAAACACATTGATGAGGAGTCTGCAGGTTCTTACTTCATTCTCTACCTACAGCTGATGAGGGGGGATGGAGCCCATGGTGCTTTTTTTATTATATAACCAAGTCAGAATCCTTTCATCATGAAACATGTGGCTCATTGGAATCTTTAGTTCAATGTGCCTTATTCACTCAGGAAGAACTTTGCTCATAAGATTTATTAAGGTGTTTTTCAGGTTTCAAGCGCTTGTGTAATAGACAAGTTGAGCTGAATTTGGGAATCAGCTAAGTTCAGAATGTAGCTTTTACCCACCTTCACTTCATAATAAGAGCTCTAGCTGCTCATTAGTTGCAATATTCCAGATGATGGCAGGTTTTGTTTCTTTGTTTTTTGTTTTTTTTTTTTTTCCTTTTCTATCCTCTAAGAGAAAACAAAATCATAGCATCACTCTGGGGTAAAGTACATCCATGGCTCTAAGCTCTCAGAATTATCCCACTCAAGAAGCATTCAGTACACAAGAACACAGAACTCAAGCAAGCACTATGCATCAGTAGGACCATATACTGATCTCATCCTTCCTTCCTCTTCACATTAGAAAGAAGACTAAGAGGAAAGGTGGGAGTGGGCAGATGATAGAGACTGAGGGCCCTAGTGTGTCTTTGTGGGCTGCTGCCTAAATGGTGGGGGCAAAGGTGGGCTAATGCCCAAACCCAAGAATATCATTTTATATGTACACTTGGCTTGCATCCATATGAAGCTCTTTTTGTCAGACTTATCTGAACCACAAGATCTGCAGAATAATTGAGGCTATTGCAAGTTTACTTGACAGTTTGCCTGAGGTGCAGATTGAGGTCTCATCTTACATTAGGTAGGGTTTTATGCCAGTGTGCCTGGTACAGTATCTGCCATTTTAGTACGGTACTAGTGACCTGCTCTTTCCTGTCTCTTTATTTGGTTCTGCACTGTTGCCCCCTGGTGATCTGTACCTCCCCATATAAAATCCGATGCACTAATTACAGAGTGATCAGCAGACTAAGTCTGCAGTTGCTTGAAGTTCTGCCTCTAAAGCACAGAGATGTCTTACACTGTATTTTTGTTGCTGTGTCTATTTCTGTTCTTTGCCATTGCACAAATTACTGCAGATGCTCAAACCATGAGCTACGTAGGGCTCTGCAGCAAAGTGCTCCCTGCAGGATGCTGTCCTTGCTGTAGGTGGCATTCTTTGTGTGGCTAGCTTACAAGAAGCCAGAGGGCAAAGCAGGTGAAAGGTCATATAGATGGAGAACTCGATCCTTCTGGCATGACACAGCTCTTGGAGTTTTGAAGCAATAGCAATGATTACCTGCAGCAAGCTCTTTCAAGACTGAGTCCACTGACATTCTGTGGTATAGGGGTAAGAACACATAAGAGTCTATAATGTGTATTAAGCCCTACCCCTCCCTGAGGATGTTTAAATGGTTAGCCATTTAGGGTTTAGGGAGATCTTTTGTGGTGTGGCTGTCTATAATTGCCCAGATTCATGTAAGTAACTACCCACCCATGCCTTTGTAGATAACCCTAGATAAAGTAACTGATTCACTAGACTCTCCCTGTGTGTGTGTATGTGCACGCGTGTGCGCGTGTGCCCCCCCCCCCCAGCATATGCCTTTTTAGCACATTTTGTAATGCTTCTTTCCTCTGCTCCTATAACAAATTTCTAAAGATTTTGCGACACAGAGCAATGATGGCCTCATGACATCATGCCTCTGGAGTTTCACAGTCTGTGATCCTGGTATCAGCACAACTGTACTCCTTCATCAAACTCTTGGGGAGGGGGAGGCAGAGATCTGTTCCTCCCTTTGTAGTTCACAGAGTCAGTACCCTTTGTTTTAGGAGCCCCTTTATCTTGAGTCAGTTGTGCAGTGTCCTTCAGTCTGTCCCTGCTTCCTCACATGTGTTCTGACTCTGATTGCCATGCCTCCTTCTTCAGATGTTGTTAGATCCTCTACCTAACTCAGAACAGGCTCTGCCTTGAGACACTTTACTTAGCCACATCTGCAGACTCATTTTTCTCTCAGTATAAAATTATGTGTAGGTTTCAGGTATTGGGAGCGTACTGCTTTGTAGTGGTGTGGAGCATTCATTGTTGGCCTGCTACCCTAGGGTAATGTGCTTATATCAAGAGTGTGAGCCTTGTACTTGCTCCTCTACACAGCAGGGTTCTGAAAATCACAGCAGCCCTTAATTCTACCTGGCAAGAGTGGGTACTTGTAGTTGAGTATACACCACCGAGGGACAACTAAATCCACTGTCTTTTGGGCTTTCTGACCTTAAGACATAGTGCCATAGAGAATATGAGTGTCACTGTGGGAAAATGTCAGACTTTTCTGAAAAAAGTTTGAAGTACTTTTTCCAAAATCTGATAAAAGTTTACTTATGCAAAAATCACCTTTTTCAGTAAGACTGGATAAACAGTCATGAGACATTTCTACTATATGCCTGTAGGTATTTTTTGCTATTAACAGTTTGAGTTTATGGAAATTCCTTCTCTAAGCATTTCTATATCCCTTTAATTCTAAGGTACATGTGAAGTTTAATTTGGCAATGATGTTTACTTGACTGACATTGTGAACAAGTTGATTCAATCCAAAGGAATCTTCTATTTCTGTGGCTTTGTGGTCAGACTGAGTCCAGATGCCAGATCCAAATGCAGTGGCTAAAGGTTCTTTGGCCGTTGTATTATTTATATAAAACTCTATTTTGAATACTGAATAACTGTAACAAGCCCCGGAGAAACTGATCAAACAGATGTAGGGTAGGTACAAGGGGGACATAGGTGTTCTTCATGGTGACGTTGGATACCTCAGGTAAGAGCTGGACCTGAGGCTCAGTTCCCCTCCCTTTTGGACAACCATGTTTCTATGCTTTAGTATCCATATAACTTCCTGCCATAGCCTGGAGGTGAATGCTCTGCTGGCAGCCCCACAACAGGCTTGTTGTACCTTGTGTACCTGCTATTTTTACCACAACAGGCAGTCCACAGGCAGTGACTCTTTGAGGTCTGCTGGACCTTTTTATATAAGCTGAGTCAGGCAATGGTTCATCTTCCCCTACTGCAAATCTCTTCTGTCCCATCAGCATAGAGTAGATGAAGTAATTGTCCCAGTTATGGGGATCTCCAGACTCCACTCTTCCCACTGTCTGGCAACCCTTGACTCTAGACAGTGTCTGTTTCCCAGGCTATGAGTAGTAGGTCAGAAGCCATCGTATTTTAAGATGAAGAAACAAAGGAGGTCACCACAGTCAAGGACAAGGAACAGAGCTTACTAGCCTTTCCAAAATCCCCGTGTTAAGCCAACTGCCTCTGACTTTTCTCACTGTCTTTGACATTTGCTTGACTTTGAGTTTTATATCATTGGATTTATACAGTGTGTGTTTTGGAGGGGCTTAGTTCTTGTTGAAATTCATCCAGGTTGTCATAGTTTTGACTTTTAAACATCTGGGTCATGAAGTCAGTAGAGGAAAGTTTTCTAAGTAATAAGATTTTACATTCTGCAGTTTGTTAGGAAGGCTTTGTTGCCACAATCTTTCAAGGGGCCAGAACTACAGAGCCTGAGGACTTTCTGGGGTACAGTCCTCTAAACAAGGGTTGTCTTAGCTTTGTCATCATTCTTCCAGGAACGATGTGCCTCAGAAGGTTTCTGACTGTTTATAAAAATTAAATCTTGCTTCAGAGAACAGTAACTGAGATTAAACATAAATTGGGCCCCTGTTTCTTTTTGGGAATAAGGCATCTAAGACGCCTAGCCAGATGTCTTCATTAGGGTTTTATTGCTGTGAAGAGACACTATGACCATAGCAATTCTTATAAAGGAAAACATTTAATTGGGGCTGGCTTTCAGTTCTGAGCTTTAGTCCAGTATAGTCATGGTAGGAAGCATGATAGCATGCAGGCAGACATGGATGAGAATTTTACATCTGGATCCACAGGCAGCAGGAAGAGACAGTGAGCCACACTGGGCCTAGCTCCAGCATCTGGAACCTCAAAGGCAGACTCCCCCAGTGACACACTCCTACAACAAAGCCACACTTCCCAGTAGTGCCACTCCTTGTGAGGAGCCTGTAGGGCCATTTTCATTCAAAGTACCACATCAGAAAAAGTTGTCAAATCAGGAAACAGCCAGTCTGGTGTCCAGAGAGATAAGAACTCTTCTGAATCTGTAGCTTCAGGAGCCATTGTCCCTACTTTTTGTTTCTTGGTGTCAGACCTGCCCTTGTTCCTTCTGTGGTGGAGAGATTATCATGATGTACCTAGGAAGATGCTGATGACCCAGGATTCTTCCCTATTAGAGCACAGATAGCTTTAAACCATAAGAAACCACCTCCCTAGTATAGACTCCATAGTTCTGTCATCTGGGAGTGACTTCTGGTCAATATTTGCCTTTTTGCATAGGTAAACGGACATATGAATTTTATTGTATAGTTATGGTGACACTTTGACACAGTGGTCGCCCTTGGTATCGTGGCCCTTAAACTGGATTAGCAGTTGCGTTAAAGTGGTGACGTGCTGAACCATCCTCTTAGTTTGTGCAGTCTATTCGTTCCTTTCCTTCCTTCATTGTTGTAACCTTTGTCTTCGTGTTTCCCTTCACATGCACATTTTTCCTCATTTGATCCTTTGTGGGACACTCACAACTACCAGAGCAGCAGTGTTGTTTTGTACCTGTGCACTAACCACTGTTTTACTCTTCAAATCCTTTTGCCAGAGATTTGGAAATGTAATGTCTTAACTCTTTCATTTTTAACACTATGATCTATGAAAAATGATTAGCAATAGATAGAAAGTCTTCCGTGTTATTACTTGTATTTATCTGACAACTCATAAAATTGAGCAAGTACTGTACAGAATAAATGTCCTATGCTTCATAAAGTGTATGTGGCATCTGTGGGTTTTATTTGCTCTCTAAGGGTATCTTTGGTGGGCTGACTGACTTTCTTCTCTCTTGAGAAGGTGTACAGCTTTGTCCTCAGGCTTGCTCTCTTTCTAGAGTCTTCTTCTTGTGCATCCAGTGTTCCCTCACTCGCTCAGTGGCTGCCTACCGGAGCTCTTGGCCTGTTTCCAGAGCCTTTTTGAGAAACCACAACAGACAGTGGTTAATTGTGAAGGTCCTTTGGGTCTACAGAGACAGTGGCTATTTCTCTCCCCAAAGCTGTCTCTTTCTCCTCTGTCATTCCTCCTCATTCATCCATTTCAGCACATCACATCGCTATTGGGGCCTTCATGATAAAGCAGCCCCAGGGCTTCACTCCCCCCCCCCCCCACATCCCCTCCATGTTTAGCACTCCATGGCAATCCTCATTCTTGGTCACTTGTTAGAATCATTTGCTGGCCTACTTGCTAGTTCATTTATGTGATGTGCTCCAGAAGGAACCAGCTCCTTGTCTTACTCCCCCTTGTCTCCTGTGGTCAGGCCTCACTCCGGCACACAGTGACTGTTTCATGAAGCCTGAAGCGTGAACGCAGCTCCCAGATTGCCATCTGCACTCTCCACCTTGCCCCTCTTTGCTTCCTTCATTGTCTTCTGATTCCCTGCCCTTCTCTCTGTTGCTTTCTCCCTTAGTCCCCCCTCCTTCTGCCCCCTGCTGGTGCAGAACAATTGGCCATATTTTTCAGCCACAAGTCCTGGCTGGATATTTGCTTCATTTCTAGATAGTTGAATTCCTGGATCAGCTCAGGTCACCTGTTTCTAGAATTAGAGATGGTACACAGGCTGTTTCCCAACTCTAGGGATACATAGAGCGTGAGTGTGCAGAGGAAAAGAGGGTGTCTGAGCAGACCCTGTGAATGTATCTCTAACCTCTAACTGGCCTCATCCTCAGTAGTTCCTTAGTTCTCAACACCTAGGATGTAGAATGGAAGGCTCTAGAGCACCCACAGCCTGGGAAGGAGCTTACAGATTGGCAGAGATGGCACAATTAACTGCTTTGGTCATTCAGCAAAATTTATCTTTTATTAGGCAACCCCAATGGCAGCAAGCAGAAAGGAGAAACTTCCACCATCAGGAGGCTGAAAGTCCAGTGAGTGAGACAGATGATAAACATTGTAAAAATCAATAAAGACAAGCTACATTACAGCAGAAGTCTTGAACCATTTCAAATACTTAGCAAACTTGAGAATGAAAGTAAAAATGTTAGTATAGAATGATACACTTTCTACGTATCACTAAGAGCTTCCTAGTGCTTAGACAGAATCAGTAAAGAAGGGTATGGGGACAGGTACTCTATCCATATAGGGTGGCTATGGAAGGACCCATGAGAAATGACACTTGAACACGACGTTAGAGAACTGAACCAACAGGATGTGGATGAGCTGAAGAGCTGTGGGCACGGAGGCCAAGAGCTTGTGGGAGACTGGAGCCAACAGTCCTTTATAAATGATTTGATTCCATAACTGCTTCTTTTTCTCCACTTTGTCCTTAGTCTGTGTAGACAGCCTTACTTAGAACTTAAGTTTTGGATTGTCTAGCGAGAGGACAGGTAATAGCAGCCTGGCTTGGGAACAGGTAGTTACATTGAACACAGTGGGAAGCATACTGGTTCAGGGCCAGGCGTTGGGGTTGCCTCTATGCTCAGGGACTTGCTTGTTTCAACCTGTCCTGGGAGGCTATGTCATGGTCTCTGCACTATCTTGCCACCCCTCTCAAGGGAAACTAGCAGGGTCCTGAGCAGAGAGGTAACCCCAACACCTGACCTCAGACACGCTCACCCAAAGAGATACTGGATTAGGTTTCTGAAACTGTAAGCAAGCCCCAATTAAATGTTTTCTTTTATAAGAGTTGCCTGAGTTATGCTGTCTTTTTGCAGAATAGAACAATGCCCAAGACAAAAGTTTGTACCAGGGACTTGGGTATTGCTGTGACAGGCCTGACCATGATACTTCATGGTGGAATGTGGGCTTTGGAACTTTGGATTGAGAAAGCAACTGAATGCTTTAAGTGGGTGCATAAGGGGCATCCTAGGAGGGGCATGGAAGACAGTGATGGCTCAGCTCAAAAGGTTCCAGAGGGAACGAATATTAACAAGTGGCCTAGAGACTCTTCACGTTATGTTTTTGTGAAGAATGTGGTGCTTCCTGCCCTTGTCCAAAAAAGTCTGCCTGAGGCTAAATTGAAAAGTTTTAGATGAGTAGCGTTGGCAGAGGAGATTTCAAGTCAGACTCCTATTGTCTGTGTTGTTCATGTATTCATGATCACCTTATGCGGATATATGTAGTGAAGAAAAGGCAAGCTGAACCAGGAGAACATAAAAAATATATAGTTTGAGGAGAACAGGAGCAGCAGGGAATGTAGTGTTGCAGCCAGTCTAGTGCTCAGGGAGGTAAAAGGTTTACAAAGATTGCTGCTAATGAAATAAAGGGAGTGGTGACCTCAGTAAAGACCCGCTCAGGCTAAGCTTCCAACAAGTGAAAGATAATTAAGGAAAAGCTTAAAGGAAACAATCAGAATAGAAAGCTGATGAAATGTATTTGAATGAGGGGCCAAGTTCCATTTCTAGTAAGAGGACTGGGCAGCTTTGGCCATGTAGTTCTGTCTCTAGAGTTAAGGACACAAGAAAAGGGTTGTGGAACTCCCCCTCCCCCCAAGCTAAGGAAAGCTGCTGTGTCCAGGTGTGTGTGTGTGTTTGTGTGTGTGTGTGTGTGTGTGTGTGTGTGTGTGTGTGTGTGTGTGTGTGTCAGGCTGGTCTTGCATGCAAGCCCAGAGAAGCCACTCCGTGAAGCTATGAGAGTGAATCCCAGATTGTGTTGGAGACCCCCAGATGTTGGGGATGCCAGAACTGTGGGGTACCTGCCAAAGTGATTTGATAACAGGAAATGGAACCAGCTCAAAAGAAGTATGCAAAAGTCAGCAAAACTGGTAATAGTTGGGGATATATGAATTATGCTTCGACACTAGATATGAAGATGCAGAATTGTACTGGTGGTTTTCAGTTTTGTTTGATATTATGTTATTTCCTCACTATGCTTCTTTACCTCCCTTTTGGAATAGTAATAAATACCCCGTGCCATTGTATATTGTAAGTATATGATCTCCTTTTTATTTTGACTTTACAGGGTGTTACAGTTAGATTTCCATGAGTGTCAGAAGGGACTTTGGACTTTGAAGATGTGACTGTGAAAGACTATGGGGATTTTCAAATTGGAGTGAATCTCATTATGCATCATAATGAGAAGAATGCGGGCTAGAATACTGTGGGGCATCAGTTTGTAGAGAATGATGGACATGGATACTGTCATTAAGACACTCACTGACTAGGCAGAGTCACACACAGGTGGTGGTGATGTAGTACCAAGAATAAGGTTTTTGGATCTCAGACTGTCAGCAGAATCTCAGGTAGTAGAATCATCTAGTGAAACCAAGAACAACATCTGTCATTGACCAGACTTAATGGTTTCCTTGGTAAGAACAGCTGTCAAGGCCAGTTGCGCCTTTACCCTGTTAGCTTCGACTTCATTGATTCAGAGCAGGGGAATATCGGGGATGCAACTACAGAGGAAGTTTTAGCCATCTGGTCTGATGGAATACTGTGGAGCTCTCCAGAGGAGCACAGATTTCTTGGGATCTATGCTTCAGGGCAGTAGCTGTGTCCCATTAAGACCGTTTACTATTGAAGATATTAGTTCATACTTGTGTTCAGTTGCCTATTTATTTGTATGATGACAAATGAAGATTTTGTTTACTTTAACCAGGAGGAATGTAATATGTTCCACATATCCATATCTTTGTTTGACATGCACACCCATTCACCTGATAATTGCATGTTTATATATTGCTAAACATTTATTTTCTGAAGTTGTCTGTGGTACTTCTGAATGCACACTGTTCGCTCTCCCACCAGCATGGGGGTCTGGTGTGACAATGATATTTCTCCATGTAGCACATTTTTCTGCAGACTCCTCTAATGATCAGGATATCATCTTCATTGAGATGTCCTGGATCTTCAATGTACTGGCTTCCCTCTTCTCCAGGCTATCTCTTTAACTTCCAGTAGACAGCATACTTTTGGTTCCAGAAGGAAGATGCTGCTGTTTCATATTTATGACCATTCTGTTGATCAACATCTCCCTGTCCCTATCTCTGTCTCTCTTGACCACCTCTGTTTTTTTCAGTACCTGTCTACTTAGGTGGCTGTCCATACCTGTTCTCTTCCTGTAGATGTGTGCTCCTATGTTACTGCTCAGAGCATCCCTGAATAAAGCTGGCCACTCTCTTCCTTCAGTGGTGAGCTCCTTCTGTCTCCTACTTGTGGACAACTTACCATACTGCCTTCTTGATTCCCTCTGAGAATATTCTTCCACCTAGCAAGGGACACCTGTGTGTACTGGCCCCCTTTATATGCAGGAGCTGCCAGCCTGGCATTGCTTACCTTGTCCTCCGCTTCTTTCCAGGGAAGCAGTTCAAGTGCACGGTATGTGACTACACAGCAGCCCAGAAGCCACAGCTGCTGCGGCACATGGAGCAGCATGCTTCCTTCAAGGTAAGGAACATGGGAAGGGGCAGTGGGAATTCTGGTTGGACACACCCCACTTTTGGCATTGCCTTCGCTTTCCAGCCCCTTAGCTATCCGTGTGTGGAGTTTATTTTGTGTTTTCTCTTTCCAGAAGCAATAGTATTTCTCTATGTTTTAGAGACCAGTTCAAGGAACAGTGTACAAGAGGATTCAGACAGCAACCAAAGCATGCATTTACCTCTCAAAACTAGAGTGAATTTGAAGGAAAAGTCCAGGTTTAGGGATGTGTATCCATCCCTGAGGTCTTGGATTACTGTAGGTGAATTGCCTGCTGTAACGGCTGTGATGAAGCCTCCCTAGCAGGCTTTTTATATGAGTGGAAGAGTGGTTTGTGCACCCTCTGCAGTGCCTAGCACATGGCAGGAGTTGGAGGATGGAATCTCTGTTTTCCTAGTACTTGTATGTGTTGTTTAATGTGTGTGGTAGTATGTACTTAGCCAGTCTCTTATATAATGATGGAGAGGAAGAAAGATGACCCAGTGTGTTTTTCAATCAAAACTGCGCATATCACTTAAGGCAGTGTGGTTCTTTCTGAACATTGTTACTTCTGCTGGTATGTACACAGGGTAATGGAATCTTTAAGATCTGTGTGTATTTTGCTCTACAATGTTTTTTTTTTTTTTAATGTCTACTATAAATTTCCATAGAATTATATAATATGGAAGGGATGTTGGTCACCACACTTACAGCTCTCACTGACTGAACATCTCAGGTGCTGGCTTTGCATATCTATCACCTCAGACTGCTTCACAATATGTACGGCTGCCCCTTTTATCACACAAAGAAGCTGAGCCTCACAGTTTAGCTGATCAACTCTAGTCTTCTCTGTGATTTCAGCTGCTATAAACATATTGACTGACTGTGTCTGTCATTTGTGAGGTGAGAAAGACCTTTCCCAGCAGCAAGCTCATCCTGTGCTTGGAACAGCCAGCGAGCATTCTTAGGACTTCTCTTCCTGTGGGTGAAGGTGTTAAAAAGACTTTATGTGTATGGACACATACTTTTAGCATCCAGAAAATGAAGGAGCCACAACTTAAACATCCTGTTGCTGTTTATTTATTCCACGCTCTCCATGCTATGTCTCCTCAGTGACTTTGGGGAGAAGCGAGTGGTTGGAAAAGCTATAGTCCTGCAAGCTATTTTCAGGTAGCCAATCCTGGGGTCTGACCATGAACGTGAGTTGCTAAGGTGGAACCCATGTATCACCTGGAGCATCATATGACCGAATCTGTTAGGTCTTCAATTTTGTGCCTATTTTATATATATATATATATATATATATATATATATATACATATATATAATTATAATTATAATTATAATATATAATATATTATATATATAATTAAAATGGATTTCATTTCATGTCTCTCAGTACTGAAACTTGTTGCATCGGGAGATGACACTTTTAGTCATGCATTTACCATGCTAAGAGAACAGTGCATCAAAGCAGCCTGCATCTGTCTTCGTAGGTGAGAAGTCAGGCACAGTGGAGTTAGGTCTTCAAGCTGTTCCAGTCTCAGTGGGCTTTGCGTTCACCTGTGTTTTCAGCTGGTCTTAACCGGGAACAGCTGAAGTAGCCTTCATCTGTGAACTAAATTCTTATTTTAGCTTTCTAAGATTGAACCCTGGTCTAGGTGCTTGGGGAGTGAATGTGGGATTCATCCTATTAAGCATCCACACAGGTGGTTACCACCTATTTCCTCTGTTGTGCCTGGGCATCCAGTATACATGGCTGGTCCCCCTCAGGCTCCCGGTAGATTCTGGATCCTCTTTTTCAAGTAGTACCACAGCTGAGAATGAAGCTCACACAGGATGAGGAATACCACAGCCAGCTTTGGTATCTCAACTGGAACTCTGCTATGCCCGTTTGTCTAAGTGAGGTTTCTCGGTTAACTCATAAAGCATCATGAAGTTGTTCTGCACCGACCACTGTCATCCAGACAGTAGCAATTCCTCTTTGATTTTCTCCCCTCTTACCCTGTGTTGATTTCCCATTGCTAAAATTGATTACCGCCAAGTTGTATTGAAACAGCATCTCCATCTTATAGTTCTATAACTCAGAAGTCTGCTATGGTCTCCTCTAAGATCAAAAGAGAAGGCTGGCAAGGCCAGTGTTCGAGCCAGTGCCCTTGTCTTTCCTCACTGCTGGAACCCTTTGCTATTCCAAGTCTGTAGTCCTCCCTCCATGCCAAGGCCAGCAACATGGCCTGTCCCTTCATATCTTCTGCTCTGACTTTCCTTTTTGGCTTTTAAAGATCCCTTTGGGGCTTGGAGGAGGTGATTTTGGAGAGATGGCTGTTAATAAAGTACTTGTTGAACAAGCATGAACATCTAAGTTTATCCCCAGCACTCACACATAAAGCTGGATACATTGGTACATGTCTGTAACCCCAGTGATTGGGCAAGGGAGACAGGCATGTCACTGGATCATGATGCTTGGCCAGCCTGTGTTCAGTGAGAAACCCTTTCTCAGAACATAAGGTGGAGACTGAAGATTACCGACCTGACATTAGCCTCTGCTCTTGGCATACAAACATGTATAAACATACCACATGTACACATAGAACCTTGTGTGTGCTCGAGATGCTTGCCTACCATACTCTGTATTTCAGTCTCTTATCATGTAAGCTTGAAATGGTAGCATGTTTGTGATCCCAGTAGTTGGACACAAGTGGATCAGAATTCAAGGTCAACTTTGACTATATAGCAAGTTCAAGACCAGCTTGGTGTAGTCAGAAGTTTCTGGCCCAGCCTAGCTCTGAGGTCTGGATGGTCCCAAGTGATCACACCAAGTCTTATATTAATTACATGCTGTTTGGCCTGTGGCTCAGGGATATTACTTGCTATCTTTTACTCTTAAACTAACCTATGGTTATTTAGCAAGGTGGCTTAATACCTTTTTCTCAGATCATTATCGTCTTCTTTCCTCTGTTTCTGCCTGGCATCTCCCAGAGTTTTCATAGTCTGGTAGTCCCACCCATACTTCCTGTAAGCCTCCTGGCCAATCAGCCTTCTATTAAATCAGTAGGAAGGACAAATATTTACAAATTACAAGAGCATAATCCCACAACAGCTTAGGATGTATGACAATTTGTTTCAAATCATAACTTATTTAAAGGCCCCTGCGATGACACTCCTATCACTCAAGTAAAGTCCTTAGCCAGTGGTCATGTGATTAGCAATCTTTGTCTTAATTCCTATTCTGTAGGTTTCGGATGTTATTACATTTTCTCTTCAGTGACAGGGATGAACTCAGGCCTCATACATGCTAGGAGAGCACTCTTTCCATTGAGCTAACCCCGGTCTAATCCTGCAGTCTTCGTTCCTTTTAAACAGTTTCATGGATTAGGACAGTAATGTCTTGGGAGGGACACTGTTCTGTTAATCATATTCCCCTACAGCCTTTCCTTTTACATCTGCCTGTAGAGGTGCTTTTCTATGGGTCCAGAAAATGCACAGTATGCACTTACCAGTGCTGCTAAACATTAGGTTCTCCTCTTTACTAGTGCTCTGTTTGGCTTGGCATCCTCAGGCAGATACTACTGAACTTGTGCAGTCGGTTTGCAAAGTGAAAACAATTTGCTTGTCCTTAGGTGGATTTAATAATTTACCATGTATGACTTGTGACAGGAAACACTGAAATAAGACAAATTCCTGGACTGTTTTTTAAAGTGGCATATTTTCTATTTATGTTTTTATTTAGCGTTCACTAAGTAAAATTTGAGAATGCTTGTAAATTCCTTCATAGAATCTAGAATGCTTTTGATGCATTTTTTGAAAAGATGAGCTTGCAGTCTAAGAGTAAATGAGATTTTTTTTTTCATGGAAATCACTGCATCAGCTTTACCACTGACAAAGTTTCATGGGGTTCTGTAATGTAGCTTGATAGTTTGCTAAAAGCGCTCCACTTCTGAGTCAGAGCTGAACATGGGGACCCTCTTAGCTAAAGGCAGGGCCAGAGACCTTTATGTGATTAGAGAAGCATTTCTTTTCCATCCGTTGTATTCAGTCACTTCACACTTAATGAAAATAGCCTTACAAACTCCTTTTGACTGCTATAGAAGTATTGAGGTCCATGTTTATTTGATCCCCTCCCCCCAATTGAGCCCCTTGGTTGCTCCTGGTTCAGACTGTTATAAATAACTGCACAGTGGACATCTTCATGCAGGAAGCATTTTCATGTCTCCTAAAATCTAATGAGTGATAAAGTTGAGAGCCAAGCTCATTACACCACTGAGAAATCACGGGCAGAGGATGCAGTCAAAATGCATTCCCAAGGGCACAGTCTGCCTCAACCTTGCAGGGTTTATGGTTTGACCTAAACAACAGGCAGCCATACAGAAAAGCTGGATTGAGAAGCTAACACACGAGCAGTCCAAATCATGGTGTTTTTATCTAAATCCGAACCGAGGAGATGGGTTTCTTATAAGCAGCTGAATTGAACAAGGAGGCAGGTTTAGCTAATCTCTCTCTCTCTGTGTGTGTATGTGTGGGGTCTCTGTAGGAGAGTAGTCTTAGGCTGTAAACATGTAGGAAGAGGAAGTTACAGCCCCTATTTTCTGTATTCACCCATGGACATCCACACATGAACTAGGAGAAGGCTTTGGCATTTTCCTGAACCTGACCTGGGGAAGGCTTTGCTGTTGCGATGGACCTGAGGCATAGGGTTTCTTGACGTGGTTGTGCTTACCCCCTTCTGTCATATTTGCTCAGGGCTTCCCCTGTTTCTCACAGCAGTCAACACTGTTAAGCTCAGAGGAGTGCTAGAGAAGATACCTTGATGTGATGAGCAGCCCCTGAGCTGCAGGATTTAAATATGGGCTGGTCTTCATGTCTAGCTGCCCAGTGCTTGACTTCACTATAATCAGTAAAAGTTGGTTAATTCCATGACATTCATGCCACCGTTAGAGCAGTGAGTGACCATATGTTCTAGGCAAGTAGTTATGGTAGCTGGAATATACTGTTTTTAAACAAAGTCTTGTCTTTTCATCTCAAGAGGATGCTTCATTTCGGGTGTATCATGTCTATCGTTACATACCAAGTTTGAGAATTAGATGCTGATTCCCTTTAGTCCTGCATCCTGTGAAGCTGGGTTTAATTTCTAGCTCTGAAAATCTGGTTGTGATGTGTTTTTTCTTATCACGAGAGATGTGGGGGATTTGGCTGCTGCCACTCTGGGTGTGCAGAGAATGAGAGGGAGCGAGGAGTGAGGGGAACATAAAGGGGATGATGGGATGAATTTCACGTGAACGTCACAGTAGGCATGAACCATAGCTGCTCAGGTCCAGTAGCTGAGTTGAGCCTTCCCCCATCTTTCCTTGGATTATTTCCTAGCTTGATTGATTAGCTTACTCATTCAAGGAAACTGAGATTTCTTGTAGCATGCTTTTGGGTATCAAAGCCTCAGAATGGAATTTTTAAGATACCTTTAAAACTTAAGAAAAGTGCTGAGCAGCTAGAATGATTTTTTTATACAATATTTTTTATTTATCTCTTATTTTTATGAAAAGTTTTCTCATAGGGAAGTATGTAGAAAGAACTGGTCACAATAGGGAATAACTTAGGTACATGATAAAATGTTCAGCTTCATTGATTAAAAAAGATCAGCAAAGCCATCGAGATCATTTTTCATTTACATCAGTAAACGTCAGAGTTCAAGTACACCATTGCAGGCCATGGAGGAGTAACCCTGTTCATATATTGTTGGTGTGAGTGAAAATGCTGTGCGCCCCAAGGAGATGAGCTCAGCAAAATTTGTTACAACTGCAAGTGTGTGACAGAGGATATAAAATAGTCAGTTGTAAAAATTCATCTACTGCATAGATTCTTCCAGATATATGAAATGTTACTATAACAGAAATAGGTAATATATCCATGTATAGGGGAAGGGTTAAGTAAAAAAAAAAAAAAAAATCTGTAGCTTTAAAGAAGTCCAAAATATCTCTCTGTTCATCTCTATAGAATGGCATTTAATCTTTATAAGAAACTGCAATAAGAAGATTAAAAATGATAAAACTATATTTATATGTATACTTTCAAGCTTATGTGAAAATACACACAAAATAAGCAGAAACATCTATTGGAAAGGGTGAGAATACATATGACTACATGGGAAGATAGGGTTATAATGACATGTGTGGTGAGTGTACACATGTGCATGTTTGCATGTATGGGGCACATAGGTGCAGGTTTCATATATACATGCATGTACATGCATACAGTATATCAGTAATGATCAAAAGTTGACATTGAGTGTCTTCTTCAAATTCTCTCTACCTTATATATTGAAGCAGGATCTCTTGCTGAACCCAGAGCTTGCTATTATGGCTGGCTAACTTGCTCTAGGAATCCTTTGTCTCTGCTTCCTGTGCACATGGCTGTTGCATGGGTTCTGAGGCTATGAGCTCTGGGACCCCACACCCACTTGAGGAACTGAAACACGAATTCTATAATTGTTATTTAATGAAAACTCAGAGCCAGATCTTGGGGGAAAGCTGGAATATCAGCAAAGGAAACAGACTACAGTCAGTTCTCACCCAGCCAACTCTCAGGATAAAAGCTATCTTCCAGAGTCTTCTGCCTGGTTGGTCTCTCCTACAGAATACTGTTACAATGAGGTTTTTGGCCCGGCTGCCAGAGGTTCAGACCCATAGACCTGCCGTCTCAGAGCATCTTGCCACCCACCGCTGCTTAGGCTCTCCCCAAAATGACTCAGACATTTATATTAAGTTAATGCTGTTTGGCCCACGGCTTAGGCACATTCATAGCTAGCTCTTTCAGCTTTACTCAACCCATTTTCATTAATCTGTCCTACCACGTGGCACATAGCTCACCTGTTTTCCTTACATGTTTCTTCTTTCGGCAGCTGGCTCAATCTGTTCTGACTTCACCCTCTTTCTCTCTCGTACCTATGCTCTGATTCATCCTCCGACCTCTACAGTGTCTTCCATGGCCAAAGCAGTCCTTTATTTAAAGATTGATATTCACAACATACAGAAATACATTCCAACATCAGAATACCTCAATGTCTTCCTATGCCTGCCTTAAATATCTTCTTCACCTGCCCAGTCCAGGCTCAACTCTGCATCATAATCCCAGAGATAGGATTAAAGGTGTGAGCTACTACTGTTTGGTAGTTAGGACTTGAACTCACAGAAATCCAGAAAGATCTCTGTCTCCTGAGTTAGGGAATAAATGAGTAGGTCACCATTCAGCCATTCCCATGTTGGGATTAAAGATGTGAGTTGCCACTTTGCCATCCCTGTGCTGGGATTAAAGCCTCAGTTACCACTCTCTGACCCTTGTGTCTTGACTGTTGGTGATTCTGTCCTCTGAAATTCCAGGCTGGTTTTATTAAATATAAAATATATCACGGTAGGGAACTCTTTGCCTATTTGAGTCATTTTCCCAATCTATGCTTGATTTTTTTTTTAACCATGTGAAGTGAAAGGGTCACCTCCTTGGTATATATAAGCAAAAACCGTAGCACTATAAGAAAAATGAAGTCTTAAGAACTTAAGTGTCTCAGAAAGCAGAATATGAATATGTTTCTAGCCCTTAGTACTGTCCTACATGATTGGTGGTGAACTGCCTTTGGCACTTGGAAACTCCAGCACAATGAAGTATCCCAGAAACTACAGGATTTAGGACCAAGTAAAGGTTGAGTTAGTTCTTAGCAATGCCATTTATAGATTGCATCATTTAACTTCTTTATGTAAATCTATAAAATGTTGATGGTGATATCTCCTGGTATTGGAGATATTAAAGCAGTATAGTTTTATGGGCAGTGGGTCTGGTACATGATACCTTGTGGGATGATGGCTCTGTTTTTCCTCCCCTATTTCTTGATAATGACTCCAGTTTCATCATGCCCATTTTCTTTTGTTTGGATGTAATTCTGTTTATAAAGCTCTTATTCTAATATTCTCATAATTGTTCTTATTCATTCCTAGACACGAATGCTTTTTTTGTTGTTGTGTGAATTGTTTACTGGCATTAAGCAGATGAGGGCCACACTATTGGTCCACTACTTGCCAACTAGTGGACATTTGTGGGGCTCTTTTATTTATGTGAGCCTCTCTTTCCTCCTTTGAGAACTTTCAGCAGTGATGTGATTATCTCAAAGGCTGCTGGGAGGAGACAAGATGGAAATACTCTGTGAAGAGTTCCTCTCTGACCATAGTTAGGAGGAAGGCTGGGGAGGGCACTAGCTTTCTCCCTCCATAAGGCCACCAGGAGCTTTCTTTAAGGCCCATTTCCACTTCCCATACCAATGTGGTTTCTCTGTAGTCAGCACTGCGATCATTATTGGGTCTTGGACACGTGTTGAGAGTGAATTTTTAGTCACAGGAGTGCTCTCAGTGAGCCAGAGCCCAGCCATTGACCTTGACTGAGACACTTTCTGTCTCACATGGTTCTGGTGTAGAGGCTTGCAGAGGATGTTCCTGTAGCCCTCCTATACTTCATTTGTTTATGTGTTTGTCCACACGCATGCATGCTAGCCATGTAAGTTTGTGTGTAACCAGGATGATCACTGTGATTTAATTAGAGTGCCCAGTCATTTATATTTAATGCAACTGTTAACATGTTTGAATATTAAGATCAACACTTTAGTGTTTATTTCTATCTATTATAAAATTCTTTTCTGTTATTGGGGGAGGGGTGGTGAATTAAATATTTTTGAGTATTTTATTTTACTTTCTATACTGATTGCTTTTAACTTAGATCCATTATAGACTTACAGAAAAGTTATGGAAGGAATGCAGAAAGTTTCTGTATGTCCCATACTCAGTGTCTCTGTCTGTTAACAACCAACATGGATATGGCATGTTTTCTTATTACTGACAATTCAATATTGACACGTTATTAACTGAATCTCAAGTTTTACATTGCTTTGATTTTTATTTGTTGTCCTTTTCCTGCATTAGAATCTCAGTAGTGTACAACATAATACAAAATATCTTATGTTCTACAACTCTGTTGAGATTTGGTGGTTTCTCAGACTTCTTTGATTTTGATGTCTTTGAGAAGGGACTATCTCCCCTTTATTTAGGACTACTTTATCTTTAGCTATGTGTGTGTGTGGGGGGGGGGGTTGCTGGGGGTGTTATTTTTTTAAAAAACTATACATGGTTTCAAATAATATACTCTTGCTAGCATAGTAAAATCCATAAAATACTATATGTCTGTGTTGATAAACTTACATTTTTGTTATTACTTGCATTATTTTTACTTAAGTTGTTAACTCTTAAACATGGTGCTGCTTTCATTTTAATCAGCAATGTTTTAGTTAAATTTCAAACATTTGAAAATATAGCTTTAAAAATTTTTAAATAAAAAAAATCAATTTGAAAATGTATTAAGGATAAATGTCAAATTTGCTTGTATTCTTAATCCCCTTTCCCTGTAGACCTGGGGTTCTGTCAGATACACTGTTTCTCTGGCTTGGAGAATTTCTTTGACTGTACAGATGTCATGTATCAGCTCATACATTAGCTCATGTGCTAGACAAAATTGACTTTTCTGTTTTCTTTGAAAATGACTTACTCTAGTTTGAAAGTGCCTCCGTCTGTACAGAGTCTCTTGAAGGTAGAGGCAGGAGGAGCACCATGAGGTGAAGGCCAGCCTCAACTATATCCAGGTTGAGCTACAGACTGAAATTCTGTCTCACAGTACTCAATGGATAGCAGCAACAGTGTGAATGAGTATCTTGATAGCCATCGGTGGGGGGAACATCATGACAAGATGCATCCTTTTATTCTCTCCACTCTTTTGCTCTCTGTCCTTCACTGGCACTGGTTAGACAATGTCTCTAAGGGGTCTTTTTCTTTAGGATGATTTGTGACTTTTGTGCCTCATATTAACATCAGTGAGCCGAGGTACCCTGTGTGTATACCTGACTTGTGGTTGGCTAAATCCTTGAGTCTTTCTTTGGGCATTGGCGTCTTCCATCAGTTGGACCATTCTCCATCATTATTATCTCCATAAATATTCACTTGGCTCATCTGTTCCCCATCTCCTTAGGGCGGTAATGCCAGTGTCTTCACAGGTTACATTCCATTCCTTAGATGAACTTTCACTCCCCCTCTCTCTCTGTCTTCTTTATCTGTGTATGCCAGTTATCCATCCCTCTTAGTCTTTCTTTATGCTCATTAGCCCTTCTCTTTATGTCATGTCTGCCATTAGTAAGACCATCACATAAAGGATTTGATATTTTAACATTTCTAGTATTTTCCTTTGATTCTTTTAGATTGACTTTATTTTTTTGCCTAATTTTTCATCTGACCTTATAAGCTTTCTCTTTCTTTCCAGAGACTTTAACACACTTAAAGTTGTTTTCAGATTTTGTTCTCATAATATCTATATCTATATCTCGCCACCCCCATTATAAGGTTATTTGTTTGGCTCTCTCTTGTATGTCAGAATATTTTATAGAGTCATATGTTATGCTTGAATAAATAATAGAATCTGGAGTAAATACTAGTTGGTATCAGAAAGTAAATGGTTTTAATGTGGGGCATTAAGGTACAGCTGCTCTCCTGAGAGGTTGGCTTTGCTGGTTGGTCTGTGAGAACTTGGACTTCATGAATTCCTGGCACTCTTGACTAACAAGATCTTATTTTGCCCTTACTGTGCAAGAGATGTGGTCTTTATTGAAGACTTGCCTGCCCTCTGGAGTTTGGATACATGTTAAAAGATACCCATGCCATTAGTGCCCACTCCAAAATGTGTGGTCAATGAATCTCTGATTGGCATTGATATACTTGTTGTAGTGACTATGATTATGTCTCTGGTAAGTATATTGAAAGATAACTTCCAGATGTTTGCTCCTGGTTCCCTGGATTTGGCCTCATGCGTTTCTTACCTTGGATGACACTGTGTTCCTTTTTAGTAATCAGTTTTATGCTGAGTTTTTGAGGCCTCTCTGTGAGTCTGTAAGCCAGCAGTTGGTCTGAGGGCCCTCCAACCCAGAAAGCAGTATTCTAATGTTAGTTCAGCTGTGTCTGAGCTCTGAAGGTCTAGAACTAGTACTTCTGTCTCCAGATGTTCTGGGAGCACAATCAGGACTTTTCTTCCAGTAAGGCAAAGCTCTTGAGCACCCATACTCCTGGATATCACTGAGCAGCTGGATCTCTAATCATGAGGCTGTCAGCTTGGCAGGTCTTGGAAGATGGCTGCCCACTGAATGTTCATGTTGGCCCTCTCCCACTCATACTGGACACACAGTAATTTAACCTGGAAGTCAGAAAAAAAGGAGGCATATTGTGGCCAGGCCAGCTACAGACAAAAGTGACAGATGCAAGTTCACCCACAGAGTGCTCTAGAAGCTTTTTTGGTGAAGATTTTGCCTACACAGCATTACCCACAGGTAGGACCTTGAATCATGTCCCCTTTCAAACACCCCTGGGAGAAGCACTTGTGTGCAGTTGGATGAAAGCCTTGTGTCTTACAGCAAGGCCTGCCTTCATAGGTTTTCAGACTGTCTTAGGAATAGAAGTAGGTACCTCAGCTACCTCTGTACATACTGATACTAGTAAGAAACTAAGTGACAAGGACTTACCACATGGTTCTCAGATATTTGTTTCTATCCTTTCTCTGGCTTCTTCCTGGTCACAGTGAACTTTCCTTGACTGTGCACACTCTTTCCTATCATGGTTCTATTACTCAACATTCTTGGTATCTGAGGCAAGCTCCATCTTTTCTTAGAGTTATCATTACATGTTCCACCGATGTGATGGATTTCTTAATGGTGTCCTCAAGCACAAATGTATAAACAGATCTCTTGGTGGAGTGAACCTTTTCCCGGGTGTGTCCCTTCCATATGAAGTTCTTTTGAACATCTAGTCATTCCCTCCTCATCAGCTTTGCCCCCTCCCACTGGGCACACGGCTAGGGCCATCATGCTCTGTATTTCCCCACTATTCTCTCCTCACTGCTGCCATACTGATACATGTCGCAAGGGCTCAGCACTGGAGAGAATTTGCACATTAGCTCCATCTTCTATAGGGCTTCAAGGATGCCAAGAATCTCCTGGCCTCTGGAGAATAAGTTTTAAACAAAAAAAAGTTGTGTGAGTTGTGCAAGTCTGCAAAGAACAATTCAGTCCAAAATCAGCAGTTTTGAAACATGTGCCTTTTGGAAACTGTTCAGGATGGCTGAATGCTGAGCCATCTTTATTTAGTTTCCTTTGTTTCTGAAACAGTGTGACCTTCTTGGCCATTGGTCCTTCCCTTTTTGAGGCCAGAAAGCTCTTAGATATAGCTGAGGTTGGGGATTCACCCATCACCTTGACAACACACTGTCTGATTTATATCTGATATGTGTTAGAAGAGGGTTAAATCCTTGACAATCAGTGCCATGAGTCTTTTGCTTCATTGCAGTTGAAAATTTGTGTCACCGCATTGTCACAAAGCTGATAAGGGGTAAAGGAGACCTTGATCTTTAATCTCAGTGTCATTGACAAACCTTCTCTAACTCTTCAATATGAAGTATATCATACCATAGCTCAACAATCAGAATTTCAGAGACAAATGAAGAACAACTAAAGAGTTCTGTTTTTATTGTAAAGTATGTTTGATGTAAAGTACGTGACCGGATATGGGTATCAGGCACTTCTCTGTCAGGCAGTGTGCTACATGCATAGTTTTCTAGGATAAAGTCAGGCCTCTGTCTGCCAGTTTCCTAGGCCTCCACAGAGCCAAGTGTGCATCAAAAATAATAGCTATTAAGTGGAATATTAGGGAAAAATTATGTCCTAGAAGCTGTGGGAACTCAGAAGACCAGCACAATAGTTCCAACTACATTTTTTATAGTCTTATTTCAGCTGAGTTAACATTATATTATCCTATTGCTTAAAAACTTATATTTTTAGAAACCTGGAGCAAGAAGTTTCATCACTGATGGATAATCACAAGTCAAAGAGAATTTGAGCAGTATTCAGAAGAGGAAAAAGTAAAAGGATTCAGTGTCCACATGTCTGTCAGTGCTGTGCTGATGTGAATTTTAGGCTTATATGGGAGGAGGATTGGGGCATATGGGATTTGAATAATTAAGCAATCCTGGTCAAGATTTGGTCCCGCTAGCCCTTTCTTTAGATCTTCTGGTTGCAGTGCACACTTTGGTCAAAGAAGTCCTTATTGCATGAGAGGCCAGGGTGCCTCTGAGGAAATGGTTGCTTTTCTCTGTGGTGTGACCTCACCCTTGTGGACAGTTGTCCCTTACTTGGGAAAGGTCTGTCCTATGAAGTTCCTCCTGTTTAGGAATCTAAGGTGATGCAAGAAAAAAGTTTAAGGATAATGACTTACCTGTCTTCATCCAAAGTAAACGAGATAGACAAGAACAAAGGCAGAACTGTCAGGCTTTCATCCTGCATTTACAAACCTTGTAGGTCCAAGTTTCAGAGCCAACTGCCTGTAGCAAAAGCAGTTTCTACGCACCTGCATCCTAATCTCTTATTGTTTTCTGATAGTGAAGTAAGTGCCAAAGGCCTTTGTAATGTGCTCACAGCAAGGTGCAGTGAGGTCTGCATGCAGAAGGTAAAGGGTGTAGGTTTACAGAGAACACATGAGAACAGATAGGAAAAATCGGACAAAGTATTTAGGATGAAGTCAGCCAAGGATGTTGCTATGTAAATAATTTATTCCTGGCTAACCTGTGAGGAAGAGAGTGGAACTGAAGAGATAATCTCGAGTAACTAGGAGATAAAGGTTTGTGAGCTGTTCCACTTCCTAGTGCCCTGAGTGATCTCACAGTGCCAGTTGTCAGCATTGCTACGTAAAGTGTTTTATATACGCACTTTATTTGCCCTGATAACCCTTCTAGGCAAGTATTGATATCTCCATTTTATAGGCCAGAAGATTAAGGGCCAGAATGAATGCAGTAGCATGAGTTAGGGGACTGCAGTTTTCAAGAGCTGGTGCTTGGTTTTGATCTATGTCTTTGGGACATAATGTCTGTTAGTCTAGGCCTTCAAAGCTCAGTGACTTTTTAGCCCTTTGTCCTTTCCCACTCACTGCTTTGATGATAGACACCCTCAGGTGTGTTGAGTTGTCTAAACTCAAGCACAGAATGCTGACTGAGTACAAGTTAGCAGCCAGCACCCTTCCCAAGTACAGCAGGTAAGACTAGCTGGGTTTTATGGCAGTTTCTATTTTACTTTTCTATTCTGAATTTGAAGGACAGTCAGGGCTTTTGTTTCTCTATTGCCTGTGAGTGTGGGAGGAAGAAGACAGGTGTGGACCTGGGTGGCACAGCAGCAGCCCTTTGGTAACTGACTTCCAGCTACAGAGCTTGTGCTAAAGACCACCCATATCACTCTCAGCTCTGTTGTACTTTAGATTTTTAAAGCATCTGGAAAAAAAAATGGAAACTGAATAGCTTTATGTTAAATTAAAGCCCTGCCCACCCATGAGTATGCAGAATATTCTCTGGAAATACTGCATTTTTGACATCGCAGGGGATTACGAAAAAAAATAATAGAATAAAATCGATTACCAGCCAACACTAAAGATTCTTCTAAGCTCTTGCACCAAATGCAATTAGTGTGGATTGATTTACTGTTACTTATCGTGATGAGTTAATTGCCTCATGATAAGTTGGCTTTGAACTTGTGCTACCGGTGGCTTTAAAATGTTTATTCTTTTAAATTGTTTTATTTGTCTCTGGACTTATTTGAAAACTGAGCTAGCTCCGTGCTTATTAACTGATATGAAGATCCTACTCTTGCTCTTTGGATCTCTATCCTGGGGTTGGTTTTGTTCCTGCCACAACTGACCCTGGGTAGAACTGAGTCCCACCTTTGGGTGATGGAAGTCTTAAAGAGACAAGAACATTAGAAAAGCTTTTCTCCCCTGGCTTGGTAAACTTGTCTTCGGAGCTCCCATCTGTCAGTGAACTTCTGCCAGGCAAAATCTGCCTGTGTTGTAAGGAACGGATGGCGTTTTCATTCCTGCCTGTATTCTCTACGCCTCAAAGCTACTTAGACAACTTTGGTACAAACATCTCTGAAGGCTAGTCCCCAAGAACAAGATCCAGGAGAACCTCTGTCTTCCCTTGAGCTTTTCTTTGTAATGTACATGTCTCTTCATGGCTGTTTCTGCCCCCTTGTTGCTACTTTCTTGTCTGTCTCCTATGAAACTCTGTGTGCTGTCAGAACTGTATACACATCAGTGCATGGTTGGCAGTACTCAAAGGGTTATGCTCCCACCGCCCTGGGTCTGCAAATACCAACCAGGTACCAGCCCCTTAGCCTCAGCGCCCAGTCCTCTAGACAGACCCAGTACAGCCTTGTCCTTACCCCATGCTCAACTTATACCTGTTCCTCGCTCTTGCTCTGCTCTACTTCCAGATGGTCACCATGGTTTCATTTTCTTCAGGTTTCAACCTTCATGCTTTGCTTTTGTAGGTTTAATGACATCTGGTAAATACTAAGTCATTTCTAGTAATGCTAAGATGTATGTTCTGTGAGTCATTGGGTTCACCTTTTATTCTACTTGACAGACGGCATGTTGTAAGGAATGATGAGTACACTGTCTGCCTATCTTTTATTATTATTATTAATTTTTACACAGGCCTCAAACCTGTTATAGATTAGGATGACCTTGAACTCCTAATCCTCCTGCATCCACCATCTGAGTTCTGGATTTACTGGTGCTGGGCATCATGTCTAGTTTATGTAGTACTAGGCATGGAAGCAAGCACTCTGCCAGATAAGCTACATTCCTAACCCTAGTCTGCAGGTCTGTAGGTTGATAGAGTCATCCTGGCAGGCTTCTAGATGGAGTGTGAGATTGAGATTCTGAGCTGCTTTGAGAGCTCAGAACCACAAACTGACAGGATCCCACACACCTTCTGTTACAGGGCATTGCTGGGTTCATTCTCATTTCATGTGTAGCCTTGAGCCTTAGGTTTGTCCTTCTCACAGTAGTGAGAACTATGAGATTAAAATTGAATGAAGTATATGGGAGTGCTTTGGAAGTGAGATGCTCTGCAGTTGCCTTGCTGCAATGTTCAGTGAGTCACATCCTAGTTGGTGCCAGGGCCCAGAGAGGTAGTGTAGCCAGTGACAAGGGCCTGCTTTTTCTGTAAAGAGGGAGTTAAATATCTATAAATGTTATTTTCTTTCATCAGGTCCTATAAGTCTTGTTTATCACATTGTATCCCATTAAGGAATATCAAAGGTGATTCCTGTAAAAAGGCACATGTTTGATTCATTCTGGTATATTCTTTGGGAATATCGAAAAGTATAGTTAATGTTGACCCTCAGTTTTGCAGCAGTGTTAATCTTATCTGATGTGCAGTTTGTAGTCAGGTCACCAAGGTGAGAATGGGAAAGGAAGGAAATGGAGGGGATAGGGAAGGGGAGGGAAAAGGAATGGCTGTTTGTGCCACCATACTCCAGGTGTTAGAGATGCTATCACATTGATGCAGTGATTTGAAACCCAGAGTCATCTGTAAAATGGAAAGCTGAGTGTAGTGGGAAGGTTGCAGAAGTCACCCAGCTGATGCAGCAGCAGGAGAGATTGTTGCTGAAGTCACACTTATTTGCAGTAGCCTTGACTGATCTGTGCATCAGCTGGCCAGGCCAGAGAGCAGTGGGGAGTAGGTCTGGGGGCCTCAGGTTTGGAGTCTGGCCCTTGGTCAAAGCCTGCTTTGACAGTGACTATCTGAGAACCCTCTGCAGCACCCTCTACCTCCCTCATCTGCAAAATGTTCATATTGTATTTTTCACCCTAGGTGACAGGCAGGCAAGAGAGACTTTCTGACTGCTTCCTTTCTGTTATTATCAGTGGATATGGGTCCTCTTCATGTCCTCTTGTGTTACTTAAACAGAAACAGGGAGAGCTATTATATGAATTCTACTTGGTCTTATAATAAAAACTCAGAACATGATATTAGGGAAAAGCTGAAAGATCAGAGAGACAGAGGAGCAGCCATTCTCACCTCGCCAACACCTCATGAATCTTCAGCCGAATGTCTCTCAGTCCTTAGCAAACAGCGAAGGGGGTCACAGGTGAAGGGCTCAACGCCGGCCTCCTGCCTTTCTCTCTCTCTCTATCTATCTCTGCTATATATCTTACGTCCTGGATCAACTTTCCTAGTTCTGTATGGTCTTGAACTCAGAGATCCAGACCCATCTCAGCCTCCAGAGTGTTGGGATTAAAGGTGTAGGTCACCCTCTGTGGCTAATTGTGTGGTTAACTCTGTGGGTGGCTCTGTCCTCTGATTTTCATGCAGATTTTATTAGATATACAATATATCACCACAGCGGCCTTCAAATTTCAAGTCCAGATTTTCAGGTAAAAGGGAAGCCATATGTTCTATTGCTTTAGATGAGGCCTTTTACACCAAAGATAACCACTTGGGCCAATAATGAGAATCAGTTGCCTTATTTATTTGTAAAAAAATTTCACACAGGTATAATTGTACAAGGAACTTATTCCCTCCTCACCCTGCCCCCTTTATCTCATCTTCCCATTATTTTCACCACCCTAGACAAAATTTCAGTTCAAATCTCATGTCACATGATATTTGGAATGTTTGTTTTGAGCTTTGCTTCTTTACTCAGCTGCATATTGATGAGACAGAGGGAGCTTCTTGCTTCTGGTTCTCATCCTCTCATTTCTTTGCAGTAGCCAAGTCCATTGGCTGCTAAGTTCAGCCATGGCTACTACAGAAGCATAATTAAGCTCTGATGTGGACTCCATGGAAGGGTTGCAGGCCTCGGGGTTGGAGGGCTGCAGGTAGACGTGTTGATCGAAGTTGCTCCCCAGCTTTGCAGGGTTAGTCCTAGTTTTCCCAGTGCCAGACTCCAGTGAGAAAGTTGGAAAGGTTTCTGAAGCATAGCAGTGTTGTAGTGGGGTTTCTTGGTTCCAGGTGGTCAGAGGCCCAGACACACAGACCCATCACGCCACCCGATGCTCAGGCCCCAGAAATGATTCAGACACTTATATTAACTTCATGCTGTTTGGTCTATGGCTCAGGCACATTGTTAGCTTGATCTTACATCTTAAATCAACCCATTTCTATTAATCTGTCTGCCACATGGCCCGTGGCTCACCTGTGCTCCTTACATGTTGCTCCTTGGGTGGCTTGCTCCATCTGCCTGACTCCGCCCTGCTTCTCCTACCTATGCTCTGATTTCTCCTCCTACTTCTTCTATGGTGCCTGCCATGGCCCAAAACAGCTCCTTTATTTAAAATTTGATATTCACAGCATACAGAAAGGCATTCCCACATCATAGCAGCACATTTCTTGTATGTAATTCCACTAAAGCTTGTTAACCTAGGGTGTGTTTATATTGGTCGGATTGTCCTTAAGTGGTCAGGTTCCTCACTTTGTGGCTGTAATGAGCTCTACTCTTATGAGCTGTCAACACATGCGCTCTGATGCCTGTGTCCTCCTGCTTCTCTGGGTGACACTCGCAGAGGGTGTACTGGCTGTGGAGTCTGCAAGCCGCATTAGGTAATCCTGGTTGCATTCCAGAGTGGTTGCAAAAGTGCAGCAGCAGTAGCAACAGCAGAAGGAACACTTGGATGCTCATGTCAGTCCATAGCTTGGTGTGGGAGTCTTTGATTGCCCTGCTAGGCATGCGTGGTCTCTGCACACTCTCATTTTCATGGTTCTCATGACATGAATTTTCTCCCTCCTCTCACTTCATGTCTTGCTTACTTTTTCCCCATAAGTAACTGCTCAACTGTTTCATTTTTTTTATTTGTTTTAAAACTGTCATTTTTAGTTATGTGTTATAAATTCAGTCTCTCATTCTGTGACTTCCACTTTGCAATGTCTTTGCAGGTCTTTAATGACTTTTAAAGCGAGATTTCGGATGGGTTCTTAGGTTTTGGCATACTGATTTTAGAGATGGTTGGCTGGATATGGCATGAATAATTAATAGACTGTGACCGGCACCTGGCTGCTGAGTCCCCCCCAAACTTGGCTGCAGAGAAACATAGGTGTTCTGATGTGGACTCTGCTAGCATGGGGGGCCTGGGGTAGGGGCTGGTGGACAGGCTGATTGCAGAGTTTCCTACTGAGAGGGAAACCATTTCTTCTGAGAAAAGCTGGGGGGGAGGGCTTCTGACATGCAAAAGAGGGTGGATGTCATGGTGAGTTAATATATGTAGGTGTGAACATTGTGTGGTGAATGTGTAGATTGTCAGGCACAAGACAGCACATTTCCTATTGGTAACATGTGCATGAAAAAACGTTGGAATTATCACTTTTGTCTTAAATCTCTGGAGTGTGACAGTATAATCTTCTTTCACAGCCTAAGTGAAGTCTTTCACTTCAGTAGGGATGGGAGTTGTCTTTAGAGAATGTGACCCTATGAATCACACCTGGTGGATGAGGTTTCATGCTTTGCCTGCCATGAGTGGGTCAGCACCGGATTCATTTTGAGCTTCTTCTTTTACATGGCTGAACTGCTTGTCATTGAGACATGGCATATAAGATTCTTTTCTTCCATATCGTATGGTGTTAGGATCAATAATGAGAATATTGGGAAAAGAGACACAATGTGGCCTAAACAGTTCAAGCAGAATGAGTGGGGTCATAATGACAGAGAGGTCTGCAAAGAAAGCCAGGAGGTACCTTCAGAAGGACAATCATATCTGCCTGAGTTGTTGAATTTGTGCTAGAGTTTAGCAGAGTAGAGCAGGGTGAGGTGGGTTGTCTTTAGAAATGAGGAACAGCTCAAGGATGCGAGTACATCTTGAGGGTGATGCCATGAGGAGGCTATTGTGCACTGCCTCATGGACACCTTGTCTCCCAGCATGTGCCTCAGGTTCATGTGGGGCTTTGTACATGCCTTTCCTACCTATGCAGTGCCTGCTTTATCACAGGAGACTCTGAGGAGGTCATCTGGGGCTGTGGTTGCCCACCTCTCTGTAGGCTTCAGCAGACTTAGGAGGGGAAATTATAAAGAGAATGATGAGTGAGAAGCAGTTAGGGGTACAGTCCAGGACAGGGTACGTGAATATTAGGAACAAGTGACAGTAAGAAAGGACGTGATGTGACCGAGTCACCCCAGTGATTGTGGTGACTGTGGAGAGGAGTATAAGCAGAGCTGTGGGCACACATGGAGCAGCTGTGCGATGAAGGCCCAGCTTCCTCTTCCTCCAAAGTGCAGCAGGGAGCACAGCTTGAGCAGAGTTGTATTCGGTCTACTTTATGGGGGAAAAGATTATTCTCAGGAAGTCAGTGCAGAAGGAGCAAGGAGTCTGGGCAGTAGGGTGGGCTGTGCTGTTTGTCAGATTCCTTCCAGCCCATCACTGACTGCCAAACCTCTTCTTCTCTCTGGACACTGCTGCAGAAGTTCAGCTCTGGGTCTGGGGCAGCCTTCTATTTAACATAATGCCTTCATATTTCTGATTACTTGACAATGCATTCAGTTGTAGAAAGCAGGGAAACATGGCAACTTAAGAAGAAAAAATTCAATATAATCCGGGTTGTGCTTGCCTAATCTTTTGGCATATTATATTCCATTTTGCTCCTATGCTTGCAAGAATCCTTGGGTGACTAACTTATCTTCAGAGTTTAGAGGTAGACTAG
The DNA here is from genome assembly GCA_033318265.1 of Phyllotis vaccarum. NCBI lineage: Eukaryota > Metazoa > Chordata > Mammalia > Rodentia > Cricetidae > Phyllotis > Phyllotis vaccarum. The sequence goes on along the minus strand of JARWLC010000001.1, from coordinate 33,141,471 downwards.
AGAGAGGGCGTGCTCATGTGTCATGGGCACAGTCAGCACCTTTCCTGCTTTCTCAGTGTTGTCCTAGATGCTGCCATGTCAGTACACTGGAAAACAGCCAAAGAACCTTGACTCCTTAGAGACTCGTGCGGAGAGTCAAACAGACAGAGGAAGAGGCAAATCCTGTGTCCGGGTAGAAGGTGGTGAAAGCCATGAGATGGAGTCATTTGGTGAAAGGGCATGGCCTCTGGGCTGATGGAGCAGGACCCTGAAAGAGAAGTGTGTCCAGGAGACCTGGGGTCCAGGCAGGACCTCCCAGTTTCTGCAGTAGTCAGTTACTGTTGGGATGGAACAAGAGCATAGACAGGCATGGATTTGAACACTGTCGTCTCAGCCTGACAGTGGCGCGAGAGAAGGTACCTGAGCACTTAGCACCACTACTGGGCACATGATCTCCTTGGCCTCTTATAATAACTGTGTCTCACGGTTTCTGTTCTTTTTTTTTTGTCAATTTTTTAATTACCTAAATTTATTTATTTTCATCCCAACCTCAGTTTCTCCTTCCTTCTCTTTTCCCATCCCCCCCACCTCCTTTCTGCTCATGCTCAATCCACCCCTCCTCTGTTTCTGTTCAGAAAGGGACAGGCCTCTCATGAATACAAACCAAATATAGCATATCAAATTGCAACAAAATATGGCAATATCAAATAACCTTCCCTTGTATTAAGACTGGGTAAAGCAACCCAGTATGAGAAATAGGGTTCCGAAAGCCAGCAAAAGAGTCAGAGACAACCCCTGCTCCTACTGTTAGGATCCCAAAAGCTGACTAAGCTGCACAACTGTCACGTATATGTACAAGGCCCAGGTCTATCCTATGCAGGCTCCCCGACTGTCTATTCAGACTCTGTGCTCCTTTGAGTCTAGGTTAGTTAGTTCTGACTAGTTGATTCTAGGTGTTTTCTTCTGATTTCCTTGACTCCTCTGCTGGTATAATCCTTCTTTCCTCCCTTCAATAGGATTACCCAAGCCTGATCTAATGTGTGGCTGTGGGTCTGCATCTATTTCCATCAGCTGCTAGATGAGGCCTCTCTGCTGACAGTTGGGGTAGCCATCAATCTATGAGTACAGCAAAGTATTGGTAGGCATCGTTACATTGATGTTTCCCTCTAATCAAGCTTGTCCAGCCTCCGGGTCCTGGCACTTCAGTCAGTCTAACACTATTTTTTAACCCCAGGACTTCAGAGGAGGAAACTAGCACATGGATGTGGCAGTCCTCAAATTTCAGGGTTCATAGGAGATGGTGGGAGCCTTTTACCTGACCCATTGCTCTAAGGGGCAGGAGAACACTGAAGGTTAGGTACACACGCTCCTGCCACCAGCTCTTGTTTACCATTAGTACTTGCTCAGTGTCTGTGGGTTCCACCTTGGCCAAGACCCTGTTGGGTCTTCTGCAAGGAGTTTGAGATCCTTTATCGGTCTGTTCCATCCCCATCCTGGCCTCTTTCCTCTTGGACACTGTGCCCACTGCATCTTCTGCTTCCCTCACTATTTCTGCAGGCCTTCTTTTTTGGTAGCCTTGAGTGTGATATTTCTGAGTGGGTGCAGGCAGTTGAAATCAGCAGGATGCCATGGATTATGCTGTGCACAATCTTGCTAGAGCAGGTAAAAATGTGACTGTCTTCTTGACATTTTAGTTTTGCCCGATGCAACAAAAATGAGGCTTTGTCCTGTCTGTGCAACTGCTGTGAAACTGTTCTCCTGTTGCTGCTGTTAATTTCCTATTTCTTTTCTGTCATTTTCTTCATAATATGTTGACTTTCAAAATAACAGTGGTGGTGACAGCTAACACAGGAAATACTTATCATGTGTCATATGCTGTATTTATGGTGTCTTACTCCATGCCACAGGATCCAATGTTATATCCATTTGATAAGATGAGAAAAGAGGCATAAAAAAAGGTCAAGAGCTTTTCCAAGACACACGCTAATGAAATGGTCCAGCTTAGACCTGTGTCTACACTGGCTTACGAGGCTTTTCTTAGGCTTTACACAGATGTTTTTCTTTTCTTTTCTTATGTGTGTGTGTATGTGTGTTCATGCTTAAGTTACTCTTCTGTTTTAGAGACTTGCTGTGTAGCTCAGGTTTGCCCCAAATTTATGATCCTCCTGCCCCAGCTTCTTGATTGCTGATATTAAAGTTATACACCATCATGCTTTGCTTCAAATGTCTTTTAAACCCTTAAATTAATCTATCACAATTCTTTTTCCTTGCCTGTATGTAGTTTTGGCTGTGTAGGCAATATGTGTTCTGAATTTCTTGGGCACATTTAATTGAATTTAATGCTATACTTGAACTCAAATGTTTTGGAGTTAGCTCAACATGTATCAGTGTCAGCATTTGCTTTTGATGTTTCCCCATGTGTGACTTTAGGTAAGGCATATAACCACCTTTAAATCCAGTTAACTGTCTAAATAGAAAGAGAAGGGAGGGGAGGTAGGGAGGGAGGAAGGAAGGATTTCCAGTTTACAGGATTGCTGTGTGGCCAAGCAAGTGCATGGAAAGTGTCTCTTATATGTATTGTATACACAGACTATGCATGAGTGGTCCTTATAGTGTGGAGACTTTGTGAGTACAGGTCTTCAAGCTTGGGCAAGGAGAATGTTGCTGTAGCAGAAGGGATTAACTCCCGAGGTCACCACAGTGGCAGAACATCTCATAAATCCAAGTCTAGAATCTATGGGACAGGGTATCTCGAATTCTGAAGAGAACTAGGTATGGGAGTAAAAGCTTTCTGTGATAGTGACATGACCTGTTGGATCTAGCCCTGCTGTAATCTCACCTCTGGTTCCTATTGGCAAGCAATAGCTTATTTATACACACACATAAAATTTTTTGAAAAAGGGTATTTTCCATCATTTGTTTATATATTTTACAGTGGGTCTGGCTGAGCCCAATATATTACCATTCTTCCATAAATAAATAAACAAATGATGAGAAAACAAAAGCCCCATTGGAGTAATTTCTCCATTCTTTTTCTTTCCCATCTCCCCATTTTCATCTTACCTCTTACGTGTTCTTCTGCCTCTGCTGGCTATGGGGTAGATGGAGACTACCTAGTGGCTGGCTGTGTATACATCTGAGCTCTGAGATTCCTCTCTGAGCACTGTGGAGGGGTCCTAGAAGACTGTGTTCTGCTCAGTGTAGGGAAAAGTGGCCAGCCAAAGAAACCCACGCTGGCTCTGAGATCAGAGCCAGTAAAAGAAACCCACCCCTGATTTAAGACCTGAGCCAGTGAAATACTTTATCCCTGAACCCAGGACCAAAAAGAAATGTGTCATGACTCTGAAACCAGTACCAAAGAAACCCATACTTTGGCCCTAGAATCAGAGCCAGTGAAAGAAATATACCCTGGCCCCGAATTAGAGCCCCAAAGCCCAAAAGAACCAGTGAAAGAAACATTTTGGCCCTGAAACTGAAAACCAAATTGGAGGAAAAAGAAAAGAAAGAAAAGAAAAAACTGACCAACCCTTGTTACATTGTGTTTTCTTGATACTGGGCAGCCAGAGGCCCATACTCACAGACCCTGCAGCCCCAGACCTCTTAGCCACCTGCTGCTGTTCAGGCCCCCAGAAATGGCTCAGACGCTTATATTAAGTTCATGCTGTTTGGCCTATGGCTCAGGCACATTGCTAGCTTGCTCTTACATCTTAACTCAACCCATTCTCATTAATTTGTCTGCCACGTGGCCTGTGGCTCACCTGTGTTCCTTACATGTTGTTCCTTTGGGCTTCAGGCCTGGTCTGTCTGACTCCGCCCTGCTCCTCCTACTTATTCTGATTCCTCCTCCTACTTTTTCTATGGTGCCTGTCATGGGCCAAAACAGCTCCTTTATTTAAAGATTGATATTCACAGCATACAGAAAGGCATTCCCACATCACCTCCCTCTTTCTGTCTAATCAAAATGAAGATTTTAATTTTAACATAGCAAATTTGTATTCTTGCTATCATGCAAGAATTACAGTTATAATATCTAGTCTATTTGTATTCAGCAAACTTAAAATACTCTTATCAACCTTATCCTTATGAATCTAAACTTTCATATATACCTTCAATATACCTTTCAAATGGCTAAGAAAAACTGTACCTATAACTATCTAATCTTCAACTACATCAAAGACCACAGAAGGATATATTTACCCAAGTAAACAGGAAGTGCAAGTAACTTCCAAAATCTAGAAATGACAGAGATGACACCTATCTGCCTGGACAGTTACCCAAAGTTCCTTTATAAAGTTGGGGCATCCATCTTCAGCCTACAGGCTCAGAGTCATTTTCCATTTCAGTGAAGCAGGAAATCTGCTCTGTCCATTCATCAGTCGCTTCTTTGAGTCCTGAAGAATGTCTGACAGTTTTCTCTGCAAAGCAGGAACTTGAATGACCATCTCGGCTTGTTCTGCCAAGGTTCAGAGGTCACCTTCCAATGGAACCTGCATGTCTACTTTTAACAGCATATTGTCAAGCAGTCAATATAAGAACAGGTTCATGTCCAGTGGCTAACTGATGCCACAAAGAAGCTAATCTCCATATGGAGTTTCTTTGATGCCATTTTTCTCTTGAAGTAAATTAGTGCTGCCAGGAGCTGATCTGTCTCACTGTCCAGGAAAGTTCTTAAAACATTTAAATGCCATATTCTGTAGGTCTTAGAAGTGCTTAAAGATTACCTATCTAATTGAATTATATTTTTGTATACCTAAAAAAAAATCTAGCATGCATTTCTTAATTATACATTACAATTTTAAATCTGTTACATAAACATTATATCTTAAACGAGTAGAAAAATACATACAGCATAAGAGAGAGAATTGACCTTAAATTTGTATCACTAAACCAAAATCCGTACCTGTCCCGCGCCTATCTCTCGCCCGCGAGGAAAGACACGTGACACACACGCTTAGGATCCTTCTGCAGTATAACTTTAATATATCTTTGGGGGAAGATGGAGAGGGAGGCAGAGAGAGGAGGGGGCAAAGAGACCGCCGCGGCGCGGGAACCCGCAGCGACTGGTCCCAGTGAGGAAGGATAAGGCTAGAGAAAGAGAGCTAGACCCCGGCATGATCTGGGCCGGGCCATTTGCCACGTGGCCTTGGGCCCGGGTCTAGAAGCCGAGCCGGGCTGGCGTCCGTGGGCACGGCGGGGCGGAGAGAGAGAGGGGAGGAGAGAGAGCCACGAGGTAGGAAGACCCGGTTTTAAGATGACCAAACGGCTCTTGCTTTAGACGAAATCCTTTCCTATTGGTCGCAGTTCAGAATCTCATGACGCCACGGGAAAGGCGGAGAAACCAGACCAGTCTCGCGAGATTATCAGGCGCATGCGCTCTCTATGACTCAGACGGGTCGGTCAGCGCCAGGTAAAGCGCCACCTAGTGGAGCTGGGGCCTGTGGCCTCCAACATCTCACCCTACTCAAATATTAAGCAAGAGAAAGTCCTAAAGAGGGCGGAGACAGTGATCATCTCCCAGAACACATTGTGGACTTGCGTGGGGGTCACCCCTAATCCCTCGACAGATCGAGATGCCCCTAGCCTGTCCTCTGCCTTTTGCTGGGAAGGGGGTTAAGGCAGGTACCCTTATGCAAGACGATGTGTCTCTCGGGACATAGGTATGTACCCTGCGATGCCCTTGGCTCAGCATCCCTCTTAGGACACGGGCTGAACGCTCTACCCAGTGTGTAGGAGCTGTCTAAGCCATAATATCTCCATTGCTTTAGCATAATTAGTTATATCTCTATCGAGGTTTCTGAGTCTAGAGCCATTAAGGCTTGAGCCGAAACTGGTTTGTTTCTCTGATTTTGGATTCGGAACTTGCAAACCGTCTAGGGAAGAATGACTAGTCCTCTGCAAAAGGCCAGGTCAGACATATCCACCCCCACCCACTCTTTGGAGTAGGGGAAGAAGAGGGGATTTATGGAGTGAGCTCTCTGGTCAGCGACAGGTCTAGCCGAGTGGAATTGGCCTGGACGATCGCCACTTGCAGGTCACGAAGGGTCTGTTCAAACTTAGACGACCAATTCTGTAAGAAAATTGAGAGAGGCTTTTCGAAAGATTAGTTGTCTTTGTAAAGTTTTTATATTGAATAGAGGTTATGTATAAGCCAGCAAGTTATTGTTCACACCTCAACTGTGTCAATTATTGGGGTGGACAGTTTGTTAACCGCCTGTGCAGTCTGCACTATTTTGAAAGTGCATCAGCTGAGGCAGTCACTGAGGCCCCTATGGCAGCTGTGACAATGAGTTTTATAATACTAGCAGAGATTCTAAAATCTCTTTTTTGTCTAAATGGCTGTGAGTTACTGGGGAACCACGGTGGCGTGGGCACAAATCGTGGCATGTGGGCCGTTGCTGCAAAGAAATAAAGCTGAGCATCTCAGCATGAGGCATAAAGGCAATTATCAAATTTGTATCTAAATTTATCTATAATTTTTGAGGCATTGTTAACAATCTAAATAAATGGTGGCCGAATTGGGAGGAAATGAAAATATTTTAGGCGTGGCCCAACCTATATTTTTTGGATTGGCAACTGTTATATGGTAAAATTGAATTTTTATCTGGCCTGCCTGAGCAAAAGGAAGCCAATTTTGGTTTTATTAAACTCTGTTTCCTTTGTCAGGCTGCCGAGAAATTTTTAGTAATATACACGATTTATTTTTGACTATTTTTTATAAAGCTAGGCCTAAATCTTTATCAGTGGTAAAAATTGAGGGAAAAGCTTGTGTATTATACATCACCGGCATTTGCAGAGGGAAGGTGGACCTTATCTCTCACAGCTGTCACCAAACACATCAACTGAAGAAGGCGGGGGCTCTCGCTCTTCTAATATCTTTCTGGTGAGGCGCTCTGGGATCCAAACTGGATTTTTTTCATCCTGTGGAAAAACACAGACAGCTCCCCGGGATCTTATTAAAATAGGATCCGGGCCTTTCCATTTATTTTCTAAAATATCTTTCCATTTTACTAGCTCTTTTGGCCGTTGTGGTTCTGAGCAATGTCGCCCAGCAGCATTTTGATATTTATCATCAATATTTAAAAAATTTATGGTAAACAACGTCAAGGCAATTGACACTCTTGGTGTTGAGGGCAGTTCTACTCCCCCTCTTTGTTTTAATAAATAGGATTTTAAGGTCCGATGTGCACGTTCAATAATGCCTTGTCCTTGAGGGTTGTATGGTAACCCGGTAAGGTGTGTTACTTGCATTTGTGCACAAAATTGGGCGAATTTTTGGGAGCTGTAAGCTGGCCCATTATCAGTCTTGAGATAAGCTGGTTTGCCCCAGGCGCTCCATGCCTCTAGGCAATGTTGAATAACATGTATGGTCTTTTCTCCTGTGAGTGGTGTGGCATGAATAATACCTGAGCATGTATCAATAGAAACATGTACAAATTGAAGCTTTCTAAAGGACGGAACATGTGTTACATCCATCTGCCATATTTGTAATGGTGAAATGCCTCTTGGGTTAACTCCAACAGTCTTAGCAGGGAGAAATTGACAGCAGTTCTGACACTGTGTCACGATTTCGCGAGCTTGTTGTCTAGTAAGTGAAAAGCGCTTGCGTAAAGTTTCTGCTGTAACATGAAATTTTGTATGAAAATCTTTTGCAGCTTGTAACGGATTAGCAAAGGCAGTAGCGACTAGGCGTGTAGCTTGGTCAGCCAAATTATTTTCTTTGCTCATAGGACCTGGGAGTCCCGAATGTGCCCGTATATGGGTAATGAAAAAGGGCTCACGTCTTTGCAGCAAACAGTCTTGTATGGCACAAAACAGGGCAGATACTGTACTAGAAGGATTAATAATACCGGCCGTTTCAAGTAACTGAAGGGCATTTACCACATAATGGGAATCAGACACAATATTAAGCGGACAATCAAACTTTTGTAAAACTTCTAACACAATTAGACATTCAACTATCTGGGGTGATTTTTGACCAAAATCTTTGAAAAATGTCTGTGAATTTATAATGTAAGCACCCCTTCCATTTCCTGAGCCATCTGTATACACAATTAAGCCATCTTTTAAAGGCACTGAGGAAGTAACACGTGGATATATCACAGGGTGATAAGCCACAAACTGTAACAAAGGATGTTTAGGATAATGGTTATCAATTTTTCCAGGAAACATAGTAGTTAATATGGCCCAATCATCATTGGTAGCAGCTAGGACCTGAACCTGATGGGTGGTATAAGGTAAAACCATCACAGTGGGATAAATACCAAAATATTCTGCCGAGGCCCTCAAGCCTTTTTGAGCTAATTGAGCAACGGCAGCTGGATACCAGGCAATAACCTTTTGGGGTGAGGCTGGGGGATGAATCCATAATAAGGGGCCTGTTTGCCATAATATCGCAGTAGGCAATATTCTTGTTTTAAAAACACATAGGGAAAATGGCTTATTATAATCAATTCGAGCTAATTGGGCCTTTGTTATTGCATTTTCTACTATCTTAAGCACTTCTTTAGCTTGAGGTGTTAAACTGCGGGGAGAGGTAAGACTAGAATCACCTTCCAAGATCTCAAACAAAGGCTTTAAATCTGCAGTGGGAATTTTCAAAAAAGGTCTAAGCCAATTAATATCTCCTAGTAATTTTTGAAAATCATTTAATGTCTTTAAGTCTCTCCTGAAAATTTCAATCCTCTGGGGAACAATTTTATCAGGAAATATATTAGACCCTAGAAACTGTCTAATTTCTGAAGTCTGAATTTTATCTATTGCAATTTGAAGTCCCCACAATTTTAATTGCTCTTGTAATAGAACATAAGCCTCTCTTAAAATCATCAAATCACAATAACAAAGAAGGATGTCATCCATGTAGTGGGCTATAACTACCTTAGAATACTTTTGCCGCACTGGCGCGAGGGCTTCTTGAACATATAACTGACATATGGTGGGACTATTAGCCATACCCTGAGGCAAAACCCTCCATTGATATCTCTTGTCCGGTTCCAGGTGATTAATAGAGGGAACCGTGAAGGCAAACCTAGGCCTATCTCTCTCATTTAAGGGAATGGAGAAAAAACAGTCTTTAATATCTATAATAATCATGTGCCAATCTTTTGGCAAGGCTGAGAGCGTGGGAATTCCTCGCTGAACTGGCCCAAAAAGATGCATCTGCGCATTAATAGCTCTTAAGTCGTGCAACAGACGCCATCTTCCGGATTTCTTTTTAATCACAAAAATGGGTGTATTCCATGGAGAGGTGGAGGGCTCAATGTGCCCTTCAGCAAGCTGTTCTGCAACCAGCTCGATCACTGCCTTAAGCTTATCAGAGGTCAATGGCCACTGAGGAACCCATACCGGCACCTCTGTTTTCCAAGGTATAGGTCGTGCTGCCTCAGTGGCACCTAAGAAAAACCCAGGCCCTGTCTTTCCTCATATCCCATCTTTTTTAAAATCTCCTGTGCTTGAACCGAATATTCATTGGACAATATTAGCCCTAGCTCTTGCATAATATCCCGTCCCCATAGATTTACTGGTAGTGGGAGGACGTAGGGTGTGAACCAGCCTTTTTGACCCTCCTCTGTTCTCCATGCTAGAGCAGATGAACTAACTTTGGGGTGAGAGGCGTACCCAAGGCCTTGTAAGGAATGAGAAGACTCAGTAGTGGGCCATGATTTTGGCCACCAGTGGGAGGAAATTATGCTCTTGTCTGCGCCCGTGTCTAAAACCCCTTTAAATTTTTTATCTTTAACCCAAAGAGTTAGGCTAGGTCGCTGTCTCAAGTCAACCAATAAATAGACTGAGTCTTGTCCTGAAGAGCCCATTGTGAGGCCTGTTGTGGTGTCTGATCTATAAGCGGGGAGCAGAGCTAGCTGTGCTATTTTATCTCCAGGATTAATGGTGAACACCCCAGTAGGACAGGAGCATAAGGCTTGAATTTCACCAGCATGCTGATGATCTATTAAACCGGGGTGAACTACAAGTCCCTGTTTAGTGAGGGAGCCTTGCCCTAACAGTAACCCTATACATGCTTTGGGGATTGCCTCAGGCAGGCAGACAGGTACAGGCTGCACTCCCATTTGTGGTGTCAGTAAGAAGTGGGAGGAGGCACACAAGTCCAGTCGGGCTCTCCCTGAGGGCTCACACTCTTGCTTTTCCTGACAAACTTTGCCCCATACTTCTGCGGGCCCTGGGACATGGGGCCCACTATCTCGTTTTTTGGCTCTGTAGTCTCTAATGGTGGTAAAATTCTCCCCTTAATATCTCGGACTGAGCGGCACTGATCTGTTCTATGGTATCCTTTACTACAACGAGAGCATAAGGAGGGGGTAGGCCCCTCAGAGACACAGCATTCCTTTTTAAAATGGCCGGGCTTGCCACATTTAAAGCAAACTCTCTTGGCGGGATCCGTTAGAGGGCGCCTCTGGGACTGCAAAATGGCTGCAGCCAGACCGGCATTAGTTAGGGGACCGCCAAGCTCTCGGCATACCCTTAACCAGTCTTGCAAACCTTTATTTTTTCTGGGAGCTATTGCCATACGGCATTCTTTGGTGGCTTGTTCAAATACCAGCTGCTCTATCAGAGGGGCAGCCGCCTCTGGGTCACCAAAGATTCGACCTGCTGCCTCTGTCATGCGAGCTACAAAATCAGAAAAGGGCTCTTGCGCACCTTGAATGATCTTGGTTAATTGACTGCTCCCTTCTCCTTTTTTGGATAAAGCCTTCCATGCCCTAATGGCTGTATTAGCAATCTGCTGATAAGCTCCCCAGGGGTAGCTAGTCTGATCAGCCGCGTATGGTCCCTGCCCTGTCAGCATCTCAAATGTCTAGAGCTGTTGTTCAGGGGTAAGCGCAGTAGTATTGGCCCTAGCCTGTTCTTGAGCAGCCTCGTGCCATAAAGCTTTCCATTCTAGATATTGACCCATACTAACCAGGGAGGCCTTAGCAACTGTCTGCCAGTCGGCAGGCGTCATGGCTGACAATGCTAACCTGTCCAGCTGAGCAACCGTAAAATTGGCGGTTACACCATACTTTCGGACTGACTCGGCTAGTTCTTTAATCTGAGCGTATTCTACAGGAGCATGTATCCGTCCCCCTTCCGCTGCTTCAAACACTGGATAGGCCAAGCTGAGCTTTTTCTTAACCTTCTCGGACAAAAAGGACAGGGTCCCGGCTCGTCCCTCATAAGGAGGGGGAGCGGTAGACATTGGCCGTGTAGGTTTGACGGTCAGTTGTCGTTTTCTAACTCTTACATTCTGATCCTCGGGGGGAAGCTCATCAGGATAATATCCCTCTGTAGCTGCCTCTTTTTTTAGTTCACTCTCCTTATCTGGGCTCAACTCATCGTCTCCTGATTGCTCCGATGTATCAGAGCCACTAGAGGAGCCATACTTTAAATCTAAATTTTCAAGTTTCTGTATCGGGTCCAGAGTGGTGGAACTAGGCTTTAGTTTCTGGTTTCCCGGCTCCCCCAAATTCTTTATTTCATCGGGGGGTTCTTTTTCTTTATGAAGTAATTTCTGGTTTCTTAATTCTCCCATCCTTATGGGGTCTTTTTTCCTTGTATTACGGCGCGCGCCTAACCTCACGTTGCGTTCGGTTTCTGACATGCTGTTTTGAACTTTCTTTATCTCGCCTCGCCCTTTAGCTATCAGATCTTTATAAGCCTTGTCTTCTACAAAGTTCTTTAGGGTAGGCTGTGCCAAAGACTGGGAGGATCTCACAGACCGGTAAAAACAATACGCAACCCCAAACAGTAACACTGTTAAGACAAGCACCAAGGCCTCAAGAAACCTTTTCCAGGGCGGGAAAAATCCCAAAACAAAGTCCAATTCAGACATACCTCTCCGAGCAACTTGTCCGCAGTTCTGAATCCTGACGGTGCAAACGATGTAAATTTCCCGGGTTTCGGCACCACTTGTCCCGCGCCTATCTCTCGCCCGCGAGGAAAGACACGTGACACACACGCTTAGGATCCTTCTGCAGTATAACTTTAATATATCTTTGGGGGAAGATGGAGAGGGAGGCAGAGAGAGGAGGGGGCAAAGAGACCGCCGCGGCGCGGGAACCCGCAGCGACTGGTCCCAGTGAGGAAGGATAAGGCTAGAGAAAGAGAGCTAGACCCCGGCATGATCTGGGCCGGGCCATTTGCCACGTGGCCTTGGGCCCGGGTCTAGAAGCCGAGCCGGGCTGGCGTCCGTGGGCACGGCGGGGCGGAGAGAGAGAGGGGAGGAGAGAGAGCCACGAGGTAGGAAGACCCGGTTTTAAGATGACCAAACGGCTCTTGCTTTAGACGAAATCCTTTCCTATTGGTCGCAGTTCAGAATCTCATGACGCCACGGGAAAGGCGGAGAAACCAGACCAGTCTCGCGAGATTATCAGGCGCATGCGCTCTCTATGACTCAGACGGGTCGGTCAGCGCCAGGTAAAGCGCCACCTAGTGGAGCTGGGGCCTGTGGCCTCCAACACGTACCAATATAAAACATTTTGAGATTAACAGCTGATTTTTGGATTAAAGTAAATTCAATAATCTATTTTTTAAAAAAAAAAAAAACACTCATATACCATATCCCCTTTTTCTTCTTAGAAAGAGATTAACTATGACCATTAACCACTTATAATGAAAACAAACATTTAGAAACAATATTTTGGGAATTTGGGTGTAGTTTTCCATTACTACTTCCTGCTGATTAAGGGGTGTTGAAAATCTCACGGGTTCTTGAGACTGGATCATAGTCTGTGGCCCTGTATCTGATATGGCCATCTCTACTCACCAGAGGTTTTTTCAGGGGTCTTGGTTGATGAAACCATATTTGCCTGGAAGCAATCCACAGGTTCTCATCTTCTGTGGAAACAAAAGCAGAACTCTTCCAAAGCAATAAATCCTTAAACACAAATTTCAAAATCAAAATACCTTTAAAATATATATTCTTGTTTAACTTAGTAGCCTTTGCATTTGCAATCCATTGTCTTTCTGCAGTTAGCTCATTAACAGTTAAAAAATTAAAACAAAACACAATAACAACCAAAAATCCAGATTTTGTGTCTATTTTCCATCTTTACGTTCTCTATTTCTCTTTTTAAAGACTTTCTCTACCTTCTCTCATTTCTCACTGAAGCCTGTGTACCTTTGACACACATTGTAACCCGTTTACAGGTTTTTCTTTTCATCTGAATCTGTTTTATTGTGAATCCTTAATCATCTTCCAACCATAAAGAGCGTTTAAAATACACTCTCTTAAAGGGCTACATGGTTTTTGCGGAGGAAGCTGAATCAGTACATTCTCTTAAAAGGATCACATCTGTTTGTGGTCAACAAACAGTGCAGACCCAAGAAAATGCTGCTACTAAGTATCCATCTTTGTTTCCTTTTTGGTCAAAATAAACAGAAACCTTAAACCAACATGCTACTGAGTCTTTTGTGAGACTTCAGGAAGCAGTCTGGTTGCTGCTTACACTGCCTGCTGCCAGTCTGCCTGCACCATTTTGAATGTGACCTGGACACCATGCTTTCTTTGTACAATGGCCCGCCTCATACACACAATTTGGAAGCTTCTTTGGCTCAGTCTCTGTGCTAAAACCCTTTTAAAAACTTTCTCAGGCTTTAAGTGGATATTCGGCCCACCCGGAGACGCCATCTGTTACAATGTGGTTTCTTTGGTCCCCAGTGGCCAGAGGCCCACACTCACAGACCCTGCAGCCCCTGATCTCTTAGCCACCCGCTGCTGTTCAGGCCCCCAGAAATGGCTCAGACGCTTATATTAACTTCATGCTGTTTGGAGGCCCCAGCGAGATGTCTGTCCCTGACTCCACCCTGCTCCTCCTACTTATTCTGATTCCTCCTCCTACTTTTTCTATGGTGCCTGTCATGGGCCAAAACAGCTCCTTTATTTAAAGATTGCTATTCACAGCATACAGAAAGGCATTCCCACATCAAACCCCCACCCTGGAATTCTCCCTAGAAAGCTCTGACCCCCCCTCCCCCCAAAGCCCTATGTATGTCCTGAGCCAAAAGCCTTTTCCCTGCTGCCCTCTCCCGCCCTGGGCTAAGGCAGCCACCCTCTCCTGGACCCTTCCCTCCCAATAAATCTCTGGAATTATGTTTGGGTGAAGATTTTCTTTCACAGGAGCAGCAGCAACAGTGGAGCCTGGTCTGAGATCAGCTGAGGGAGGGAAACTGTAACACTCTCCCTGCCCATGGGATCTTCCCTGGTTGAGCCCTTTTGTTGCATTCCCTGAGCTGAGAGCAGCCAGCAAGGCTGGCCACTGTAGCAACTTTGCTCTGGAGCCCCTTTCTTGCTGGAGTAGAGCTATTAACACTGGGGAAGCCTTTCACTGAAGCAGGGCTCTAAGCCTGTGTTCACTGTTGCCTATGGCGTTCATTGGCTCCCGACTGCCTGAATACTTTTCCATTGAGCTGTAACACTTAGTATTCACTGGCTCTGGAGTACATGAATACTTTTCCATTCAAGCTGCAGGGCTCAGTATGACTAGGCTCCTAGACTGCCAGGATCTCTTTCCATCTGAGCTACACTGCACAATACCTATAGTTAGCACACATATGCTTGAATATAAACTGGAACCTGGACCTCTCTTCTCTGGCATCATTTAATACTAGGCATTTTTCATTAGTCTAAAAGTACGATTCTAGACAAAAGACAAATGGATGTTTAATTGGGAGCCTACAGGACAAAGGTGATCTTAGTTGATGCTTACATAGACTGGAAAATGCTGTGACCTTTGAACACATCTGTGGTCTGATTATCCCACCATCAGAAGTCCACCAGCTCTTCTTTGCCAGTCACTTTTCTGACTCACTTAAAAATGCAGCACTGTCTGTTAGATATGTTAGAAATGCCGTGGCTTGTAATAAACTCATCGGTTCCACCCCCAGCACCATAAAATAGCAAATCCAAAACTCCTTTTACTTCTGCTTATAGGAATATGTCACAGGCATTTGTCACAGTCAGCTTGTTCAGAGATGGTGTGGTTGTGGTGATGTGCGAGGGATACTTTGAAGGCTTTGTTGATGGTGGGCAGATCATGATACTTGGTGAGGGAATGGACCTCGCTCTATATGCCCCAGGCTGCTGGGAGGTCTCTCTGCTATAGGAAGAGGAGATCTCTGGGGTGGAAAGGAAATGAATGTTCTCTTTATGGAGAATTCATAGGGCTACCAGGAAGTTTTTCAAGTCTCAGATGTCCAAGTTAGCAAATGTAGGCATAGCTCAGCCTCAGCATCTCAGGAGTTTACTGATTTCCCATAGACACCAACATCTGCATATGCTGAAGTCCTTTTATTAAAATGGCCCAGGATATGCACATGAGCAAGGCATACCACAAGTACTTTGTTTCCAGATTAACTTTCCATTCCTAAAACAATGTTACAATTTAAATAGTTTAAATAGAGATCTGTACATGCCCACAACAGGCACATTTTTGAGAACTTAAAAGAACTCTGGATCCTTGGTTGAATCCCGAGAAAATAATTTGTCACTATAAAGGGCTGATAGTGTTGTATAACTGATGAAGCACAAATGTTCTGAGTCCTCTTGCATTTTGTACTTCTCAAGTTAGAGTCCTATTTTGTTTTTGTGATCTCTTTGAAACCTTGGCAGGTCAGTAGAGATTTATTCTCCCAACTAGTAGAGGATTAAAAGTGATGGGGAAGAGAGCAAAGCCAGGCAGGGTATAGTGGTGTGTGTTTGTTATCCCAGCAGTGGGGAGGTGGAAATCTGTGGATCCCTGGGACTTAGCTTGCTTAGCCCAGTTGGCGAACTCCAGGCCAGTGAGAAACATAACAAGATGGTGGCTCCTAAGGAGCAACACCTGAGGCTGACCTCTGACCTCCACCCATATACTGAGTGCACTCACATACAAATTAATATAAACACACTTTCAAGTGCATTTGCTCTCCTGCTTCCCTCAAAAGACTGGAGTTGTCATGGCTAACCAGTGGCAGATTTGATACCTGAGCCAACCTCTTGGTTTCTGCTCATTCATAGTTTGACTTCATTTCTGTACTCTTGCTTGATGTAACAATGACAATGTTGTAGTGGGAGGTTTCTGGCCCAGACTTTCAGGCCTAACCTCAAGGTTTAGGCCCACAGACCCACAGACCTGCAGAGACACACAGATGCATATGATAGTTTTAGGCTGATCGGCCTCAGGCCCAGACATATAACTTGCTGACTCTTTACTCTTAATCTAATTCATGACTCTTATCCTGTTCAGCCATGTGGCTTGGTACCTTTTCTTAGAGCAGCATAGTTGTCCTCTGCTTCTTTCTGCTTCTCTCTGGCATTCTGCTCTGTGCTTCCTGTTCTCAGAGTTTTCTTAGTCTGGTAGCCCCGCCCATACTTCCTGCCTGCCTTTGGCCAATCATCGCTTTTTATTAAACCAATGGGTGGGACAATTATTTACAATGTAACAACATAATCTCCCACATATCCCCTATTCTCTTTTTAAAACAAAAAGAACTCCACTTCTAGTATTCTTTCCCCCCTTATCTACAACAACTTATAAACAACATTGTAAATAAACACAAACATCCATAATCCGTGTGTTGGGAATGTTCTCTAGGCTATTTCCTGCTGAATGGGGACACTGGCAATCTCATAGGAATCCAAAGAAAAATGTAGGATTATGGACAAGTCTTTAGTGGAGTAATCTGTAAGGCTAGGTCATCACAGTCAGTCTCCTTGAAATTGTTCTGGATACAGAGCTCGGGAAACTTCAACAGAGGTGCTCTGAAATGCTGAATCATCTGGTCCATCCATTTGCATTGGAGATTTTTCAGGGGGTCTTCCTCTATCAAACTTTATATTCTTTATCCAGGAATAAATCCACAGCCTCTCATTTTCTGTGGAAATAAAAAGAAAAACTCTTCTCCAAAGTAGCATATCTTTGCATTTCAATTTTAAAGTCAACTTATTTACAAAATATATAGGTTGAATTAATCCAACAGCATTTATAATCAACTGTCTTTTAGCAGCTTTTACTATTTCATTTTCAGTCAAAAAGCTTAAAGATAAGACAATAATATACAGTATCCAGACAGACACTCTGTATTTTCCATCTTTACCTGGCTTATTTTTATTTATTTATTTATTCATTTGTTTATTTATTTATTTATTTTACTATATTTCTTTTTTAAGGGCTTTTTCTAAGCCAATGTATATATATATTTTCAACACACTCTAAACCACTTAAAAAAAAAAAAAAAACCCCGCTGTCTTTACTGTATATTTATTTCTTAACTTTTTCTGTCTCTGACCACACCTTTGCTTGGCCTAGGGTGATTGACTCCACCCAGATTCTTCTATTTTTTTCTGTTCCTGAACACACCTTTAATCTGCTAGGATTCAAGGTTGGTAGGATGGGTGGATGGCTTCACCCAGCTCCTAATCTAGCTTCATAGAATGTATCTTTTTAACCCAGGTACTCTGGAAATTTTAGGGTCCATATAATTACCAAGTAAAGCTTTGCCACCTGGGGCTCATTAACCCCATTTAAGTACTAGGCAGAAGGGCCTCTTAAAAGACTCACAAGTATTTTGCCTCTAAGGCTGAATCAGGAAGCTTCTCTTCAAAAACCCAAGCCTCTGCCTCCAGCAAACAGAGCTGACCCAAGTAAACATCGACACTAGGAAGCCATCTTTGATTCTGTTCCCTTTTTATCCTTATGAACAGAAACCTTAAATAAATCACTTACAACTTTTTGCTTATATTGAGGGTCCTGTGAGACTTCAGGAACAAGCCATTTTACACCTTAAGCTGCATTCCAAAAGCCTGTCATTGTAGCTCAAGACCAAACTCCTCACCAGGGCATCTCTGTACCATGGCTCAGGTGAGAGACACAACTGAGAAGTTACTTTGGGCTCTAGACCATTTTTAAGCTTTCTATGCCTTTATATGGGTATATATCGTGTATATGCCCCACGTTGGGCTGCCGTTTGTAGTAGGAGGTTTCTCTCCTGCATGTCATTGTGATGGGCTCATATAGCATGAAGGTATTTGTGGTCTAATAATGCTGCTTTTGATAACATGTCTTGTACCAACAAGTCTACTTGGTACAGGCTACTACAGCAATAATGTCTTTTCCTGCATTTACCAGCATGTCAATCAAAGTGGTTTATCTTCTGTTTTAATTTTCTAGGTCTATTTCATCTAGGATGTCAAACTTTGGCAATAAAACTGTACTCCACATTCCCAGATCTCCCACACTAGATAATATCATGCTCTGCATAGGATGGTCCATCTCAAAAGGGAAAGTTTGGTCTCTGAACCTTTGGGGACACACCCACAACTGGAATGTAGCACTTGTTTGCACTGAGGAGACTTTTCCCGATAAAATTCCATGAATTTAGGGAGTCTCAGCTTTACAAATTCAATCACACATGTTTTTTTTCAGCCTGCAATTTGGGTTATAAGAAGATACCTTCTGAGAATTGGCTGATAATCCACAACTCACTTTTGCTCATGTCACCCCAGCAACTTTCCCAGTTATGCTTTTGTTTTCACTTTGCTAGTGAAACTCTTCTGTGGGCTCACCAGAGCTGACCTCTCTGTGTCTGGCCTGGGACACTGGTAAGGCCATTCTAAAACCTAGAGCCATTTGGGCTTCCCAGTGTACTTGACTCTCCTGTCTTTCCCACCCTGAGGATAGCAGCCTTGGACCCTACAACTCCAGAAGCTTCTGATTCTTTTGCCTGAACTCCCTCTCTACAGCCTTCATTCCCATCCACCATTCCTGACCTCCAGTATGATACAGAACTACCAGTTCTCTTACCACAGCCACATTCAGTCACAGAGCATCTTCAAAGTGCCCATGCCCAGATAGACAACTACACCACAAATGCTTTTAAGATTTATGGCTCTACCTCATCTCTGGTCCTAGTTTTATCCCCATAAGGCTGATACCTCTTTTTTTCTCTTCTGTTATCTAAACTAGGCACATGGATGACCCTTTTACTT
This sequence comes from Phyllotis vaccarum, assembly GCA_033318265.1. NCBI lineage: Eukaryota > Metazoa > Chordata > Mammalia > Rodentia > Cricetidae > Phyllotis > Phyllotis vaccarum. Next base: position 33,122,534 of record JARWLC010000001.1, on the reverse strand, counting down.
GAGCCTTTTAGCCTTGTTTTACCCATCCATCGTCTCAAGCATTGGGTCCATCTGACTTCCCTTCTTCTCTCTAACTGCTCACTTTCTTGCTTGGGTATTTGTTCTCCTGACTCAGTGTCTCTTGCCTGTACCACTGAAGCAGAGGGTGATTGGGCCCCACCTCACTCTTTCTTTCAATCAGTCCCCTGTTTAGTTTCCAGAGCAATAGTTTCAAATGCGATCCATTCAAATACAGGAGTATGACAGAGTTAAAGGCCACATCATATTCTAGTGCTTTCCACTTTAAGTAAGCAAATATTATGAAGTTATTATTTTCGAAATGGTAGCATTTACATAGTCATCAAGAAAAGACACTGATATTCTTTACTGCCCATGTGGGGTTCTGTTGCCTGACACCTAATGTTGGCTCCTAGAACATTATATTAGTGTTTCCACTAGTATATAAATATGTGTTCATGCAGGCATGTGTGCATACTTGCATCCCATAGTAAAATCAGCGGTGGCCTTAGTCTTTTCAAGTATACTATGGCTACTAGTTGATGGTTGATATTTGTTGATGGTTAACTCTGGGCTGACTCATATCTATGATATGTTAGAAGGCTAGCCTGAGTCCCTCCCAGAAGTGCTGTAAGGAAGATAGATACCCAAATGGCCAGTGGAAAACTAAGTCACTTCTTTGTGATTATCTCTGCCTGAGGCTCCAGAACAGTGCAGACGAGGAGACTGTGAGGCTTTTTGGCAAGTTCCTAAATCACTCTTTGCTTCCATCTCCTTATCAGTATGGTGAGGATAATCATTGTACCCAAATAAATTGTGAGTCTCAGAGGAATGAGTCTATGAAAAGCACAGCTACCTAGCATATGGTAGCTCAGAAACTATTGGGGCCTCATTATGATGTTAGATCTCAGAAAGTTGGTTAAATAACTACAGTGTAGCTGATCAGAACCTGTGACTGACAGCCCCGTCTTTTTCTGATTTCCTTTCTCCGGAACCACAGTAAGAACTTTAGGAATTCTTCCAAGTGAACTATGTGGATGCCACGAGTTGTCTCCATCTTGGCTGGATTCTGTTCTGAAGGCTCAGAATAAATAACTTCCCCTTTGAGGTCCAGTGCCATTTGCTATTTGCGAGTATCTGGTGTATGAACCAAGTTTTAGAATTTAGTTTGCCTACATAGCAGTTAATGTTTGGAAACTCATATAGATTCAGGGAATCATAAGCCTGCCTTCATTCATCATGGGATCTCCAGGTCAGAGAGCAGTGTCTCACTCACAGTAGGAGGTCAGCAAATAGATACTTCAGATATGAATTTTAAGACCTGAAACATGAGTAACACAACTCCAGTGGCTTAGCTATGGATTGCCCACCTTCTCACTTATAATAGCGCCTCAAGAATTCTCAGATTTATACTACCAAAGTTTCTCAACTTACAACTTGATTTGCCAGAAAGTTCCAGGTGTGACTCAGTGAATGTAGTTTAGGACAGAGGACCCTAGCAGGGGGTTTCATGGGATGATAGAATTGGTCTAAGGAAGAGAGTCAGCCCAAGGAAGGGAATCATTTTCTGTGTAGCCCCAGGACAGCTCACCTGAGAGACATCTGTTCAGTGCTGAGCTCATTGCATCACACTGACATGATTGCCTCGGTCTGCATGAGACAGTGTGGTGGAGCCCTCCCTAAACTTCCCAATGTCAAGAATTGACATGGGATTAAAAATCTGTAGTTTGACTTGGCTGAGCTCCTGGAGTCCCGTTGAGATTTAAGAGGGATTATATGAGCAAAGGGGTCAAGATCATGATGGGGAAACCACAGAGACAGCTGACCTGAGGTACTTGGAGCTCTTGGACTCTGGACTGACAGCTGGAGAGCCTTGCATAGGACCAGGCACTCTGAATGTGAGTGACAGTTGTGTGGCTTGATCTGTTGGTAGAACTCTGGCAGTGGTTCAGTAACAAGAGGCTTCTGGCCTGATTAGCCCCACAGTCCAGACACACCTGCAGCTGTTCCCCCCCCCCCCCCCACCAAATGACTCAGATGCTTATAGTAATGCGTAACTTCATGCTGTTTGGACTATGGCTCAGGCACATTGCTAGCTAGCCTTTTCTTCCTAATTCAACCCATCTCCATTAATCTGTCTGGCACATGGCCCATGGCTCACCTGTGTTCCTTAAATGTTGCTTCCTTGGGCAGCTGCATCATGTCTCTATCTGACTCCACCCTCCTTTTCCTACTTGTGCTCTGATTTCCCCACCTACTTTTTCTACAGTGGTGGTCATGGCCAAAATAGTCCTTTATTCACAGCATATAAAAAGACATTCTCATAGCATGGTACCACGACTTATCATGGATACATGAATTGACTTTTTGGAGTACATGCACTATGGAGGGATACCTTGCTCAGCCTTGAAATGAGGGTGGGAGAGGGGGTGGGCTTGGTCCTGTTCCAACTTGATATGTTAGCCTGTGTTGACTGCCCAAGGGAGGCCATATCCTCTATGAAGGGTAGATGAGGTTGGGGAGGGAGGGAGGGAGGGGGAACTGTGGGTGGTATATAAAATGAAAGAAAGAGGTTTTCAGATTTAAAATTAAATGTCCATCTTGGGGACTGAGCTCTTGGTCTCCTTGTACCTTTCTTTCCTCATGGCAAACCTGTTTGCCGTTTTTTTGTTCTCATCAGGAATTCTTTCAAGGAGTCTGTCTGCATGGGAACTAAAAGGCATTGAAGTTCTCATGTGGTGATTTATCTGCTTTACCACATGAAGGATGGACTTAGCTCCATGGTCTGAATTTGGCTTGTAGGACCATTTCTTATTTGATTGTCCCTCTCTTTGTCAGCTCTTAATTGCTGACCACCCCATGTGGGCAATCTGTGTAAATACTAGTGTTCCAAAAATAATCACTCATGCGGTTTGCTTATTTAGAGAGAAAGGCACTAGAATATGGTATGGCCTTTTAACTTTGTAATAGTGCCTTATTGGAATTGTGGTCCTTTTGTCCCGGTGTGGTTGATAGATGAGAAACCCCTGTAAGTTTTGCCTTTGTTTCAGAGCCCTGTGGTCCAAACCACACAGATTCTGCAAAGGACTTATTGCAAAAATGTAGCCCTGCATGGGAGAGCACTAAGTATTTCGTGTCCTGGGATGCTTTTGATGCAGGTGTTCTCTGGAGACTTTTGGAAGCTTGTCTTTCTTTTGGAGAATGGCCTTCCTGGGGCATGACATTTCTCTTAAGAGGATTTGGGCTGGAGATGCTGTTCAGTGTCAGTGTGCTTACTTAATAGTGCAAAGCCCTAGTGCCAGTCTCCAGTGCCAAAATCAATGTAGTTGGTATGGCATTCTTCACTGCAGTGGCAGGAAGAGTGGGGCAGAGGCTAGCTAACAGAAGTGGTTGCATGGTCAAAGTGGCTGTGGTGAGGGACAGCTTTTTTTGTCTGAATGATTAGCAGATTTTGTAGCAAGATATGAATCTGAAGTTGCTTTGAGTTATGCCTGAACCATCTCCCTGTGGAGAAAACTAGATGGCAGTAAGATATCCTACCTGGGGAAAGAGACTCCTGGGGTCACACTCAGTGTTCACATTCAGCTATCAACAGTGTAAAAACGATCATGGAAGCCAGAGCAGAAAGACACAGCAGGCCTCAAGGCAGTGCCTTAGAGAGAGAGTCAGCTCCGAATATCAGGGCTGAAAAGCTTATCTTGTCTCAGTACAGAGGCCAGCAGAAGATGGCAATATAGCAGTGCTGCAGTGTCTTTTCATGACACCATCTGATAGATATGGAGCGTGGGGTCTGATAAGACAGTGTTGACCAAACCTTTGGGAACTGTTTTCCCAGGAGACTGTAGAGCCCTAAGTGGGAAGGGGAGAGATGTGGAGGGTATGAACAGAAACAGTTTTGGAAGAGTGGTTGGGTATACAGTAAAAAGAACGAAGACTTAGGCAAAGGGCCTCCTTTGCCATTTACTCATGCATCCCTCCTCTCTGCCTCCCTGTGGGAAGATCAGTAGCCATTGCTAGAGGCTGTGGAAGCCTCAGATAAGCAAGGGGGGAAGGCATCCCTCCCTGCTGGTTGGTGCTCTCCATGTTCTGTCATTGCTCTTACTGCTTTAGTGCCTTTGCATAATAATGATGAGAAGATGGATGAACTTGTCAGTCACAGACTCAAGATGCTCATAATAGGCACAGTGATGTGCCAGCTTCTGGGAGTGCAAGGGAGTTGTAAAATCACTGATGGAAACCATAGGGAATGCTCAGCACAGTGTCTCATCTGTAGGTTGCCACCCTATGATCCAGCCTAAAAAAGTTTTCTGATAAAGAAATAGCTCAGAGACACTTTGCTGCTTGTCCGAGGTTCCACTTCAGTGGACTTCCACCTGTGAGGTTCATCTGAGCACCTCCCTGCAACATCTAGAGTGCTGAGGCCATCCTATGGGCCCATGTGCTTACAGCCCTGCCAGAATCTACTGTTGATAGATGGGACCAATTGCCAAACAGAACTGTGAGCTACATGGAACCATGACACAGGAGGACACTTTGTCGGGTATGACATGTGCCATTGATCTAGGTACATAGCTATTTCAAGGCTGATGCCAAGGTCTTCCCAAGGGACTTGATAACTCTTTCCCTTCCTCTCACTGAGTCCCCAGAGGCAGTTTGTAAGAGGCCAGACAAGGCTATAGACTCATTTGTGACTTTATTCTGTAAGTGCCTTCTCTGGCCTAAGTCAGACCTCAATGGCTTTTGTCAGCTCCCCACAGCCTGACATTGCTTTGTTACAGGTGCTGACTGGGGTAGGGGAGTGCCACTAAAGAAGTTGTTTAGATGAAGGAACGAGAGTATCAAGGATTTGTTTGTAAAAGGAACTGCTTTTAAAGACATCTTCTTAAAATAGTGATTTTTTTTTAAAGCATATCTCTATTTTATTTAGCTTCTTCAGGACCAGAGGTAGACAAAAAGAAAAATTATAAAATAATTATAGCAGGCTTGTTTAGTGGCATCCCTGGTTCCTATTTTGCTCTTGCCACTTGGGATTGCCCAGAAGCAGAATGTGTTGGTTAAGAAAATGCCCTTACCAGGTTGGCCTATGGGCAAGCCTATGGTGTATTTTCTTGATTAATGATTGATAGAGGTAGACATCTCACAGGAGGCAGTGTCACCCTGGGTGATGGTGCTCAGTATAAGGAAGTAGAATGACCAAGTCAGAGGGAGCAAACTGGTGAGCAGCACTTTTCTATGGGCTCTGCCTCAGCTCCTGCCTCCACGTTCCTGCCCTGAGTTCCTGCCCTGAGTTCCCGTTATAAAGGACTGTGACCAAGGCATGTGAGCTGAAGTAAGTCCTTTCCTCCCTGAGTTGCTTTTGGTCATGGTGTTTATCACACTAGAAATCCTAACTTAAAGCTGATAATAATCACTGTCAACGGATTAAAGGGTTCATATTTACTAAGAGGTTTATCTGAAACACTCACCTATACAAGAGATGGAACAGTTTGGTGATTCCCAGAAAGCTGGACTGGTCCACACAGTGGAAGCAGGTCCAGTCCTTCTAAGAGCATGAGAGAGCAAACAGGAAGAGAGCCAGTGTATCTTAAACTAGCCTGGCCATCATGCCTTGTACACTGGGGCCTCAAGGCCCAAAGGCCACACCTCTAGGCCACGGTGATATTTTCTGATTTCCACTACACCATCTAGGATGAGCCATTCCCCAGTGGCAGGCAAGGTCTACTGGGCCTGCTCATTTGCAGGCATGCCAGTGTCATGCACTTACCAGGAGGCACACTTGGAGAAGTTTGCAGAGGTTCACCAATTCTGTTCCTTGTCCCCCTAGCCCTTCCGCTGTGCCCATTGTCATTACTCCTGTAACATCTCTGGATCTTTGAAGCGACACTACAACAGGAAACATCCCAATGAGGAGTATGCCAACGTGGGCAGCGGGGAGCTTGCAGCTGAAGCTCTCATCCAGCAAGGTAGGTAGGGCCGGGCCTGCTGAGAACCACTTTTGTCTGCTAGACTCCAACAGCTCAGTTCAACCATGAACTTGGCATCAGGCTAGTTCTTCCTCCTTGGTGCTGTGTCATAGCATAATGAATCCTCATTATTCACCAGAATACAGAATTACACTTGGTTATAACTGTAACATGGTGATCTAAACGGGTTGGGGGTGGTCTAAAGTTACCTACAGTCTCGGATACCTAAAACAATATTCGTTGATACTGTTGTCTACTGTTTGTTTGCACATAATGTTTGCAGAGTAGAAATTTTAGGCCTCATTTCCTTCTTTCAGTGGTACTGGTGAGAACATTTTTTGTTGTCCTTTGCTACTTTGTAATTATAACTCTTGAGGACTTTTGGTAACACAACATTGCATGTAAGAGCTTAAAGGTTTTGTTGTTGTTGTTGTTTTGCTGAAAAGTATGGAGTTTCTAAGGTTTTTTGTTTGTTTGTTTTCGGTTTTTTTCTTTTTTTAAGTCCTTTGGCTCCTAAGTCTTGTTGCTCTCTCTTCCTTGATGTTAAAGAGCTCCAGAGAGGGCACTAGATATGGGATGGGTAGGAGGGAAAGAAGGAGGGGTGAAATGATGTAATTATATTTTAATTTGGTTAACAACCTGCTATAGATATGTTTAGTAGTTGAATTTTGATGGGGTGGGCTATAGAAGACCACATTTTGAGTCCATAGGTATCTTAGCCATCCTAAAAAATATTTTAAACATTTATTAGCATTATTGAAAACCTCTGTTAGTATTGAAAAGTTTTAGAGTTTTTTTGGGATGATTTTATTGAAAATAAAGAGCCACACATTATCACTGAAGAGGGTATAACACACCTTCTGTTACCACACAGAGAACTATGGCTGTGTTTATGTCTTTATTCCAACAATTCAGCTAAAACTGACTGCAGTGTATAGCTTTAGTCACTGCTTCTTATTAGCTGGTAACTTTGTGGAGCTGAAGGAGGTTTTAGAAAACTGTCTGGTTCCCAGATGGAGGACTGTGAGATGTGTTGCTGCCACGGTTGCTTATTTCTCTGATTCAGCAGGAAGCATCACTTGCAGAGTTGCCTAGAGATGCACCTCCATGTAACACAAAGGGATTGTTTATATCCAGCAGCATCCAGTGACAGAGCAGGACAGGAATAGATGAGCGACTAGGACTCTTAGGATCATTTCAGGGCCAACCTTTTGAGAGGTATCAGAGTGCAAGAGAGAAAATGGGCCTTTCCTTTTCTTCAGAAGTCTGATGGTACTAGGAGCAAGAAGGTGCAGCAGAGAGGGAGGATCTTGGCTCATATCTATGTTTCCTCTCCTTGAACTGTGCTGGCCTAGCAAGTCACCTAGCCTGTCCTTGCTGGACTCCTTGACTAGAGCAACATCTTCCATGAGGGTGGAGAGGATGCTGTTAAGGGGCCTTTGTTACAAAAAGACTGTTTCATTCCTACATTACTTTTCTTTTCTAAGGAACCATTGCTTCGGGCCTTCCTTCTTGGTGCTGGGGATTGAACTTGAGGCTTTGCACATGCTTGGTCAGTGCATTTTCTTTGAGATGCATCACTGCCTTCCTCCATTGCATAATTTTATCTTTTTTATCTTTTTTTTTTTTTTTTTTTAATGGCAGTCATCGTGTCCAGGAATCACGAAGGAGAATATATTTGACTTAGAGCCACTGTAAATTATATGTGGGAAGCCGGGGCTTCATTTTCACATCCTTTACACTTTTGGATTTGACTGGCAGAAAATAGATGTTGGGTGTGGCTGAGGCTGATGGGACAGGCCTATGGATCTGATTGATGAAACTATCACTGCTTTCAGACATTCTCACTGCCTTGCAAAAGCTGTGCTGAACTTGACCTGTTTTATACCCCAAGTTTTCTGTTAACTTTCTAAGGCTCTCTAATCAATTGGCATTTCCTATCAGGACCCGAGTTTTACATTTAAGCTTTGAAGATTAATGCTTGATCATTTTCTTTCGTATCTCCATCCCCACCTCCCAAACCCATTTTAGGGGCTTGTTGAAGAGATATCTTTACTATTCTAGTACTATTTAGACATTAGACTTCTCCTAAGCATTACACGAAGCAGTTTATTTTTGGCTTGTAATGCAAGTGCTTCTCATATTTAGAAGGTAGATTTTTCTGAGTCCTCACTTGATCATCAATGAAGATTTGAAGCTTTCCTTTACAAATACATGTATTGTTCTGTTTAAGGAAGACATACTCCTGCCCCTAACTGATGCTTGACTAAAGTTTGCTCAAGCGCTAGGTGAGCAGTCAGAGGCCCCGAGATGTGTAGGGTGCTTTGGTGCCAGGCTTCATGGAAGTCTTAGCTCCCTTCTTAGAGGTGTGTGATACGATGAAGATTGCCCTTGGCAAAGGTCAGTTTTCCAGTGCTACAAAGCATCTTGTCAGATTTCCAGGTTTTCTGGAATTCACACAGGGTTAGGAGCCACACAAACCTGAATTGTGATCTCTGCAGTGTGGCCTTTGGGCCAGGTACATATTCTCCCTGCACTTGAACTTGTATTCAGAATTATCACAGGGAAAGCTAATACCTGCCTCATAGTAGTTGCAAAAAGTAAATCTTATCCTGTAATATTCCCAGCTATTTCCTGACATGAAGTAAATGCTTTATGAATAATACCCTAAGCTATTATATTTTTCTATACATCTCCACATGTCTTTCAGCCTCTTCTGTGCAGCCAGCCCAATGCCAGCCACTGACCCTCAGTATTAAACTAAGTGAGTTTATGGTGGCACTTATTGGTATTCCTTTCTGAGCTGAAACCTGCTTATCTTTTGCTCAGTAGCACTGGGGCTAGGTGGCTCCTTTTAGAGCCCCATGTTCTGATGGTGTGGCTAAGGGATTCTTCCTTTACACTTGAGAGCAAGGTCCTGGGAGTACCATCAGCTTCTTCTCACAGTGGCTGAGCCCCTCGCTGGAGCCTCAGTTTGAGAGCTACTGAAGTGACAGTAAATAATCACAACTAGAGAAGAAATGACATTGGGTATGTCAGGAAGGCTTTATTCTTGGCTTTGTTGAAGTCTTTGTTATTTTGAACTACTGAATTGAAAAAATGTAAATCTCTATCCATGGGAGCACGTACGTATGATACTATTCATGCTAATCCCAGGAAATAGATATCAGAAAATCTAGAACTGTTAAGTACTCCAAAAGACATCAGTTTAATTTTCAGACATGTTTAAAATGTCTAAAATGAAGAATCAGTGAGTTATTAGTAGATGATTCTAGTGGTGTGATATAATGCCTTATAACTGATTATTATTGAATGGGTTAAGTTTTCCTTTACTAGAGTCCTGTAAGGTTATTAGCTTATTTACCTGTCTTAAAATTAAAAGCAGGCAGAGGGCAGTGAGGAAGTGACCAGGCTAATCAAGTCACCTGATTCAATATTTTGTGAAGCAAAAGAGGGGGATAGGCGTGGACATGGTCTCACACTGGGGTGTTGAATAGGTTACGCCTACAAGGTCTCACATAAGGCACTCTTTTTCTGTTTTTTTATTTCTATGACTAGTCCCTAATTTGCCTCATGGTTGACTATGGGACCTTTTCAGTCCTTCCCAATGGTCTCAGGTCCCAGAGACAAGTGGAAAGGACCATATTTGAGATATGTTTCCAGGGACTCCTCATTAGAGTTCAGGATAGCAGTCTAATGGTAAAAATATGTTTGTTTTTCTCTGTGCTGTTTTCTCGGGGGGAAGAGAGGCTTAGATTTGACACAAGAGTCAGCTAACCCTGAGTCCTATGGCCCGGTGGGATCTAACAGCACTTTAGATCTCTAGGGATAACACTTTCTTATTCAGGAGGAAATGAAAATATCTGCAAGAACTCCTAGTCCACATTTTACTCGCTCATCTTCTAAATTTAAACTATTCAGTATCCAAGTTCCTTAATGAAGTTGTTTCTGCTCCAGTCCATGAGTGCCTATGCTAATTCCCCAAAGCCACTGTAGCAAATGACTTAAAACCACACAGATTTGTTATCTTACAGATAAAAAGGTCATGTTGCATGAATCCTAATGTGTCTTACAATAAAAACCCATAGACAGATACTGGGGCAAATACTAAAAGATCAGAGAGACAGAAACTAGGCACAGCCAGTTCTCACCTCACCAACTCCTCAGCTGAAAGGGGAAGATTCTGTCTCCAGAAATCCTCAGACAAATGGAGAAGCAAAGGCAAGCACAAGGCTGAAATGGAGCAGGGGCCAATTCCTGCCTCCTCCTGCCTTATATTCCTTTCCCTGCCCAGCGGTATCACTTCCTTTCTCAAACTTCCTACTGCTCGGATTAAAGGCATGTGTGCTTCCCCAGTACTGGGAGCAGAGGCATGGGGTCCCAAGAGCTGGTATTAAAGTTGTGTGCCACCACTGCTTGGCTCTGTTTCTTTTTTGGACTGAATTAATCTTCAGAGGCCAGTATAACTTTGAACTCACAGAAATCCAGAAGGATCTCTGCCCTCGAGTGCTGGGATTAAAGGCATGTGTCATCACTGCCTCACCTCTATGGCTAACTCTGTAGCTGGTTCTGTTCTCTAATGTGCAGGCAATCTTTATTTGATGCACATTTTATCACCACACACATATGCAAGCAGGCTCACTAAGATAAAATAGAGATACTATAGATGTTAGGAAATACCTGCTTTCTAACCTTGTTCAGCTTCTAGAGGCTACCCCATGCCATGACTTGTGGGCCCTTCTTCTACCTTCGAAGCCAAGGATGGTCAGTGGATTTTTCTCGTATCACAACACTATGATGGCCTATTCCCTTTGTTCTTGTAAAGCTCCTTTTGATTATATTACATACATTCCATCTTCCAGAATGATCTTTACCATGGTCCTTGGCTGAACCACATCTGTAAAGTCCCTTTCCATGTGAGATATGTGTTCACATGTTCCGCAGGCTATTATATCCTTTGGAAACCCTATATTCTACCTACTATGCTGTAGCGTCCATAAGGCTATGAGGTATCTTCATCTTAGTAGAAGAGAAAACTCTGACTTAAGAGGGTAAGGAAGTCTGCCTGCCTGCCTCATGTTCCATGCCATTCCTAGACTGACAGTATTGAACATGAAGTGTATCTTTCATAACATCAGGGACCACAAAGAACAACAGATGTTTTGATGCCTGGAAATCCTCTAGATTTCCATTAGATTGGATTCTGTAAAGAGCAAGGTTGCCATGGTGAGCTTCTAAAGTTGTTCCTTCCTACCTTTTCTCTTGGTGAATCAGTCCTGGTGAGGAGATTGTCATTGGCCATTTGCAACTTTTCCAGGCATTTAATCCCAGGCTTGTGAGTAGCAAACCAAGTTTTCAGTTGACCTTTACTGTGCACACTAAGAAATTAATTAATTGAAATAGAAATTACTTCTCTCTGCTTTGATGTCAATTAAATGGCATAGTTATACATTCAGGTGAGATTACATAGTTCAATTTGTTGTTCTTTAATTAAAGTTGCTATGGCAAAGGTCGAAGTTTTAATTAATGCTTGGCATTATCATATTAAGTTCATTTTAAACATAATATGAGGTTGTTTTTCTCCCTAAATTAGTTTCCCAAAAACAATATTCTAGTTTCATTGCAAAGTCTCCATTTGGCCTCAGGAAGTTTACTGTTGGTAGTTGTTGTGCTTAACTCTTTTGAGGAAAAGCAGGGTTGGTCTGGCCATGAGCAGAGGTGCTAGGCCTTACTGAGGGAACTCTCTCAAAGACAATCATGGGGAAAGACATCAGAGTAGATGACTTGTACATGATAACAGGGAATGTATTTTATTACCTTTTATTGCTGTGATAAAAGACAGCCAAAAGCATCTTATAGAAGGCAGACTTTATTTGGGCGTACTGTTTTAGAGGTACTGTTCTCCGTGGGTGGGGAGGCATAGAAGCAGGTGGCTGGAGCAGGAAACTGAGAAATCTTATCCTCAACTACTGGCAGGAAGCAGAGAAGTGGAAGTGAGACAAGGCTTTGTGTTTCCAAGCCAGCTCCCAGTGACGTACTTCCTCCAGCAAGACTTCACACCCTAAAAGTTCTGTAACCTCCCCCAAACAGCACCACCAACTGGGAGACCAAGTGTTCAAATATTCAAGCCTTTGGGGCCATTTCTCAGTCAAACTACCATGGGAGGCTAAAAGGAAGTTTACTTAGGCTCCTGACTAAGAAAAACAATGAATTTGATCTTGTCTATAAAAGAGTAGTGCCTTTGAGATTCTGAGACAAAGCATTCGCTTAAGAAGGTGCCTTTTTTTTGGTAGAAGTTTTCTAGCTTAAGAGTTTGATGTGTTTTTCTTTCCAATCTTTCTGATAGTGACTGCTGTCACCTGCTCTGTGTCTCCTTTCTCTTGCTTCTGCTGTATGCTCTTAGACATACCCAGGACCATGGAAGAGCAAAGAGCTGAAGCTGGGAAGGGAAGTACAAAGAGCTTCCAGGTCTGCAAAAAACTCCAGTTGTAGACAGTGCTCTTTGTAGATTCCACTGACCTGGAGTTGATTCAGGAGAGGGCATTCATGGTAGCTGTATGTGAAAGATTGAGTGATACATGCCTCTGAGATTACCTGGATCTTACAAAATGTATTTAGACAAACTCAACATCAGGACAGAATTCCTCAGAATGAATAATAAATAAATGAGTGCAGCAGCATGAGACATACTCCTTAGTTCAGCTTCTTGCTGCCTAAATATAAGTATCCCTGTGATTTGCTCAGCTCACAGGAACAGTGGAGAAATTGGCCTCTGTAGGCCTCATTTGATGTTCATATCAGAGATGTGAAAATGATATTTGTGAGGCTTCGTGATTAAGAATAAAGGTAAGGAATTGGTGCAGGTGTTTGAGTCAGAGAGATATTGAGAGGAGAGTGAGGGTATCATATTACCCAGAAAGAATTTGGTGGAAATTGTGGCTATCATTGTGTTTACTGCACAGAACTCAAGGTGCTTACAGCCTTGGCTTAAGCAAATAATACCCCATAGTCCTAAGCCTCTGTTTATAATGAGTAATAATTATCACCATTGGGCCATGAGCTGCTGAAACTACATAGTCAGCAGACTGCTGAAACTCGAGCAGGGAACTTTGATGAGGTCATCCACTATCTGGGCCCAGCCCCATGTGGAGGCCCAACTCTGGCCTAGAGAGCTGCTGTCCGTCTCCAACTTAGTGCTGATTCTAATATAACTTTAGAAAGAGTCTGTTCTGTAATCATAGTGTTTGGGGTTTTTTTTCTACTTTTAGTTTTACATTAACCCAATTAAAGCATCTAAACACTTCCTGGAACCTGTGTAAAATGTAATTGGTTCAATGAACAGTGACACTTCAGGATGTGATCAGATTTTTAATTTATTCTTTACTGGGAAACTCACAGGAGAATTTATATTCGCAACTTAGCTTCTCTTGGAAGGGATTTGAGAATTGAGCATCTGATTTTAAGTATTTAGGGGCAAAGGAGATTGACAAATCAACTGCTGCTCGTTAGTGACTTAAAAAAATGTTATTTACAGATAACAACATGAAAGATTGATTTTAGCCACAATCCATTTGGTCAAGAGGATTATATTGCTCGTTTCTCCCTGACATTTAAAATCTCAAGCAGGAATTAGGCTCTCTGGAAAGGCCTATTCAATAAATAAGAAAAGTGTATTAAGTTCCAGAATATCTACCCAAAAGCTGATTTACCATTGCTGTTTTATTTTAATACTAAAGTAAGCTTGAGCCACTGTAGGTTCTGGAGATAAAATAAGTCACTTCGTAGACCCCACACGTTTGGACATAAGGAGACACAGCAGCATGCTTACTTGCTATAAACTCTTCTTTTTGTCTGTCTGTGCTTGCAGGTGGTCTGAAGTGTCCTGTTTGCAGCTTTGTGTATGGCACCAAATGGGAGTTCAATAGGCACATGAAGAACAAACATGGCTTGAAGGTAGTGGAGATTGATGGAGACTCCAAATGCGAGGTAACACTTTCAGTGTGGTATGATCTCAACATGGTGACAAGTCAGGTGAGCCCAGGTGCTGGGTACATTCTGCCCCGGAGAGCACTGGATATGTTCCTTGAAAATCTTCTGTAGCCATTTCAGGTCATGGCTCTGGATCACTCTGAGTGAAATGTGAGCCACCTATGTGAATCTTATTCCAGGTTGAATTTGAGCTTTTCTGTGAATGTTGTCTTGGCTTCTCTATCTCAAAAACCCTCTTTTAGATGTTGTACCCAACAGAGTGGAAAGGCAAATGGCCCTGTTGCTGACTTCACTGAGAAAACTGATAAGGCCCTATTTCCAGGCCTGTCACCAGCAGCCACCTATGTTTTCAAATACCAGATGCCACTACCATGGATATACTGGAGTCAGTCAAGGCAGAGCCTCTCAAGATCAGCACTGTTGATGTTTTGATTTGCATAATTCTTTGTTGTGGAGGTATATCCTGGACCCTATAGAAGTTTAACTACATTTCTGGCATTTTACTACCAACTACCAGTATAGCATCACTCTGCCTCTCTGTACCTCACTGAGACAATCAGCTGTTTGTAGACACTGCCAAGGTTCATCATTCTCTAGCAGTCACAGTCACCTACAGCTGACATATGGTCTCACAGGGTACCTGCTTATTGCTGGGCAGGAGAAAGGTCCTTGAAATAATTTTTAGCATATAGAAACAATAAAACACTATGGCAGTGTGGACATTGCTTTGGAATGGAAGGAAATCATGGCTCTAAAAATGAATGTGTCCTTATACAGCTCACAATGAACTAGGGGAAATGGGATCATCTTCATAGATGCAAAAAGGCTTTTTAGCAGAAAGCATGTTCACCTATTATACAGCTTCATTAGAGCTTAGAGGATGTTCCTTAAGATGACAAAAATGTATGTGTCTTGGCTATAAGCCAGTGTCTAATTTCATTTGGAAGTATTAGAGGGCCTCCACTAAAGTCAGAAACAGGTAACTATGGAAACAATATGTTGCTGGATACTTGCTCCAAAGACAAAGAGCTGATGAGTACTGCAGTCTGCTCAAAGTGCTTGTCACAGTACTATGCTTAATCTCTGAAACTATTTCTTCTGTATATTGTAACTGAGAAATTATGACAATATTCTCTTTATAAAGGGAACTGTGTTTTTACTGTTGGTAGAAGATGTTACAATAAGCAGAGGCCAAAGCTAGATGGAGCCTTAGTGCCAAATTGGAGCTAAAGAGTCACAAGGAATTCATGAGGTTTACTGTTGTTGTTATCATCATCATCATCACCTATATGATGAAAACCCCTAATTAACACAAAAAATTCAGAGTCCACAACGCTGTAAATTCTAAAAGCGTTTGCATATCAGAGTACCACCACATGTGAAAATTTCACATCTGACCTCATCGGGAATACTTGTGGAGGAAACAATGGTTCTGATTTGCTTCAAAGCCATCAGGGATAGAGGCCCGGCAAGCTGGTAGAATGTGTAATTCATTTTCTATATAAGCCTGATGGTCTGAGTTTGATCCCTGGAGCCCATATAAAAGGAAAGGAAAAAACCAACTTTGCAAAATTGCCCTCTGACCTCAAAATGTGCACTATGGCATGCACACATCTGCACATGCATACATGCATACACAAGTGCACTAACACAAATCCAAGAGCATACCATGAAGGATGTTGGGCCATAGGGGAAACAGCTTAGGAGTTGATAATTGTTTTATGTGGAACCGTATAAATACCTCTCTCTTTACTTCTATTTGTATATGAAACTTTTTATAAATTAAGGCTAAAAAGGTGAGATTTGGAGTGACAGGTTTTGAACTTGTCTCTGTGTCTATAAGCTCTTTGACCTTGAGCCACTGTAGACTGACTCATTGTAGCCTTAGTGTTCTTAGCCATTCAGTAGGCTGGTAGATTGGAAAGCTGAAAGAGGGTAGAATATTGTATAAGATGCTGGCTGGTGTGTGTGTGTGTGTGTGTGTGTGTGTGTGTGTGTGTGTGTGTGTGTGTGTGTGTGACAGATAAGCGCTTTGTATTGGTAGTGATGATGGCAGCCTCAGTGCCACATCACCATAGATGATGCCATGATTAAACTCTCAACTCTACAGAAGTTGCTGTCTAAAGAAACAGACATTGGAATACTAATTCATGATAGAAAACCATCCTGTCTCAGTCAGTTACTTCCAGCCGATTAGAACTATTAGCAGAGCTATGACCTTCATGAAATAGGACACATAAAATTATACACTTGCCTCACTAAGCTAGGCAGTTTAGCATCGAGGAAGCTAGACATAGGGTGGCCACCAATAGAATAGTCCACTGGCTTCCTGGAAATTTGAGTTGTCACATCATTTAGGAGTGCATAGAAGAGGCATTACTGAATGTCACTGTTACCTAGGTTCCCCAGAATGGCAGCTCTTCTACAAGTTAAGACATATGGGTCCATAGTTGGCTGGCACAGTGCTTATTGCTACTCTAAAGGAGTAATGTTCTTTTTATTAATTTCTACATTCACTGGAGATTTATTAGGTGTCCTTTATGTCAGGCAGGCATAGTCTAGGTGAATTTGGCCAGTTGGTCGTGAAAGGACAACCATGCTTCTTTGAAACTCTGTGCCACTGACTGATGATAAAGCATGCTGTTGACTCTTATAAACTTGGACCAAAGTTTGCCTTTTGTTCTTTACTGGTGAATTTATGGTCTATACCTCACAGTATTGGTTGTATTCCTTCCTAGAAACAGATCTTTATTAATACTTGTCCTGTGACCATATTCTCTCTCTGCTTCTCCCCTTGAGGTAGGAG
Source organism: Phyllotis vaccarum (assembly GCA_033318265.1). Classification (NCBI taxonomy): domain Eukaryota; kingdom Metazoa; phylum Chordata; class Mammalia; order Rodentia; family Cricetidae; genus Phyllotis; species Phyllotis vaccarum. Next base: position 33,105,779 of record JARWLC010000001.1, on the reverse strand, counting down.
ATACTTTTGAACATCAGTTCAGCCCCTTTTACCCTCACATATCACCTGATATTGCAGAATGTCCTTCCACTTTTTTTGTGTGTAATAATTTTATGGGTGTCAATAGCTACGGTTCACTGAGCCCTTACTGTATGCTAGGAGCTGTGTGTCCTTTACATGCTAAGTAACAGTGTGGTTTCTTCTACTTTTCCCATGGTTATTCCTTTACCTCTGTTAGTTGCACAGCCAGAGGCCTCTTTGTATGGGACAGATTAAAGACAGTGTTGGTATCAGTGGGAGGAGACAGAAGCTGTAGAAATACATATTCAAATGTGTTCATTATGAACAGCTTGCTTCACTTTGTAACTCAAGCGTGAGGAGCAACAGGCTTGTACTCAAAGTGACTTTATAAAGTCTTGACACTCCAGAGAAAATGTTTTCTGGGAAATGCATTTGTTGGAGCAGATGGCTTTTCAGGAGAGCTATGCCAGTGAAGTGTGAAGTTCTATTCTCCTGTATGTGTTTATCTTATTCTGGAATTTGTGGGTTGCTGTTAATCTTGTGCAAGGACACTGAGACATGATGTTTTTATTTAGCCAGCAACAGATAATCCAGAGGAGCCCTCCACCCAGTATCTCTACATCACTGAAGCTGAAGAAGATGTTCAGGGGACACAAGCAGCTGTGGCCGCACTTCAGGACCTGAGATACACCTCTGAGAGTGGTGAGGGCACACCTGCCTTCCTTCTTCACCCATAATGAACAAGTCAAGATGTCTGTCTCTGTAAATACTTCAGAATGGACCTGATCAGGGTGGGGCCTATGTGGATCACTCTTATTTCCAGAGGAGCTTTCTGCTGGTGCAGCCTTGGCATTCTTACTTAACTGTGTGAAGGTGGCTGTCTGCTGCACATAGCAAGTGAGAGTCCTCCACTTAGGTGGCTGAGTTGGAGTCCAGGCTTGACTTTTTTCCAGGCAGTCCCTACCATGGCCTCATATTTCCTCAATGCCATCTATTTCATGGGGCTTATCCCAGGGTCCAGAGTGTCCAGGCAGGTGATAACAGTGGATAATTAGAATGGGATGCATTGGTGGGGAACATCAATAATACATCTGTGTGCTCAGAATCACCCATCTGTCTCCATTCTTCCCCAAAAGCCAGATTGTATTTTTAAATCAATTGGTTTTGAGTTTTTGATCAATTTACAAAGTGGACAGAATACTTGAAAGCTGTTTTCTCAAAGCTCTGGAAGTGCCAGAGCCCATGCACATCGGAAGTAGAAACAAGTAAGCAGGATAAACAGGAGAGCATTAGGTGAGAACGAATGGTGATAAGAAGTAAGAGGAGGAAACTACTCCTGTCCTGATTTGAAATCCTTAATTTCTATTCCTAAGAAAACTCATTTAGACCCCTGTGTGTTATATTAGGTTTCTGGACCAGACTTTCCAGCCTACAGTCCCACAGTCCCACTGAAACACACAGACACTTATATTAATTGTACACTGATTGACCTGGGGACCAGGCATATAACTTGCTACCTCTTGCTCTTAAACTAACCCATGATTCTTATCCTGTTCAGTCATGTGGCTCAGTACCTTTTCTCAGCAGCATTTCAACTTCTTTCCTCTGCATCTACTGGCCTCTCATTGTGGTGTCTCCATGGCTTCTCTGTGGCATCTCTGCTCTGCTCTTCTTGTTTCCATAGTTTTCTTAGTCTAGTAGCCCCACCCACACTTACGGTCTGCCTTAAGCCAATCAGCATTTTTATTAAACTAGTAGGCAGGACAATTATTTACAAGGTAACAACACTTAATCCCGCTACAACTGTTGTCATCCATTTTCAAGCAAATAACTATGGTTCCCTGCCAGACTAGAGGGAACTGGGGCCACAGCACCTCTACTTCTACAGAATTAAGACCACACTGTTAGGCAAGACTCCCAACACTGAGTCCTTATTTGAATTTGGGTTTCTGTATCATCGATGTCTTTGTCTCCCATGAGCATATACCCATATTTACCCACCAGTATCTTTCCATGTATCATCCATGAGCACATGCTCATGGACCCACAATGTCTTCCTATTTATGTCAGATACTATCCCACCTTCATAGCTCAGCAGACCAGACCTCCTACTTTACATCCTGGCTGCCACTTGTCTTGCTTCTTGCCTCAGCTGTGTTGTCCGGGCCAGATTCTGCAGGGATCAGCATAGGTTACGTTTCTTACCTGTATACTCCAGTATGCCCTGGGATATGGTGCAGTCTCCCTCATGGAACTTTTCTAATTAGCTCACCCCCACCTTCAGCACTTATATTGCATGCCATCTTCTGGGTTCCTACCAGACTTTTCTGTACTGTCCCCTAACTGCCCTCCAATACCATGTGTTGTCATCGTTTACTTACACATGGGTCTCAGCAGCCTGTCAGCCCAGGAAGGATGGGAGGTAGGATTATATTTTATCTGTATTCCCAATGGGAACCATAGCTCCTAGCTGACTAATGGTTGGGCTGGATAATCATCAGGGAGGGAGGGAGTGGAGGAGGCATTAAAATTTAACCCCAGTGACTCACCAAAGTAAACAGTTTAGTCTTTGGAATTTAGAGTGGTTAGCTGTGAGGTACATCTGAGTCATCTCCCAGGTACATTGTGGGAAAGGGGGATGCTGTTGGCATATTATGAATATATATAGGTCACCCCCTTTGTCTTAGGCCATGTTCTACCTACTACACTGATCATGTCAAAGTCTCTTTCTCCAGTTTCTTACTGGTTGATTTCATATTAGCTCATGAAAGCTTCCCTCTGAGTGCGTAAACATTGGCAAAGACTTTATAATATGATGAAGCACAGAGACCAAACAGTAATTTACATTGTAGTGAATTAGTGATCTGGATGAGGGTGTGCTCAGGAGGATTGCAGATGGGCAGCAGATGGTTTGAGAGAGCAAGAAGGGTGTGCCAAGCTGCTACCCTGATGGTGTGGGTCCCTGTCTTTTGACAAGATTAAAGTGAAAGTAGGCTTAAATTGGTTTGTAGTTCACAAGCTCACAGGCTGGATAAGTGAGACATTTTTGAGTGTTCTGCCTGCCACTTGGCATGCTTTCATTGCCATTTACATTTACCATGCCCTCAGGAAAAACCAGTTCTGCATTTGAACATGTCATCTGGTAATCCTCGGTTGTGAGATTGAAGGGCAGTTTGGGTAACGTCAAGATTCAGTTCATCTGTGCTTTAATTCCATATTTTGGATGCTATTGCCTTGGTAACCTGAGAAGACCAATCTCTCTTTTTTTGTACCCAAGTGACTGACAAATTAATAATAATAATAATAATAATAATAATAATAATAATAATAATAATAATCGGAATCTTATCATCATGTCATCCCATATAGTTCAAGTCAAACCTTGAAAAGTTCTTATAGAAAATGTTTAGTGAACTATAAAGTACCAAACAAGTTATTTCTCTTGTTCGAGTAAGTGATTTTTGACAACCTATGGACTATCTGGAAATGGATATGACACTATAGTTTTCATATCTAGGGACCAGTTTGGCACTGGATGCCATTCGGTGCAGGGAGTTTAATGGTATCCTTTTGCTTTTTTCCCATAGGTGATCGACTTGACTCCACAGCTGTGAACATCCTACAGCAGATCATTGAGTTGGGTTCAGAGACCCATGATGCCACTGCTGTGGCCTCTGTGGTTGCTATGGCACCCGGGACAGTAACTGTTGTGAAACAGGTGAGGTCCCCATGCACAGAAGTATTTGTTTCTTCAAGCCGTTGCTCATCTTCTCCATTTTGTTTTTAGAACTTTAGCTTGTCTAGGATAGAGTTTGAAATGAAATTGGTCTTGTCTCTCTGGATTATTATAGGATTGTATCTTTGGTGGCTCTGTTTGTACAGATGTGTTAGAGAAAGGTTAGTACCAGAGAATCATAGCATGAAAATAGGCACAATGAGGACCTACCAGGAAGAAAACTAGTAGGAAGTGTGGGAGTAGCCAGAGATGCTCAGGGGTATTTCCCTGTGGACTGTCCTTTTAAAAGAAACAACATCTCTTTAGATCCACACAGGAAAGAACCAAGTTCATGGTGCTTGACTCGTTTCCTTCTCTATCTTCAGTAGAGACTTCACCAGTCTGTTAGAATATACCACATGTGATAATCAAAGTTTCATTGTTTACTCATACCTGTTTCTTTAGCAATCGTTTCAGGTTTTGGAAGATTTAAAATAGTTTACACAGCTACTTTAAAGGTAGAAAACCAAGCCAATAAGCACACCATAACAGGGAAACTATATACTTCAAGTTCATGAAGAAAATTTAAATATATATTATAGAAGTCAGCATGGCTGTGTGTTCTTTTATGAACCACTGGGTATTTATTGAACACTTGCTGTTGTCAGCCAGTTGTGGTACTGGAATTCCAGGAAGGAACCAATGCCTGCCCTCAAGGTGGCTACTCTCTATGAGAAGGACTTAAACAGGAACAAAGTGGTACACCATGAAGAATATAGATTAATGAACATACACAGGGCCAATGTTTACATCATGGAGCTGCAGGCTGTTGTGACGAAAGGTTTTGGGGGGACAGTGTCTCTGAAATTTGAGGAGAAACTTGGAAGAGGTGTGGGCAATTAGTGGTATTTTAACTTTATTGTGAAATTAGTACTGAAATTAAGAATGAAACATAAGACATTTAACTTCAAGGGGCAAGAAATAAGCTTTCTTTGCACTAACAAGGACAGTTCTTAGGATGGCTTTCTCATGTATGCTCTTCTGAGTCACGTGTCCTGGTTACCTGCCTTTGAGGAGATCACTCACTGTTGTCTCTATGACTGTACTTAGTGGGTACTCAGTGGATGATGCACAGCATGCAAAGTTCATGGCATGAAAGATTTAAAATGGCACAAAATTCTCTGGAGCAATAGGAACTTCTGGTTTAACATGGATTTCTTGATCCATACTCCCTACTTGCCCTGTGGTGAGCTGTTTGAATTAAATGTCTCAAAACTCTTCCTCCACAGTCAAGCTTCCCTCCAGGTCTTAGACAGAAGCTGAATATCAGAAAGTGTGCTTAAGTCTAGAGTGTTCTGATTGAAAATCTACATCCCAGCTTTTTAGTTAGCGTTTGCTAAGTTACAGACTCCAGATTGTCTTCTGCATATCTTCTAGAACTCCTTGGTTGTATCCTGATATGTGGAATCTTGTAGAAGATATGGTACTAACTGGTACATGGCCTAACTAAGGGCAGTATTGGGAGGATTTTGCTTAGTTCACACATGTAAATATTGAGGAATTCAGAATGTATAGCTTATTGTCCACCTGCATATTTTTTTAATGAGGAATGTTGATTGACTCCTACTCAGGTTTGTGGTTTATTGAATGTCACAGTCAGTGCTGCCATACATGAAGTTGTGAATTTAGAGTCCTCCTTAAATATGCTTCTATCCATTAGACTGACCGCCAATAAGAGAGTCAGGCAGTTAAGCATCAATACAATCCATGTAAGCAATTACAAATGTTCACAAGGGGGGAAACAGTGGTTCCCCTGATGGAGTCTTCTTTCCTACTTCAACCCAGAGCTTCAAGTGGAACTGTGAACATAATCATGAGAAACTACTTCTGGAAATGTTCCCAAGAATGTGTGGGCATAGTCATTATCTTATGTGCCTGCCTGAGTTTCCCTTTAAGTAGCTGTTGCACGTAGGGGATGGATAGGTGGGTGGATGGATAGATGGATGGATAGATGGGTGGATGGATAGATGATGGATGGATGGGTGGGTGGGTGGATGGATAGATGGATGGATGGATGGGGTGGGTGGGTGGGTGGGTGGATCGATAGATGGATGGATGGGTAGGTGGATAGATGGATGGGTGGGTGGTTGGGTGGGTGGATGGATAGATGGATGGATGGATGGGTGGATGGGTGTGTGGGTGGATAGATAGATGGATGGATGGATGGATGGATGGATGGATGGGGTGGGTGGGTGGGAGGGTGGATGGATAGATGGATGGATGGGTGGGTGGATGAGTAGGTGGATGGATGGGTGGGTGGGTGGATGGATAGGTGGATGGATGGGTGGGTGGGTGGGTGGATGGATGGATAGGTGGATGGATGGGTGGGTGGGTGGATGGATAGATGGATGGATGGATGGGTGGGTGGGTGGGTGGGTGGGTGGGTAGATGGATAGATAGATGGGTGGATGATGGGTGGGTGGATGGTCAGATAGACATTAATCTGTTCACAACTATGGCTGAGGGACTGAAGCTCTTGCAGGTGAAGGAATTACCGTTCTCTAAATTATCTCACATTTATATTTAATCTGCCTAATTTTATTGGATAAATTGATTATTTCTCTTTCACTTAAGCACTGGCCTAGGAAGTTTTTTTGAGCTATCTGTGGAGTCTTGTCTTACCTGTTTGGAGGCATAGTCTTGCCTTCTTATCACAAGAGAAGCACGGGGCCTCAGTACTGAAGACTTCTTGCTCCAACCCAATCCACTACACAAAGAAATTGCCCAAGATATAGTGACTACTTTTGCCAAGCTGTTTTGATTCTTTAATAACCTTCTCTTATTCAGTAGTGAAGAGAAAAAAGCCAGGAGGTGTCATAAAAGCACATGAGGAAATACAACAATGAATGTTTTAAATTACTCTTGCATATCATGATTTTACATTTTTTTAAAAACAGAATTGTCTGTTTTATGTGCATATTCTACAGGACCCAAGTAGATTCTAGGTTTTTTTATGGATTCATTTGTGTGTGTGTGTGTGTGTGTGTGTGTGTGTGTGTGTGTGTGTGTGTGTGTGTGTGTGTGGTATATGTATATGTATGCATGTGTGTTTCTGTAGGTAGATGTACCCATGTATATACCTATGGAGGCTAGAGGTTCATACTGAATCTCCTTCTCCATTACTGTCCACCTCTTTGAGATTGAGCATCTCACTGACTAAAAATTCTATAATTGGCTTGACTGATTGACCAGCAAACCCCTGGGATCTTCTGCTATCCACCTCCCAACACTGGGATTACAGACATATACTGCCATTTCTTGCTTTGTATGTGGTACTTAGAAGGTGATATTTATTGTCGCTCATGGTTTCAAGGTTTCACTCTGCTATTTTTAGGCATATCACTTGGGCCAAAAGTGTGTGATGAAGCAAAGCTGCTCACTTGGTGGCATTTGAGACACATGAGGGACCTGGGGATCCAAATATTCCTTTGAGGACCTGCCTCCATGATATTACTTCTCCTGCCAGGCCCTGCTTTCTTGGTTCTCTCCTCTCTCCTCAGTGCCACCCTGTGTAACCAAGTCTTTGGAGACACTCCAAACTATAGCAATAATTAAGTGATGAGTTTTCAAGCTTGCTGAGCCCACTGCCACCATCCATCTGGCCTGTGTGTGCTAAGAGAAGCCGCTTTGCAGAGGGCCTTCCAAGTGCATGCCCTGGCCTGAGAGCCCTGGAGGGTTCTTGCAAGGAGAGTGCAGCCTGGCTTCTTCCTCTGGCACATGACCTAAGACTGTTGCCAGATAATGGACTGAGGCATATGGCAAAGGATTTAGATGAAGCTTCAAAGTCTTTTTTCACAACCATTTTAAAGAAAGAATTCTTTTTCATTCTAATTATGTGTCAAGCAGCCTGGCCCAAGAGCTCCTACATGGTGTAGGGCATATCTACAGTACCTTAAGGTGGCTCAAGGTGAGGCCTCTCCTCTTCACCTCAGAGCAAGCTAAGCAAAGCCACTTTCTTTTTGTTTCTTGTCCCTTTAATTGCAAATGACATGAAATGATGGAATTTGATGGTTTTGTTTGTACAGGACACTTTTTGACATATCCTGGAAAGTTTCCTCTGAAGTTCAAAGCAGCCAGGGACTAGAGATGACAGATAAGGTCCCAGCAGGCCTGGCCCTTACTCTCTTTTCCTAGGTTTTGTTGACTGCATGTTGGTCTGTCATGTGTACCACACCTAACAACTGCTTAATCCTCTTGCACTGTTAACAAAACCCTGACATCTCAGTTGTATTACTGTCTGTTCCATTGCGGCTTCTGTCATTGTTTTACTTCATCTAAGGGACTCTTCATAGAAGGTTAAGTAAACATACATGTGAATATTTGTATGTGCATGTGCATATGTATTTGTGGGCAGAGATCAGTGCATGTCACAGGGACAGAGAGTAAATGCCTGCTGGGCTCCGAAGATCTAATGCTAGATGCTAAGTAGAGCCTCAGGATTCCAGCAGCTGCCTCCAAGCCAAGTTTTACTGTTATTGCTTAATTCCAATAACAGTATTATTGTTTGTATTATTGATTTGGTTTGTTCTTTGAGACAGGGCTTCAGTTTCTAGCCCTGACGGGTCAGGAGCTTGTTGTGATCCTCTGCTCTTGCTCTTTGGATGCCTTACACTCTCAACTCTCTTGGTCCTTTTGTGAAAAGCAAAGTCTCCTGGGTGACTTTGTTCTCCCTCCTATACCATCACAGCATGTGACAGACTTCTCACCTCGTGTTCTGGTTTTGTTAGTTGATCAGCTTTGACTTCTGCCTCAGAAACTTCACCATAAAATTGACTTGATCCCAGGCCCGTGCCAACTTGCATCTGTCAGGTCTCTGATATCCAGTCAGGTAGCCTCCTAAGGCAACTCATCCTGCACCTTCTTTACAGAGCATTGATCCTGCTGTTGCTGAACCGTGGCCTTCAGCGTGGAGTTGTAAGGACAGAAGAGCACTGAGCATTTTGCCCTCCCTGTCATTTAGTGCCACCTCGGTTCTCTGTAGGTCCTCTTTAGCTCTACCCCTGCCTCTCAGACTTTCTTTTTCTTCTTTCTAAATGAAATTTCTTTCAGAGAATTCTGCTCCTTGCATAATGTCTGATGGCTGATATTCCAAATGACTTTCTCTCAAAGCTCTTTTATTACTTGCTGAGCCTCTCATGCTTTGATAGATGCTGAAAAGTCCATTTCTTTGTAGAATCTTAGAAGTAAAAATAAGTCCCACGATACACTTCTGGACATATGAGACAAGGTCTACAGAAATCAAATAGAAGCTTCTTTTTCTTTGTTAAGGTGACTGTCCCCACACACCCCACCTTTAGAGCTGAGGATGCCACACTGAGAACTGCCTCTCTCTTCCTTTTCGAAGTCCTGGTTTCCTGCTGTTGTCCCCTACAGGCTTCAGAATCCTACTGGGGTTCTAATGCTGTCATCCATTCGTTTGCCTGATGCCTATCCCTTCTCCTCATCCACATCCTGCCTAGGAGCTTTGTTTAAGGCCATCCTTCCTCCCCTCACTCTGTATGTGGGGGTTGAAGTCACTCAGCTGTCACACGAAATAATGAGACTCAGGGATAGATCTCTGAAGAAGTTGGAGATACTAGAGGGAATAAACACCACAGTCAAATCTTACCCAGCTGTCTTCTAACTTCCTCAGCCTCGATTCCCTTGGAATGGTTTTCTCTGTGTTTGAATCCCGATAATTGTGGTAGTTATCGTGGCCCCACCACACCTGCTTGGGAGCCTGGAATTCCTTCTATAATCTGAAGTGACCTTGGCTCAGTTAGGATTAAGGGTGTAGGTCACCACTCCCAGGATACTCCCTGTGCTGGGATTAAAGGTTTGAATCACCACTCTGATTTTCCTAGACTGTGGTTAGAGCTCTGGGACTTCTGGAGCTTTTACTAACCCCTAGACTGACTGTGGTTAGATTCCCTCTGATATCTCCAAAACTTCTGAAACTTTATTAAATCCCCACACTCAGCCTCTTTCAGGTGTAGGGCTGAAGGCTGTAGAAGGCCAGGGCTGTTCTACCTTGATGGGGGGCAGGGGTGAGATAAGATTGCTGTGGCTTTTCTTGGATTTGTCTCCACACCCTGGGTTAGCCCTTGCTCCAAATCCCACTGCCATAGGAATTCCCCTCAGTGGAAACCAGCCACTTCTTACCCCTTCCTCTTCTCTAGTTCTAGCTAGTTCAGGCATGCCACTCACACATTTATTTTGGAGCCTGGGAACCACCTTGCTTCTCTTCTTGTCACCTACCAGCATGTTCTTCAAGTTCCTCATGTACAAGATGCTATCAAAATTCCCTTTGTCTATAGTTTCTGCCTTATCTATCCTTACTCTTCAAAATGTGCTCTCCAGGGCTAGTACCATTGGCATTGGGAAGCTTATTAAAAATGTAGTCACTGGTCTTGCCACAGACCTCCTGAGTTAGACTGTGTACCTCTCCAGCTCTTAAAACTCTTCTAATAACCTAGGATTGCCCATAACCTTAGACTGGACCCTCACTATGCTCCTGATGACCTCATGGCCACCTGCCCCCTTGCCCCCCAACACCCATTACTTGCTTAGCATGCACCTTCCTATTTGGGTGCCTTCTCTTCGTCTTCTGTAAAACTGATTCCCACCTTGAGGCTTGTGAAGCAGATGTAGCTATGACCTTAGATGTGGGCTTGGCCCAGCCTCTTCTTGATGGTGAACTTTCAGTAAGACCCTAGTGAGCCTCTTCATCCACAAGGTGCTGTCCTCTAGAGCCTGAGAATGTGTGTGATCCTATTCTATGTTATTAGGTGACATTGTAGATTCTGAATAAGGAGCTTTAGTCAATGAGGCCCAATCAGATCTTTGATTCATAAAGCACAGAACATCTCCACTTAGTGACAGCCACCTGTACAATTTGAATCAGGGGTGCTGGAATTGTCCTAAGCTACTACCTTTCTGTTAATTTCTTAGGCAATATAGATGACAAGTATGGTTACTAAATAGTCGAATGAGAACTAAATACCCTATACTGATATCAGACCTATATGCAGTAGTCTGCCATATAGGGACATGGTCAGAAAATAGCATGCAGGCATTTGTGGAATTCCTGCTTCTGCAGGAAGGGATTCAGGCTGGAGGAGCTCCCATTTTTCTCTGTCCCTATCCCATAACTCCAACTAGAAAGGAGAAGAGTGGCAGTGACTACCCCACAAAGTCCCTGCAAGAAGACCCACCCAAAAGACGCTGACCTCCCTTCCTGGGTAGTAGTGAAGTGTGGGAAGGCAGCAGCACCCTCTTCCCCACCCAGGTCTTAGACACTTTGTTCAAACCATAATCTAGTATGGTGGTATGCATGCTTAGTTCTTATCACACTTAAGATCTGTAAGGGCAGGTGGAGGTTTGGACTCTTATGTGCCCCCAACTCAGGACTCCATATGTTTCACAGTTACAAATAAGTATTTGTGATCATGAACATGAGAACCCTAGGGTGCTGAGCTAATAGAGGTGTAGTGCTTTCACTGAGCAGTCGTATCATCTCCAGGCAGGCTATGTGTGCCTTGCTATGAGGAAAGCACAAAGTCATGCCTCTCACGAAGTCTATGACGTGTGTCAACCTATGGTGTGTCACAGTATAGCAAGTGCCTAGATGGGAGATACAAACTGCCTGGTTTGAACCTCAGATCTGTCACCCATGATCTTGGACTAAGTACTTCTCATTTAACTTCAGTTTTCTTCTCTGCAATATGTTAAAATAATAGAATCTTCCCAGTGGGGCCACTGAATAGCTTGTGTAAATGAAACAGTTGGCCCTGTGCTAATATATGTTGAGACTGTAGTGTCTTAGCCCTTGGCACTACAGACACAGCATAGCTCCTTAACTCTTTACTATTTGTGTAGAGTTCAACTATTAATGTATCTCTTTAGATGATTCTATCCAGCAGGCAGCAAGCATTATCTAGGCTCCATACTGGGAGTCCAGAAATGTAAAATGGTAAAAAGGACACTTTTACCTTTTTACCTTTTGTGGTACTGGGTATTGAACCCACAGCCAGTCCAAGCAAGTGCACCATCATGAAGCTACCCCAAGTCCCACTTATTCCTTAGGAGAACTTGCTTTGTGGCTCATCCTGGAAGAAAAACAATTATGTTACCTAAGTTAACACATGCCTGTGGGCCCCTGTACATCCATGCTGAGTCAATTTGGGTTATTTCCACAAAGTCAGCCCTCCCTGAGAGATGCCATTATAAAATGAATGTTTGCATCTTTCAGAATGCATGCGTATGTTACACTTTAGCCCCAAATGTAATCATGGCATTAGTAAGTAGGGCTTTGGGAACAGACCGATTCCTAGAGATGGAACACTCATGATTGGGACAAATATCATCAAATGAGGACCAAAAGTTAGTTCACACTTTCACCCATAAGGTTGCAAGAGGTCAGTGCTGTGTGGTGTGCAGGGTCCTCCCTAGACCCCAGCCATATTGGGACCTTAACAATCAGATTTCATTGTCAGTTCTCTCAAAACTGAGAAAACTATACTCCTACTGTTCATAAACCACTTGTTCTAATATGCTTCATTACAGCAGCCCAAAATAAGAAAGAGGTTGGTTTTATATGACTGATGCTGAGGGGTGTAAACCAAAGTAAAAGGGAGTAGGTAGGAGAATATGAGCAAGAAGGCACATTTATCTGAGAGTTACAGCACTCTTCTCTAGTAGAAATAGCCAGGAAAGGTGGGCCAGTGCACTGGGTAAATGGGAGCCAAAAGAAACTCTTCCTTGAGTTTCTCTTGGTCATGGTATTTTATCACAACAACAGAATCATAACTGATACACCTGCTGACAGAGATGCATCCTCAGATGTCAAACAAAAGTCAGGGACAGTCCTGACCAAGGCTTTGTTGTAGTCCTTACACATCAGTTGAGAAAATGGTGGACAAGGGGAAAGGACAGTTTGGAAGACTCTGGAGTGACTGGAAGTTTAGGTGGGTAGTGTGAGCATCTTTTCTCTTGAGGACTGTGCAGAGAATGTATGAAACCTTTGCTATTAGAGGCAGAGACTTCCTGGGCTGTATATATGGAATCTTTAACCTGTGAGAGGATCCTGGCCATGCTGTACACTCTTGAATGCACTGATCAAAAAGGACAGCAAAATGACAGGTTTGGAACAATTGTCTACATATGGAAAGATGGTCAGTTAGTAAAAATCCACAATCCTCTCCCCTAACTGTGACCACTCTATCATCTGTTTCACTGGGGCCTTTAAGATCTCTCTCTGGTACACTCTACTAGCACTGTTCAGTACTTAGTGGTCACCCACAGTGAAAGATACCATGTACTTATCATATAGAGAAGCATATGCCAACTGTGCAGGGTTCATTCATGGGTTAGAAGCCTGTCTTTTGGAGATAGAAGCAGCTGTGGGCTTTCTCCTGAAGGAATGGCATCTCACAGTAACTGTGAGTCCTGTTCTTCACTTACTCTCTCTGAGATACCATGATACTCTTATTACTCACGGTTTACTCTCTGAGATACCATGATACTCTTATTACTCACGGTTTACAAGACATGGGTCTCCTTTTCTCCCCTCAGGCAAATAATTGTTCAGTGCCAACTAAATGGGACTTAAAGTCCTAAGACATAAAGAAAGATGAGATGTTTAGTTAATGAAACTTCTGTTTCCTGTGCAGTAAGTTGATCTGGTCAATATGGAAACCATTGGTCCTTATCTTATGACTTAGAGGCCAGAAAGAAGCGTACATACCAATATTCTCTTCGTTTCAGCAAAAATCTTTCTCAAAAGACAATTGGCCCTTCCCATTCATATTGGGTTAGGATACCTCAGTGGACAAACTTGTGTAGGCACACGTCATACTCTGCATCACAGCTGCCTGCCCTATGCTTCACAGATAGGATCCAATTGTGGTTCTATACTCACCATGAGGTCCAGGTTTCAGACCCTGGAGATTGCTGTAGGGACTGGGAACCGATGTAAGTGAGCAGCTGTGCCAACTTGTCTTGAGAACTATATCTAAAATGTGTTTTCAGAAAAGAGAACTATCAGCTGCCTGTGTACAGTCAAGAGAAAAATGGCAAGCAGATGTGGTAATGTGCCATCTCCCCCATGAAAGATGGTTGCCTGGTGTAGGGTGAGTCCCAGCCTACCCCTATGCTTTCATTCTTTCTCATTTAAAGGGCTTTCAATCTTCAGTGATGCCTGGAATGGCTTCTTCCTGCCTGTGAATATTTTTGGTATCTCTACAAGTTTCTTGCAGATAGCATCCCCTCATTTTGGTCTTGTATATAAATATATAGTTCTAGTGCTAGGAATTTATGATGTTTTCCCGCAAAACCCATTCATTTATCATTTTTCTTGCCTCAGTAAATTTGGGATAACAGTTATAATTTCTCTGTTTCCAGGTTGTGACTGGGAATGTGCCTGCTGACTCTCTTGAAACGTATCTGCCTCTCTTCTGAGAGGACAGGGGAAGGGTGGCATGGTGATAACCTAGGAAAACCTAAGTGTGGGAAGAGTATACTCCTTCCCACAGCCAAAATATGTGTGGAATATGAAATGTAAATGGACTCACTCATCATAAAACCGTGAGAAATTCTCAACCATAACTACACAAAGATACAAAGGTCAATAGAATGATTGTTCCTCATAGATACAGAACCTGTATGTGTATATCTGCTTCTACTTGCAAAACAATGCTAATTTGACTGAATAGCTGGCTGTCTTGTCCTTAACCTGTGCAAGAGGGATGGAGAATAAAGCTAGAGCCAGAGAGGTAATATCATGAGACAGATACCCCCTCCCCACACATAAACCTAAAAGTAGATGAAACCTTTGAGCCAAACAGGCTAGGTGACCTTGAGAATCCAAGGAAGCGTTAATGTATGGTTGTCAGCTCACTGAGACCAACTCCAGACTTCTGAGCTCAGACACAGAGGGATGAAGGACCTGAATTGCTTTAAGTTTCTCTCTTGCCACTGGGCAGAGTCCACCATGAGTCTCAGCAAAGCTGAGAAAAGATGAGGACTAGGCATGCCCGTACCCTGAGCAGTATGCTAATGAGAGGGAAGGCGTCTACTTTTAGGAAGTAAATAGGACAGTTTCCACTCTCTTAGATTCCAAGCAATGAGGTGACATCCAGATGAATGTGTCTAGTAAGGAATGAGCTGTCATATTTGGGTTTTATGTGAGAGGTCTGTGTTAGATGTGTACGTGGGAGGTTCCTAAGCCTAAAGCCAGTATCTGAAGTTATGAGACCAAGAAGATCCAGGACAGATGGAGGCAAAGCCCATGCTCAAGGTGGGTGCTAGAAGAGAAAGGGACAGTAAAGACCAAGAGGGACATTGTTATTAGAAGGAGATGAGAGCTAAATAGAGGGCCCATTGAGGAAAGGGGTCAGGGAGGCCTGTTTCTGCCCATGTCTGGATAGGATGCAGACTGTGGGAAACCAAGTGTGAAGGTCCAAGCCAGGCCAGGAATGAAGCCAGGCCAGGAATGGGTGGGGAGGAAACGGAGTTTGACAATGGAGAAACCTCCCACTATGGCCTTCTCCTTCCTCTACCCATCCGTGTTATGATCCCATTTGCCTTTCATGGATTCTAGCCTGTCCCTGACTTCTAGTCTTTCCCTGTCTCCTGCTATTCATCACACTCTGAACATAGCAGGAGGATCCTAATCTGATCAAGTCTCTTCTGTCCGTTGGAGAAAGGCCCCCATTAATTTTAATACTGTTAAGAGCTATAGTCCTTTCTAGCAATCCCATCTCAAACTAAGGTATTTGGTGCACAGACTGTCCAGAGTACTGTATTGATTCCTCTGAGGTCTCAATGCAGAAATACTCTTGGCCAAGGCCCCTTCCTCTCTGAAAATAAACTGGTTTTGGGAAAAGGTGGGCTCATCCCTTAGACAACATATTCCATGACCTACTCGAGAAACTGAGGTGCTGCTCACCATTTGCTATCTGAGCCTGGGCTCTGGCAGACCTGTAGCAACATGTACTGTTTCTCAGAGATAGCTCAGTCAGTGCTATGACCCCATTGGGTGAAAACCTGGTCAGTGTCGATACAAGGTTAGATGGAAGTATCAACTCAGGGAACCTGGGAGACTTCTTAGAAGACACACATTGGGATTCCCACGATCAAAATAGGCTCTCCAAGGAAAGGGTGAGTGAAGCAGGAAGGACAGTATGTGTGGAAGTTCAGAGGTGTGTGTGTGTGTGTGTGTGTGTGTGTGTGTGTGTGTGTGTGTGTGTGGAGTCAGGGGAGGGGAAAGGGCAAGGACAGAAAGGAGCTCCTTTCCAGTTCCAAAGGGGAACCTAGGCTCCATGATGTGGTTGCTGGGACTAGTGAAGGAGATCTCATTAGGAAGACCATGGAGGCTCTGTTCTCAGCTGTAAATGATGGACTGCTTGTGTCTAGCTGAGGACCTCATCAGCTCAGGCAAAACACCTCTATCCACAAAGTGGGAGGAGAATCGTTGAAGAACATTAGGACAAGAAATCAGGCAGGGCAAAAATCTTGAAGCAGGAGCTGATGCATAGGTCATGGAGGAGTGCTGCTTACTGACTTGTTCCTCAATGCTTATTCAGCCTGCTTTCTTATGGAATCCAGGACCACCAGCCCACAATGGGCTGGCCCCATTGCCATCAATCCCTAATTAAGAAAATGTCTAACAGCTTTTCTGCTTACAGCCAAATCTTCTGAAGCACCCCCTTCCTTCCCCTCCCTCCTTTCTCTCTCCCTTTTCCTATTTTTTAATTTAAAAATTTTAACATACCCATCACTGTTTCCCCTCCTTCCCCTCTTCCCAATTCCCCCATCTTCTCTTCCCCACGCTCAGTATCATGGCTGAGCAAGGTGTTCCTCTGTAGGGAATGGGCTCCAAGAATCCTGGTCGTGCACCAGGAATAAATTCTGGTCCAACTACCACGAACTTGAATTGCCCATGACGATTCAATTGTCATCCACATTCAGAGGGCTTAGTTCTGTCCCATATAGGTTCCCCAGCTATCATTTCAGAGTAAGTGAACTCCCAATAGCTTGGGTCAGCTGTCTGTGTGGGTTTTCTCTTCATGTTCTTGACCCCTTTGCTCATGTAATCCCTCCTCCCTCTCTTCAGCTGGACTGGGAGCTCAGCCCAGTGCTTAGCTGTGGATCTCTGCATCTACTTCTATCAATTGCTGGATGGAGTTTCTATAAGGACAGTTAAGGTGATCATCCAGTTGATTACAGGGGAAGGCCAGTTCAGGCACCCTCTCCACTATTGCTTGGAGTCTTAGCCAGGGACATCTTTGTGAATTCTTGGGTGTTTTCCTAGCACCAGGTTTCTCTCTAACCCCACAAGGGCTCCTCTCTCAAGGTTTCTACTTTTTGTTCTTCCTCTCTCTCTCCCCAACTCAACCATCTCATTCCCTCATGTGCTCTTCCCACCTCCCCTTCCCCCTTATCTCCATGGTCCCAATTTACTGAGGAGATCTTATCTATTTCCCTTTCCCAGGGGGATCCATGGATGTCTCTCTTAGGTTCCTCCTTATAACCTAGCTGCTCAAGGGTTATAGATTGTAGCCTGGTTGTTCTTTGCATCTAAATCCACTTATGACTAAGTAAATAACATGTTTGTCTTTCTGGGTCTGTGTTACCTCACTCAGGATGATTTTTTTACTAGTTCTGTTTGTGAAGGCATTTTCTTAATTGAGGTTCCCCCACCCCCGCCCTCAGATATCTATAGTTTGTGTCAAGTTGTCAAAAAACTAGCTAGCATAGGCACACATATATATGCAAGTCCATATACAGATATAGGTGTACATACACACGTGTCTATATATATACACACATACATGTATATGTATATAGTCCATCTTTCCATATTTTCCCACAGAGTCACCCCACACACTCATGAGAATCTGACTCTTGGATTCTTGTGTTACCTATGCTTGGTTTCATCAGTAGCTCTGCCCATGATGAGGGCTGATGCTCTGTGAATTGTCTTGAGCATGGTTAGTCCTGCTGCTGACACTTGAGTCCTATGACTGTCTCCCAATCAGGGTTCACAGCAGGTCTTGAGAACCATTCCTGAACTACAGGAATGCTGAAGAGAGAATAGTGGCTATGTTCATTTGTTGGACTGCAGCGCTAGGTGCCTTCCTTATGGTGGACACTAATGGCATCTTAAGAGAGCTGTTCTCCAAGGCGTGCTTTAATACAAAAGAAGCTGGCTCAGATTACTTAAAATGGATTTGAAGTGTGAAGGATGCCTGAAGTTGTGTAATTTCCTGAAAATGGCAGCAAGGATGCCAGAGATGATGATGGACTTGACTTTCTGTCTTTTGAAAGGTATAAATGAGAGTCCCTATCCTAACACGATCCTCCAGTTGTGATCCTTGAAGTGAAACCACTTTTGCCTGCTTGCAGGCCTACCAGGGCCCTCAGGCTTGGACACATGGGCAGCCTGTAATGGTAGGGTGTTGCTAGTTGTATTCATTCGGATGTAAACTATGTGATAAGGTCTTCCCACTCTGTCCTCCTGGTTTCTTTTTGTTGTTGGCCAACTGAAGTATCTTCATCTTCCCTTAAGCATCATTAATTTATCTGCCATCCTAGATCAAATTTTCCCTGTCCAAAGACTGGTAGTTCCAGTGCCTCATAGGAAGTGGCCATGAGCCCTGCACAGATGTGTGGGCATCTGGTGCCAGGGAGTTATATGCACACTGTTTCTGGATCTCCAGGTGAAGGTGTGCTGCAGATGTCTCCTGTTCATTATGTGGCTTTAGAGAATACCCCTTTCAATGCCAGCTAGTAAGAATCTTTTCTCCTTTCTTCATTACCATCTCTGTGAGATTCAGTCATGAGCTACAGTTCTTCTTCTCTTAATTATCTTTGTTTATCTTATTTCTACATCCTTGGCTGTGTCTCTGGGTTGTTTTTGTGTCTCAGGAGGTATGGTTGGTATCGTCTCAAACAGAAGGATATGTGCTCAGATTGAGACTGAGAGGTGTGGGGAACTGTGAGTTGAAGGTCAAGAGCTGCTTTGAGGAAGAAGTATTCAGCAGGCTTCCTGTGGACTGTCTCTCTTCTGTGGTCTTTCAGTTGGAGAGAGTGTCTTCTCATATTTTTCTCCTAGCTAGTGTTGCGCTGAGGATGCCCAGTCCAGAGGACTGTGCTACTGGAGGATGGTCCTGCTCCCTGATATATATGACATTGAGACATGAAACGCTCCAGCAGAGGAGCCTCTCAATGTGTTCTTATTAAAGAGACAGTAAAATGAGATTGAGATTGGGAATGAAGCTCTGGAGCAGTCCCAACACACTGTTGCCCATGAGCCTAAGTCCTGTGTTATTTTAAGTACCTGAAGCAGTGTGTCTACAGAAGCACAGGAACCTGAATGTAGCTTTATCCTGCACTGGACCATCGGTGGCTGTGGTAGGTAGGGCCCTGCAGGCAGCTTCTCATCTTCCCTGAGCCCTCTGAGGTGCTGTGGTGGGGAGTGATTGCCAGGTAAACAGGAACAATACTGCTGTTCAAGCTAGCTTCTGTACAGCAAGCTGCTCTCACTAGATGCTACAAGTTTACAAGTAGAATTTGGAGGTAGATTGTAACTCAAACTCTAGTTAGGGCCAGGGAGGCCTGAGGGCTAACACAGGCTGCTTCTTCCTTGAGGATCTGTGAGCAAGAGGGATTTATAGGACTTTCTTGAAACCTAGGAAGCAGAGCATTTAAACTTGTAGGGATGGATTGAAAGTGTGAAAAGGAGCTAAGGAATAGGAAGAAGGAAGGGCAGGTAAATAATATGGAACTAGACAGTAAGGTGACTGGAGGGCCCTGGATGACATGGCATTCTGCAAAATCCTCATCCTTACTGCAGAGTGGCCCATAAGATGAAGGTGAAAACATAGGGTCCCCACAGGAAGCTGATCTCCAGCATCGATAGAACTGTCAAGGGTGGGTCATTAGCACCTTCAATCCTTATTCTAGAACACTTGAGACAGAACACAGGACCTGATTTAATGAATAATCTGTGTAGTCCTGGGGGTTAAGGTTTTATATTAAGCTATCTATGCCGCTAATAATTTAGCTGAAAGATGTATTAGATACAGCATTTGAGGAAAATGGAGTATCCATCTCAGGGAGTAATGACACTGTGAAAGCCATATTATTTCTACTGTGGAACACAGTGCTAATAGATTAAATTGCTAGAGTGATCATTTTGAACAAAGAGAATGGTTAGAACTGTACGGCCAACCTTTGTCTGCCTCCGATGGCTAAGGAGAAATAATTCTATCCTATCAGTCTGTGACATGTGCTACCATTTGTCACTGCCATGCTGTGGCAGCCGAGGAAGAAAGAGCTCTAGACTTGTTCATATTGCTCAGATCCAGCTTTAGCTACTTGGGAACTGCTTGACATTCGGTGGATCCCTGGACCCCTAGGAGCTTCATGACACCATTTGTGAAGAGAGAACAGATGTTATGTTTGAGCAGTTGGGGTGAGGCTTGGGAGAATATTCAGGAAACTGCAGACCCTGGTATTTGTTAACTGCTTTGGGAGCAGGACAGGAAGTAAATGGCTTACAGAAATGCAGAAAAGCTGATGAATCCGGTGACTCTTTGAATGCTTGGGGAGGACACATCTTAGAAAGGCTCAGGAGCCCCTTTTGTAAAACACTCCTTTTCCCACAGCTCTTATGGAGTTCCTAAGGAGGGGGACAGATGCACCAACAGACAGCAGGTGGATTCAGGGAGCCCCAAATTAGCTTGACCTTTGCTAACCAAACATGTCTGTGCTTGGACTTCAGTGAAATGCAGTTACCATCATCCACCATCTTTTCTGGTGACTTAAACCAACCAAATGTGATATGTTATGCATGAGAATCAGTGGATGAAGACAGTACTGGTTTTGCTGGACAGAACCAACCTGGGGCTAGAAGTTGACAAAAATAAACAAATGGAGAAAGAGTTCTCTTAAGTGGACTTTAACACTTACAAAAAGGTAGTGGATGAAACAGATGTAAATGTTCAGCAAGATGATAGGGAAAGTTTAGTTGGGGTGAGGCTTAGCCTTTTAGGAAACCTCTACCTTGCTTTGTGAAATAAAGGCTCAGTCTTTGTGCTTATGGCTAAGGCTCTTAGATATCTTAAGAATTCATTGCAAACATTACTTTAGGCCTCATCCTCCTTTCTCACCAGCCTTCACTCTGCCATCCTGTGCACAGCCCTGTGTATCACATGATCTCACCATGTCTCTCCCCTCTGTTCACCATTTGATACTGCCACACTTACCTGGAGCATGCTGTCTTTTTTGCATATGTGCAGTTCCGAGGACCTTAATGCTTATCACCCATCCATTCTTCTTTCCTCTGTAGAGTTTACTAACAGATAAGGGAAGAGATTTGTAGCATATTCTCCCCTTCCTAATCTCCTGTCAGGTACTATCTTTCAAGTTGAAAGAAATCAGCATTTACCTTGACAGTCTTGATTCCTGATGCATCTTCCAAAGTAAACAAAATGGAAATGAACAATAAAAGAAGGAGAGTAACAGTTTGGTTTATTTGAATAAATAGAAATAAAGAATGGGCTAGATAATTTTTCCTCAGAATTACTTTGCAGCTTCTGATTTCTCTTAGTCCCAATCTCCTTTTATTATCTAACAGATTACACACACAAAGGTGTCTCTATGAACTGAACCCACCCTTTTCCCTCCTTAGGTAACCTCAGTAATTAAGGGGCTGACCCAGCTAGAGAGTCGTGAATGGCAGAAGGGAGAGTAGCAAGCCACTGTCATGCTGTCTGTTATAAGCCAGGAAAAATCTGAAGTGTCATGAGTAGGAGTTTGTGTGACTGCCTTAGCAAGTTCCCCTCATCTCCTTGGTGTCCTTTACCCTTCCCCCACCCTTCCTGTTAGGAAAACCTTTGGGAGAACCAGCCTCAAAGTCTTTCTCTCAGGGTCCAAGAGATATATTCCTACCATCAAGGGATATCTATAGGAAATCTCAATGAATATACTCACACTATTCTCTATTGGAACGACTTTTATTGGCATTACATCTTCAACAGTGAAGGCATAGGCGTATATACTCATCCAGGTAGTAATTCTTTGGCAAGACAATGTGGGGCTTTGAATTTCTCAGCGTCACAGAGTGGGTAATAAGGGGTACACACATGCAGTATCTGTCAGTTTTGGTTTATGGCACAAGCTGGGAGTGGCTAGTAGAAGTTTTCCTGGCGGATGCCAGCTAAAGATTAAATCATCAAAGCAATCTAAAGGGGAAAATTGTGTGCTCCAACTACATTCCTAAATGTGGTTCTACATCCCTAAACATTCTAAATGTGGCTAGGTATAAGGTTAGAAGTTTATTGATCAGCAAAACACCATAAACAAAGTAAAATCTCTGCTGTTTCCATTAGGCCCTCGTCACTACTGCTTTTGCCTCTGAAATGAAACCTGCCACCTGTAGCTACTCTGGCCCTCCAGAGCAAATGTTTGTTTTTATGCCTGCAACTAGGATTTGGCTGATTACCTTTTTTCCAGATCAAAACAAATTCTTAAGTAAGATCTTGCATTAATGAATCCAGGTGCAAGTAAGTAAGCGAAGTTAGGGGGTTAAGATTATTGGTGTCAGCTCCAGATAGTTCTCTTATCTATAGGGGAGGTGAGTTTAGGGCATACAGTGTTTCCTCTATCTATAGCTGTCATTGGGTTTCTGAGAAATGTTTCTAATGAAATACTTTGTCTGAGGACGGACTCAAAGATATTGCAGGGGAGCCAACACCGAATCTGCTCTGGGCAAAGGAACAAAGACCTGATTTCTGAGAAGAGAGATCTTGTCTGTGTGACTGTTTCACACATACTAGGGGAATTTATCCATATGCCCCAGATTTATGGGGGAAATTGGGCCCGATAAATGATCAGTCATACTGCTAAAAGTTCCTGGGAAATGAATCCCAAGGAAATAACAAATGGGAAAGCTACAGTTACAAGAAATCCTCTGCAGGAAACAACTAATACATTCAAAGGAAATTGACACCAAAACTCTTTGAGATTTGGCTTTACCTCCACCAGCGCCCTTTGCTCTGATGGTTCAGCCTTGTTGATGCCAACTGAGTTCTTACTTCGATATTTCTGCTGTTCTCGGCATCCTGGAACCTACCCCACACAAGTATAGGGCCCCAAAGTCTATAGTGGGCATAAATTATTCGATGCCACCCCCATTAATGTTACTTCTCATCTCTTTGTGTTGCTGTCTTATCACACATCACAGCACCTGGGACCCAGTTGATCATCACTTAAATATTGAACACTTTCTACATACTTTGGATCTTGGGAAAGAGTGTGACAAGACAGGCACTGCCCCTACCCTCCCATGGTTTATGGTCTGGTGGTAACTATAAAAGTTACAGAAGTATTATCAATGACATGCAATCAGTACAGGCAATCAGAGATATTTAAGAAAATGTTTTCTTGAATAAGTGGGTGGGTGGGTGGATAAATCAATGAATTATTCAGAAGACAGTGGAGCTAGGTAGTGCCCCCTTTGCAAACAGTTACCTTTTCTGTCTGTATGAGCAAAATCTTAAAGTGCTAAGCTAAGCTGCCTATGGTTCCTCCACTTCAGCTTTGGCAGCTGCTTCTGCCCCTCTTCAGGTCTGTAAGAGCTGAGCCATAAGCTCTTGGCCCAGTCTGGAGGTATGTTTAACCAGGAACTACATTCAACCATGCCAGCTCTTGGAAATTGGTATTTTTACTTAGCTTTTTGGAGCCATAACCATTTTTTGTTTTTGTTTTCAGCTTTCTCAGGCCCTCTGTGGAAATATGGGCCCCATACTGGAATGCCAAAATGTTCCAAGGTTTTTCTTTTGGGCCACCAACTAGCTCCTGAATCATAACACAGAGACTCAGTAGTTTTGAATGGTTGGCTTAGCTTAGGCTTGTTTATGACACTAGCTCTTTTAACTTAATCTGTTTGTCTTGATCTACCTTTTGCCTCAGGGCGTTTTACTTTTTCTTCTGTAGATCTTACTTTCCCTGCTTCTCAAATCTGCTGACTAGCAGCTACTTGGCTTTGTGTCCCAGGGCCTGTCATTCATTCCCTCCTCCTCTCAAGCTGAGATTTGCCCTCCTGTTTATTCTCTCTGCCAGGCAGCCCTGCCTGTTCTTTTTCTGCCCAGCTATGGGCCCTTCTGCTCTTTATTAGATCAATCAGGTGCCTTAGGCCTGTAAGGTGAAACAGATGCAGCACATCTTTACATAATTAATCATTCTTATATCGTTAAACAAATGCAGTATAAACAAAAGTAATACATTTTTACACAGTTCAAGCAATATTCCTCAGCATAAACAAATGTAACATATCTTTACATAGTTCATATTCTACTACACATGATTCCCTCAATGATTTCCTAAGATGGACATGCTAGTCCCTCTTCCTGTGAAAAGTAGACTAAGGTTTGTAGATGATCTTGCCCACGCTTCCCAGAAGTGCTGGAGCTGACATTCACATCTGCTCAGTGCAGTTAAAGGAGCACTACCTTGCCATTCAGGCCCCGGAAAGGATAGCTACCCCAACAAGCACCCATGGGCAAGGGAGCCTGCCCATCAGCCCCTGGTCTGTCTTTCAGTCCTTCCCTTAGTTGCTATTTAAGCTATCAACTCTTCCTAAATTTATCTCTTATTCCCCTTCTTAGGTTGAAGATGGTTAGTATTTCAAACAGTCCAGAGATTATAGTCAGGGACATGATGCCTTAGCATTAGTAAGAATTTGTCCTCACCTGAACTCTGACATCTTAGAGCTACCAAGAAAGTCCTAGCTGTGGAAATCAGCTGGTTCTCTCCTCTGTCAGTGCTCCCTGGCCACCCCGTCCAACTCTGGCAGCATGAGTCTATTAGTAGGCCTCCAAAGAATGGCCAGGCATCTACATTGCTAGACAACCCCTGGGAACTGTAGCATTCAAAGTAGGACTCCCAGAGTGGTAAAAACAGAGAACCCAGGAAAAACCTAGCCACTCTATCAATATCAGATGGACTGGCTATATATTTTTAGGAGCCTTCTATCCGTGTGTACTACTAACCCCTTGGGACCCATGCTTTAGTTGTGGAGAAGGCAGCTTGACATCAGGATATGGGTTTGTATTTGAAGTGTGGGGTCTTCATTTGCAACGTGAAAAAGACATAGACCCTGTCACTATCTGTCATGGAGTCCCATTCTCCTCTTCTATGAAAAGAACATGAGTCAGTGCGGAATTGATGGGAACCTTGTGTTCAGCTAGCAATGCCACCTTTGTGACTGACATTATTGCTGAGCCTGTGTCGTCTTTCTCTTCTCTCCCAGGTTACCGATGAGGAGCCCAGTTCCAACCACACTGTCATGATCCAGGAGACTGTGCAGCAAGCCTCTGTGGAACTAGCTGAGCAGCACCATCTGGTAGTGTCCTCTGATGATGTGGAGGGCATTGAGACAGTGACCGTATACACACAAGGCGGGGAGGCCTCAGAGTTTATCGTGTATGTACAAGAGGCTGTCCAGCCCGTGGAGGAGCAGGTTGGGGAGCAGCCAGCCCCAGAACTCTAGAGGATCCTAGTCTCCTTCAACAGCCATGGCTTTGTGGGCACTGGGGACCACTTAACCCATCAGGCTTGTGGAATGGCACTGTACTTGTCCTTCTTGCCTACTGGCCCAGATGGTATTCTCTTCACTGTCTTTGTGTGATCAAGGCCAGTGCATCACCAGCAATACTAAACCCCAACCCTCAGCACAAATCACACCCCTGGCTCAGCATCCTGTTTCCAGAAGACTTTTACATAAACTGCCCTGCCCTGTTTCTTCCTTGGTTCAAGATCCAGAGAATCCCATCCCCATCAGCATCTGCTTTGATTACAAGCCCAGCCCTTTGCTCCCCAACCTCACCCCAGGTGCTCATCTGCCTCTGGGCCCACTGTGCTGTCTGTGAAAAGGAGTCAGACACCACACAACAAGTAGCCTTCTGTATTTTAAGGTAACCACTGGGCTGGGTGGGTAGGACCATCCAGGTATCCTCCAATGAGTTTAACCCTCCTAAGTGCAGGAGTACTGGGAACAAATGACTGACCCCCCCCCCCCCCCACACACACACACACACACACTCCTTCATCACAAGGGCCCAGCTTGGAATTCCTTTGCTTTTAAAATAAATGTATTTTTTATTTTCACCTCTCATTCAGGGAGGTGGGGAAAATAAAAGCATTTTGTGCCTATTTCTCATCCTTCTTAAAGAGTGGTTTGCAGATGCACAGACAATGGCATTTCTAGCTGGCATCTTGGTACCCCTCACCTTGCCCCCACAGCACCCTCTAGCACTTGTGGGAGAACACTTCAGCAGGTGGACAAGCAATGTCTTGGCACAGAGGACATGAGAGAGTACACTGGCCACAGAGGAACAAAGGACCCTCTGTTTTTCAGTAGCCTGTGAAAGGGCTAGGGGCCTTACTGTGGGCTTATGATGGGAGAGCACCTGGGATGATACCTGTCACCCAGTGGACACTGAAGAATGAAAAGAGAGTTTCTGCTTTGACCTAGAGTGAGGGTAGCTGCAAGTGGAAGGTAGGAAGGATTATCCATAAATCAGCTCCATGGCAGGGTAGGGCTCAAAGAGACTGAAGTGAGTTCTATTCCAGAAACATTGGGTGGCAATGACCATTTGATAGACTGAGGTGGCAGGGTCAGCCAGTGTTCCAAGGAGCCTTCTGTCCAAACAAGTGTCCCTAAATATGGCCAGTGACCAAAGTGGATGCAGAGAATCTGTCTCCAGTCTGGCCCTGTCACCTTCACCCAAGTATCCTCAACAAGTTGCTAGAATTCTCCTCCAAGTTCAATTACCTCTGAATGAGGATAATTTCTGAGTTCTGTGATTAGGGGACAGACTCAAGTGACTGCTGAACCTTGAGAGACTTTGACCAGGGCAGATACCTTGGCCTACACAAGGAGCATCCATTGTTTTTATCTTTAGGGATAGGAGGAATCTCAGATATCCTATAGCTCTTCCCTGAAAAAGATCTGACGAGAGGGAGAGATACATGGAAGTAATAGGAGGTTCTGGGCCATTCCATGCTGTAGGAGGTACCCACTACACCAGGCAGCTTTTCCATGCTGCTGGCCAGGTAGAAACACTTAAGGCTTGGTGTCCCTAGCTGTCTATATCTATCTAGGATGGGGCAGAGGGTTGATGCCTCACAGCTTCCTTCCTAGACTGGTTTTGTAAGGCAGGTGGAACATCCAGTGGTAAGAGAATATGATTTGTTCCTATGTCTCTCTTTGGACCTACTCACCACCATGGTTGTGTTAGGTAGTTGAGTTTTTTGCCCAACTTGTATTTTATGTCTCTTTAAGAAAGAACTGTGGGGTCTAGAGAGAGATGGCTTAGCAGTTAAGAGCACTTGACTGCTCTTCTAGAGGATCTGGGTTCAAATCAGCTTGCACCTGTCTATAACTCCAATTCAAGGGCTTCTGACACTCTCACACAGACATAAGCAGGCGGAACACCCATGAACAGTAAATAAAAATGAATTATTAAAAATAAATAATTGTGAAAGGCTGACTTGATGCTGCCTTCAGGCTTTCTTTTCTGTTAGGTGTTTGCTTGACCAGATCTTGATGTATTATGGGATTCTGTCTATCCATTCCCTGTGACAGACAAATGTAAGGTCAGACCATCGGCACTTCTATGGTGCTCACCAGTGGCACAGGTGTGCTCTGTCCCAGCAGCAGCCCAGGGAATTGAGGCCAACAGTAGAAGTTTAGTGATGGGAAATGCTAGCACCAAGGAATTACTTAGAGTCTGGATGTGTTACATGGAGCTAAGAATGAGTTTGAACAAGAGCCAATGAAAGAGGAGAAGCTCAGACCAATCCGAGACCAAACAGACAAATCAGCCAAGAGTGTCTGTGGTACAGGGAGCAGGGCTGCAGAAAGTGGGTAGCATTGGGCAGGCCTGGAAGCCACTAGATCTGTTTTCAGATGCCCTTGAAACTCTTCTGGTGTCATCCTCACTGCCTGTCACTCTGCAGCCATGACTTGCTTCCCAGGCTCACATTACCTGGCTCTTGGGCAGGACAGGAACAGCCCAGTTTCCCTTTCCAGCAGGCATGTGACTTTGGTTGGGCAAGTCTTTCACTCCCTCCTCGGTGCTTGAGGTGATGAACTAGCAAGTATCATGAGGCATGCACCCTATGACATGCTTACTATCCTAAGGTCAGTCCAAACAATGGCACTGGGAAAAGTGGCTGTACTTATATATATAGTGTGCAGGACAAAGATTCCATAAAATGAGAGTATGACAAATAGTCTCTAGGGAAGACCTCCCAAATTGCTTAGCTAATAATAAGTGGCCAGCCCTAAAATCATATACATACAAGCAGCATTATATAAACTGAGCAGGCTATACTTATATATTTAGGAACACACACAGCAACAACAATAACAGGAACACAATTAAGGAACTAGGGACCATGAACTTGAGAGAGAGCAAGTGTGTCATATCTGGAAAAGGTTGGAGAAGAGAAGGGAAAGAAAAACGTTATATAATTATATTTTAATTTCAAAACATATTTAAAGAAAAGAAGACCAGAGGGAACCCACTGAGTGATGCTTGATGAGCTGATCAAGTGTTGGACAGAGGGCAACCCTGCTCAGCTGTAGACATGGTCTTCCACCTGGCTGATGACTCTGAACTGTGTTGATTTGCATTTCATGCTTTTGAGGTGACAGTGACTCATTTTTTAACCTGTATCTACAAGACTAATTTAGCAAATTAATTTCTCTTGTACTAGCTATTTAAAATTCATTAGCTTTTGTGGCTGATGGCTTTCTCCTTGCTATTCAGATCTGTCTTTAGGCTGGAGCAAAAAGACCATGTGGTCCTAATGTCCCTGCCATGTCCCTTTGAAAGGTACCCAGTGAACGGTCCATGCTGTCCCTGGAAGAACTCCAGTGCTACATCAATCTTTCCTAAGTGGGAATAATTTCAAGTCCTATTGGGATGTCTTTGGGGATCAATTCAGTAGACTAATACTTTCTAGAGAAAGAAAAAAGGAAGGGGGTGGTTGCTGAGGGGATTTAACTTACCATGTACCACAAATTTTCTAAGTCAATTATTTTGAAGTAAACCCACCCCCTTTCTTAGCCATGATAGGGACACGTTTGGGTTTTATTTTTAAAATTACAGTCTTATCACTGTCACTGTTTCTGCCATAGCTTAAAGCTCCGGTGGCTTGTGGTAGATAACAGTTGTTACACATCCCACAGGATAAGAAGGCAATGACAGCCTGGTGTCTTAGCTACCACAAAACAGACAAAAGAGAAAAGTAAGGCCTCGGGGGACAGAAGAGGCTGTGTCAGGCCAGAGACTCAGGGGAACTGGGTCCAGGACAGTAGTGCCTGTCACACAGTCCTTGGTCTTGATTCTCATGTCCACACCTCTCTCGTAGGTGCTCTCAATCAGATCTGTGAGCCACAGGCACTTGGACAGTGGCCCTGCCTAAGGGGGCTGGTAAGGGTGAATGACCTCTCAAGGGCTCCCTAGTGATGAAACTACCCAACCCACTCCTTGTTTTTCTATATTTCTCCCCAGCCACAACCCATGCAATTGTCCTGGGGTTTGTGCTCTTACCATGATGCACCACCTACCACAGGCACAAAACCATGGATCAATTCATCAGGTGCTTTACCACTCCTCTCCCCCCAAAGCTGGGAACCAGATAAACTTTCTGAGTTCTTATCTCAGGTATTGTGTTACAGTGACAGAAAGCTAACACACTTAATGACAGTAAGGCCCTGCTTTCATAGGTGGTGCCTTCAAGTTGTGTCCTTTATGAATGAGGATAAATAGACTTCTTTCAAGTATTTTCTAGAGAACACTGATGTTTTCTGTCCATGTGGGCACAGACTTCATGACCTTATCATCACCTCCCAATAGCATGACTTTTAAAAAGTCAGGATTTTGAATTATAACCCAATCACAGAAGTTGCAGAGACTATATGGAAAGTTTATTACATCACACACCCCTCCACACACACACATACACGCACACCCATGTGTAGAGATGAAAGACCATGTGAAGAAAAGAACACACCACATCCAAGTGTAGTGTTGGGGCTGTCTGTGTTATATGTGTGCAAGCAGGCTCAGAGGACATGGACATGTGCAGCCAGTGTGTAGATGTTTCCACTTGGACCCATTGACGAGCAATACATTCCCATGAGGGTCTGGTTAAGGCTTGTCCCTGTCACTTCGTCCTCATGCTGCTGACATTACTACCTTTTGTCAGAACAGGGCAGGGTAGACTTGGAAGGAGGCTTTAGAAAGCCACCCCTACTGCAAGGAACAGCCAGCCCCTAGTACTGTGGGGCTCCACAGAGATACAGCCATTCTTTCTTAGGTGTAAATTGGACATCAGGAGCCTCCAGAAGAAAAATATCCATAGCTGTATGTGGTGGAATTCAGGTGTCAGCTGATAAGGTTGAAAGACCCTTATCCAGGGTCCCGGAGTTCTGAAGGGGGTGTGGTCAGCCCCATTCAAGAGGGGCTGCTGGGATCTTCAGCCCCCATTTTGTTCCTGCCTTCTTGAAAGATTGGATCAACATCCATCACTTGGACCATCCGATCTCTCAAGTATCTTCCTAAAGTGTAACCTGTTTTCATGAGTGTCAAATTACTTTCTAATAAATGTTAATCCTGTATTTGGTATATTGCAAGTGAGATTTATTGTGATAGCTGTAGACACTTTTTATCTGGATGTCTGTTCCTGACACTCCAAGGTGTCACAACTAATCCCAAAGTGCCTTCTTTCTTTGCAATGAGCAGCAGTTTTACTGGAATATTTACAAACCTAATGCTATTGTTCCCCTCCATGCCTTCATATTCTCTGGTGAAAGTCTTAGGTTCTCATAGGAGCTGATCATGTGATAGCCAGAGGGCCTGTTCTTCACAGAAGGGGACACTCCAAATAATCTGCTCCTTCAGCAACAGTGTTTCTGCACTCTACAACTGTTTATATTTAGTGAAAGTAATTTCAGGTAGATGAACTTGTGTCAGTGGAAGGCTGTGAGAGAAATTCTTGGGTGGGAAAATGATAAGTGCCTTGTACTTGCATCCAGCCCACTTAGTATGGACCTTATCTATGGGAGGTTGGACAGAAAGCTGATCAGAACTCAGCATATACTTTAATGTCCTCATTCAGTTCACCTACACAGAGTCTGACCTGCTCTCCAGAGGACAGGATTCTGAATGAACAGAAGGTAAAATTTGTACTCACCCCAGACCCTCCATCAAATCACTCCATCCATGAAGGGTCTTGCAGGCTGATGGAAGGGAAGAACAGCCTACTTGTGAAAGTTACTGTGCTGGCACCCCTGCCAAGAAGCCCCCTCACACACATAAGCAGTGATTGACTTGTATGGGAGTCTTGAGGAAAGGCACAGAGCTGCCACCTGGAAAGTTTACATACATGCAAATGGCACTATGATTGCAGAGGATCGTCATGGTCCCTAAGTTAAGAATCTGATCCAAAGCTGCACAGATTTAGGGAGGTCTTAAGTTGTCTATGTCTCAACTTTCTTCCCATACCATAAGGCTGACAGTTAGAATATTTGTTGAGTCTGCATATGTTACCATCTACCCATGTCACTCACTTCCCAGTTGCAGAATGCATGAGTTGTGGCATCTTAGAACCAAGCAATAATTTTCACACTCGTGTGTTCTGTTCCAGATTCCCTCCCACACTCCTCTGGCATCTGCTGGTGCAATCCGGAGGGTAATGTTGTCAAAGGGAGAGAGAATGAAAAGAGAGACTGTTATCAGCGGAGGCAGGCAATGAGCCAGCAGTTGAGGGAGCTAGGATTCCCTGCTTGGTTCAAGCTGACCCCAACCTGCTGTCTGTAGACAACTAGTATAGAGGACCTCTGGGATATGCTTCAGAGTGAGGGAGATGGGGTCCTTCTCTGCCTCTGTGTCAGCTCCATTTACCCTGAAGCCTGGTGTGGAAGAAAGCCACTTGTGATCCAAGATGTTCTTCATTCCTGCCTTAGCTTTCCTGGCAGTGTGTCCTAGGACATGTGTTTTTTAATTGCTGGATTTCAGTGTCTTCCTCTGGAATATGGGAGCACTTGGGCATTTGTGGCTGTCATGTAGATGGAGATAAGATCTCAGATCTTTCTGTGTTTTCATATGACTCAGAGAACATGCTTAATGAATCCCACTGTGAATACTGAAGGCCACCCAATGGGATTGTTTGAGGATGCAAGACAGAAGTCTTGAATCTTATGTCCAATTATGCCATGGTTTCTAAGTGATCCTGAAAGTCTCATCTCATTGGGCCTCAGTTTCTCTTCCACACTAAGAAGTTGGTACCACATGGTCTCTGCACTGAGTTTTCAATACTCTAGAATGGCTTTTGTTTTGGACTATGTCTAGAGAGAGGCAACAGTTTGGGTCAGAGAGCATGGCTGGCATAGAGGCTGAGGCAGAGTGAGGATCCTCTTTACAGGTCACAACTTTTTAGCTAGAGGCACACTAGTTTACCTCATAAACCTCCAGTAGTTTGCTCATAAATAATAGTTTTCTCATTCTGAAGGGCCAAGGCAATGATAAAGTTTAATAGTATTATAAAACTTACTATCTAGTATACAGGCTGTTGCTCTACACAGTATGTATGATTGCTAGTTGATGTGTCCTCTTGGTCTGCTCTAAGATAATATGATGGGTCTTCTAGACCTGGGAGGATTCCCGATGGTGCCACTAGCACCAGAGAGGTCAACAAGCACTTTTCTGTAAAGAGCCAGATGGATGTTAAATTCTGTAAGCAACAAAATCTTTGCTTCAACTTCTCCTTAATGCCAATCTTCCACAAAAGCATCCTAATGCATGAGTAAGTGCAATTGCATTCCAATACAGCTTTATTTATAAAAGTAGGAGATGGTCCAGTATTTACCACAGACAATAGTTTACAGGTCCTGTTTCTAGACATATGGGTCTACAGGGCCAGAGTGAGAGAAACTGCTGATATATTTATGTTTCATTTTTATTTACAACAGCCAAGCACTTTTACTGTCAAAATCTGACCCTGTTTTCACACACGTCATTTTCAAGAGGAACACACTGGTGCTATTGGTTGAAGATGGCAGTCCTTCTTCTGGATGGATAGGAGAGAAGCATGGTAATCTGGAGCTTCTTAGACCCTTGAGGGCTCCAATTTTTTCTTGAGGTGCAGTGAAGCAGGGTATACAGTCATCCTGATGACTCCTATTTGTGATGAAGAGTTAGTCATATCTGCTTTAGTGTCTTCTAATTCCTTTAATGGTGCTCTGAGAAAAATAAGACAATATTCAAAGGGGAATATCCTTTAAAGTGCTAGAATGATAGACAAACAGTGATTGAAACAAGGTGAGGTGGACGCAGTATCCATGGACTAAGAGGCACTGCTGTTCTCTGTTCTCATGACCACAGACATAGGGGTCCTCTAGGACACACTGCCATGCAAGATTCTTCTTTTATACATCAGCTTCTCCCCACTATGTTTCCTTCCTCTGTCCATGCTAAGCTTCCCTCCCTCCTTGCTGCACGAGTCACTGATGGATGTTCCCTTGATGGACCAATCTTAATTAAGTTGGATGATCTTCCTTGAGCTTGCAAAATGCAATTAATTCTTTCAGCCCCAGCCAGGGATGAAGGCTCTGTTTGGTTCAGCTCCCCTCTTGAAAAACAAGCAGAAAAATATATTAAATTCCAGGCATTGTGTTGCTGCCTTGAGCCCAGTTTGTCCAACTTTGGTGCTCACCAATAGCTTCACTCAACTGTTGGGTCCCATTGGAGTAGAGTATGAATCATGATTCAGGCTTTAGATTCAACTTCAACCTGGGGTGTGTTCCCACAGCCAGATGTTCTGCACCACTCCAAAGCCTTTCTCCTGGAAGCCTTTCCTGACTCTAATCTGCTAGGGCTCCTTTCTGTTTCTGGCACCACAACTTAGCACAAAGGATTTTGACCTTGTCTTCTCCTAGTTGTGCAGTAGTGATTTTCCACAGATAAGGTACTTCCTGCTCCCCGAGTCTGTGGGGGGGGTCATATCCTCCTATCCAGACAAGCACATACAGCCCCTTGCAGGATTTACCATGAACCGCTACAGTCCTGAAGCTTCGGCATGCTCAAGAGATAAGCCTCCACTTAACTCTTACCCAATCTCCTAGATTTTGAGGGCAGATGGATTTCTAGGAAATGGCAAAGCCAAGTGATACAAGGTATCAAGGGCTATACAGGTGTTAATGAGAAGTACATTGTCCTGGATAGAGTGAGGTGAAGCATTCTCAGCATGATGAGTAGTCCAAAAATACCTCCTTGAAGTGGGAGTTCACAAGTGAGCTGGATGAAGCACATGACATGCACAAAGAAGTGAGGTTGATAAGAGTACAGTGCAGAAGAGCCATAAGAAAATAACCACCCTATGCTGGAGGGGAAAAGAAGGAAGGAGGAAGGAGATGGGAGAGAAGGCAATAGAATGCCCGTAAAATTTTAGGAAATTTAGGACATGTTTCTCCATGCATGTCAAGATGTACTGAATCGGCTCTACATGTGGAAAGTCCAAATCTGTTCCATTCCTTCCTCCACCACTAGACACCATCCTTCACAACTCTCTTCCTCCTTGACCCGTGATTCAAAAGGAGCCTGAGCAGGATACTTAGCCTGGGGAATGAAACAGTCTCTGCATAGTGAGAAGAACTTTTCTGTAATGGGATTATGTTGTTACATTGAACATAATTGCCCTGCCTACTGGTTTAATAAAAATGCTGATTGGCCAAAGGCAGACAGGAATTGTGGGCAGGGCTACCAGACTAAGAAAAATTTGGGAACAGGAAGAACAGAGCAGAAATGCCACAGAGAAACCAGAAGATGCAGAGGAAAACTATGCTGCTCTGAGAAAAGGTACCGAGCCCCATGGCTGAACAGGATAAGAGTCATGGGTTAGATTAAGTGTAAAGAGCTAGCAAGTTATATATCTGGGCTCCAGGTCAATCGCCATACAATTAATACAAGCATCTGTGTGTTTCAGTGGGACTATGGGACTGTGGGTCTGAAAGTCCAGGCCAGAAATATAATATTACACTGTCCTAGGTGAGGATGTCAGCACTGCCTTTCTCTCTGGGCACAATAGGGCTTGTTTCATGTTCTGAGTTCCTTTGTAAAGGAAATGGGAAAGCAGTGTATAGATTTATGAGTTTGTGTTTAATCACCAGTTTTTCTGTCTTCATTGACTACTGGTCTGAGTAGCAGTGCCATGGAACATGTAAATGGTTTCCACACAGCCAGACTTCTAGCTCAGTGGTCCCTGGATCCATTTGTGAGACTCCCAAGGAGTTAACCTTGACCTGGTCCCTAATTGTATTAGTCCCTCTGCTGGAAACAATCTTACTGTTCTTTCCATCTCATGGTCTCCTTTCCATTTGATTATCATGAGTTCCTCAGTACAAGCACATGGAATCCATTCAGATGAATTGTGATGCTTTCTCTCTAAATGCTTGTGATGCTTTCTGTCTATAACTTCACAAGCCATTCATGAAGACCTCACATGATGAGCAACAAAACCATGTAGATAAGCTATGAGTTCCCTGGGCCACCTTCCAAGACAGTCCTAGCTTGTTTTCAGAAGTCTTCTTCTGAGTACGGCTTGGTGTTCATCATTCATGCAATCAGTTTATAAGTAGCTATGGAGGACTCACTGGTGTGAGAAATATTCCCAGTCAGCTGTGGATAAGACCATTCATAAGCCTCAGAGAACATATACACTAGAGCTGCAATCAAGCAATGAAAAAAAATGTGTTGGATGGTGAGTTCTCCAGAGCAGAAAAGTGGAAAGAGAGAAAAGCAACTGGGAAGATGAGCTCTCAGAGAGGTTGGGATTCCATTCCACACCTGTACTACACTGACACTGCAAAGCATACTCCCACCATACCTACCACACCACTATCCCCATGCTCAACACCACCCAATTAAACACAAAGAGTATAGTCCACATTCACATACACTAAATAGACATCACAATGCACCCAACAAACTTTATCCCCACAAACACTATATGTAGCACTTGTGTGCATGCCATGTACCACGTATACAAAATTCCCATATTCATGTCACATATAATATCTCTACCTCTTCTATATGCCCTACCATACCCTCTATTCATGGTACCTAGAAAACACCACATCACACACAGCATGCTCCACACATCAAAAATACAAGACATTATAATCTAGTTACATACACTCATGTCATACACCTCACAGATATACCCACACCACACAAACCCGTGTAACATACTGTGTAATTTTTTTTTTTCTGGAGAGACACAAACAAATTTCTATTCACCCCTAATTGGGCAATGAGGATGGAGCAGAGTCTAACTCAGTAACTCAATGGGCATTTTGGGCTTAAAAAAGCAATAGTGAGGAGCGTGGGAGCTATAGCACCTAACAATCTCCCTTCATTGACTAACTGTCTATATCCTTGAGGAGAAGAGGGGCCATGTATGCCTCATGTGCAACCCAGCATGACACTTCCCCTGCCCATCCAGACAATCATCGTAGGCAATGGGCACAATCTTGTTATAACCTCATTCAAGCAGTTTTAATTGCTCTGATTTCAAGAGGGTGGTTTCTATGTCATGCCTGAATATCATAGTTAAACACACACTGCACGAAACCCATACAACCCTCTCACAGAACATGCCACACCATGTACACAGACCACACATCACACAAAACTTATGCACACATCATATACCAAACACAAGCCATACACCCACATACTCCAGAGAGTATGCCACATGCACAGGAGAGAGGGAGAAGCCCGCCTGTTTTGCCACAAACCCTGGCTTATTAATTGGCTGTCTTGCTGCAGGCCTGTTTATCATCTTTCTCCAGAGCCTGGGCACCAAATGAAGATAGATTCCAGGAAGCTTTGAAACGTTCCAAATGCAGAAGCCCGAGATCTGCACACTTTGAAGACTGGAACGCATATTAATTCTCTTGAAACGCTGGATTATGTTTTAATTATCCCTCATGAATTTTATTTTTTTTCCTTTGACTCCTGGGAGCAGTACAGCTTGGTGGGAGAGCTGGTGTTCACACTTCTTGCTGTCCTGGCATGGGATCTCTGGTCCATCTGAACTCATCACCATGCTTTGTCATGACAGATCCTTTCCCTAGAAATTGTAGGAAACTCAGAAAATAAAGGAAAGAATAAAGAAGACACAAAGTTCTCAAAAATTCTATTCTTTGTAAGTTGGGTGGGTTTATTTCCAGTGTATTAAGTGCAAACAGTTTGTAGTGGGTTTACTTATCCATATGACTCTATGCTCAATACTCGAGCATACGAAGGCAGAAAGGAAGAGGAGCAGGGGCTGTTTGTTCTCTTGGGAAAGCTGAGGCTGCTGGCTGGTGGTGGACAGGCTCTTCTACATTAGGCCAAGAGAGGGAAAATTAGAAATGTCTTGGTGGGAAAAGAAGTGGTAAGAAGTCCAACAGCCCTGGTCTGGGTATGCCTTCACTTCTGACAGATCTCTGGAGCTGTGACACTTACTCACTGAATTGTCTAGTGTGTTCATATGCCTAGTCTGTGAAACAAGTCTGGCAGGTCTGCTCACAGGGTCAAGGTGAGTCCTCCTAGGGTGCCATACTCTAGGATTGGCTGACTGCTGCCCACAACAAGTTCAGGACAAGAAGTTTTAATATCCTTGTCTACTTCATATTCTCCTCCAGGAAGAATTAAGTAGCATCTCACCCATGTCCAAGCTTGTCACCTTCACTAGGACCAAGGGGTTGGCCCCCTTACTTCTTCAGTGGTAATGAACCACACATGGTGAGCTGGAGTAGTATTCTTCCATAATACTGGAGACTATGGTTCTGTCTAGATGCACAGTCTGTACTCTCCACTACTCATCCCTTTGCAAACCCTGCAGGGGTGTCAGTACATCATCATAGCTGCCATCCAGGCCTTAGTGGTGTTCCCTTAGCTGGCCGACTTCCCTGTCCTTTGTCAGTCATCACAGTGTGGTAGCCAGAGGGACGTGTGAAAGCCCACCTGGGTCAGCTGGCTTGTCCACCCAACATTGTTCCATTGCTCCCCTCATCCCGAGGAGCACAGCACGCTGAAGTTGTCTTGCTCCTGGAGACCCTCTTTGTCCACTGTTTTCTCTGATCATTATGTAGCAAAATAGCAATGCCGCACACCTCTTGCTGACTCTGTCTCCATCAGCCTTTACCTCTGTCCTTAAGCTCTTTCTCCTGTCTCTCCATAGCATTATTGTCCTCTGACTAGACTGTATGGACCAAGAGGGTTCTGCTTTGCTCATTGCTCAAGTTAGCATAGTGCCTAGCTTATTGTTCGATATATATCTATATTGGATTAAAAAAAAAACATGTAGGTAAATAGAGAGAAGATGAAGGTATTAAAATAATTTATGAGACCTGGTGTGATATGTGATGCTCACCCTATTCCCTGACCTCTCATGACATCTTTTGTAGCATGCCCATTTCATCACCTTGTGGCCTGAGCTTTATAAGTTGTATGCTGCTCTGAGTTTTTAAATTCTACCGTGGAACAAATGTGGAGAAGACAGATTTCCCTTAGGCTGAGCGACCTTATCTACGGGACAGTGAAGCTAGAGACCAGGTCTCTGTGCTCTACCCCTTGGGGACCACATGGCCACCATCATGCCTGAGTGCCAGTGTGCTGGAAGAATGCAGCAGAGACAGGGTTTATGTACTGTACCTGCTGTCACTCAAAGAATGGGAAGTCTGCCCAGGGTTTGCTGGGCCAACCTGTCCTAAAAATAAGGACTGGAGAAAGGGAACGACACACACGCATTCATTGTTCTTAATGTACCCTGCACTTAGAGCACCTGGGCTCCACTGAAAGCCATCTTGGAGAGATGACAAGCTGCTATAGAGAGGGCAGAAGCCATCTCTTTGTATCCCAGGGGATGACTCCAGCTGTCCCTCCTCCCCTGAGGCAGGGCCAGCCTGGGGAAGACAATGGGAGGAAGGATAAACCGCCACACTGTGCCTTATTTGATTTTGGATGAGTGGAAGGAAAGGCTTGATGTAGGGTGTCAGCATCTGTCATGAGCATGTCAGGCGCTGCATGATGAGGTAGGCAGGCACTTCTGGTTCCAGGCAGAGAGAAGGACAGGCTGGCAGCCCTCCAAGGGGTCACAGTAGGGACCAGGTGCTGGAAGCAGGGAGTGTGGGAGGATGCTGAACCAGGGTCATTTAGTCACAACATGAATATTAATGAAGATCTGCAAAACACACATGGAATCCAGCCATTGAGTTCGCACCATTCAGCTCCTGACT
This sequence comes from Phyllotis vaccarum, assembly GCA_033318265.1. Lineage (NCBI taxonomy): Eukaryota > Metazoa > Chordata > Mammalia > Rodentia > Cricetidae > Phyllotis > Phyllotis vaccarum. The sequence continues at coordinate 33,066,663 of JARWLC010000001.1, read as the reverse complement.
CTTCTTTGCACTGTGATGATAAAAGCTCCATTTGGCTGAAGATGGGACTGGCAGTAAGACGACTTGCATTTCCCCTTAATCATCTCTAGAGATGAGACAGGCACTGTCTGTATTGGGCTCTTAGCTGCCCAGCTCTCCAATGAAATAGAATGGCTCACTTTCCCACCTCTCTATCCTTTCTGAGCCACATATCTTGCTTCCAGATATTCTCAATGCCTGAGGGACAAGCTTTGTCCATTGGCTCATGTCTGCCTGTCTTTTGCACGTTCCTGTACTTGAATCTGCCTGGTATTAAAGTTTTCCGGAGCTTGGGATGTAGCCTTTAATCTCACTGCCTGAGCTAAGAATTGCATTCACAATGCTGATCTTTCGACATGCTGTTGGTTAAACAGAAGGGAAGAGAGACCATCCCCCATTCTCAACCAAATCAGTAAACAGTGGAACAGTCTGCTGTTATGATGAAAGCTCTCATGAATGTAGGGATGTCCCTGTAGATGGAATATGAGAAGCTAAAACTTTCCCTTTTGAGGTTGGGTCTCATACATGCCTACCTTCTCTCTGTCTTCAGTATGCTGATACCTTCCCGAGAGGTGGACACTCCAGTGACTAGGGCTGTCCAGAATTCCTGACTGCCAGGTTTTCTCCACTTACACTCCATTTTCTTTGCCTCTTCTTTAAAAAAAAAAAAATCCCACCTTATTCATAATGTCTGAGTGGATCCAACCCTCCCCTCTACTGACGCTTCCCTTCAGAACGTGTATTTCTCAGTCAGCTGCAGACTCTACACTTGGAGGGGATTGTGTCTTAGACCCTGTCTGAGCTCCCTTTGTGGCTTTTATAGTAGAATCATAGCAAGCCCTTAGCTACTGAGCTACCATCATGAGAAGATAAACTGACAGACTAGACTAGAATTAGACATGTAAGGGAACGTGCCCTCTGTGACTTCTAACCTCCTCTCTAGCCCACACGTTTCTAGGTGCAAGGCACTGGATTTCTGAGTTGTCAGTTAACATAGTATCTTGCTTTATGTGGTTTAAACGAATCTCTTGATTATTTATTCTGGCCCCTTCAGTGTAACATGTATGAGATTAGGACTTTTCCTCTTTCTGCCTCTTCTTTCCTAGGTCAGCTTCCGGCGTATAGTGTCTACATGGTCTAAGATGAAGGCAGGTGGAGTTGGTTGTAGAGTGCTGGTGGTAGATTCCTAGACTATTCTAATGAAATTTGGCATAAGGTTTATGGCATTGATCTTCTTTTGGAGAAGTGACCATTTACCTCATTGTTCTGAGCATTTCCCATATAAAGCGTGTCTAGATACTGTATATTATTGTCTTATCTTTAAGCTTTTTGACTGAAAATGACTTAGTAAAAACTGCCAAAAGACAGTTGATTATAAATGCTGTTGCATTAATTCAACCTATATATTTTGTAAATGAGTTTACTTTAAAATTGAAATGCAAAGATATGCTACTTTAGAGAAGAGGTTTTCTTTTCATTCTCACAGAAAACGAGAGGCTGTGGATTTATTCCTAGATAAAGAACATAAAGTTTGATAGAGGAAGACCCCCTAAAAAATCTCCAATGGAAATAGATGGATTAGATGATTCAGCATTTCAGAGCACCTCTGTTGAAGTTTCCCGAGCTCTGTATCCATAACAATTTCAAGGAGACTGGCTGAGATGACCCAGCCTTAGAGATTATTCCACTAAATACTTGTCCATAATCTTAAATTTTTCTTTGGATTCCTATGAGATTGCCAATGCCCCCATTCAACAGGAAGTAGCCTAGAGAGAACAACGCCCACATTCTCACAACATAGATTATGGATGTTCCTGTTTATTTTCAGTGTTGTTTATAAATTATTATAGATAAGGGGGGGGAAGAATATTAGATTTAGAGTTCTTTTTGTTTTAAGAAGAGAAAAGGGGATATGTGGGAGATTGTACTGTTTCATTGTAAATAATTATCCCATCCACTGGTTTAATAAAAAGTGCTGATTGGCCAAAGGCAGGCAGGAAATGTGTGTGGGGCTACCAGACTAGAAAAACTCTGAGAACAGGAAGAACAGAGCAGAATGCCAGAGAAAAGCTGGAAGAAGCAGAGGACAACTATGCTGCTCTAAGAAAAGGTACCCAGCCACATGGCTGAGCAAGATAAGAGACATGGGTTAATTTAAGGGTAAAGAGCTAGCAAATTATATGCCTGGACCTTAGGCCAATCAACCTAAAACTAGTATAAGCATTTCTGTGTCTCTGCAGGTCTGTGGGTCTTTGGGTCTAAACCTAGAGGCTAGGCCCAAAAGTCAGGGCCAGAAACCTCATACTACAGTCTCTAAAATGTCCCTCCATCCAGACACATGGTCCTGACCATTGTGAACTGATAAGCTGCTCAAGCCCTCACCTGTAAGCATTTAGAGTATTTTAAGTCACTAGTGAACATGAAGTACAGTGTACATGGCAAAATCCTGGCACCGACTCAAAGCTTTGTGTCACTTGCCATTGTTAGTTTGGGATCATGTTTTCTTATCTGAAATTGGACAAAGGGATCTGGCCTGATGGGTGACTGTGACATGTAATTGGATGATGGGGTTGATAGAAAGCATATAAAATGATAGACAACATAGTTCTGATTACTTCTGGCTCATGAGACCCCTGAGAAGTGACACTGGAGGTTTGGCTTCCCTAGAATGAATAAGAGCTTATGCCGAACCCAGAAACCTATGTTCTCCATCCACAGTATTCTTTGCAGAGTATGGGGCATCACCACATGCTTGTGGTGCCACATGGTAACTCATAACACACGAGGGCACGTAATGAGTTTGTCCAAGGGAATTCTTGTGCTACAGCTACCTTTTAGTCACTTGTGCTCCCATAGATAATCCCTCAAAACTCCTTGGTTCAGCAGGCTGTACTTGGGTAGAATCTCTTCTTGGTCTGTGGATAGCCTCTCATCTGATATGAACTGGTGCTTCTTTATGTCTCCCTAGACTAAAATACTCCCAATGCCATTAGTCAACTCTTCCTTGTACTTTGTTGGGCTTTGGAGAAGTAACTGTCCAACCCATTGCCAGGCTCACATTTTCTTGAGGCTTCTCCATGTCCTATGATTCTCTTGATTAATAATACCATTTGTATCTTATTGGTGGTGATGCCTATTTATTGAGCTCACACCCTCTATCCTCACATTCATCCTCATACAGGATCCATAACTCAGGCATAATCCCTTTCTCTGATTCCATCTACAGCACTCACGCAGCCCCATCATCTTCCTCACCTGCAGATGATTTATCAAAGTGTTTATTTCAGCAGTTTTGAGAAGCAGACCTGTTTGGCCTGACATGATGGAGACTACCTGGGTTGGGAGTAGACTGTCTGCTGGTGGGTGCAGCTCTGAACAGGATCTGTCTGGAGATTTGGGGATCCAAAAGACAGTTCAAAATCTACTATAGGAAAGAGAACATTCTTTTTTTTTTCCCACAAGGAATGAAGCCCGGACCTAGATGTCCCAGTGTCAGTTAATTTGGTACCTTTTTTGCTCTTGACATTTTACTTTGGTGCTCTGATCAATCAGCTAGTCATTGTCTTGAGAGAACACCCTAATCCAGGTATCCATGATGTCCAGTAGAGTAAAAAGGGGTGCTTCCTATCTGACATCTCTTTTTATTGATGAAGAAGAGCCTTGGCTAGCTTCTGCTCAATTTCATTGGCTCAGCTCAACCAATAATTGTGAAGGTGATGCACTGTTGGACAAACTCAAGTCAGTCTTCACTCACCTCAGGAGCTGAGGGAGAATAACCTTCACCAGTAACTCAGTTAGTCAGGTACCATGGAAATAACTAATAGTGTTTGCTACAGTGTGGTATTAGATATGCTTGGTAGTCCTCAGTAGAAATAATCAGAAAGGTTGTGATGAGATTTTTCACTTTGGAGAGAAAGGAAAGAAGAGTGGGAACGAGGGAGGTATGAGCCTGTACTTGAAGACCACACTTGATGTCTACAATGTTCTACTCTAAATCTGTATTGGTTACTTACCTCATTGCTGTGCCAACATGCTTGATAAAAAGAAGCTTGAGGGAAGAAGTTTTTTTTTTGTTGTTGTTTTTGGTTCATGGTTTCACAGGAGAAGGCACTGCCACCGAACTGGTTGGGTCCACAGCTACAGGAGATTCGGGCTGCTTGCAGAGGGAGAAACGGGACTGAGTGAAGGATTTGGCTATAGCTCTTAATGTCTGTATCCTGGCACCCTTCTTCTATCTAGGCATCTCCTAAAGGTTCTGCAAAATCTAAAAATGGGACTGCCATCTGGGGACCAACTTGTTCACACACATGAGCCTGTGGGGAGCATTTTACATCTGAACCATGATTCAGCTCATCCTCAACTCAGAACAATAGCAGTCCTGTTAGTGTTCAAGCCAATCATTTCAACTGGGAGCAATCAGTCTAAAATCTAACATCATTTTGCCAAATAATGAAAGTAATAACAAACCCATGTGGATGCGAAACACATTAGTTTTTAAATAAAGATTTCACACAGAACATGAAGAGAATCTGTTTTTCAAATTATAAAAGGAGGTAGAATTAAAAGATATTCAAACAAAAAGACAAGGCTCTGAGAGGGAGAATTTGGCAAGGTGCTCATTTGACACTTAAGACCATGGGTCGTTCTTTTCTATGAAGCTTTCTGGATTCTGTGTGAATGCAAATCCTGCGCCTGATGCAAAGGTGCTCCAGTGCTGCAGCTCAGGTTCCAGAAAACTCCACCAAGAAGTGGCAGGGAGCCCGGAAGTCTGAGGACAATGCCTCTAGGTGGTAGAGTGGCCTGCTGATTTCCTTGTAAGTGGCATTCAATAACTTGGGAAGCGATAGCCTGGGAAGCATGACTGCCTGGGTATCTCAGCACTTGCCATTGACAGTCCTTCAGATTGAAATTCAAATTATATCTACTTCCTGCCACCTCCTTTTCCTTTCAGGATGCCACCCTTACATCTTCCAGATGATTATGGTAGCTCTCTAGATGCTAGCCCTTTTGCTGTGGTCCCTTCCAATCTAATCCCCAGGAGCAACAGAGCCATCTGTAATTTTTAGAAAGGTTATTTTTCTATTTAAAACATTTAATGGCTTCACATGAAGCTTCTGACCAAATTTAAATGTTTCCAAAGACTCAGGGGATCCAGCTCAGTCTCTCTTCCTATCTCATTTCATATCTCTCACAAGCCTTCAGTAGCCTTTCTCTTACTCCTGCTTCTGCAAATGCTTCCGCTTCTTCCCTGAACTCTTATAGTGGCATCTGCCCACTTCCTTGCAACAGTACCTTACGACCATTTTCAGGAGTCTTCCCCGGTGACCTTGTCTGAGTAGCTTTGAACCCGAGACTATCTTTCCTATCAGCCAGTTTACTTTCTTTGCAGCATGGCTTATCCCTGATGCCACATTATTAATTTGGCCTATAGTCTCCAGTATTGTCTGAGCTCCATGAGTTCACCTCTGTCTGCCTAGGCTCCTTATTCCTGAAGTCAGCATCCCAGACCTCCAGTCCAGATTTTCTAAGTTAATGAGTGGTTCCTTTAAAGCAAAGAAACATGCATAGGGATAACACAGTATACTTTAGATCATGGTAGGTAAGGGATAAGGAGGCAAGCATAGCTCCAAGGGCTGGAAGCCCCAGAGCTTGATATACTCAGGTCACCCTTTGCTGGCCTCGTGTACTATCTAGAGTAGGTGGCAAGGAGTCCCCTAAATTGTCTCCAATGGAATATCCCCATCACATTAGATTTTTTTTTTGTTTAAAAAAAAGAAAAGAAAGGAAGGTGTTTATGTGCCAAGCCACTTATCTTTGCAGCTTCTGCAGTAAACTCCACTAATTTACAATGAGCTGACACCCTCCAAGAGCCAAAATCAATGTGTCACTGTAAATTCATGCTGGGCCTCAGCATCAACTCATGCCAGCTGGATGATAGCTGTGCTGTTTTACTGGGTCTGATTGTCAGACAGTTGGTGCAGATCTTGGTGGGAGGGTTCCTGGAACAAGACCTAGGGTCCCCACGTTGGGACCTTTCCTGCTTAGATACCATGTGACTCTAAGCACTAAGAAGCCTGACCTGTGGGCCTGTCAGTCTTGAGTTTGTAATTAAAGCTAGCTAGGATGCTCCTTGCTCCTAAAAGCCTTCTTGAAGTTATGCACTTGGAATCAACTCCTTTACATTATTTGAGAAACTTTACTGGGACAATAGCCCCAAATGTAAGATGTGCTTTTGTTTTCTCCTAAAGATGGCAGTGCTGTGGGCAAGGAACTCCAACCGACTAGCATGCAATCCCACTTTGTAATGCTCGTTTATTAAGCCCTATGTGTCTGCCATTCTCTGAGCCACGGAACTAGGACTACTCAGGGTCCAGGTACAAAGGCTAAGACAATGAATAGGACAAGTTCTTCTGGGCTAAAGTTGGGTGGGGGGGGGGATGAGGAACACAATGATAGCACATCTGGATCATACTAAGAAGTTGAATGAGCTTACTCAAGGGGTCAGTGATTGAAATTTAGAGGTAACCAGGACTTGGTCAAGTAAACAAATGGGAGAGAAGAAAGCCCTAGGCTGTTGGTTGTATTTTTGGTTGTATGATGTAGCATTCTTCTTGTCAGCCTAAAGAAGGTGGATGTGCTAATTAATTTTAATTAACAACTTGATTGGATTGAGAGTGACCTAGATTAGAAGAGTACATTTCTGGGTGTGTCTCTGATAATGTCATGTTTCTACTAGTGCAAGAAAGCTCTGGCCTACTGGATAAATAATAATGATGGGTTCATAATAAGATGGCATTATTGGAGTATACTTTTGGGACTCCATCATACTCTGTTTCTTCCCTTTTGTCTGCTTCTTGCTCACCATGATTGAGCTGCTCCACCTGACCCTCAATACTGAATCACTATGCTGGAGAGCCACAATGAATCCCTCTCCTTTAAATTGCTCTCTGAAGAATTTTGGTCATAGTTGTGTGAAAGCAACCAGTACAATGGGAGCGCCATTCTAGGTGGCTCTTTTCTCATCAGAATTCAAGACTCTGTATGCAGAAGTCACCACAGCCTTTCCTTCAACAAGCTTGACTGGGCATTTTCATATTTGCCCTATTATTGCCTTTAGAGCAAATCAATGCCCACGCATTCAAGCTAAGGACTAAAGATTCAGTTTTTGACCCAATAAAGGGAAGATTCTAAGCCAAGCCTCAACTGCATTGAGGTTCCTTTAGGTGCTGAAGCCTTCTGTTTTCCAATTCTGTTTATTAAGATCCAATTGCTCTTCAGATAGGAATAACTGGTTTGTCCACATCATCTAACCAATCACTCTAGACAAAATTAATGGTCAGCAGCTGAGAATCTACTGGACCATTTGGAGATAATCTTTTCATTTCATTTTTTTTTTAAATTTGATGATTTCATACATGAGTACAATATATTTGTATTATCCCCACTTCTCTCTTTAACTCCTCCTGTCTCCGCAACAATTCCTACTTAAATTAATGAACTCTCTCCTTCTCTCTCTCTCTCCCTCCCCCTCTCTCTCTCACACACACAAAACAATAAAGAAATAACCCTCCCCAACAGATGAAACTAGTTCTCTCCCCCTTAGCAGCCATTGACTGCCTGTTGTTCTTCACCTAGAGTAAGGCTTTGTTAAATTTTTTTTCATCCACATTGGCATGTCAACTGGTGTGGTTTTGTCGAGTCTTATGAAGACAACCAATCATATTGTTGAGAATTCATGGGAGCATCTTCATTCACTTCAGACACTATAATGCAGCTAGCTGTGTTCTCAGGTTCTTACAGTGATCCTTTGTCATCTCTGTGATGTTCTCTGAGTAGTGAGTGTAAGATCAGAATCCATGATAAAGTTTCAGGACCCTCAGAATTAATAAGGTTTGGCCTTCAGAAGTAGAAAAAAAAGTGTGAGATAGCAATGAAAGTGGGGGAGTCATGGAGAGGCTCTGGTACTCATTTATTTAATTGTACTACTAACCTAGGAGTCACTGTGAAGGTTATTTATAGGAATTCTTAGAAGTTATCTTTTTGGATTATTATGGAAGATGTAGATAAGGTTCCATCCAATCAGTGAAAAATTTTAGGAACAAAATAGAGGTTTCTGGAGGGGTAGGAGATACCACTCCTGTATGGTGGTATTCTCTTCTTCTGAAAAAAATGGTGTATCTCCTGCTGATTTGTCTCTGTGGAAAGCCATGACCACTTACTTGGGAGTCTAACTGAAGCCTGATTCCCAACAGTGCTTTTGAATAAAAGTCACTACATAGCATTTTGCTTTCCTGAGATGAGAGCTGGGTTTTACATTACCTATCTTAGTCAGTCACTGACCACCTAGAGGAAGTTATGGATTTATCCTAGTCATTTTGGGACATATAACTCATGGGGTGTAATGCTCCACATCCCTCTTGGCTGATGAGAGTCATTGCTTGAATTAGTGACTTTCCTTATTGCTGTGACAAAATCCTAGATAACAGTAACTTACTGAAATCTATTTGGGCTTATAGATTTAGGGTATACACCGTTTATTATGATGGGTAAGGTATAACAGAACAAGAATAGCTTGGATAGTCCAATTGTATCCACAATTAGAAAGTAAAAGGGGATGAGTACTTACGTTCAGCTTGCTTTCTCTCTTTTGTTCAGCCTAGAAGCTCAGAGCACAGACATACACTGCTGACATTTAGGTAGGTCTTTCCACCTGTGTTAACCCAGCTCAAAATTAATCCTTCACAGATATGCTCAGGGACCTGGTTCTTCGGCAATTATAAATCCTATCATGTTGACTATCGTGATTAAGCATTACAGTCCTGTGTGGTCAAGGCATTGTCCGGGCCTGGCAGCCTCTTGTCCCTGCCTCACCTGGAAGACCCCAAAAGATAGTATTAATCAAGTTCTCTCACTTCACAGCAAAGGAGTTGAGTGGCGAGGTACTCAGACCTGAAGTCCTGACCCTGCTGGTGTTTTCCTGTTCCTTTTTCCCCAGCAGCTACCACTCAGCCATCCACATGTGGCCTGTACCTTCCTACTGAGTGGTGGAGCTCAGAGCAATGGAAAATGTATCCTGAGAGGCTTCAGAATAACAATAACAGCTCTCTGCTCACAGACTTTGTCATGGCTGTTGAAAAATGTTTGTGTGGATGTAACGTGATTCTGCACAATGCCAGGTTTCAATGACTAGGCCTGGGTTTGATGTACCACCTTAACTGGGCTCCTTTGTCATCAGTGTAGGAACAGACACAGCCCAGTTCCTGACATGCTGGTTTTAGCTTTGTCATACTTCTTTCCAGAAGAAACCTGTGATCTACCAACCTGCATAGGCCTCTCTAGAGCACATCTGGTTTCTTCCATTTTCTTACCTTAGGAAATTGTCAGTTGGTTTCTTTATCATTAGTACTGTCTCTTCACATACTGGCTTTCTTCAACCTAAGAAGAGGACTACTATTCCTGAGCCTTGGCTTAACATTCTGTCTCTCTGGTGGGACAATATTATCCATCTTACACGGTGTTGGGGGTGTTAGAAGACATCCTGTGTGATATGACAATCAGTTATCCATCCTAGTTCTCATTCTGGCCCATCCAGGTCCAGAACTGCTGATGTCAACTTTGTAACTCTTCCCACAAGGCAACAGAGAAGCTTGCCTAACATTTGACTATGAGTTCAGCTACATAGCTTATTTAAACTTCATGGGATATTAGCAATACAAGGTTCCTGCTTAGTAGGGTTTGATATATACACCCAAAGAGGTGAGAGAGATGTGGAGTTTGACTTAGAACATTTCAAAATTTCAATGTAAGGAAGAACCTCTGGACTAAACTTGCCAAGCTCACCTAGCCCCAAGATATCCCCAAAGTGTGAAAAGTCAAAATTATTATGTATTACAGAAACTTCTGTGTTATTACACAGCAATAGCTGTCAAATGCATATCAAAAGTACCTTATGCTGACTTATAGTGGGCACTCAACAAATGTTGACTAATAGGTTATGGTGCTAAGTATTGTTACCACAACTTAATGAAGCACAAAAGCATTTGCTGGTGATGGTCCAAAGGAGTTTGAAAATGGAACTTCAGAGAAGCCTCTCTTTTCCCAAGTAGTGCACAATTTCTTTGTTTAAAAACAATACAAGACGTGATGTTGGACTCTTTGCTTTTAGGCCATGCTAGCTGCCTTCTTCTAAGCTCTCTCTGTTCATGAGAGCCCTTACCCATTGGATTATAATAGGTTGTCTCTTACACCATCCTCTGAGTTCTTGAGGGTAAGGAGTGTGTCTGTGCATTTTTTGGAATACCCAGAGTCAGGAATGGAGACCATCAGAGATCTGACTCTTCATATGATTGCAAAATAGTTCTGAATTTCAGAGATATTTTTTAGCTATCTAGATGAAAGCATTTTGTTTTAAAACCTTCTTCTACACTTCAGGGAAGTTACTAACCAATCCTAAAATCCCAGGCAATGCCAATGTCTTTGAGGATTAGCAGTCTCAGTTTGTCCTGGGAATCAGTACAGCTGTCATTCCTGAGGATGGATGACAGGAAGATGGCGACAAGGAGTGATTTATTGGCCATTGCCCATGTAGTCATTTAGTGCATGTTTACTATTGTAACAATGCATGCTTTCTGTTATTATTGTATGTGCTTCCTATTGTCACCATGCATGCTCTCAATTGGGCATAGTGCATACTTTGTACTGTAATGACAAATACTTCCTACTGTAACCATTCATACTTTTTGTTGTCACCTTGCATGTTTTCTGCTGTGATTGTGTGTGCTTTCTATTGTGGTCATGTATGCTTTCTGTTGGAACTGTATCTATACTTATCCTGTATGTATTTTTTTTTATTATAAGCCATACTTTTTCCCAAGTTTCTGTTTGTCAGTCTTCTTCTTAAAGTGCATCCTGAGTCTGAACTTGAACTACTTCTATGGAACTCTGACTTCTGACTGATTCATGGTACTCTAGTTCCTTAGATCATGCCCTCATCCTCCTCCCTCAAAACTGAGGTGCCTCCAAGCTGCCACTGTATGCTTCACCCTAATGCAGTGTCTTGGCTAAATATATGTTTGCTGAATGAATAAATTACACCAACTAGACTACAACAGTTTCCAGAATTGCCAATGGACAGCCTGAGCCTTATTCCACTAAACATTCCGAGGATGTCAGCTTCTATCTGAATCAATCGCTCATTTTCCTAGATTCATTGATAGTAACAATTGGTCATATGGCTATCTTTACCACCAGCTTTAAACTGGGATCATTGTATTCATTTCCAGCTCTTACTTCCTCCAGTGTTTGTGGCCACCATTCCAGGCTGTTCAAGCCTTTAAACAAAGCTTCCGTAAGGGTACACAGGATAGCTAGGAGATACTGTGCCACACATAACTATTACTTACAGGGCATAAGGAATAGATCATCCATCATATGTGTGAAGGATAACAGACATGCTGAACTCTGTTAAAGGTCTCAAACTACCAGTTTGCTTAGGGCAATAATATTTCTATACTGTTTTTCCCTAGCATAATTATTACTAGGATCTTCATTCTCAGAAGTGCCCTGTTCCGGAGATAAATTGTCTAGTCATATATTCCTAATCAAATATACTGGAATGCTTTCTCTGTAAGGAATATATCTTCTAGTATCTAGAGGATCTAGGTAACAACATTTCTTTATGGTACCTTCAGTCCTGCTTTAAGTCTGGTGAACTTTTCCAGAGTCTGTAAAGACATTAAAATTGTGCCAACATCCTGTGTGTGGGGAGATGCTTTCCCATCCTGATTCTGAGCAGAAATGTATAACCCCTGTAGATCACTAGCCTCTGGCTCCTTCAGCCAGTTTCCATAGACATTTACTACAGCACCAGGCTGAACAACAGTCAATAATTTGTCGATTAGAGCCATGTTACAATTGTACCCGTCAGTTGCTGAGATCTTAACATTTGTCACTCAGCACAATTCATTGATTCAGACCCTCAGTTAAACAAATAGTAGAGACCTCAGTGGCCTTCCTTGATGTTTGGAGGCTTTTGATTATTTGAATTGAAGCTGTCATGAGAGAAAGGACCATGGTTCTGTTAAGAGAGCAGAGCTATCTGCAACTGAAAGTTTCCTTCTAATGGCCGTGGAGTCAAAAATAATACAAACTCTGGACAAAATATTAAAATAAAATAAGAGAAAAGTGAACTTCATATAGAGATAAAGACAGGTAGAACAAAGTGCCAAGAAACCTGGAAGAAGAAAAAAAAATCAACTCTTTCCTGCAGCTTTGCCCTTAAGGCTAGGTTCCAGTCTTAGTCAACAAGATGATAAATATTTAAAGACCTATCCCAAGTATCTCTTACTGGTCACAGGATCAAGATTACTGAATTGGGATGATTATCATGTCTCTAAAGAGATGGCAAAAAACTTTACAAATGAGAGCCATACAAAGAATCTGGATTAAGTTCTATGTATAAATTCTCTTTGAATCACCTACACAAGTTATTTAAGCTTAGGGAATATTACAAGTTTTTTGGATAAAATGATAAAAAGAGGGTAGAAATTTCACTAGTGGCTATTGTGGAGGAGACAGGATTTGAAGTTTGTATTTAGCTAATTAACCATTGTTAAAATAAAAATTATAAATTTGAGGGGAACTTGTCTAGTATAGAATTTACAATGTGGCAAGTGTAATTTAGATTTCTAAGCAAACAAAGAGGAATATGTGACCCACAGTCAAGTTGTCTTTTACTCAAGTTGCATGAGTACCAGCAAATCACAAATTAGTCTTGATATCACACAACAAATGGTTGTGGCTATGTATCACATAGGTCATCTGGCTGACTCCCTCTCAGGTATGGGGAGTTGAAATCTGGCTAGATGGTTTTTCTACTGTTGGCTGGACTCCCACTTGGCTGACCTTCAAGTTGGGTCAAGTGCTGACTTGGCTTTGTTCAAAGTGTCACATTCTATCTCATGTTAACCTTGATGGTTAAGGATGGAGAAAGAGAGAGAGAGAGAGAGTGGTATGAGGCTTCTTCAAGTCCAGGTTCAAAATCGACAATCTGACCCTTCCATTACATTCTTCTGACTGATGAAAGCCAGAAGGCTAGATGGAGAACTTGGAGAATCACATTGTTGAAGACTTGGGTATAAGAAGAGACAGAGAATTTGAAGAAGAAATTTTCTGTTTGTCTTGTATAGGCAAAATCAAGGTTGGCACATGTATACTATTCCTTATCATTTGTACCATATTGTTAATTGAATCTTACATAAGTTTCCACCAATGTTTTCTGGTATTTTCATTTTTATCTGTACAGCTTCACTATGAATCTGGGTTAATGATTTTCACCAAAGAGCAAGATGAATTTAAAACAAATAACGCTGTGTGTCAGAACTTTGCTCATTTCTTGGAGGGAGTAGTGAGATCTTCTTTGACGACTCAGTAATTTTTGAATAGCAGATAATTTGCTTCGCTTTTTTGTGCTACTTGTAGCTTTAGGAGAAAGAGACAGGATACATTCATGCACTTACTCTGCACTTTTGACATCTCCATCACTTTCTTAAATCTGGACAGTCAGTAAAACCACAATCCAAGTCCTCATTTGTAGAGCTGTCAGATTTCTCAGATGAAAATATCCCCTTAGCTATAGCAAGTTTTGATGCTCTGGATGTGGAGCTGAGTAGAAATACAACAGTGCCCACTGTGTGGTATCCCCATCCCACACATACAATGCAGAACATAGACGTGGTAAACTGATCAGAATATGGCAAGTTTTAGTATTTTGTTTCTGTTTTTCTTATAATTTGTCATGTTTATTTAATTTAATTTTAATAATGGGTGGGCTTAAGAGCCCAGCATCTATAATTTCATAAAATATGTTTGGCATTGGCATTTGGAAGCTAGCTTGTGGGAGCTGGCTTTGTTGCAGCATCAGGACCTCTTTCGTGGTTAGCAATTCCTACAGGTAGCAAAGTGTCAGAAAAGGGTATCCATTTTCTTCTCCTGTTCCACAGCCAGTGCTTACCATAGAGAATATTCTTGATAAAGGTGTATTGAATAAATAAAATCTTAGGCTTTCTTTTTATTTTCTTCTTAATAGCTCAGGTTCCTAACTGGTGTTTATTTTTCCCGCCTCCTACTCACTCTATGTGAGCAGCATATTGAAAAGTTTACAGTGGCCTGAATTCAGCTCTTGGCTATGCCATTAACTACTGACTATTGAGTTATTAGTAATAAAGGGATTAGCAATAATGGCTTTACTTTTCTTTTAGGGATATCACATGACAAATGTATTACAAGTGGGTGTATCTTAGGTGTTTAGCAGAGCACGTGGTACCTATGAACTCTGTACCAAAGTTTGTTATTATTACTAAAAATTAGCCATAACATTTACCAGACATCTGTGGCATGTCAGACATACTGCAAGAAACTTTCTATCATTTATCTGTAATAATTTAATCAGTATTTCAACAGTGATATTCCTGATGTCTAGAAGGACGTGCGATGTGGGTAAGAGGGTACAGAATTGAAGAAAGAACACAAACCACAGACTTTCTAACCCAGAAACACACATAGGCTGCTAGCACATGAACTAGAATATTCTGTCTTCTCTGTGGGACACTTAGAATTTAACTCCAGCAGCTTTGAACTGGCCACATGTGGCCTGTATTAATGACTTTTCTCATTGATGTGACAGAATACCTGACACAGGCAGTTTATAGAAGGTAGAAATAAATTTGGATGGAGATAAGCATTCTGTTCATCATCACAGTGAATGGGACACGGTGGCAGGAGCAGAAAGCAGATGGCCACACTGTTTCCCATCACGAAGTAAAGAGAGAGATGAATGCTGGTCGTTGGCTAGTTTTCTCCTTTTCGTTCAGTCTAAGACCTCAGCTCGTGGATCAGTGTAACGATGCATTTAGAATGGGTCTTCTCAGATAAACCCCTCTCAAAATGCTGTCCCAGACGCAAGAAGGTGTATGTCTATGTGATTCTAAATCCTGCCAGGTTCTCAATCAAGATCGACAAGCACATGACCCTTTTTGATTCTTCATCCAGGCCACAATAGTTGGCATTTAAGCTTCTGATAAGAGCTAATACACTCACAAAACCCAGCAGAGGGCAGGATTGTCACCATCTTTCTTGCACTAAATCTAGGACAGGTGCCACTGTTCCCTACATTCCGTTGGTCCTTCTCAAAGTTCTCATTGGATCAAGGCTACCTCCTGTCCTGTCTGCTCTGCTCTTTGGGCTCAACGCTTTCTTTTTTCAATGTAAATGGGCTTTTGAATTAGAGTTGATATTTCACCCAGCAGACGTATACAATTAAATAGATTTAATTCAGAGTTTATTTTAAAACAGTTCCATCAACCCCATTGGCTATGAATGTCATACCTCCCCAAACACCCCTACAGTTTTAGACACCCATGGATCTGCTTTCTCTCCTCCTGGATCTACATAGACTTTTTGCTGGGAGCTCGGTTCCAGTCAGTGTTGTCGAGCGTCACGACCACTGGATTTTTTTGCCCTCCTTCTCTCAGAGCCAGAGCAACCTAGAGTCCCAAGGCTATCAGACAGGCTGACTTCCTCCCTGCATTACAGAAGTGTTGGTGTCGTGTGGGGGAAGGGAATGCAATTTAATATCTTCCCATTTCATAGTCATCCAAGTAAACAACTCACTCCATCAGGGCATAAATTGAATTACTGCTTTAATAGAGGCATAATCAGTAGGCTTTAAAGGAGAGATTGCTTTCTCCTAGGAGGGCAGAATAGGATTTCACAGAGCAGTGGGATGGAGGCCAAAATGTGAAAGATAAACAAGGAGACCACAGGGTCAAAAGTGGGGAGGAGCCTTAGAACGTGGGCACCAGGGGCAGAATCTGCAGGGGCCTCCATCTTGTAGGGGGATAATGCTGATCTGCAGAGCTGAAGAACACGACAGGTGGGTGCCGTGGGCTGAAGATAAAGGGCTAAGAGGTAAGGCTTATTGTAGATTTTTCAACTTTTATTTTGTTATTGTTGCTTTAAGGAGAAGTTCAATTTAGATTTCATTTCTTTTTAATGAAAGACAGTAAATAGTAATTTAGTTGAACAGGATTTAGTTTTTGGTATGCCACAGACTATATTCTGTCACATTTTTTACCTCTCAAGTATCAACCTTCTTTTATCTCTTTGGAGGCAATAAGTCCCATCAAGAATGCATTACAATTTTACCTTACAAAAGTCTTGTATTATTCCTGTGAGATGAGCACCTGTATTGACCTCCCACACGGAGATGAGGAACTGTTAGCAGAATTCAAACCACAAGACTTATTCCCCGTTTGGTGAGGAGCAGGGCCAGGCTTTGGTCCATGTGCTAACTCAAGATTTAAGACAAAGGGAGCCTCTCTGTGCCCTGAGCTAATGGAGGAAGCCTGGGTCTCAAGCCAGATCTCTGTCCTTTGACCTCCATGTATGCTGCCTCTGTTGTGTATCTATCTAGGAACTTAGTCATAGATACATGGCTTGGTCACACCACAATGTTGAGTGGTCCCTGGGAAATTCTCAAAGGGAAAGCATCAGGTGGTAGAATGTTCTGGAAAAAGCCTGAGCTTTGAAGTCTGATGTGGGAATGTCTTTCTGTGTGCTCTGAATAAAGGACTGTTTTGGCCCATGACAGGCACCATAGCAGTGGGCAGGAAATCAGAGCATAGGTAGGAGAAGGAGAGCAGAGTCAGACAGAGAGACAAGCCAACCACCCAAGATTCAGCCTGTAAGGTAACACAGGTGAGCCATGGACCACATGGCAGGACAGATGAATGGAAATAGGTTGAATTAAGATGAAAGAGCAACCCAGCAATATGCCTAAGCCATAGGCCAAACAGGATGCAATTAATATAAGCATCGAGTCATTTTTGGGGGAAAAGTGGCTTCATGCAGGTCCAAACTATGGGGAAATCTGGGCCAGAAACTTCTTGCTACATTATTCTGGCTAGCATGACTTTCTAGTTAGCTAGATGGCTTTGAAACATTTAACTTGACTGGGACTTTTCTTTCATACTCTGAGAGACAGGTTTTGTTTTCATTTTATTACCATTGATTAATTATTCAAAATAATGGGTTTCCTAATGACATTTCATAGATATATACAATATGCTCGGATTATCTTCAATCTCCTATTTGTTTGGAGTCATGTTTGGCTCCCCTCCCACTATGCCCCTCCCTCTATCTCCTTTCTTGTAGTACCCTTATTGTTTTCTTTTTTTGTGCATGTTTTTATCTTTTTGTTTAATTATGATTGTTGCATGCATACATGTGTATACTACAACCTGCTGAGCCCATTTAGTATTGTTTGGTTTTTTTTATGTTTATAGAGCTGACCACTTAGTATAGCCAATAAGGGGTTCATCTCTAGAGGAAGATTGATCATTCTTCCTTCAGCAATTATTAGCTGCCTGTAGCTCTTTATCTAAAGATGGGGACTTGTGAGATGTTCTCCATTAATATTGTAGCAGCTGGTGTCATTGTTCAGGTCTTGTTTAAGCTATCATGTTGTTGGGATTTCGTGGGTGATGCTTCCCTATGCATAGAAGACATAGTCTCACTGCAGACATCTTGGTCCTATGTATGACCCTTAGAATTTTGCCATCCTCTCTTCTATAATGTTCCCTGAGTCTTAGGTATACATATTGTACTTTAGATGTATTAGTTAGAGCTGGGCACCTCACAGTCAGTTCTTCTCTACATTCTGACCAGTTGTAGCTTTCTGGAGTCATCTCTGTCTGCTGTTAAAAAAGTTTCTTAATGAGAGATGAGAGTGTCTGCTGATCTATGGGAATTAACATAAGTGTTTAGAATGTAATTAGGAATTATGCTGGTTTAGAGAAGTTGTGGTAGTAGGGTCTGCTCTAAGATCCATGACTGCATTAGCTATAAGTAGACAGCTAGGATTACAGTACCAGGCATGAATTCCCTACTTTTAAACAGTTGTTGGTTGCCCTAGGATGTAATTCTACTATTGCACCTTTGGGGATATCTTCCCATGTTGGCCATTGTCATTTATAGGCAGTCTAGCTGGGTAGGACTACTGATTAGATTTTTCTTTTGGCACCTTTCTTTGCACCTTCTAGAA
This sequence comes from Phyllotis vaccarum, assembly GCA_033318265.1. NCBI lineage: Eukaryota > Metazoa > Chordata > Mammalia > Rodentia > Cricetidae > Phyllotis > Phyllotis vaccarum. The sequence continues at coordinate 33,048,545 of JARWLC010000001.1, read as the reverse complement.
GGATGAGAGTTAGTTTGCAGGAAGGAGGGTTCCAGGTCAGTTCTAGATCATTTCCTCCAAGACTTAAGTCTCCTATTGGGAGTTACTTTAGATTCTGAGAAGCAAACGAAGGCGACATCAATAACCCATATCATTTTAAGGGTTTCTTGAACGCCCCTAATCAACAGCAAGAAAAGAGGTTTCTCATACCTGATACGAGGGTTTTATTAGATAGTCTATGGCTCTTGAGAGGAGCATTGTCATCACAAGTGAGTGGCATAACTTCCTAACAGATAATTGTGGTAGTCTGAATGTAGTTGACCCACATAAGTTTACAGGAAGTGGCACTATTGGGAGATGTGCCTCAGCTGAGTAGGTATGGCCTTGGTGGAGGAAGTATGTCACTGTGGCACCTGAGAGGGTTGGGCGGCTTAGAGGTCTTCTTTGCTCAAGCTTTGCTCAGTGTGGATACAGTTCACTTCCTGTTACCTGTGGATCAAGATGGATTAACTCTCAGCTCCCTCTCCAGCACCATGTCTGCCTGCTTGCTGCCATGGCCCACTATAATGATAGCAGACTAAACCTCTGAAACTGTACACCGCCCAATTAAATATTTTCCTTTTTAAAAGTTGCTGTTGTCATGGTGTCTCTTCACAGAAATTGAAACCCTAACTAAGACAGTAACTTCATTTAATATATATAAATATTACATGTATATGTATTATATTTATTTTGGAATAAATATAAAGTAATATTATCCTCTATGGCTTTTGTGAAATGTTCATAGGAATTGCTTTCTGCACTGCTGAGCTCTGAACAGACTGGAGACAGTCTCAGGGTGGTGCATCTTCCTTGCTTCCACTTTTCCCCTGCTGTGTGCAGAAACAGAATCCACATAGATAGGTGATGGATGATTGCTTGTTCATGATGGAGTACAGAGGGGTAGGAGTGCATGCTTCTTGCAGGGGCTTCTGATGAGCGTGGGGTTCTCAACTAACACTGAAGACACTGAAGCAGTGGGTGGCCTGGGATCTGGAGAAGCAAAGTAAATAACCAATCCTGTTCCTCTTGCCCTCAGGTAGTTCTAGCTCCCTGGGAAGCCTGGCTTTCTGGCTCATCCAGACCTAATGTGTGCCTTCATAAGAAGTAGACAACCAGGGGGGAGTGCATAGGCAGAAGCCTTTGACCTCTTTTTGGGGTCACAGCATCTGAGAACTCTGTCTGTTGCCTCCAATCCTTCCTCCTCCAATTGATGTTCTTCTGAAGTCATACCACTACAAGAAAAAGCAAATTTTCCTAAATGGAGGACTTCAGTATTTGCTCGTGATTGTTTGTGTGTGTGTGTGTGTGTGTGTGTGTGTGTGTGTGTGTGTGTGTGTGTGTGTGTGTGTGTGTGTATGTGTGTACATGCATGTGGATATAAGTGCATGCGGACAGAGGACAAGCCCAGGTGTCATTCCTCCATCACTGTCCACTTTGAGTTTTATAAAGATAGTTTCTCACTGACCTAAGCTCATGGAGTAAGCCTGATTACCTGGTCAGCAGCCTCAGCAATCCAGCTGTCTCTGCTTCTCCAGAACCATTACACCAAGCCTGGCTCTGCAACAGCTCCCTAGGTATGCAGGCTTGAGCCAACTTGATAGTGAACCTTGGCTCTCTGAGTTTTAACCAAACTCCTATGTGATTCTGACAGTGAATGAACTTGGAGAGTATGAACCTTTGTGACCAATGATGGCTTTTTAGGGGTGGGGCAAATAAATTTTGTCCATCCTAGGCTTTCCTGAGCCTTTCCTTTTATCTTTCTCATGCTGTATTTATATGCATGTGTGTTGCTCTACTTCGCAGTAGTGATCAGTGGGAGACTGAAGGCTTTGGTTTTAATTTCCCCCTAGACTGGCAATTCACAAGGCATGCATGAAGGGAGAGGATCAGAACTCAACTCCAGGCTGTGCTGAGGATTTCCTCCAGACAGTGGGTGCTGTGTGTGGTGCGTGCTATGGTCATCTGGCTTTTGGTGCTGAGGAAGACAGTGTTACTCTGTTCAGCTGTTCCATTACATGGCAAAGCCTTTCTTCACTGATAACTGCTGCACAGGCAGAACGCTTCCTACAAGTACATCTTCTGTGTGCCTCTTGGTCAGAGCTCTGCTTGAGTTTTGAAGGTGATTCCAATTCATTTTAGACAAAAAGTCTGACATTACACCAAGTGGCTGTCAGCCTCAGAAAGTGTGTTTTTCAAGCCTGTTTTGAAGCTCTGAGACGGTGGTATCTTCTCAGCTTTCCCTCTTCACGTCTGCTTACCTCTGTAGCCTTTCCACCCATTCTGGGACCAGGAGTTTTAACTGAATTATAATTTTAGGATTAAAAACTTATATTCTTAATACATGCTAAAGCACCCTGCTGTATTTGCCCTCTATCCTTATCAAGTATCATCCTTCTATGCACAAATCTATGCCAAGCACATTGCCTTTCTTTATTGCTCCAAAATATCAAGGAAGCATCACGCTCCCTCCAGATGTAGAGTCTTTTTGCCTGAACTGTTAACTCTGCCTGCAATGGGCTTTTTTTTTTATGTTCATGCTCAGATTATCTGCTACTGTCTTTTGAACCTCAGCTTATAGCAACACTCCATTACCTTAATACCTTGACCAGATACTTCACTGATACACCTTATTGGTGTCTTATATCTTCACTAAACTTACCAGAGATTTAATGTTGCCTCCACCTGCTATTTTTGCTATGGATGTATGCCTACCAGTATTGGCACGGACTGTTGCTCACTAATCTATTTCAGTTTTTGCAAGTAGGTAGCCCATGGTGCATTATCAGTAAATATTTATCAAAATAAAAGTTTACAAACAAAAGGAAGAGAAAAAAGAAAGACAAGCAAAAGGCTTTCAGACATCACAGTTAGTAATGGACAAATCTAGACTTTTCATCTCTCTGGATATTAAGACTCTGGAATTCTTATTTTTTTCCCTCCCAACAGAAGCTATATCCCAAATCCCCCTCCAACCATCTAGCCCAGGCCCTGTCTGGCTTTTGTTCAGACTTCTGACTCCACTGTGATTTCCTCAGATGGAACATGAAAGAAGCAATCATCCAATTTTTACTGTGTAGTTTTCTTTCTTCCATGTTTTAACTGCACATGGCACTTGATTTAATAATTTTCATCAAGAAATTAATTGTATTTATTCCCTCAGGCAGTTTTTAGGGAAAGGGAACAATTTTCTGAGTATCAAGTGAAGGAAGAAAAGAGTAAATTAAATTTTGTTCTGGGAAGCTGATCTGCCAACTCAGTGTTCATGCTGGAGGCAATGATGCCTCCATTCACTTTTAGCTCTGCCAGCCTCTGGGGGCTTAGGTTCCCTAGGCTGTTGAGTTACAGTCAAACATGGTGACAGTGGCACGATGGTCCCATTCTCTGCCAAGGCACAGCAGTTATTCACTCTGTAATTCATTCAGGTGCACACACTGTATAAAGGGATCCAGACTGGGTTGTGCCTCTCTTTCATTGTTAGAGGGTGAAGAATATTTTGTTGTTCAAACTGTTATCGTCCATCTGCCTTGTGTGTTACCTTCAGCCATTGACTTAATTCTTGGAATCTTAGTTTTCACCTTTATGGAATGGGATTCATTGTGTCTGCCTCCAAAGTAGCCATGATGCACAACTAATGTGCACAGCAAGAATGAAATGCATTCACCCCATGCTGCCCTGAGTTAAGGGGCTGTCCCTTTCCTGTGTTTTAATCAAATAATATGATATGCCACAGACTTTGCCACACCACCAGCAATATGAAATATTTATCCTGTGAATACTTTGGTTTCCTTGTGTCCAGAACTTACTTAGTGATTTCTTTTTTATCCCTACTTCATGAATTAATGAGTGGTCAAATCAAGTCATGAAATTATTTTGTAATGGGCATTCAAGGAATGAGTTCATACTTTAAGTAGAACTATGAATCTGTTTCCATAGACATCTACTCATTTAGCTAAATGTACAGAAGTGCTTTTAAGCCCCTTTCAAAGATATGCCTGGTGTAGTAAAGTGGTGTATTCTATTGTATGCCAACTGGTATATCCTTTATGGACTGCCCATTATGTCTCAATCACATTTGTTTATTTTATATTTCTTAAATCAGACACCAATAAATAGCTCATGGAGCCTTTAGTAAAGGTTAGATCTGGAGGAATTACAGGTATATTTTATCTGGGGCATCATGTGGTCCCATTATCTTCTAAGCAATTACAGATGGCATCATCATTTGTCACTTGAGCTTTAGAAGTGCTTTGTGATGTCCCACTTTAGAACAACCTATTTGTCTGTAGAGTGCAAATGTCCCCATGTCTTGCTAAATTCACACCAGGGTCAAAGCTCATCAATGTCAGTGGGTGAAGTACTCCTTCACATAACATAAAGGGGCATTTCACATTCTTCTGAGAAGCCCATGGGATCTCATAAACAATTTCTTCACATTTCTCTGTGCTGGTTGTAGAGTAGAATAATTGTTTAACTATGTAAAGATGTTTTACATTTGTTTTACCTTGTCTGCCTAAGGCACCTGATTGCTCTAATAAAAAGCTTATTAGCCAATATTTAGGCAGTAGAGGGATACTCAGGGCTGATGGCAGAGAAAATAAGTAGGGGGAAGAATCTAAGCTGAAGAGAGAATGAAGAGAAAGAGAGGGATATTTCTAGGGCCAGCCAATTAAGCAGCCTATGGCCAGCCAGACATTGAGGAAGCAGGAAAGTGGGACATACAGAATGAAAGAAAGGACAAAAGCCATGACGCAAAATGTAGATAAAGAGAAACAGGTTAAATTAAGTTGGAAGAGCTGGTGGGACAAGCCTAAGCTAAGGCTGAGATCATAACTAATAATAAGTCTCTGTGTCATGAATTGGGGACTGGCAGTCAGAGAAATCCTGCTATATATGCTGGTCATGTGTTAGTCTATCGATGCGCACATCTACCACAGAAGGGATGTTCTGGAGCCTTCCAGACACCACAGTCATCCACACTTCTCCCAGAGTCACGCTATGCCCAGGTTTTTCCAGACTGGGGTGGCTTTTTCTTGCATCTGCATCTCATTGGTGGGATGGTGACTGAGTGCATGACATGTTTTCTTATGTCATTCTACTGCTCCCATGTCACAGCAACCAAAAAGCTGGATATTTTTATTTCTACTTTAAAAATGAGAAAACTAATACTCAAAATGGTTCAGGTACTTGCTAACACCACCCCCCACCACAGCTCTTAGCTGTGTTGGGATTCCACAACAGATCTCTCTACTTCTAGGGCTCCTGGATTTGATTTGTATATAGCCTGCTGTTTTAGTCCCAGAAATTCAATATCTTCCAATGATGCCATAGTTTTCTCAGATCCAACTACTAATACTTACATGAAATGGTCTAGAGCAGCTACCTGTCCCCAGGTGTGGGCTCCTCACAGGAGTCTTGGAAAGAGGGTGACATCATTACTCCATTTCTCCATATAGGCAGACTACAGATGAATGACTGGTCCTAATAGTTCACTCCTGTGGAAGGTAATGAGGAACTTTTATAAATGGAGGACTTGACTTACTTCATGCCAGTTCATTAGAATACTAACTAACCTGTGATGGGACAGGTGGTGAAATTCTCAAGTGGCTCTGAGTGTGCAGTGAGTATGTGTTTAAATAGTGACATTTGGACTATTCTATTTCTACCTCCCTAGGGAAAGATTAAACTGGCACAACTTCTGGGCCGGGTAGCATTGTCTTTCTCTATGACCAAGGAAATATTTAAGTTTGGTTTTGAAAAATTTTCCTTCAGGCATGAGGGTGTCCTTTTTGAATATTCACCAAATTATTCATTAATTCATTAAACCAGTATTTGGGTCCAGTGTGTGATGGGGAGGCAATGTTGTTGAGTATTAGTGCTGCTCTTTCCTGGGTGTACATTAGGATAATTTTGAAAGCACTTATAATGTGCCTTAAACAGAAGACAGTTACTAAATATGATTGGATTGTAGATCTTTTCTCCTCTAATAGCATGAATCCTTTGCTTCAAGTTGTCTCTCTATGCCCACCAGGGGCTATGGCCCTTCAGTTTTAAGAAAGGCAACATACTACCAGTGATTTGTATCCTTGTCCAGCTCCATTAAGGATCACTGAGTACTGGAAATGGTCAGATAAGAGTCAGTGCTAGATAGCAGGGATATATGTAGAGGACAAAGGCTTGTGCCTTTGAGGAACTCACACCGTGTTCAGGATGGGAAGCATCATAAGAAGTAGAGCATGAGGCCCACAATGCATTGTGGAAGCACAGTAGTGGTATCTGACTTAGCCAGCTGGTTCACAAAGGACAGATGTCAACTGAGATTTGAAAAGAGAGAAGCTGGATCATATGGGATTTATAAGGATGTGGATATTTGTGAGGACATACTAAGTTCACGGTGAGCATGGCAATGAACTTTTTTTGACTCAAAAAAACCTCCTTCCTGGGAACTTGGGAAGTGTATTATATGGCATGACAAGGAATCAAAAAATGAAGAGATACTGCAGGGATTTAATTGTGATATGACATATGCTTTAGAAAAGTTATTCTGGATGGTGGAAAGGATAATAGATTGGTGAATATGGAATGGAGCAGGTGACAGGTTATAATGGGCTCCCAGTGAATTTGTAGTGACTCTGTTAGGATTCTTTTGTTTCCAATGTTGCCAAGATTATCTTATAGCCAATTGCACTGGCCAGCATCTTAAGAAGGATTATAGTTATTGTTTCCAGGCTGCCTATGAAGAAGACAGTCTCACTGTTTTTATGCACAGGCATAGTCCTACATGGTGTGTTTTTCTTCCTACTGGCTTCGTATCAATTAATCCATGCTTGATTAATTGAAGTCATTAATGATCAATACTAGTTCATGCTTATTAAGTGCTCAGTTGTATGAAAATACCCTAAAAACTATGCTCCTCCACATATTTTCTTGGAGCATTCATTTTAAAAGATGGTAGTAAATGTTTGTCAGATATTAAAGAGCTCCTAGTTAAATATTCTTAAAGGTACAGGGATATCCTAAACAGAATAATATGGCAGAAAAATAAAGCTCTTTATAACAGACAAAATAGGTTTGTGCAGGAAGTAGCCAAATGGGAGGGAAAGCATACTCCCAATACTATACTCTTTCACTCTGCCCTCTGCAGAGGTGTCTGCTTCCTGCTTTATATACTTGGACTACGCCTTGGGAGATTTGCATCTTGATAGCAGAACTATGGCAAACCATACTTGGCTTCAGCTCTAGATTGTCAGTGACTTGTGGACATGGGCAGGTCCATATTTATTTTAGCTTCTCTAGGAAAAATCATGTTCTGTGGTATTATCTATTTGCCCATCACTCACATTTCTATGGTCTGAAGTCTATGTCCATAACATGAATCTTATACTAATTTTCTACTTGTTGGAGACCCCTTAAAAACTCTGTTAATGACTTTGTTAGTGAACATTAAGCTCGTGTACAACTCTTCAGGGGCATAGTTTGCCTTGATCTGTTCCTGCCTAAACTTTCCTATGACTATGGACTCTGAAAGCCCCAGGCTCCAGCCCATTTGAATTATGGAGTCTATGCTAGAATTTAAGGCTAGAGAAAGATCCTTTGAATATAGACGAAAGGTAGATCCAGATCTTTGACTGCTTGCCAAAGTTCTTTGTGTGGAGCACAAAGACATGGTTTGTGAGCAAGTCTTTGAGTTGAATCTTGCATTCCTAAAATAGCTGCTATAATAGCATTGTGCTGTGATTATTGAGAGCTTGAGTTAGCAATTGATTTTCAGCCTGAGAGATCAATGTGAAAAGAGATTGCAATGCAGGATTATGAAGAAGCCATCTGTGACCTCTACACTCAGGAAGCAGCCACATCTACCCTAGCCAGAGCCATCATCAACGTTGTATAATTGTAGGTCTGTGGTGTTTTTGTACCACTGTAAACTTAGGAGTCACAACTGGTGTTTGTCAAGTAGCAACTGACGTGCGGTAGGTGTTGAGTGTGAAGCTCTCAGCAGTTTCTCCTCTTACCTGAAGTGACAAAGCAAAACAGTTATATTATTTGGCCATCACATTAACAGAGTGACAATCAGGGATTTGAACCTATGGTAATGTCAATGAAAAAAATCTAATGCTTGTAGAGTTAATAAGGACCTCTTTATGAACTCGGAGCTCTAGATGTATCAATATTCTGTCAATCAGCTCTGTGCAGCAATGTTCCCTAGTACCCAGGCAGCTCTGGTTACCTTTGTCTTGGAGGGATTTTCTGTTCTCAATCTTCAGATATCTTTAATCTGTTCTCATTTAAGGTAACCCCAAATGCCATGACTGCTCATCTGTCAAAATACGTGTTTAGCAGTCAGGTGATGAAATAAAGTCTTAGCTTATATCTACCTTACAATGAGCGCATTGTTCCAAAGACCCACCCCAATTTCTTTGCTCAGTTATTTAGTGTGTCTGAAATAGAAACTCTCAGCAACTTTAAGAATACTTATGCTGATCTTGGACCCAAGGTGCGAGGTTCTTTCTGGTAGGAGGAGCTAAGTAGAAATCCTGGAACTTTTACCCTCATTTTACAGAGATGATAACCAGAGCAGTGCCTTATTATTTGGGAAATTTCAGAGTTCCACATCACCATCAAAGTCTTTTCTGAAAGCCACAGACATGGTGATCTTTATCACTGTTCCTTTCAATTCTCTGGCTTTGTCTTTTCTAAAGTCAGATGGATCTCTGGGTTTTGATTGTCATTATCATCCAAGTCTCATCTTTACTGGAAGAGTTAATATGACACCCTATCTTATAGTATTAGCCACTGACATGACCTTTTTCATATCAATTTTCAAAACCATGAGCAGCAGCTTGCAGGCCCAGCATGAACCTATCACAGGTGTTGTAAGAGGCAACAATTCTCTTGCTCCCAGTTATTGCATAACTCACAGGGCTTTTAATGATCTTAACATCTCAAAAAATATATATCACTGGCTGAGTAAGTTGTTGACATTGTGCTGACCATATCTGGAGAGACAGGAGTTAGCTTCTGGATAACTTAAAGATACACGTGAATTGCAGGACAGAAAACTACCAAAATCGACTCTTTCTTCTTCAGTGAGGTTTCTGCGTGCTCTAACAAGGACCTAGAGATGCTAGCTCCCATGATTCAACTCAAGGTAATAAAAGGAATGCTTCAGAGTAGTGAAGGGTTTGCATAAGAAACTTTTTTATCTGAGATCATTATAAACTATCTAACCGACTGGTAAAATAAAGAAACATACATGCCTTCTAATGATAACTCCCTTTTACATCTAAAAAATGGTTTCTGATTCTTTCTGTCTCCATTCAGCTGCATATCTTCACATTGCTACAGTCTCTACATACAGCTCCATATCTTAATTTACACAATATGGCCATACATCTCTCTACACAGTTTCATCTATTTTCACGTGTCTACACATCTTTTCTTTATGTACATTCTCTTCTACATCTCCTTTTACACAGTTTCATCTTCCTTGCCTCCACACAGTTACAAATCTCCAACAGCCATAGCCATTCATCTTACATACATCATAGAACATTCTACATTGTTCTTACACATTCTCATACAGCTCTTTCATAGTTTCTATATGCAACAGCTACTCTTTCACATAGGTTTATCTCTTTTATACACTTCTGCTTCTTCTATATTATTCACTCACTCTTTGCTCACTCTTTCATATATTCATTCAATATCCATCACCCTCTCATTAGGCTTCTTCATCTCCTCCTCCCCTTTCTTCTTCATCATCATCCCTCACTCAGCACACACACACATTCACATCCTGCACAGCTTCATCCCTATATGGCTGCTGCTCCTGCACACTCTCATCCATACACACTCATCCTCCTCCTCTTTTCCCCCCTACATTGCTCCTGTTCCCCCTCGCAGCCAAACTCTTTACAATTATATGTTACATTTTCAGGGCCCAACCCATTCTCATAACACATAAAGTCATGTAGTTATTCTCAGGCTAATACAGTCACAAAGACTGGCCAGTATAAATGCTTGACCTTGCATGTAACATTTTCCCAGATAGAGAATGACACCAAAATTCAGGACATAACAGTAACATTAACATTAGCGTGTTAAACCTTGAGTGGTCAGGGTACATGCAGAAAGTCAGCTATTGCATGGGAGTAGATCTTAAAACAGCCTGCTTGTCCTTGAATTAGCAATAAATAACACCTGGGAATTAGTCTTTGTGTATTTTCTGCAGGAGCAGTTTAGCCTGTCTGAATTTGTTCTGAAGTCTAAAATTAATTGTCTTTGAGACTGAAAATTCTGTTTCTTACCTGTGTCAGTAAGGAGAATATTTTGGTATGATTTCTATACATCAGATTTAACTATCCACAACTATAAGTATGCCCAGAAATATAAAACACACTATCAAAGGGCCGTGAAAAGAACCCCACAGCTGTTATTATTAGGGAGGTATAGTAGTGATTCCTGAAAAAGTTACAGTCAGAAAACTAGTATCTATAGTCAGTCACCCCCTAGTGGGGCCAGTTGATGGATATCCCCATGGACTTTGCCTAATGGTGCCATATCATTAATGTTGTTTTAGTGGGACTTCCCCATGGACTTCACCTAGTTGGGTTCCTGTGGCGAGATTAAGGTGTCAGTCGATAAGGTCCCGGACTCTTGGAGGGGGTGTGGCCAACCTGGAGGGGGTGTGGCCAACCCCATTGATAAGTGGCTGCTGGGACATGAGGAGTCTCTTCCTGGTTCCTGGCTGCTGGCTGCAGGAGAGACAGAATCGGAATCCATCGTCCTTCCATTGCACGTCCATTGCTCGTCTATCGCTTGGATACGCCAGTCCTTGTTCAGGTGCCACTATAAGCTGTTACTAATATCGTGAGTGTTAATTTATATTCTAATAAATATTAATTTTGGACTGGTGCTTTGAAAGTAAAACTCCGTCTACATCTGGCGCACAATGTGGGGCTCGAACCCACGACCCTGGGATTAAGAGTCCCATGGTGGCGCCCAACGTCCTTGGCCCTGTGCCGTAAACTGTAAGAGGGCAGGGGACATATAGACTGTTAACTTGGGCTTAAAGCTCCCTCTCACTAGCTGAGCACGGTTTCCAGCCAGCTGGTCCAGTGTGCAGGCAAGGGTTTTCGGCTCAGTGGCCGGGCACGGGTTTTTAGCTCAGTGCGCAAGTGTGGGTTTTTGGCTCAATGGGCAAGTGTGAGATTTCAGCTCTGCGCAAACGCAAGATTTCAGCTCAGTGCTCAAGTGCAAGATTTCGGCTCAGTGCGCAGACAGGAGTTTTTGGCTCAGTGCGCAAATGCGAGTTTTTGGCTCAGTGCGCAAATGAGAGTTTTCAGCTCAGTGCACAGGCACAGTTTTCAACTCGCCGGCCTGCCACAGCACCTGGCTCTGCTTTCAGCCCACTGCAGTGCTCGGTTTTCAGCCCGCAGCTTCCTGCTGCTGAGAGTCTCTGCATCTACCATACAGTGGGCAGGGAATTGAACGCTACTGTGACACCTGTGGACTAAATGGCGTAATTACATCTGAATTGACACAATGGCTGACTATTATTCTTTTGAAGAGTTTAGGTCATATTTTACCATGGTGGTTGATAAATTTTTAAATGAATATCTTGAAGGATTCAATACTCCAGTCCTACTATTTTTTGGCTTATTTCTATATTTTCTGTTTCAAAATAAGAGGATGATGACAATGATGACAGAGTTGTCAAATGGAAACCAACAATTACTGTCCAGATTATGTATTATGGAACTATTGAACTCTACAGTGGCAGATGAGGTTAAACAAGTGCAAAATGTAAATCGACAGTTGCTGTCCAAGGTATATGATGTGGAACTGTCAAACACTAAAATGCCAAAAAGGATGGATACTCTGGAAATTGGTTATAATAAGCTTTCAGATAAGGCTTCCTCTGTAGATAAGGATAACACTGTACAAGAAAATTATAGGCTCTACATAAATGATGAAAACAAGAAACTTGTTGACTACATTAATGACGAGAACAAGAAAATCATTAATTATGTTAATGATGTGGATCAAAAAATTGCTGGCTCGGTGAGGTCTTTGGAAGGACTGCTTCATCAGGACTCTCAAGCTCTAGAAAAATCAATAGTATCTAAACTTCAAGAGTGGAAACCGGTAGTATCCAAAATCCAGGAACGGGAACCTGTAATATTCAAAATACAAGAATGGGAGGACCGCATTGCAATACTGGAAAAGGGTAGTGATGCATCTTATGCTCAGAACAGTTCAGGTCAACTCCCAATGGGATATTATGGTACTGGAGATACTCTACCCAAGGTGGTAAACACAACAGGGCTACCCCCTTCCACACCACTATTGTTCCCAGCTACTATTCAGACAAAGATAACACCTGGAGATCCTCAGAATATGTAGAGTATAGCTATGAGCCAGTACATATGAGAGACATCAAGGATTTTAAAGATTTTAAGTATACACTCTACTTATGTGAAGCAGCTTCTAAATTCATGGTCAGCAAAAAACCGGATTCTACCAACTGATTGGATGCAGCTAACGGGAGCTGTCTTGGACCAAAATCAGAATTTAGAGTAGAGAGGCTGGTTTAGAGAGGAGGCCAAGACCTTGGAACAATAAGGAAAAATTAGGGGTTTCTTTGCTTCTCAGGACCAAATCCTTGGTGAAGGCATGTTTGCTGATGTGAGGACTCAATCTACTTATGATGAGCATACTTTATTGCTATGCCGTACTGCTGCACTGAATGCTTGGGAAAAGATTTTGGACCCAGATCAAAAAATCGAGCATTATACTAAGGTCAAACAAGGCTTAAAAGAACCTTATACCATCTTTATACAGAGGCTTACCACGGCTGTTCATAGAGCAATATCAGATCCATAAGTTAGGAAGCAATTAAAACTTTCTCTGGCCTTTGATCATGTTAATACGGAATGTAGAAGAATGCTTATGCCTTTAAAGATCAGAGCTGCACCTATAGAAGAATGGATTCAATATGCAATCAATGCTGAATCTCTCCATGGCAATGAGGAGAATTTGGTCGGCCAACCTGTTGCTAATGTTAGGGTGAGGAACCAAGGCATCACTTGTTTCAACTATGGTAAACAAGGCCATATAAGACGGAATTGTACACAAGGTACTCTTGGAAATAATACCCGATCTAGGTTTAATTCAAACAGAAGGCCATTGCCTTCTGGATTATGCAGAAGGTGTGGCAAGGGACGGCATTGGACCAATGAATGTAGATCTACCAGGGATAAAGAAGGCAACCCTCTACCATCGGGAAACGCCTTTCGGGGCTTCCCCCGGGAAGCCCCCAAAAATCAGACTCCAAATTCAAGGATGGTGAGATCATATCCGTTCATAGGAGAAGAACAGCATTCTCAGGATGAATAGAACATCCAAAACCTGATCTAGAAAATCATATGATGTTAGATAATAACATAAATTCAAAAGAAAATCCAGAAATTCCAAAAAGAATCATAAAACGAATATTTTGGCAGACTTCAATAAATGAACAAAGACCAAAATTGGGAATATGGATAGATAATATTTATATCCAGAGTTTGGTCGACACGGGGGCTGATGTTTCAATCATAACCCCACAATCATGGCATCCAAGATGACCTTTACGGACAGTTTCTGGGTATTGGAACAATATCTCAGGTGAAACAGAGTGTGAGATGGCTTGAATGCATAGGACCAGAAGGTCAGAAAGAACAGTTGAAGCCATATATGGCTGATATAGCAGTGAATCTGTGGGGTCGTGACCTTCTAATGCAATGGAATACCCAGATTAAAATCCCTCCTGGTTCTGATATCAACCGGAGACTCAATTATGTTTCCAAAAATGATGCTTTAAAGTACTATGGAGAAAATTCACCAGCCATTCAGGTTGTACAAAAGAATTGCCCAATAACCACAGAACCTAAAAGGACACTCACAGCATTGCCTTTGAAATGGTTAACAGAAAAGCCTATTTGGATTCAACAATGGCCTTTGACGAGAGAAAAACTTCAGGCTTTGGAACAGTTGGTACAGGAGCAGTTACAGGCTCAGCATATCGAAGAATCAACCAGTCCATGGAATTCTCCTGTTTTTGTTGTCAAGAAAAAATCTGGAAAATGGAGGATGGTGACGGATTTAAGAGCAATTAATAAGGTGATTCAACCTATGTGCTCCTTACAATCTGGTATTCCCCTGCCTTCTCTGCTACCTAAAGGATGGCCTATTGCAGTTATTGGTTTGAAGGATTGTTTTTTTACCATACCTATACAGGAACAGGACAAAGAGAAATTTGCTTTCACAGTGACTCCTCTTAATAATTCAGGGCCAGATAAGAGGTACCAATAGAGAGTCCTTCCCCAAGGAATGTTGAATAGTTCCACCTTATGCCAATATTTTGTACAACAACCACTAGAAATACTGCACAAGCGCTTCCCTCAATCTATCATTTACCACTATATGGATGATATTTTGTTGGCAGACCCAAACCCAAAGACATTAGAAACATTGTTTGAAGAACTAAAGAAAATATTGCCTGATTGGGGACTACAAATTGCTCCAGAAAAAGTACAGAGGGGAGATTCTATCAATTATTTAGGATATAAAATAGGTTTACAAAAAATTAGGCCACAAAAGGTAAAATTAAATAGAGATAAATTGAAGACTCTTAATGATTTTCAAAAGTTACTAGGAGATACGGCCCATGATTGGTATAAAAAACTATGAGCTAGTTAATTTGTTCAAGACTTTGGACGGTGACAAGGATTTAAATAGTCCAAGAGAATTATCTGATGAGGCTGAGAAAGAATTAGAGTTGGTGGAAAAGAAACTTCAAGAAGTACATGTGGATCGTGTGGATCCAGACCTGGATTGCATACTTATTACTTTACCCTCTAGACAATCTCCAACAGGAATCTTAATGCAAAGAGAAAGCATTATATTAGAATGGATATTCCTGCCACATAGGCCAAGCAAGAAGATGAAGACATATATCGAAAAAATTCCTGATCTGATTTTTAAAAGTAAATTAAGACTTTGCCAATTGACTGGAAAGGACCCTGAAGAAATTGTCGTGTCTTTGACTAATGAAGAAATCAAATGATTATGGGCAGACAGTGAATCTTGGCAAAAGGCTTGTAGTGACTTTTTAGGAGAGATTAATAATAAATATCCTCGAAACAAGAGAATTCAATTCATAAAGGAAACTAATTGGATCTTTCCTCATGTGGTACAGGATAAACCCATTTCTAGAGCCCCCACCTTTTATACTGATGCGAACAATTTAGGAAAGGCTGGCTACAAGGCTGAAGACTTAATTAAGGTGGCTCAGAGCCCTTATAACTCTGTCCAGAAGTCAGAACTATATGCAATTATTATGGTGTTGTTGGATTTCACAGAGCCTCTCAATGTAATTACTGACTCTCAATATGCAGAGTTGTTTTACATATTGAAACTGCTGACTTCATTCCTGATGATACAGACTTGACCTTACTATTCATACAACTACAGGATATCATCAGAGATAGGATACATCCTATGTACATAACATATATCAGGGTGCACATGGGTCTCCCAGGCCCTCTAGCACAGGGTAATGATGAAATAGATCAGTTGCTGATAGGAAACGTGCTAGAGGCCACAGAATTTCATGAGAAACATCATATTAACAACAAAGGATTAAAGAAGAGTTTTTCCTTCACTTGGAATGAAGCAAACGAAATAGTAAGGAATTGCAACACTTGCTCTTTCTATAACCAACCGTATTTACCTGCTGGAAGTAATCCTAAAGGTACACAGAGAAATGAGATCTGGCAAATGGATATGTTTCACTTCCCAGAATTCGGAAAGATGAAATATGTATATCATACTATTGATACTTATTCTGGAATGCAATGGGCGACTGCTCTGAATTCTGAAAATGCTGATGCTGTACTAACTCACCTTTTGGAAGCCATGGCCATAATGGGAATTCCCACACAGATTAAGACTGACAATGCTCCAGCTTATGTTTCCCGAAAAATGAAGATAATTTTTGTATACTATAATATAAAGCATATTACGGGGATACCACACAATCCCACAGGACAGGCAGTTGTGGAGAGATCTCACCGCACATTGAAAGAGATGCTTTATAAACAGAAGAAAGAAATGAGAAAACCCAGGGAGAGGTTGCACAGTGCCTTATTGAGTTTAAATTTTCTTAACGCTGATGAAAAGGGAACATCAGCTGCTGAGAGACATTGGGTAATAGAGAAATCCTCTGAGATAAATCAACCCATCTACTTCAAAGATGTGTTGACTTCAGATTGGAAGCCGGGATATGTGCTTCTATGGGGTAGGGGTTTCGCTTTTGTTTCAACAGGGACAGAAATGATATGGGTACTGACAAAGATAATAAAAGTCTGCTTCGAAAGGAATCCCTTCCTGAAGAGGAGAAGTGATTGCTCATCCCTGATATGACAAATGGATACATGGTAAAGAAAACACATTTAACAAGCTGGGGGCAGGGTCTCAATTTTGTCTTTACAGGAAAATGGATACAACTATTTTTAAGACCATAACTAGACATTGAATAATTACTCATCTGCAATCGAGGAGAGATTGATGATGAGAGAATGTAAACAATGGAATATGAGACCAATCGATACACGTATACACTACTGGGTAATCTCTCAATTTTTACTGCTTTGTATCTTGCTTCTACACCTCAAAAAAAAAAAAGTGGTCCTGATTTGACAATTAATAAGGCTGGATTTGGATTGGGAGCAAGTGGCTTTTTCCCTCTCTAAACCCAAGCATATTGGTAAAGAAAATGTGAAGAATTCTGTCTCATATCAGAAAAGCTACCTGGTGTGAGACAGAAGACAGAATGTTTAGGGACCAATATTATTGTGACTTCATCTCAAACCTTGTTTCTCTCTGTAACTGTACCTTTCAAACATCCTGTCTGCATACAGTCTCCTAAAGTCATAAAAGATATGAATATCTCTCTTGAGTATCAACAATGCTTAAGTTTTCCATTGTAAATAACATTTCCTCCTATCAGCTACCTACAAAGAATCTGGAACTGAGATGGGGCCCCCACCGCAACAACTCCTACTAGTGAAACAAGAATAAAAGGTAGAGTATGAGAGAATAAGAGACAGGTAGATAGACAGACAGAGGCAAAATTAGAAAAATCAAGAACCTGGCGTGCGCACCAATCAATGATTGTTTTCAGAAAATAGACTATTCAAAAATGGCTGCAGGATAGCTCTCTATGATTATCCTCCAGATCACACTTCTAGTTAGAATTCCAGATGGAGTTAACCACTATTCTGAGAATGGTTATAAATGTATATAGTCAGTCCATTAAGATCTAACCATTGTTTTAGCTTTTACAGGATCCCAAAGAGATGCCATCGCCCTTAAGTCAGCAGGAAGCAACCTTATGAATGACTACGCCCCCTTTACCAATAAGTTTTTTGTTGAGGGTTGTGGGTAATTCTTATTCTGTTAGAATAGGTTTAAGTGAAAATTGGGTGGAGGACAGAACTATAATATAGCATCAAAGATTTCTTTTGAAGAAGAGAAGGGGGATAGATACGATAGATAAAGGTAGATTGTTCTACCTACCTATACACCATTTTAGCTGAATGTATGGGCTAAGTTAAAGACAATTTGCATTGGCATAGGTATTTGTATATTGATACAAATGTGAAATCATTTTATATGTTTAATTGTGATAATTTGTACGTTGGTACAAAGTTTAATCTGAAATTGTTTTATATAACCAAAGCAACTTGTACTTCGATATAAATCTGAATCTGTAACTATTATGTAAAATTGAATCTGTAATTGATATATTTTATATATGCTTCTATCTCTGTTTAAAATATTTGCACATCATTGTCATGTACACTATGCAATTATTACCTTCATTTAACTATACTAGATATAATGTATGATTGCACTAGTTATGATATATGCACAAGATGTTTTATATACCTGTTTAGATGATATATATGTATATACATGTCTAAAATGCTGTGGCCACTTTACATAGTAATATACCCCTGGCTAATGTTTGATAGTCATACTAAATGTCATTGTTCAGGGATTGTATACCCCTTATATAGGTATTCTAATTTTTAGTACAGGGTTTATTCCTTAAGGCGATAAAAACTACAGTCAACACTACTTAAGGTACCATATTCCAGTCATCTCAGATACAGGTTAGAATATCATAGATAGACAAGAATCTTCAACCATTTCATAGACCCAGAGAATATGGCATTTAACATTTGAAATTTGGCTATGAGAGGCACGACAACTCCTGGTGTCACTGTTCCTTTCCCGAGATGGTGTTGAGCATCGAGGATACTCCATTGGAGTTTGTCCTTTTGGCAGAGAATGGCCGGTTGAGTAAGGAACTGTCCTTACCTTGATTGCTGAGAGTACACACATGGTGTCCAAGCTGGATGAACAAGTTGATGGATGGAGACTGACAAAACCTGCCTGGACAGGATAAGACAGTCCCTCCAAAATTGCCCTGCTTGTGAGATCTGTCATTTACCATAGGCCTGTAGGCAATATGATAGATGCTCCAATGGCGCACAAAACCAGAGGTGATTGTCCAGGTAGCTGTGTTGCTGTCCTCTCCCAATTTGGAAGCCACTACTTTCATGTACTTCTGACTTTCAAGTGATATATCTTCCTTCTCAGGTCTTGAAGGGGTTGAAGAATAGGTATTTATGGTTACTAACTCATAATAATTCCTATTGTACGTAGTCTTAGTTTAGAACCTTCTTAGTTAGACAAAAGGGGGAGATATGGCAAGCAAGATTAAGGTGTCAGCCAATAAGGTCCTGGGCTCCTGGAGGGGGTGTGGCCAACCCCATTGATAAGTAGCTGCTGGCACATGAGGAGTCTCTTCCTGTTTCCTGGCTGCTGGCTGCTGAAGAGACAGAATCGGAATCCATCGTCCTTCCATCGCGCGTCCATCGCTTGTCCACCGCTTGGATACGCCAGTCCTTGTTCAGGTGCCACTATAAGCTGTTACTAATATTGTGAGTGTTAATTTGTATTCTAATAAATATTAATTTTGGACTGGCACCTTGAAAGTAAAACTCCGTCTACAGGTTCCTAAACACAAGAGTCATTCATTTGGTAGGTTGACCTGAAAAGTACTGGCTACTATTTGCTGTATACTCCCATGGCCCTTGGTCATGCTGAATGGTCTTGACAATGTTAAAATATTTCCTCTAAAGTGAAAGACATGTTATACCTACTTTGAACATTGAAAAGAAAAGACATATGGCATAAGATTGCATACATGTCCATAGATTAGTGCAGCTCTCAGACATCATTAAAGAAGTTTCTTTATGTAGCAGACAGAACTTAAAAAGAAATTAAATGTCAACCATAATGACATCCACATCATATCCCTCTTTTCCAGAGCTTAGATATCATTATGGAAAGTGGAGCAGAAAGACTGTAATGGTCAGAATTTGGAGTAAGCACAGCATCTTTAGGATGTTACAGAATTGCTGTACCCATGAACTAATAGTTACTGTGGTTTCTAGATAAGATGTGGATTAGAACAAAACAATTTATCTTTAATCCTGGAGGAGGAAGGGCTCATGGTCTCCTGTCTCTGAGGAGAAGTTGACAATAAGTAACTGCTAGGAGAGGAAGAGTCGGTTTCTCTTTAAAGATGTGGTCCCTGGTATCAGATGTGCTCTGGTGGATGCCCAACCATGAGTGTATAGGCAACACATAAAAGATTGTAAAAAAAGAGGGCATGAATTTATATGGGTAGGATATGGGGTTAGATGAAGAGTTAGAAGTAAATGTGATAAAATATATTGAATTCATGTGTGAAATTCTCAAAGATTAAAAAATATGATGTAAAAATGCTCCATTGAATTTGGAAACAACATATGAAACATTGGACAATCTGAAGTCATTAGAAAGCTGTGACTTTTACTTGAAAATTAGATCAAGGGGAAGCTGCAGCAAGTTCTGCTCACAGCACAAGTTTCTCTACCTCTGGGGCCTCCTAATTCGCCTGAGTCATGGTACTTGTGGTGTCCACAGGAATAGGGAGGATGTATGGGACTCTAAGACAGCAATGGCAGAAAAATCGCTGTTCAGGTTTCTAAGACTAAACATGTTTCCATATTATTCAAGGAATTGTTTTTCTGACAGATGAACACAGGCTTGTTGTTGAGCCTTTATAGAAAATGGAGGCCTAACCTTGTGGGCTGAGCTTTCAGCAATGTACTGAGTATTCAACACTACCTCAATACAAACTCTTGTTGCATTGATTATTTCTCCTTGACCTAGTGACTTAGCATCTGACCTTATACTACTAAGAATGGCCTGGTTCATCCTGTGATGAGCTCTCAACTTTGCCAAGTAAACAGAGCCGTGTACTTCGGGTACTGCACCATTCTCTAAGGTCTCAGTCAGCCACAAGCTGGTATGATGGTTATATTGGATTTCTTCTATCATCAAGGTCTATTATTTCCTGAGTAGACTATCATTTTCAGTTTAGATGGTATTTTATTGCTCATGTTAGTGCTTGCATCATCATCCTTCCACTTAAGGTTGACCTTGCTTTGCAGCCATGCTATTACACACACCATTGCTTCTGACCAAAGAACACTTTTCACATCATACAATGTGCAACAGTGGGCCCGTGTCCATGGAATGACCAGGTATCACCACAGTCCTCATCAGCCCAGAAATCCCTGGCTTAATTAAATGTGAAATGGTTTACTGAAGATGTATGAACAGATAGGATATAACCTCTTGAGATTTTGGACTCCTATATTATAGGATAACATATAATTTTTAATTTATATTTTGTATGAGAGGCAATTATATACCTCTATCTTTCCATAGCAAGAATATATGGATTCAGAAATGATGTGTGTATCTATATTCACAGGTCACTTGTGGAGATTTTTCTTCTTATTTCAACAACTTAGGCCTATTGCAACTTGAAATTGTAGTCTTTGTGAAGAGAGATGATGCTAGCAGGAGACATAATGATTGACACTAAAAAATGGAACAATTCTGTACTTCAAAATACACAGAAATTATATATTTACCCATTGCAGTGGCTAATGTCACCAAATGGAAAGCACCTTTACTGTGAGTGACATGAACCTAGAAACTGTGACATGAACTGAAACATGTGACACTATTAAAATTCTGTAGTGCAAAATAATAATGTCACCAGAAAGACTAACTGCATATTTGAGGGACAGAGTCACTATAAAAGAAAGACGAGGATTTGAGATTCAGTTTTCACATAAGAGTAAAAATTAATGGCATAGACAGGTCATAAATTCAAAACAAGCATGATAAATTTTTCTACAGAGATAAAATAGGATTTGGTGATGGGAAACAGGAGCTAGAAGTTAATAAAACAGAATCAAACTGAAATGCATGGTTGGAAAATAGAATGTTGAAATAAAGAACAATAGATTGATGACATAGCAGAATGCTTATAGTTTAAGGACAAATTAGCTGGGGCCAGCTTGAGAAATTCTCCCAGAAGGCATTACAAGGGAATATATGGTTGGATAAATGTTTGCAGTGTTATACTGTATCTCTAGGGTAATGCAAAAATAAATAGGAAGTCAAAAGATAAAGCAACAGTGGCTTGAAATTTTCTGGGCTTAAACAATTTAAAAGAAATCTTTGTTGAAAGATTTCATTAAATATAAAACATGATGGATAAAGAAAAAGG
Organism: Phyllotis vaccarum; assembly: GCA_033318265.1. NCBI lineage: Eukaryota > Metazoa > Chordata > Mammalia > Rodentia > Cricetidae > Phyllotis > Phyllotis vaccarum. The sequence goes on along the minus strand of JARWLC010000001.1, from coordinate 33,026,779 downwards.
CATTTTTACAAGTTGAAGCAAAATTTAAGACTATTAGAGAGATGGAGACACAAATACACACAAATACACACACACACACAGAGACATACACAGAGAATCAGAGACATGGAGACACAGAGACAAGAGACAGAGACAGACACAGACAGACAGACAGACAGACAGACAAACAGATGGCAGAGGAATACAAAAGTGGTCACAGACAATATTTACGTTGCTGTAGTATCTGACAGGCACTGTCGGAAGTGCTTCATAGGCTGAGTATATCACCTCTTACAAAGTCCTAGCAATTGGAGGTCTTATTATTCCCACTTTATACATGAGTGTGTTGAATTACAGAGAATTCCAGTAATTGCTCAAGAACTCAAGAAAATGGAGAAGTGGGGAATAGAATCTTTCAGTGTGTTGATCTGGATTGTGTAGTCTTAGGCTCAGGAATCTGTTTTTCTTACAAAGCTTCCAAATGAAGCAGTACATCACCCATCAGTGAATGCTAGTTACCTTGATTTAGACATCCCCATAGTAACAAGAAGACAAGAAGGCAGTGAATAAAAAGTTTCAAACTGCTACAAGAAAAATAATTTTCCATACAGTAATAGAAGACTGAATTTAAAGAGAATAAGCAGATTGCATGAAGAAACATTCAGGAAAGGTCAGGGCAATTTTAGCAGTGTCCATTAATCTTTAATATTGCCTATGCTAAGTGTTAGGGAGGACTGGGGTGTTGATGGCTATTTTCTCTGGAAGTCCCACTCACTGCTTGGAAAAGACAGTAGAGGATAAATTGTGTTCCTCTGAGAAAACTTTAATCCTCTTTACCTCATAGAGCTGCTGAGCCATGGCACAAAGAGCTGAGACCATCAGACCATCATTAATTTTTGATAAACTTAGCTGCCTTCTCTCCATATAGCTGGCCAGCAGAGATAATTGAAAAAAAAATCATACAGATATATGAATTTTTTCATAAAATTTAAGGCTGCAAAGTAGACAGGAAGGTGATTGTAGAAAACCCCTGAATTGGTTATGCAGTGACTGAAAGGGTTTCATGTCTGCCTGGACTAACTTAACTGGGCTCTCACTGTTCAACCTTGACACTAGATTTTGTAACTTTAGTGTTTGTATGAGGGATTGTCATTTTAAAAGTGTTTTCAGGATAATTTCTCTTTATTATAGTGTCCACCAAAAGCCTAGTCTCATGGAAACATGTTATTTTGAAGCTAGATGGGGTTGTTTGTTAGGTTCTTAATATGGATAAAGAAATGGAAGCACAGAAAATGAATGATTTCCCCAAGGCCCTTCTAATAAGAAAGGACAGCCAGCCTGAAAACATCCATTTCCTCAGGGTTCACATAGAACTACTGTAGGTTGTGGTGAATAACAATAACACTGAACAAATTCTTCTGCCTCTGTTTTCTAATTTTATAAAGAGAGAGAGATTTGTTTAATGACAGAGAGGGAGAGAGAGAGAGAGAGAGAGAGAGAGAGAGAGAGAGAGAGAGAGAGAGAGAGAGAGAGTAGGTACAAACCCACAGATGCTCCATTAATAAGATGATGATGGGTGTTAATGTCATAGAAAGATGATATTTTTTAATAGCTAATTCTGTGATATAGTTGTGCTACGTTATACTATCTGGAGAGGAAGGGCTGTATAACAGGTGTTATTTAAAATAAGATTGAGCCACCAAAATATGGAAGATAATTATTCCAACTGGGAACAAAGCTAACTCAATGTCTCTGAGCTGTACCACCCGTGGCAATTTGGAATGAGAGTGTCAGTTTCTGAAACAGACTATAGCTCTAGATGAAGTGAGAGAGGTTCATTTGGACAGATTGCAGAGGGCCTATGGGTTATAGAAAGATGCTTAGGTTTCATTTTGGAAGTGATGAACAGTTATTGAAGAGTTTTGAACTAACGTCATGACATAGACAAGACCCCTAGTTAGACCCCCAGCCAGTATTTATAAAACTGAAATATCAAATGCTTTGCATCCCTTACTCCTCTCTGTATACGTGTTGAGTATTCTTATACCAATGGAACTACTTCTTAGTTATGATGGCCCTACTCACACTCCTCTCACTAATATCTTCTCTTTCTAAGAGGTAAGATAATGTGGGAATAATAGGTTCAGACCAAAATCAAAGGAAAAGCATTAGCAAAGTTTTGAGTGAAATAATCTCTCCAATAATCTGTTGCTAAGAGGCTTGTAAAGCAAGTTCTAAAAATTAAGCTTCTGCTCAAGTGGCTCATGAGGCAAGTGATATAAAATTATCAACAGTATTCATGACATGTGGGTGTTTACATACAGTTAGAGAAGCAGACAGGAAGCTGGTATATATGCTTGTGTTAGATTCCACCAGCAGGTAATAGTATCAAACAATGACTAGAACAATGAGCAGGACAGATTAGAGGATCGCTAAACTATATCCATTATTGTTATTGCATCTCAATGACCTGTCTGTGTATTGTTTTTTCTTTTTGGTTTCTGGGTTATTGGGATTTAGCTTTAATCCACTGATATTTCGAAACCCCAGACAGCAATACTAGTGAGGCTTTTTCAACTATCTATTACTTGCCACTTCCTGGCACTCAACTTTGTGTGTGTGTATGTGTATGTTCATTTGGATTATATTTTTGTGTTGTTTCATTTTCGACTATGTGAAGGCTGGAAGACAACCTTGACTATCATTTCTGTCCATTTTCTTTTATAAAGACAAAATCTCACACTGGCCTGGAACTTGAAGATAAAACAGCTGGCTTGGCTGTAGTCTTCAGAAATATGTTTGTCTCTCCCTCCTCAGAACTGGGATTACAAGCCTGTGCCATTATACCCATTTATTATTTGTTTGCTTTTTAATGAACTCTAGGTCCTCATGCTTAGTTCACAAGTTCTTTAGTGATGCAGCTCATCCCCAGCACTAATCATGGACTTTATTGGTTATTATAGCCAGACCCAGCTAAGACACATCCTGCTAGTCCTCTACATGGTTTATTGTTTCACCAAGAATCTCAAGTTTCTTGTCTCTCATTTCCAAATGTCAGTTTTATTCCCCACCCCCACCCATGTCAACAAGATCCCATCATGCCTTGCACCCAACAGTTCCTGAGTTATCTCACTTAGAAACATATTAGCTGCTTTGCACATTTGCTGCTTTAATTAGACTAGTTTTGACAAGCTCCAAAACTTTGGTTTTGATTTTTATCTTTGGGATGATTTAAAGCTCCATAAAACTGTGTAATTGCCGTGGGCAGGTCACATATCCACCAACATCCATCTGCTTCCTCAGAAAACTGATTTTCCCAAGCTCAGAGCACAGTGTGTAAAGCACACAATAAAAAGAGATTGCCATAGGTTAATGTGCTCTTCATGGCGAACATCCCCTTTGTCTCTTGCATTATTGGCAGTATGTGGATGCTACTATTTAGACTTTTCTTTAATTTTCAGCCAGTTAACATCTCAGTATATGGCAGGCTCCTTTTAGAGGCATATTTTCATGGTGCCCAGGAATTAAAAAAAATACATTCCCTCTGCACCAAAATTTCTCATGTGAATTTTATTATTTAATATAACCCTATGAAGCAAAGCACAATGGCCACTACCAGCAGTGTTTTGCAGATAAGAAATCTGGGGCCTCATAAGTGTTAATGATTAGAGAAGGACAAAGTTTGTTTATTGAAGAGTCTATCCAACATTTGCTCCACCGCAGCAGGCACTGAAAAAGTAAGAAGAACAATAAAAATGTCTTGGACTTTCTCTATGCTATGTCATTTTTGAAGCTACGTGTTTCCTGAATGTTTTTTGGGTTTTTTTTGTTTTTTTTTTTTTTTTTTTTTTTTAATCAGTGATGTTTGTTATTGGGCATTTTGGTGTTTAGCTGCAACAAAAACTCTCATCATAAAAATTGGGCCCACAGGGAGGGTTCGGCTTCCTGAAGTATGCAGTTGCTATAAAAAGGTCACCTCTTAAATAAGCAACCACTTTATCATCATTTACACTGGAGGCATAAGGAAGACAGCCTTTCCTCAGAACAGTCTATTTTCTAAGAAATATTTGACTGTCAGAACTTCAAGAATCTACTCTTTATTATTTCTAAGGCAAAGAAGTATACCTATTTGTATAAGAATGTTCATTTTGAACAATTTCAAAAGGAAAAACCATAAACTTGGGAGTTTTCTGGTTAGATCTTAGGCACTTTGAGGCACTGGCCATGATCACACTGTTTTTGTCTCATTCTCAGCTTCTGGGAAGTGCTCCTTTAATACTTTAATGAATAACAGATCAGATTATCCTTCATAGTGATCCAAAGATATGCTCAGAACTCTTCCAATTTGTTAAATCTGCTATTTATCAATCCTTCATTTATCTCATTTCTCTTCAAAGCTTTTGTCCTTCAGTTCTATTTAGCAATTAGTCCCTACCTGAAATTCCTTCTTTGTAGGAACATTCCGGAGAATGAAAACACCTTGGATGTGATGATTTTCTTTTCTCTTTTTTGTTAATACTTTGTAATCCTTTCCCACATTATATATTCAGCCTGCCACTGGCTTACCAATGTGAGCTTCTGGAGCTCAGGCATGAGTATCACATGAGAAAATTAAACTCACATATACAAGTTGTTGATGGAGTCTAGGGTAGATCAGTACTGGGAAACCTACACAGCTGAGAAAGGCAGAAAGAAAGGAAGCCTTCTTTCATGGCCATTCTCTGCATCGGGATTTTCACATTTCTACTCTGTAGCCCCATCAGACACATGGAAGGCTGTGGTGAGTTCATTGACATCAGCAAGCTTGAGACACAGATCATTTGACAAATATTTGATATCAGGTTTCTCAAAAAGTTTCTCATTTTTATCTAAGAGTTTTCATGACGGAAGTCAAGCCCACTAGATTATAATTGACTAGATTTTTATGCATTTTGGAGAAGTCCCAGCATTCCATTTTCTGCCATGTGCAATCTTTACAGACATTTTTGTTAGCCTTGTACAGCCTGAGAGCATAGCTTTAACATTTTATCACTGGTCTTGTCAATATCTAGACAGGTGACTGCATCCCAATTTTTCTAGGCCTTTCCCTCTTAAATTCAAGAATTATTTCCCTGGACAAGGCTAGTGCCAAAGGCTTGAGTATTGCTGTTTGCTGACTTGTGTAACTACTTGGAAAATGACTTTCTTGCTGTGATGTGAAATTGACTTTTCATCTTCACTGATGCCAGTGCATTTTACATTTCCGGTGTTTGGAGGCACACAATTCCATTAAGAGGACCTGTGTGAGCTCTGAGAAGTAGACTGCTTGCTTGCAGGGAGTTAGGAGAGAATAATGACTTGCCTCTGAGCACGCTTTGAAAAATGATTCTAAAACTCATCCTTAATACACTATAATAAAATGAATTATAATTTAAATTGGTGTTTCCATTCACTTTTGTGATGCAAATATTGCTGTTCCCAAGTATGCCTTTAGTTTGGTATAACACTCTACATATCATCTATTAGTTATCAACTTGACACATCTGGGAAGAGAGAACCTCAATTAAGGAATTGCCTCTACTGAGCTGGCTTGGGAGTATGTCTTTGGGGCATTTTTCTTTAATTGATAATTGATGGAGAAGAGCACAGCCCACTGTGGCTAGTGTCATCCTCAGGCAGGTGGGTTTGGGATACATGGGAAAGGTAGACTGAACAAGCCAGAAGAATCAAACCATTCAGCATCGTTCCTTATCTGTGTCAGTTCCTGCCTTAGCTTCCCCTGATAATGGACCAGTAAACCAAATAAATCCTTTTCTCCTCCAAGTTATTTGGGTCAGTGTTTATCACATCAACATAGAAATAAACTATAACAGAATCCCAAGAACATTTATATGCCATTATTCACTCTTGTGCATCATACATTCCTTGAGAGCAAGACCCATTCACCCAGTTGTGAATTTATTAAACATGTTTCATTAAAACTTGAGTAAGGCCACAGGAGTGATAGAGGAATTTCAAATAAACACTTGGCATGAAAATGAAGGGATGTATTAGTTAATTTTTTTTTTTTACTGTAACAAATACCAGACAAAGTAACTTAAGAAATGAAAGTTAATTTAGTTCACAATCCCACAGTACAGTTAGTTCATCATGGTAAGGAAGCCAAGGCAATAGGAGCTTGAGACAGTTGGTCACATTACATCAGCAATCAGGATGCAGAGAGTGATGAATGCTGGTGTTTAGTTTCTGTCTCCCTTTTATTCTTTCTAATACCCCAGCCAAAGAAATGGTGTTTTCTTCATTTAAGGTAGTCTTCCTATCTTAATTAGTCTAGCCTAGAATCTCTTTAACAGATATGTCTAGAGTTTTTGGCTCTTAGGTGATTCTAAAGGTTATCACCTAATAGTGGCAGCCCTTTTTTGTATATATAAACAATGGAGTTTTACTGAACCACATAGAAGAATAAAGTAATTTACAGGAAAATGGGAATTTGTTAGGTTAAATATAGTACGTGAAATAAACCATACTAAGAAAGATAAATATTGGATGCAATTTCTCATAAGTGAAGACTAATGGCGGGCCAGTGGCACAATGGATAATGTATCTGACTATGGATCAGAAGATTGTCATAGGTGAAGTCTAAATTCAATTTACATAAATGTCCATAGAGCATTACAGCCAAAACGGAACTATGACAGAAGAGGGAGAGGGGAATGGAGGAGGGTAGTGGAATACATGGGCTTGAAAGCAGAGGGAAAAATTAACTTGGAGAGGAAGGGGACCATTAAGAGAAGGGGGTGGGGAGGGTAGAGGAGATGGGAATAGGAGTGAAGTATAATGATATGTACATATAATAATGTCATAAAGAAACCCATTACTTTGTATGCTAATGAAAATTTTAATAAAAGGTATGCAAGCCTTCCATCCTGGAAAATATAAAATGTAAAATAGTGTTGATGAATAAATGTGGCAACACCAGGGGTCGCTAAGGCAGGGTGTCTCCACCAGTACACTTGTTTGTGATTGATTTTTTTTCCTTTTATGGCTTGTTCTTTTTTTGTTCAATTTTTTTAATATTATTTTTTATTTTTATTTTTATTTTTTAGTGCCCCAGATGTCTGTTTTTCCCCTCCAAAAATATGGCCTATCTATCTCTTCTAGCTTCCATTTTCACTTCTTCTCTGAAGTATCCATCCTTTCATGTTTAATATCTTCTCCTCCACATTATCCTTTGGAAATATGAAATTACAATTTAATGCAAGAATTTAAAAACACCGTCATACTCTTATGTGAGGCACTTAGAAGAAGCAAATTAATATAGATAGGAAGTGGAATAGAGGTTTTAGGATTGAAGAGGAGAAGGTGGGGATCTATTATTTAGTGGTGCAGACACACTGTGTGAGACCACTGAAGAGCTCTACAAAGGGGCACGAGCGATAACCCCATACACTGAGTACACTTAACCCAATGGAGATGTCCACTCAACTAGGATTAAACATTAGATTTGTTGTGCTGTATACTATGTCACAGTTTCTTCCCTATTATTGAAAATATATTTTTCTCTCACATAGTTTATTCTGATTAGAGTTTCCTCTCCCTTTTCTCCTGCCACTTCTTCCCCACCTCCACTTTCATCTGGATCCTCCCTAATTTCTGTCTCATTAGAAAACAAACAAGCTTCCATGGAGTTATAATGCTATAGTATAATGCAGTCTAAAGATAAAACAAAACCCGGCACATTGGAGTTCTACAGAACAAACTGAGAGAAGGAAAAGTGCCTGAGAAAGGGCACAAAAAACTGGATATAGACTCAAAGGCTCTCTCATTTGTACATTCAGGAATCTCATGAAAGACATGGATGCCAAGTATATACCCAAATGACGGGTGAAGGTCTTATGCATGCAGAGTCAGTCTCTTTGAGCCCATGTGGGCACCAACTCTGCTGATGTCCTTGGTGTCCTCCGTCCTCTCTGGTTCTTAAACTCATCCTGCCTCCTCTTCCATGGGTTCCATGAGCCCCGATGGGAAGGTTTTAACGGAGACATTCCATTCGGGGCTGAGTGTCCCAAGGTCTCTCACTCACTGCATAATGTCTAACCATAATCTGGGTCTCTGCATTTCTTTGAATCTGCTACACAAAGAAGCTTCTTTAATGGTGGCTGAGCAGGCACTAATCTATGAATATAGCAGAGTGTCATTAGGAGTCATTTTATTGCTATGTTCTTTTAGTGGGACAGTAGTGTTTGGTTTTACCTTAGGTCCCTGGACTATTCAGTCTCAGATCCTTGGTCATCCAAGCAGTGTTGGTATGTGTTCTGTCTTATGGAGTGGGTCTTAAATCAAATCAGATATTGCTTGATTACTCCCACGAGCCTCGTGCCACCAGTGCCCTAGCATATTTTTGAGGTAAGAAACCATTATATCATAGGGTTTGTAGTTGGGTTGGTGTTTCCATTTCTTCTTTGGTAGCATGCAGAATACTTTCCTGTACCAAATATACTAGCCACAGAGGCAGCAGTTCTATGTAAGCACTAGCTGGCTTCTCCATGTCCAGTGAGTTCTGTAGGTGTTGTCTTAAGCAAAAGGCCTTGCTGTTAGCTTTGGAGAACAACCTATTGTCTTAGCAACAGCCCAGGGTCTTGGGGGGGTGTCCTCAGGGGACCTCTATAACCAATTCTTAATACTAGAAACTTATTTGATGACAAGAGATGTCCATCTGGGACTCTGTCTCCTCCATTATTTGGTGATTTCTTTTAGATCATGTTTATCTGTGAATTTATTTTCAGAAGGTTCTATCTACTGTATTTAGTTGTTTCCACACTACCTCTAAATGGTCCTTGATTTTAGCTGTCTCTCTCTACATTTTCTTTCTTGTTTCCTTCTTTCCTCCCCTTCCCCACTGGATTCTCCCATTATAATCCCTGTCACACCCATTCACAATCACAGGGAATCTGCATCTCCTGGTCTCTTAGTCTATAGCTAACCTCCGTGGTTCTGTGGGTTTCAACAATCAATATTAACCATGACTAAGGTGCCAGGATAGAATCTGTGGGGAGGGTGGAGGATAGAACAGTAGCTCCATAAACCGAGAAGAATGTGCTCAGAGATCTTTCATGTCATAAACATTTGCTGCATATTTGTGGCAGATGTTGGTTCATGAAGAATTCCAAGTTATCCCTTTAAATCTCTCACTTGTGCTGAAGGATTTAGAATCAAGCTGTTTTAACTTTGTTCATTGTTCCACAGTTAGATGGTTCTGGCACCTTAGTGAGAAATTAGAAATGAAAAAATGATGCACTTAGGTTTTTAATGATTAAAGACATTGTATATTGTACAATGCAGGAGAAAGGTTCCCAAAGTGATGTCTAGTTCCCACACAGTAACAATAGCATTAACCCTATTGGGTGAATAACTCTTTATAAGCACAATAAAATACTATTTAGCCATAGTAAGAGTTAAAACTTATCAATTTCAGAAAAAGTGATGAATTTAGGTGATATTGTTAAGCCAAATAAGCTCAAGACGGAATGACAAGTGTCATATCTTTTTTTTCTCTCTCTCTAAAAAATAAGGTGAAATCTAAAAAAAACAAAGTCAGTCTCTAGGTATAATATTGATCATCAGATACTGGGAAAGGTGTGAGTAGGTGAACATAACGAAGTTGCATACTGGTATGGAAGGACTACGCTATAATTGATGAATGTATATAACCGAAATGCAGTAATAAACATTTTAATTCTATAAAAAGCACAAAACTGTCAAACTCTGAGCATGGCTAGACTCTCCAAGAGAGTGTGTGTGGAAGAACAAACAAGAAGTTAAGAACTGAGTCCCACATGATCCAGCACTCACGGATTGAGAAGATGAGGAGAAGCTGCTCAGGAGTCTGAGTGGAAACAGGAATGATGAGGAGATGTGAGAATTGTGAGACGCCATTGAAGAAAGTTTTAAAAACAGAAGTCTAGTCCAATTACAACACTCTGCTAATAAATCCGAATAGGTGAACTGATATTTTCTGATCACAAGTCTGAGCCATGTGCAGTCCTTGGTTACTTGCTGGTAGGAGTTTTGGCTGAGTAAATCCGGAAACAGACTGAGGCTGGTTCAGAAAAGAAAATGAGGAGTCATTCAACTTTACCATTTCTAAATTCCTGTACCTAGATTTTGGATGTCATTACATGCTAGAGAACTTGCTTAGGATGGTCAAAGTCCTGCGTTAAATAATTGTAAAAATAATGTGTATACTTTGGGCAGGTGTATTAACAGCAATTATAGCTAATCCATAGGATCTGTGTGATAAACCAGTGAGATGATCTGTTTAAAATGTCTATCCCAGTTATCACTCAATGTGATTGGCTGTTAGAATACAGTTAGATGCTAAGTAGAAGTCATCTGAATGGTGAGCCATTAGTTACAAGAATAAGCTAAGGAAGAAAAATAGACATATAACCCACCCGAGGAGCTTGTTAAAGTCATTGGATCAAGGCAAACTATCCTAAAGTGTTAGTCTAATTAATCTTACCAATGTCAGATATCAGGGTAAAAACTGAAAGATCAGAGAAGCAGGGAATAGCCACCTACCCCTTCAGTTCCTCTGATCAAAAGGGCTAAAATTCTCTCTCAGTCCTGCCTTACCACTTCCTATCTCCTTTTTTACAGTCCTCCAAACCTCTAGTTAGTGGCTAGTTCCACCTTCTGACTCTGAGCAAGCTTTATTTGTCAGAACACAATCAAAATACAACACAGCACTTTTTCAGCGTTATCTGCTCAGTGGTTTGGGCTTTTAAAAGGTATTGCAAGGATCCTGAACCTACTGTTTCATTAATACTCTTAAAATCTAGATTCTGTCAATGTTAAAGTAGGCACATTCCACTGTACACCTGTATGAAACCAGAACTCATTAAATGTCACTAATGGGATAGTGATGGTACCAGCAATGATGATGATAGCATTGAGGATGCTGATAGTATTTGGACATCTTTCCTCTCCACATATTCCTCCATATGTATACCAAAAGGAAAATGCTGCTAGTCTTTCTTCAGGGTAATTGAAGCACCCACCTCTACCCTATGCAAGACCAGTCCTTGGCCTGGTTGCCAGGATGCCTGTGATACTAGACACATCTCTAGACTAGAAGATACTAGACACATCTCTCCTAGACCTCTAAGGATAGTTTTGAAGCTTAAAAAGTAAACTTATATTGTTGGACCCTGAACAACTTTTATGCTTATGGTTGATTTCTTATAGGGACAACACTGTAGAGAGTAAACAACCTCAGAAAACCTACTTTGCTCCTCTTGTAGGTAAGTTTATCTTTTTATGTCAATAGCAATCTTCAATTTCTTATGCTTTAGAGTCTAACAGTAATGAATTCAGCATCAGGATATTTATTTGCAGGCATGCTTCTGGCTCGCTGCCTTTGCAGAACAGCAAGAAATGGGGCTTTATCATTCTATTTCTATTTGCTGCATTTATTTTTTTCATTTTAAAATGTGAATAGAGGCTCTGCCCGCCTTTCACCATTTATTCCTTCACTTTTGTGTATTTTCTGCTTCTCTGTGCCTCAACTCAGAGATTTAACAGGGCTTCCTGACCATGTATAATGTGTGTTTGCATGCTCTAAGTCTCTTAAGGCATTTTCTGCATATATTTTGCAGAAGATTCCAAATGTAAATTGGTTGTAGAGACGTCACTAGCTTCCTGCCTGTGACATTTCTGATAGATGGCCTCTATTTATACAGAACAGCATGGCATGTGCAAAACTACAAAGCTCCATGCCATGCTTAATGGATCGAAAGGAGAGAGCTGGCAGGCCTACTGTGAATAGAACCATCCATTTCCTTTTGGTAAACAGTCAGAGAGGTTGCTGACGAGATGTAGATTGCTAAAGGACTGGAAGGGAAACCAAGTCCTGGCTCCTCTATAAAAAATTTCCTGAATACCAGAAGACATGATCTTGCAGCTAACACACAGGCATCCTGTGGTTAAGGCCATAGTCGTAAGGGGGAACAGAACAAAAGGTGTGGCCCTCTGCTAAGACCATTTGGTGGTATATATTTCTATGTCTATGTTATGTCTCATGTGGTTATCTTACTCCAATTGGCAAGCTATAAAAAGATGCCATAGACAAGATGACTTTCCCCTCATAGTTCTGAAAGTTGAAGTCCATAATACAGATGCTAACAAGTTTTGTGTCTGGTGAGGGTCCTTTTCCTGGCTGAAAAAAACCCTTTCTTCACAAATCTTCACATGCTAGAGAAGGTCTGGATAGTTATCTCTCTTTAATAAAGGCACTAGTCTCATTTAAGAGGTGGTTAATTCTTATTACCTAATAGCTCTACTACCTAGGACAATCCCATTGGTGATTAGGTTTCAACATGTTAATAGAGGCCATGGGACTAGAGAGGTGGTTTCGAAATCAAGAGCAATGATTTCTATTCCTTTTGTCTAGAGTTTGATTTCCAACATACACACTGAAGATCAGACCTGTCTATGAATCCAGTCCCATGGGGTCCTGACATCCATGTTCTGGCCTCTAAAGGTCCCAGGTACACATGTGATATACATTCAGCCATGTAGATAGAACAAACACAATAGTAAATAAATGAATAAACAAATGAATGGATGAACAAATAAATAAATAAATAAATAAACAAACAAATACATACATACATACATACATACATACATACATACATACATACATACATACATACATACATAAATTCAACACCCAGGCTGTAACAAGAAACTCTGTAAACTTTGTAGGACTGTTTCCTTCTTTATCATTTCCATAGGTTCAGGCCCTGTCACCTGCATTTCTACCCTCTTTCCTTGACCAGAGCCTCGATTAGAGGCTATGTGTATGCGATCATTGAATATTTTGGCAAAGTGATCTCAAGAAAGAGGTTGGGAGATGAATTAGAAGCAACTTTAATTAATTTTACATTGTGACTAGTTTCCCCTTCCTTTTCTCCTCCCATTCCAACCCCACATCCCCATCCCCCTTATCCACTCCTCCCTGTTTCTGTGCAGGAGACAGGCCTCCATGGGTAACAGCAAAACATGGCATGTACACTTGCAGTAAGACTAAGCACTTCCCTTTGTATTTAGGCTGGGCAAGGCAATCCAGTATTTGGAATAGATTCCTGAAAGCCAGGCAAAGCATTAAGGACAGTCCCTGCTTCCATTATTAGAACAAGTAGACCAAACTACACAACTGTTGCATATATGTAGAGGAATCAGGTCAGTCCCATGTAGGCTCTCTGTTTATTGGTTCAGACTCTGTGAGACTCTATGAGCCCAGGTTAGTTGTTTCTGTGGGTTTCCTTGTGGTGTAGGATCCTTCTGGCTCCTACAATCCTTCCTCCATATCTTCAGCAGAATTCCCCATGCTTGGCCTAATGTTTGACAGTGGGGCTCTGTATCAGTTTCCATAAGTTATTGGCTGAAAGTTCTCTAATGACAATTGAGAGTCACCAATCTGATCATATGGAATAAGCAGTTCAAACTACATACCTGCTATTGTGAGGAGTCCTTCCTGGGGTTTTTTGTTTGTTTGTTATGTAGATTCATGGGAGTTTCCCTTGCATCCAGTTTACCTGGTCCTGAAAGTTCCCCCTTTCTAGTCATTTACCCCTCCACCCATCCCCACACTGATCTCTAAAAGTTTCCATGCCCATCTGCCTCCAGTATATTCAGGAGATCTCTTCAATTTTCCCTGCCCAGGGAGATCCATGGGTACCCACTTGGGCCCTGTATGTTACCTAGCCTCTCTAGTTTTTAGGATAGTTGCATGGTTATTCTTTAAAGTTAATTTCACTTATGGGTGAGTACATACCATGTTTGTTTCTCTGAGTCTGGGTTACTTCATTCAACATAATTTGAAAATTACTCTTAGTATCTCACCTTTGGGGAGGTTGTATGTGAGTGGACGGGTGTCCTTTCATTTATGTTGTGTTATAACCGGAGACAGCACTGATGGCCAAGTCGTTTTTATGAAATAGTGTGTAGAAATGGATAGTTTTGGTATTTCCAAATGTTGCAGAAAGTCAACCAAATAAATATATTTGTAAACATGTTTATATACATGTAGTAATTTTCTAGAATTGAAAAGCATGTACTTAAGAGGTTTTTCGTCATTTTGATGTACAATGGAGAATGAAAAAGTAGTAACAATTGTAGTTTGAAAGAAAATGGCCCTCAAAGAGACTAGCACTATTAGGAGGTGTAGCTTTGTTGGAGGGAGTATGTTACTGTGGGGGCAGGGTTTGAGGTCTCTTTTCTCAAGCTATGATGGTCAGCCAACTTCCTATGGCCTCTGTGTCAAGATGTAGTACTCTCAGCTGGAGCACCATGTCTGCCTGCATGCCGCTATGCACCCCACAGTGATGATAATGAACTGAACCTCTGAAACTGTAAGCGAGCACCTCAATTAAATGCTTTTGTTTTCTCTTCGCAGTGATGCAAACCCTAAGACAGCCTTCATTTCTCTCTGTTTCCTGACTGAATATTCTATATGACCACCCGCCTTATACTCCCATTGTTACTCCTTGTCAATTGCATGCCCAGTAAATCCTTTCTTCCCTCATATTAGCTATCTGGTCGTAACAATAAATACCAATACACACAGTCACAGATTTTTAAATGGTACATGCATTATGCTATCATTTTTGAGTAAAGGGGAGGATTCTTAAAAGTGAAGTGCTTCTGTACATGTTGGGACAAGTCACCCCTGTAAGCATGTCGTTCTTTTTCTGAAATTGGACAGTACTGTATACACTGGTCACTCTTCATTTACTTCTTGAATACATGGTATGCATGGATTTTTTTTTCAAGTTCTTCCTATTTTGGTGATGTGGTCATGAATTAGAGAAACTTGAAACCTTGAGTGAAGGGAGATTTTATGCTATGACCAGTCTAAGCTGGAGACTATGTTGGAAGATGTCAATACCAGCCCTCAGGATGTTGGGAAACAGTCTACACCAACAAAGCCATCAATAGTTTTAAGTACCTGATTGTTTTGTATTATGTCACAATTCAAAGATCACTGTTCCTGAAAGGTAAGTATCTAGTGTAAGTCATGTATGTACATGCGTGTCTATAAAATTGATATTTACTTCTTTATAGTTTTAATATTATCAAAATGATTCATAATCTTTTTCCTTTATAATAAAAGAGTTTAGTTGTTTACCTTTGGGGCTCAAACCACACATCTATAGTACTGATATTTTTGATAAGATGGGACAGTGAGATGATATATAAATTTAGACAATGTCCTCTAGGGTTCAGGCAATTTTCTATGCTTACATTCTAATTTAGGTGCTTTTGAGTGCTTAGGACTTGGGCCTATTACTATCTGATGCAGCAGCAGTTCTAACCTGTGGGTCATGACCTCTATTGGGGAGTCAAATGACCCTTTCACGAGGGTCACTTATCAAATATCCTGCATATGAGATATTTGTGTTACAATTCATAAAAGTAGCAAACTTACAGTTATTACAGCAAATGACTTTATGGTTGGAGGTTACCACACTGTGAGAAACTGTATTAAAGGGTTGTGGCATGAGGAAGGTTGAGAACGACTTCTCTGTAGGCATAGCAGAGGTTAGCTTGTGAATAAAAAGACCCAGGTGAGTCATCAGTCACTATAAGCAGTAAGCAAAGGAGCCCAGAACTTGATTAAGGACAATTCTGGGAAGAGTTGGGTAGAGGAATAACAGAGGGGATAGAAATGGGAGAAAACCATGATGGTAGAAGCAGCAACAGAGCAATTTTTTAAACATTTTGTCATGAATTAGTTATGGCTCTATTCTTTCCTGGTGCTTGGGGATTGTTTAGAAGAAGAAGCCGCATTTGAGTCTCAGTCCTGCCATGAACTAATTATGTGCTTCTGGGAATTCACTGTGCTGTAATGAATTTGTGTGTGTGTGTGTGTGTGTGTGTGTGTGTGTGTGTGTGTGTGTGTAAAAAGAAAAAGAGCCTACATCTCTTGTGGGCTGTCACAAAGATCAAATGTACTAGTGAATTCCAAGTGCCCTGCAGTTTAAAGGTTGTTTGTTAGCAGGATTTTATTATGCAGGTGAGCATGCCCCCCAAAACAGTCCTGATGTGTGGTGCTTAGACAATGTTGAGCTGGAGAAATAGCCTCAGAACTGGTATCTCTGGCTTTCCCTACCCGTGCCTGGGTCATCTTTGATCTGCATTTTCTTTGGAAGTACAGCTTTCTTTGAGGATCTATGTCTATGCAGAGACTGATCTGTGAAAGAGGTACTCACCTACCTTTATACCTGCTCATCAAATGCCATTAACAAGGAAGATTAAGCTCATACCATGAAGGAAGACACTGGGATTCAAATACAGTGCCTAGAGTCCAGAGGACTTTCTCAGAACACTGTCTTCTAGCTTATCCATCATTTGCTGCCTGGCTACAGTCTCCTATAGCTCCCAAATCCCAAGTCTCCCATGAAGCAGGCATTGAAGCTTCAACTGTGGCACACATTCTGATTCTGTAAGTATTGTATCTTGTGTGACTCCCAGGCATAACAATAATTTTGTATGGCCCTTTTCCTATCTGCCTGTCTATTGTCTGTTTTAGCAGGCTCAATTAGTAAGCCTTCAGAGTCAAACTGATGTTCCTTTGTAGGCAATCCCATGACACTGCCTCCATTGTCCCTGGGGTTTTAATTTTGTATTTTGTGGCATATGTTGGTTTCTGTCCTCCAAGTTCTTCTTTTATTTATTTTTCATTTTTATTTTTTTGATGGGAAAAGTGTTGCTTGGACACAGCTGCAATCTAGGGACCTAGGAGTTGTGGTTTCATGCTATTTCTCATCACCTGGGTGGCCTTCGGTGCAATTCTGTCAGTTTCCACGTAGCCATCATCTCTACATGACTCTTGGCACTTCTCCAAGGCTCTGTCTATTCAGTGAAAATGAGTTTTCTGAATCTTCCCCCTGGATATCCTTAGGCCTCTTGTGACTTCTCATACTCCACAGTGCGTGGAGGTTGAACTTGTGTGAAGTCTGGCTCAGGATCAGTCACTTACTTCAGGAGGATTATATCTGTCTTTCCCCCTTTCGCCTTCCTTTCTAGATACATCCCTGACCTAGGGTATGCTTGTCATTGTAATTCTCTAACAATCTATATCAAGTTCATTCATTACCTGAACATCTATGGGTCATGCATGTCTGAGCTGCATTTCAGTTTGTAAGCTGATGTTTTTGAAAGAGAATCCCTCCTTCTTGTCTTCTTCTTGACAATCTCAGACATGTATATAGGGTATTGTGACCATGTTCACATCCATTACTTTCTTAATCCCTGCCCACTCATTCTGACCCATTTCTACCTACCTAGGTCCCTCCTATTTGCCTTCTCCTGTGTGTGTAAGTGAGTGTGTGTGTGTGTTGTGTATGTGTGTGTGTGTGTGTGTGTGTGTGTGAGAGAGAGAGAGAGAGAGAGAGAGAGAGAGAGAGAGAGAGAGAGAGAGAGAACGGGGAGGGAGAGAGAGAGAAATTAAGCTTAGTTATGGTTGCTTGCAACGTCCTATTTACTAGAATATGGACAACTTACCATTATGTGACTAAATACAATGAGTCCCTTTTCCCATCAATCATTAACTACCAAAACCTCCTGGAACTTGAATGGGCCCCATAAGCTCCTCCTCCAGTCACGATGGAATACTAAGGGGTCTAATCTCATTCAGGCCTTATTCATGAAGCCACAACCCTTGTGTTTTAATACCCTGTCCTGGAAACAGCATTCCACAGAGTCCTCGTCCACCACCTCTGCAATTCTTTCTGTCTGTTTTTTTTATGA
Organism: Phyllotis vaccarum; assembly: GCA_033318265.1. Classification (NCBI taxonomy): domain Eukaryota; kingdom Metazoa; phylum Chordata; class Mammalia; order Rodentia; family Cricetidae; genus Phyllotis; species Phyllotis vaccarum. The sequence continues at coordinate 33,009,004 of JARWLC010000001.1, read as the reverse complement.
TATACCTCATTCTGGAGAGGTGAATTCTAGGGAACACAATTTTGTGATGTGCTTCATGTTGCAGAGCTTCTAGAATGAAATGCATTTGTTTTTCACCTTCTACTATGCCAGTAGTATTAAGTATTTTTTATATTCTCCATACAGAGCTAATTAGAAGTTTTGTAAGTTCTGCTTTTTATCCATCATCCCATCATATGATCATTTTCTTGCCTTGCTATTATTTTCTTATGGAGATCCTATTATCTATATGGCATATGCATTATCCCATGTTATTCAGAGACATGACATTACCCACATGTCTCTGCTTATCTCTTCATAATGATTTCCACTCTTAAGATTGGAGAATTTATGCTGGCCTATTTTCAAATTTATCAACACATTTGTCATTTGGGGATAGAGAATTTGGACAGACTCTCATATAGCTAGGCTGGCCTAAATTTGCTATGTATAGCTGAGGATGACCCTGAACTTCTGGTCCTCTGGACTCCACTTCTGGAGTGTTTGGATAACAGGTGTGTGCCATCATGTACAACTCACTTTTATCAATTTTTAATTCTAGAATTGCCGTCAGCTTCCTCTATGTAGTTTGCATTTCTTTATGGAAATTCCCTATCAGCTCACTCATGTAGATTGTATTTTCTTTCAGTTCATTGGACATACTTATAATAGTTGCTGTAGAACTTTAGTCCACTAAATTTGTATTAGTTCAGGTTTGTTTTTCAAACTGAACGTGCATTCATGTATTGTTCTTGACTAACCATTCTCTTTTCTAATTATTTGCATTCTTTATTGGAAAAAAATGATGAACTGGGTCGAGGCCTCTCCCTTTGGAAGTGGTGCCTTTAACTTGTGTTGGTTTCTACTTGGTAAACAGTGACCTGTGAAAAACATGAGGTATTACTTAAGGCCTATGATTATGTGAGACTCATTTGCTAAACCATCTGTGTTGTAGATTTTTCATGCTTCAGTTTCAGGGTCTGCAATGATGTTTAGTGTAGGTGTTACTTCTGGGAGTGTTTTTAAAGCTCAAATCAAGACTTTTCTCTTACTCAGTGGACAATGAACCCTTATGAAACTGTTGAGGACTCTAGTCCCTGTCTTGTTGGGTCAGAATTTTAGTTACCGTCCACCTCTACTATCTTCCTCCCACTGTGTGGATTAATAAGTCTGTCAGTCTTTTTCATGAGAAACTCAACCCTGAGGTACAAGTTGGAAGGTCACCTTCCTACCTCACACCATTCAACATTCTCTCTTCCAAATACCTGATCTAAAAATTCCAACTCAGTCAAGGTCAAGGTCAAGGAAGTTGGTTCTTCTCTGAGATCCAGGAAAAATTATTGAGTTTCATCTGTGGATTTCCTTCACTCAGGAATTTTAGTCTTGTATCTATTCCCTCATGTAGAAACATTGTGACCATTTATAGCTGCAAGGCAAATTTGATGTCAATTGTACTATCCTGGGGGAAGCTCAAAAGTGATCATTTGGTGATGGTCTTGCTATTGTGTGCTGTGTAGCTCTTCCTGATGGAATGACATTGCTGTTTCTGCCTTCAACCTTGCTAAGCTCAGGGGACAAAACTAAAGTTCTCATCTTTAAGAATTTGTTTGGTCTCAAATTTAATACTAGTAAAAGTTGAGTGCAGGAAATAGAAATCAATTCAAATATTTTAAGCATAAAGGAATTCAGTGCTCACAAAATCATCATGCTGACTCACTCGCAGATCATCATAAAATTGATTCACTACGAATGCTTCTATTTTTGAGGCTGCCAGGGGAAATATTCTGGATTCAAGAGCTTCTGCTTCCAGTTCAAATGCCTTCTATAAAATGAGAAACTGAAGAACAGAGTCCAAGATGCCATGGCAGAAAAATCTTCTCCTAAAACCTCCCTTAGCAGAACAACAATTCAGAAGGGCAAAGAAGTTGCTTTTCTGTCTTTTTATATTTCATATCTCACTGGGATGAATATAATGAATACAACCTAATTGTTGTCCAGTACTTAGCTGCAAAGGAATCTGTGTAATGTAGATTTTTAGTTTTCTAGACTCCTTTAGAAAGGGCTATATAGGGGAGAGAGTTTGAAGGGCTGATCAATAGTTTCTATATCCATTCTTTGCTCAGAATTCCTTCTTCATCTTTCTGGATCCATCTTCAAGGCCACCTTCTCTGGGTTCACTTAATAATGTTAGATCATATATGCACACATTAAAATGTGTTTTTACAAGTAGTTTTATAACTGTTTTGTTTTCTGTTTCCTATGATGGAGTAGGGTTAGAGATGCTGATGTATGTACTGTACTCCCTTTTCTATGTTCTAGTTCATCATCCGACATATACCACATACAAGTTTATTGAATGAACGAACGAACAAATCAGTGGATGGAATGAAGGAAGAATGAGTATAATATGCTTTCAAATTACATAATATGGGAAGATGCCCCAGAAGAAGACTGACTTTCAGCTTAGGCAGACTTTTTGCCCCGCCCACATTCTGATTCTTCTTATGAGAATAAACTAGTAAAAATGGAAAATTTTTCACTCAGGTAGTTATCTGGAGCTAGGAAGAGGAGATAAATGACACAGAGGATAAATTCTAGAGGACCTTCCAAAATATTCAGTCACAGTGGCTATGTGTAATTGCAGTCCCAGGCCCTGGAGGGCTCTTCTGAAGCTTGGATCTAGGCTTTTAGAAGGTACATAATAAGTCACTCAGCCCCTGACGATTTCTTCTCTGTGAGCTGGAAGAGGAAATGCTCTCCTGAGAGGAATCTATGAATGTGCCAAGCAAATGGCTTTGCTTGCATTGGCTCAGATAGATGATCCTCCTCCCTAGGCAGACACTCCTTTCCCCAGTGAAGCCCTTTCCACTCCCTGGACCATCATTTGATCCAGTCCATTAACTGCTTCCTAGAACTCAGTAATTGTCCTAGAGCAGGTTTCAGGCCCCAGCCAGCTCATGGGAATGTATGCCTCGCCCTATGTGCTATGGAGAAATTTGCACACTGTGGGGTGCCCATCCTCTGTTTCACCAATGCCTCACACAGGATTCTAGTATGGAGAGATACTCTTGCCTGCTCTTCTACAGATAGTGTTCAATGGCAGAGTGTATGGATGGATACTTTTGGCTTGGATGATAACAGCCACCTCACCTACTTGGAGTACAGGTAACCTGAAAAGAGTGGGCAACAAGTGCCTGGAGTGTGAGGCATTTTGAGGTTTGTATTGTAGGATTCTGAGTCTCTTACAGTGGACAGTTAAAAGGAGGCAGCATCTATTTATCTATGAAGAAGCAGGTACTTTCCAGCAACCCTGGTTCTTTTGCCTCCTTGATGTTCCTGTCAGCAAACTCTATAAGTAATACACTCACTGGTTCTCTAGGGTGAGAGTCTTTTGTCGACATTGGGACCTTATGAGGAGAAGGCAGATGTTTTCTCTTCAGAGAAGGAAGTACCAAAATAGCAACATTCATGCTAGGCTCTCTTCAGATCCTTCAGCCAGTGAAGGTCACGGGGCTACTGAAAGTTCTGTCCTCAGACCCGGAACTGACTCATGGTAAGACGCCCTTTGTCTCACCAATAGATACATTTATGTTTAGGATGAAAAAAGCATTTGTTTTGTCCTAAGTGACTCCTGAGGGACAACACAGATCTGGAATGGGGTGAAAGGAGGTCCCTAGACTGGAGAGGGGAGGCACCTCTACCGGAAATTGCCCATTACTCTTCTCCCAGCCCAGGATTTGTTTCAGACAAGAAGTGAGTTCTTTTTAAAGATTTGTTTGTTTGTTTGTTTGTTTATTATGTGTACAGTGTTTTGCCTGTTTGTATGCCTGCAGGCCATAAGAAGGCACCAGATCTCATTATAAATGGTTGTGAGTCATCATGTGGTTCCTGGGAATTGAATTCAGGACCTCTCAAAGAAGAGCCCGTTTTCCTAATCTTTCCAGTCCAAAAAAGATGAGTTCTTAGAAAAGTCTTTGTGAAGAGAACTGGGTTGGTTGAGCTGATGACCATGACAATTTTGACTATGATTACATATCTCACTGTCCTAGGGAATTAATACTGTTACCATTTATACTTTCTTGAGTTTCTATTATGTACCACTTTTGCATTAAATACTTGACAGAAGTTGCACTAACTTGTGTAACAGGTTTCTGGTCCAGACTAGCCCCACAGTTTGGACCTGCCCCACACTGCTTATCTAGACCAGAAATCCCAAAGTCCCAAAGAAACACACAGATGCTTATATTAAGTTCATGCTGTCTGGCCAATGGCTTAGGCACATCGCTAGCTAGCTATTTCATTTTAACTCAACTCTTTCTCATTAATCTGTCTTGCCCCATGGACTGTGGCCTGGCTCACCTGTGTTCCTTACATGTTGCTTCTTTGGGCATCTGGGTCAATCTATCTTTCCACCCTCCTCCTCATACCTATGCTCAGTTCCCCACCTACTTCTTCTCACCAAGGGCCAAAACAGTTCCTTTTTTTTTTTTTTTTTTTTTTTTTTTTTAAAAAAAAAGAATGATATTCACAACATACAGAAAGACATTCCCACATTAAACTTGCATAACAGTCATTAAGATAATAGATAAGCTCTCCTTGCATTTCTGCTTGTAGATAATAACACTGATGTCCAGAGAAGTTAAGTGAATTTTCAGAAGTCACACAGCTAAGAAGTGACAAAAGATTTAGCCCATGCTTGTTTGTCCCAGGGCCCCGACACTATATTCATTCTGGTGTACTTGATGGAGTCTCGTGTAAAGATGATTTGCTATACTCTTTTTTAATTTTCATCCTGTGTGCTCCAATGCTCTGGTTCAGACAAGTCACCTAGGTCCTTAAGGCTAGTGGACAAGTTAGCATAACTAATTGAGTTGAGGAGGATTTTGAATGTATTTCATTTCTGTTCAGTTTTTAAAGGACTCAAAAGGTCAATCAATCAATCTCATTTGCCTCCTTTGGGTGATACTGGTGTGGGAGGAGAGGCTTCTCACATTGAGAAATAAGTCCATTCTTTGGTGTTGATGTAGCTTAGTCTAAAAGGAGAGACAGCTGTGTCTGATATTTGTTTTCAACAAAATGCTCTCAACAAAGCTTGTAAGCCACCTTTCTGCTGCAACAGCTGTGCTAAACAAATGACAGGCAGAACGGGTTCCTGTGCCGGGGCTCAACTTTTGATAGGACCCATCTGGACTCTTTCGGCAGGTGTGGGGCATTGCCAGGCTCATTTGCTCTCAGCTCATTCCAAAGCCAGTTCTACTGATTGCTCTGGCCAGGCTTCTCTCTCCAACAAAACTGGCACCTTTGACATCTTTATTGCCTTCTTCCTGAGACATGAACCCAGACAGGCATCTCTGCATGTGGCACCATCAAACTGGAAGGCCCAGGCTACCTACTCAACAATAAACACAAGGAAGCCTGATTGTTTCTCAGAGGATATTTTTCTAAGTGAATGGAACACGAGTGCTCCTTTCTTGTCTAAATAGATGCTCCGAATGAATTCCAAAAGAGACTTTCAAGGTTACCTAAATCCAACATTCGTACTGTGGCTACACTCTTCATTGATCTCATTTCCCATTTAATTTTCAGTGTGCATGTGTGTGTGTGTGTGTGTTACAAACAGATAACTAAATGCTGACAAGATGGGACATACAATGCAAGGTTCAGGGGCTGCAGGATCAACAGAACAGGTGCAGTTTATTTGCACATAGTCAATAGAGTGGGGAGCATGTTTATAGACCCGGGGAGAACCTTGGGAAGTTCTTCAAGCTGAGATGCAAAAGAATGATGGGACAGAAAAATCAGGGTCGGAGGAGTCTGGGGGTGGCAGAAAACTCTGACAAAGATCCAACAAGTAGCAATATTGTGAGTAGAGAGGTGCTGTGGTAGTTTGAATATAATTGCCCCCTTAGTCTCATAGACAGTGGCACTTTTAGGAGGAATGGCCTTGTTGGAGGAAGTATGTCAATCTGGGGGTGGGCTTTGAGGTATCCTCTGTTCAAGTTATACTCAGTGAAACAGACCATTTCTTGCTGCCTGTGAATCAAGATGTAGGACTCACAGCTCCTTCTCTAGCACCATGGCTGCCTGCTCATCACAATGCTCCACCACGATGATAATGAACTAAAGTTCTGAACTGTAAGCCACCCCAATTAAATGTTTTCCTTTATAAGAGTTGTCATGGTCATAGTGTCTTTCCACAGCAATAGAAACCTAACTAAGACAGGCATGCTATTTCCACATTAGGGAAACTGGGGCTTGTGGGGCTGGTATGTATTGAGAAGAGTTGAGATGAGCCGCAGAAAGTTCGTGACTCAGAACCTACAACAAGCTTGAGGACCACGTTCATGAAGAGAAGAAACATGGTGTCCAGGCTGGTATTCATGTAGAGGGAAATGGGGTCAACAATGCTCACAGAGAGTCCAAGGTCAATGGGTGATGTTCATCTGTGGACCTAGAAGGCTTGCATCCAAGATGGGACTAGCCGTCTTCTACTGCCTTGGGCTTTGAGCAAGTTCTGTCTTCTGGCCTCTGATTCCATTTTGTCTGTCTTTGTGGAGAGTTATAACCAGTCCTTTGGGAAAAGGAAAGAGGCATGTCTTCTGACAATGGAGTCTGAGAGGATATAAGGCCAGAGAAACACCCTCAGACAACTGACTCATTGTTGCAGTAGTTAAGTGGAGGTCACTTCCAGACAGTATTCAGGAAAGTGACAATCATGTTGGCAATGACTAGAATGATGGAGTCTGTGCTGAGAGTGCTGGGCTGAGATCCAGAGGTAGCATGCATCAGTTTGCAGGGAGGTCAGAATAGCCTACCTGGCTGGAGGCTATGCTTTGGGAAGGAGGTCTGGAGTGTGCAGGCCTTGAATCCTCCAGATTCAACCTTTTCTGTCTCGATGGTACGGTGACTGGACCCTTCTTTGCTTCACTCTGGGTCTGGGGAAAAGCACTCATTTTGCCTGCCAAGGGCTGGTTAATGAAAACAAACACAAGGGCTCAGTCTCTTAATTAAACACAGCAACCTCTCATGGTGGAGAGCTGCTGTTCCCGCAGCTGCTCTTTTTAAGTGCAGGGGCTCTTTCTAGAATGGTGGACACTCAATGAAGCCCTGCCATATGATTTTCCTGCCTTCAGGCCCCACCTGGCCTTGGCTACTGTGGTACAATGACTATAACAGCTTCACTTCCATACTGATATGCTCCATTTCAGTCCAAAAACAACCGCTCAGCCTCCGAAGAGCTTTGCCCACTTCCATGATCTGCTGCTGAGACCCAGGGTACCAAGGCAGATCCTTGCACCCAAAGGGCTTGCTACCAGACTCTGTCTTTTTGATGAAGTCCTTCTTCTGTTATAAGAGGTGGCACAGTACAGCTGCAAACAGTGCCAATTCCGAGCTAGCTGCCTGGTTTTGAATACTGAGTGTCACTCACCCACCCACAGTCTAACCCTGAGGAAGCTGTTCAGAATCTATATGCCTCCGTTCTTTTCATTACATAGTGATAAGCACACTATTTTTCTCATTAAGATGCTGTAACAAAACGAAAATATTTAGTTCATGTAATTTCCTTTGGACATAAGGTGACACATAGTGGGCACTTTATATTCTGCAGCAGCTAGTTAGTACCTCCCGCTAGTTATGACTCATTAATATGATAATTATTGGTGAGAAAAAAATACTTCCATTTTTGGTTAATGAATCAAGTTCAAAAATAATCTTTCTCAGCAAAAATCATACTTTATTTAGTATTTGATAACTCGGCAGCAGTAAAGTAGCATCAGCAAACCTTATTCCAGCTGAGGATAATCCTCAGAGAGCATCGACACTTCTTCCCCCAAGGCTTGACGGCTGTCATGGTTCTCGGGGCCTCAGCCAAGGTTCTGCTTCCCTCTGAGACCCTGGTCAGCCTTTAATCTCCACCCCCTCTTCCATTTGTCAGAACACATGTAGCTGGGACAGGCATTCGAGAAGCTTAGAAAGACTTGACAAGAACCTTGGTGAGACAAACACGTGAAAAACTGAGTCTGAATTCTAAAGGATAAGTTCATTCCTCAGTTTCTAAGTTTCTGCTCTTGGGTACTTTATTTCCCAGAAGCGCTCAGACCATCCTAATCCTTAGTCACCAACCTCCCACTAGGGCATCTCAGTGCAGTTTTGACTGGTTGTATGTAGGCTGAAACACCTTAACTATGACACTGTTTAAACAATAAAATAGAACAATTTTATCAATATACTTTATATAATATTCATAAGGAGCTTATATACATATGTGTGTATATTTTTCTCTTTTGAATTATTAAAACATGGTACTGAATTGGGATTTTGATTAGCTGAAGCTATAGAAAGTGAGGATAAGGGTAAGAGAGTCCTACTGTGTACACATATGGATATATCCCTTTCTGCAGGCCTTCATCCACCACTCATTGGACATCATGCCGTGCCTATGCCATTTGATATCAGCCATCATTTCTTTACTTGCTTCCAGGAGCTGTCTTATTGGGATATGCAGCACTTCCTCTGGTCTTGCTTCGTGTAACTCTGGTATCCCATAAGAGTGTTTTGTAATCACTACAACTGTATCTCTTCAGACGTGTGCTCTGCCTTTTCCCAGGCACCCTGTGACGTGGCACCACCTATATTTTCTTTGCTATGTCAGAGCACATTCACCAGGACCTTTACTTCCCTCATCAGAACTGGTATGCCTCAGGCAAGTCGAATTTTATTTGAGCCTGAACCATGGAAGAAGGTGGGGTCCCACCCAAGAACGGTGTGCTTATGCTGTATAAAGAGGACCCTGCATTGTCTAATTCTAAAGTTAGTGCTAGCTCTTCACAGGGAGAGCCTGGCCATTTCCAGGTGCCTCTCCTTTAAGTAGATGTCACCTATTCCATGCATCAGAGGTCACTTAGCTTGTAATTAGGACTCTGGACTTGGTTGCAACTCACCCATTCTGAAAAGTCCCACTTGGGTCTGGCTCTCAGCTCCCTCTGCCCTTTCACTGTATGTCTCTTCCTGGGCTGATGAGGATGCTCTCTCATTTTCATAGTCACCTCTTAACTGCTGTTTGGCTACTCTCAGGTGCTATGTGTTTCTTCTAGTGCATCCATCAAAATGTATATACTCCAACGTCTTTCCAATAACTAGTCCCCTGTTGGAGGGTATATCCAGTGATCGATGTGTCCCATATGCTGATGTGCATGTTTTTTCCACTATCCTATTCTAGTCCATAGTTAGAGGTAGTTTTTGCACTCATGTTGCTAGTTTGCAATCCTATAAGCACTGGGGTCAGATGGATAGACTTGGCTTCACGTTGTCTTTTGTGGACACTCCTGAACTACTCAAGCATCCAGTACCATTGGCAGGGTTCGCTGGGGTGGACATTCAAGTAGGGATTAGCATTTCCTTAGGAAGTCACAGAGATGTCAATGCAGAAAGGGACAGGAAAGGTTCACTGGAAGGAAATCTGGGGCTGTGAGGCAGTCTAGTCCCTGGTGGTTCTGAGGTCCCATGGTCTTAAACTGGGGAAGCAGGCTGTACTTTCATACACTGGTGCCAGCTGGCGTGGAATATTATGTTAACTAGGCAAATATGTGTTACATTTATTTATGCTGCGTAATATTGCTTTAGTGGCGTAAAGGTGTGTTAACATTTGTTTGTGCTGCATTTGTCTAATTACGTAAAGATGTATTGCTGTTTCACCTTGCCTGTCTAAGACCTGTTTGGTCTAATAAAAGTTGAATGGCTAACAGCTAGACAGTAAAGGGAAGGCAAGGCAGGCAGGTGTGGTTGGATTTAGGTGGTAGTTGATAAAGTTGGAGGGCATGTATTTAGAGTCTTGGGCTCTTCAAGGGGGTGTGGGCAGTCGCATTTAAAGGGGCTTCTGGGATCTTGAGCGTCTTGTTTTGTTTTTGTCTTTTTGAGAGATTGGATTAGTACTTATTGTCTGGACTATTTGATCACTCGAGTATCTTTTTAAGGTGTAATTTGTGATAGTAAGTGTTAAATTATTTTTTAATAAATATTAATCTTATATTTGGTATATTGCAAAAAAAAATATTGCAATAGTTGGCATTCCTGGGCGGGCTAGGTATCTATCCCGCCCGACATATTAGGCTGGAGAGCCCCTCCGTGCCTTAAGCACTGCCCAAAACAAAAAACAGATGAGTGTTCAGCCTTGAGAGCCTGCACTCCCAAGTGTGGGCTAGAAGCTCCACCCTCACTCCTAACTATCACTCCCATGCGCAGTAGGCCAAATCTGCGCCTAGTTTCTGCACCCCTAAGTCAAGTCTAAGAGCACCAAATCTGCGCCCGGCTTCTGCGCCCCTAAGTCAGGTCTGAGCCGGGTTTCTGCGCACTGAGCTTAAGGTCGCTGGGCCACAGCCAAACCGCGATCCTGACAACTGCCCTCTGCGCTTGGTTTTAAAAAACAACAACAAAAACCCAGAGGGAACACATAGAAGATAGGAGAGAAGTGGACCAGGAGAACAGGTTGAGAAAGGGAGGGGCATGCCTAGGACCAGAAGCTAGGCAGCTACTAGCCAGCCATGAGGAAGCTGTGAAAGTAAGATATAAAGAAGGAAAAATAGGTAAAAAGCCTAGAGTCAAAATGTAGATAAAGATTAAGTTACAAGAGCTAACAACAAACGAGCATAAGATAAGGCCAAGCGTTAATGACTAATAATAAGTCTTGGTGTCATGATTTGGGAGCTGGTTGGTGGCCCAAAAGAAATCCTGGTACAGCCAAATATTCGTTGATGAGGGTCACTCTGGGAAATAAACCAGATCATGGATGAAGTCACTCCTTTCATAAAAAAAAGTGCTCACGTACCTATTAAATATTGAGTTTAACATAATTAAAATTACATATGAAAGAAGGTGAGTTCTCTGGTTGTACTGGGCACATTTCAAATTCTTGGTGGCCTTAAAGCTCATATTCAGTGGCACTGACTTGGGTGGGCACCCTCAGAAAGTTTGATTAAATATATACAACTTACCGAGTGTGAGGTTTATAATTTATAAAAGCTGGTCAGTTTCAGGTGTTCCCCAGTCACAGGGCTCTGTCTTTGGGGATCTTGAAAACCTGAAGTATGTGAGTCAACAGACTCTTCAGTGAGCTCCAGGTTTGCTACTCAATCTCATGGACTTCTTGAAATTCTCTGAGGATAATCTTAGCCTCTCGGTTTCTATGTTCCAATTGACAATTCAATGATGGGAAAAGTGTCAGAATATTGGGCCCATTTGTTCCCCTCTTTAGGATCTTGCTCCATATACTCTTAGCATCCAATTTTTCAGTAATTTTAGTTTGTATTTCCTTTAAAAGATTCATATTATCCTGATTTTGCTTAGATTTATTTCTTGGTAGATGTGTGGATTTTCAATAAACTACCATGCTATTAGTGTATTTGGACTGCAGTAACAAAACATCATAGGTTAGGTGGCTTAAGAACAAGAAAAAATTCATAAATTTGGAGACAAGAAGTCTAAGATAAAGACAGGTTTTGTGTCTGGAGAGAGCCTGTTTGCATAGATGGCACATTATTGCTGTGCCATTAAAGAATGTACATAGCAACAGAGTTCTCTGGAATTTTTTTAATAAAGGAATGAGCCCTTTTTGTGATGAGTTTGGCCACTTGATTTATTTGCCTCCCAAAGGCCCTGCTTCCTAGATACACCTTGAGAGTTAAGATTCAATAGATGGGCTTGGGGGGACACGCATTCAGACCCACCTAGATGTGGCATTGATATGGAATTCCTTATTCCATTCATGGTGCTGTGTTTTCTTACTATTTGAAGCTCTATTCTTGTCTTTATTTTTATTCTTCAAATAAATACTATATGGTTAAAATGACATAACTTTATTGTCTATCTGTTAAAAGATCCCCATAGTATAGCTTTAAAACATAGCAGAGGGGATGGAAGGATGGCTTAGTGGGTAAGCACCCTCACTGTAAAACATAAGAACCTGAATATGAATCCTAGAGCTAATGTAAACACCCAAGCATGGCCACATACCCTGTACCCTCAGTGCTGTAGGAATGGAGACAAGGGGATCACTGGGCTTTGTTGGATGCCATTCTATCTCTGGTCCAGTGAGAGACATTTTCTCAAGGAGACCTAAGAAAATGATACATCAGGACGTCTGACATCCTACTCTTGTCTCCACACATACAGAGGAATGCACCCCCCCCCCCACACACACCACATACTTATACATATATAAAATAAAATAGCAGGTGTGGTCCCATATTCTGTATTCCCATGGAATCACATAATCCTTTAATTACAACTGATGGAACACATTGGTAATGTGTGAACAATATGTGACTTCCCGCTACTACAGAATTTTGGGTGGCTTTCAAGGGTAGGCCAGAATGTAACAGTTCAGATTTGGTCATGACTGCCACTCTAGAGGTTAAAGATGCTCTTGACAAAATGGTGGAAACCTGGTAGAACTGAACCCCAAGTACCAAAGTGTTGATATTTACACAGTGGGGAGATTACCAAAGTGGTTCTTCAATCAGGCAGTGATGTAAAACCCACACTGGAATCCCACCTGGGCCTTGGGAAAGGTTAGTTATGCCTTTGATTCTTTACTGTATTTATATTGCCTATGACCTGGTTGACTTTTTCACTCCTGGGGAGATCAAGAGGCCAAGCCCGGGCCATGTTATAGAAAGTATGGCTCAAGTTAATTATGAATGCTCTGGGTTTAGATGGGATAACAATTGCCTCCAAAGCATTGTGCTATTCTAGAAAGGAAAGTAAAGAGGCCCAGATTTGAGTCTAGGATCTGCTGCTGTAGGCTAGGTAAGCTTATTCTTATATGTCGATTATTTTGTCATTAATCTATTTCTCAGACTATGAGAGTGGATGGTGCAATACCAAAGGGAAGCCCTTGCTAAGAAGCTTTTCTCTGAGTAGAGGTTCAAGGTCACCTTTCAGCATGAGGAAGTTCAGAAGGAGGCAGATTGGAGCCTAATTTTCAACCACCAAGGGAGGGCAGAAGATGTGTGGCCAGGACAGTCCTCCATGAAAAGCTTATATTTAAGTGTGTGACTGAGTTACTGTCAGGCTTTAGGAAGACATGAGAAATGTTAGAAAATTCATTGTGGTTATTTGAGAGACTAGCTTTTGAGAGTGGAGGTGTTTACTGGTGTGTAGTGGACTTCTGGACAGTGTTAAGAGCTGACAGCCATATATTCTGATGTAGTGGGGATGGAAGGGAACACAGGAAGCCCAGGGAAGGCTAAATCTCTTTATTTTGAATGCCTGGAGGGATAGTCACCATTTACAGAAATAATGAAAACTATAGAGAAGGCCAGGGCTTGGTAAAGATCGGGAATGTAGTTTTGAATGAGTTATATTTGACATGTCTGCACAAGCCCACTGTCAATGTGAATAATATCCTGGCCTACACATTCTTCTATAGCTTGATCTTAATACAGAACAGAGTGAAATTTTCTTTCTGGTTCTGCTACACACATATTGAGAATATTGATGCACCATAGCACAGCGTATATTTTTTGCCTACATTTCTTCATCAGAAAAATTGCAATAACATGATAATCACATTTTCTGCTATCCCATTACACTTTTAGGAAATCAATGCATGTAAAAGTTAATAATTCATAAAAATGTTGAATTTGACCCTAAGGTTTATAGAGCGAATAATTTGCACCTGTGGGAGTAAGTTTTGAATCTCAAGAGCTGAGAGGGGGTGGGGTGGAGAAGAGAGTCACCAAGCAAATGAGTGTGCTTAAGTCCTGGCTTTCTCTCCACCTTCATCTCAAATCACCTTATCTATTCATCGTGACAGCAATAGATGTGCAATATTTTCTAATTAAAAGATTCGAAGTTCTCAGGAAGAAACTCTTGAGAGGTTAAGATATCTGTGACAACTCTCATTGGATCCGGGAGAATAGAAAGAACTGATTTAAGCTCACAATAATCTCCTCTGAGCCCAGTTCTAAGCCGAGTGTTGCTGAAGAAGAGAAAGAAACAGTAGGCATTTACCAAACATAGATTTTCAATAACTCATAGAACAATAATAAAAATGATATAGCTACCTCATGAGTGCCTTACAGGCATGGCATGATACAATCCCATGGACAGTAAACATCATCATCGATTTATTGTTAAAATTGAAAAATATGAAATATTCCAAAATTAGAAAAAGTAAAGGTTTGTATTACAGGCTTTAATCTATTTTTTTTAACACTTGTTGATGTTTGTCACAGTTTATATTGTAAACAGTTTAATTTTATTTGTGTGAGGTATACATGATGATTACCCATGTGTGTATATCTCATGCACATACTGGGCCAGAAGAGGGCATTGAGTGTCCTGCTCTATCATGCCATTATCATGTGAAGGTAGGGTTTCTAGGCTGGTGGTCCCCAAGCCCAGCAATCCTCCTATCTCTGTTTTCCATACCAGTCAGTGCTGGGTAGGCCAGTACATCTACATTAGCCTGTTAAATAAGAACTGGGGATTTGAACTCAGGTCCTCATGTTTGGACAGCAACTACTCTTAACCCAGTGAGCCATCTCCTCCACCATCCACATTTTATACTTTAGTAAGTCCAGCTGCTATAACAAATGGCTGTAAGCTAGTTGTGTCAGGCTTAATTTTCCCAGTTCTGGAGACTAGATGTCTGTGGTTGGGTGCTGACATGGCCATATGCTGGTGGGGGTGGATAGAGTTTCATTGCATGACAGCTATTTTCTGATTGGATCTTCGCATATGGAAGTTATGAAGAGAACTCTAAGTCACTCTAATTACTCCCCTAGAGCCCAGCTCCTATCACAGCCATGTTGGGGATGCATGAACTTTTGTTGCATAACTCTACTGCTTTGGTTTATTGTTTCTTAATAGCCTTATTGAATTATATTTATATAACATTAAATTCAATATGAGTATACAATTTAATTACATTTAATAACTTTGCCAAGTGTTGCAGTCATTACCATAAATCAATTTCAAAACTTTTTATTCATACAAGATCACATGTATCTGTACCAATCCCTGTTTCTATCCTAAGTTCAAGGAAACCAGTTGTAGTAAGAGGTTTCTGGCCAAGACTTTCGGGCCTCGCCTCAAGGTTTAGGCCTGCAGACCCACAGACCTGCGGAGACACACAGATGCTTATATTAATTTTAGGCTGATCGGCCTAAGGCCCAGGCATATAACTTGCTAACTCTTTACCCTTAAACTAACCCATGATTCTTATCCTGTTCAGCAATGCGGCTTGGTACTTTTTCTCAGAGCATCATAGTTGTCCTCTGCATCTTCTGGCTTGTCTGGCAACTCTGGAGTCTCTGTGGTATTTCTGCTCTGTTCTTCCTGTTCCCAGAGTTTTCTTAGTCTGGTAGTCCTGCCCACACTTCCTGTCTGCCTTTGGCCAATAAGTGCTTTTTATTAAACTCATAGGCAGGACAATTATTTACAATGTAACATCATAATTCCACTACAACCAGTAACTTACCTTTTGATTCTGTATATATGCTTATTTGTTTATTATATAGAATTACATAATCTGAGGCCATTGTATCTAGTTTATTTCACTAAATACCATGAAATTGAGCTTCATCTGATGCTGTGGCATGTATCATTACTTTGTTTTAAAATATTTTATTAATTTATTTTTATGTGTGTATTCTTATGCATGCCAAGATGATGTGTATGGGGGTTAGAGGGCCAGTTGTGAGAATCAGTTTTTCCTTCCAGTTGTGGGTTTGGGGGACTGAACTCAGGTTGTCAGCTCTGGTGGCAGCTGCCTTTAACCACTGAGCCATCTCACTGGTCCCATGTTCTTATTCCTTATTGCTGAGTACTGTTCACTTTAGTGGGTACATTACAGTTTGTTGATCTATTCTCCAGTTGATGGACATGTAGCCTGCCTCTAATCTTTTTCTATTATGAGTAGGAGTGTGATGAATATTCACATGCCTTCCAACATTTCCTTTATCTTAAGTAGATAACTAAGAGTGGGTTTGTGACTCATCTAAGGTCCTGTGTCTGACTTTTCAGGAACTGCTGGAATGTCTCTCAAAGTATTTTCATAGTGTATCATTACCCATTTTCCTACATCTTCAGAATTTTTTTTTTAGTTTTCATTTATTATGCTTACTCTCTGTGTGAGTGCCTTATTGTGATTTTGTCTATATACCCTTTATGTTAGTACCTACATCGTGTAAATTAGCCACTTCATAACTGATGAAATTTACAGGCATAATTTTCCCATTCTTTGTTTTGTGGTATTGGATACTTGTGCTCTTCGTAAATTATGAGTCTTTTTGGAGCTGAATTTTGCAAATATTCTCTACCAGTCTATTGTTTTATACTCTCATTTTCTTTCATTTCTTAAAACTTTTTATTTCCTTTTTTATTTTGGTTTTTTGAAGCAAAGTTTTGTTGTGTAGCCTTGACTGTCCTGGAACTAGTTTTATAGACCAGGCTGACTTTGATCTATAGAACTCACAAAGATCCACCTGCCTTTGCCTCCTGAGTGCTGGGATTAAAAGCATGCACGTCCACCTCCCAATGAGAAAAAGACTCATTTTCTTATCACTGCCATTTAAAAGTAAAATATTTTTCAAGTAGGGTGTCATACCCCCTTAGTCCTAGCACTTGGGAGACAGAGGCAGTCAGATCTCTATGAGTTCTATGCCAGTCTGATCTGTATAGTAAGTTCTAGTATAGCCAAGGTTACATAAAAAGACCTTGTCTCAAATATATGTATATAACATTTTATGACATTTGTTGTCATTTAGTGTTAATTTTTGTTAACTTGACAGAACATGAAATCAACTTTAAGACTGGCATGCCTATGAGGGATTATTTTTACTGCATTAATTGAGGTAGGAAGATCTGCCCACTGTGGGTGGCACCATTCCCTAGATGGTATCATGAACTGTGTGAGTGAAAAAGGGGAGCACAGCAGCAGCATACACTTATCACTCTATTTCCTGACTGTGGATGTAATGGAACCAGGGACTTGAAGCCCCTGATGTCTTGACTTTCCTTTCATGATTGACTGGATCCTTGAACTGTGAACTGGACTTTATTTTGTCCCTTGAGATGCTTTTGTCGGAATATTTTATCATGGCAACAGAAAAGGAAAATAAAACATAATATTTTTCTTTGTGCAATATGCTTTCAATTTAAGAAATGTGAATTGGTCTAGGTAAAGCCTTAAAAATATTTTTCTGTATGTGTGTTTGTAGATATAGCATATGTGTATTATAGGTACATATAGGTGTGTGCATATGTAGAACATATGGAGAGGTCATTGTGTTTCTGTGTCTTCCCTGCTAGTTTCCATCATATTTTTTGAGGCATTGTCTTTCGTGAACCTTGAGCTTGCTGATTCAGCTAGACTTACTGGCTAAGCCATCTCCTTGAACCTCTGTCTCCACCTCCCAGTTCAGGGATTATGGTATATACTGCCACACCTGGCCTTTTATCCCCATCCTGGAGATCTGAACGTGTTTCTCATGCTTATGTAGCAAACACTTTACAAGAGAGCTTTCTCTATGTTGCCTTAAGAGGTTGATTATATTCATTTTTACTTTGCATTTGTAGATGAGTGTGAAATGAAAATCTATGCTCATTTTTATCCACTAGATAGCTATTTATCCTGGCACCATTTGTTGCACAGATTACCTTTTCCCTAGTGACTGTCACTGGATCCTTCTCAAAACCAGTTGACTATAAATATGAAGATTTATTTCCAGACTCCTCAGTCTCTCCCACCCACCCATCCTTCTTCCAGTCTCACACCATTGGCATAATTAGGTTTACAGTTAGTCCCAGTGGCTGACTGAGAGCTGTCCAAATTAGTTCAAATTACGTCAGTGATTCTGGGTGTCGTGTAGATGATTTTCTTTCCCCATTTTCAAGACTCTTTGTCCCTTGTCATCTTTGCTGTGATGTGTCTAGATGTAGATCTCTTTGAACTTACTTTGTTTGGAATCAGTTAAGCTCAGATGTGCTGAAAAATTGTTTTTCATCAGATTTGAGGTATTGCTTCAAATATTCTTTTTACTCCTTCCTACTGCCTCTCTAGAATATCGATTATGCTCATGTTGGCGTGGTCATGGTATCCCTAGGCTTCTCAGGCTCCTTTAAATCATCTACATTTCCTTTTCTTTTTCTTCTTCGGATTGCATGGTCTCAGGTGACCTACTTTAAGCTCCCCTGACTGCTTTCAACATTTTCACTAGGGTGAAGGTCTGTTCAAACTGAATGGATTTGAGTTTGTTCAAGTAAAGACAAATCCTATGAGTCAGGATTTCTCAGGAACTGCCAAGCAAGTTAACTAACAATAAGCATCCAAGACTTGTGCCTTTAGGAAAGTGCAGACATGTTTCCTCTCACGGATGAGAGACCATAGCCTTCTTACATGATTAGACATTGGTTGGGTTTAAACATGATTGCAGAGCTGTATAAAGAATGGGAAGTGCACTCCATGGTAACACAAAACTCTTGTTCTGAGGCTCAGGCTGTTGTTCTTGAAGAAAATGCTGCCCAGCTTTTCTTTTTCCAAAACTTTAATTTGAAAGGTCTTTAAATATTTGATGAATTTTCTTTTTTTTTGCTTGATGCGTTGATTGCTTGTTGGAGGAATTGTTTTTAGGAAGACCTTACACATCTATGCCCTCTTTTTGTAGGCTTTTAATAGTAGCTTTTAGTAGGCTTCTGGGTGATATTTCAGCAAGTCAAAAGATGAAATCAGGAATTATGTATATCTTAACAATGGAGAGTCTCTCAATTTACAAATTTGTTTTATTCCGTTTTTTAAAATTAGATATACTTAGTCATAGTTTGTATGGATTCTATGGAGGTTTGATACATTTAAAAATGCATTTCTAAATACTTCATCTTTTAATACCTTTGGAAAAAGTATTTTAATTTCATTAATTTTTAACATAGAACATTTAGAAATGCACTGGAGTTTTGTATAGTGTCCATAACCTTTTTCAGTTCTGTGAGTTCTAATAGTTTGTTACTCTGTGTTTTAGGCTTTCTGAATAGTCAACACTATAATAAAAGAATAAGTACACTTTTGTATTTATTGCTTTAATTGTTATTTTTCCTTGCTATATTGGATTGGCTTAGAGACTGACTATAGTATTGAATGGAAGTAATTAAGATGGATTCCTTGTCACATTGTCAATCTAAGAGAAATCACTTTCAATATTTTCCCATTGAATATTTCTGGACTTTAAAATATAGCACTATTAAGATTAAGAAAGTTTATTCCCAGTTAACTCATGTTTTCATCTTAATAACAAATTGTTATAGAAGGTTATGAATGTTTTCTTCTATACATATCAGGATGCCAGCAATTCATTTTGTCTTTTTTATTATTGTGGGGAATTACATTAATTGGTTTTTGAAAGTTGAATTCCTGGAACACCTCTACCTTGTTCTTGATTTATGAGACTTTCATATAGTACTGATTGATTTGCTTTGGCTTCATCTAGCATTATTTTTTTTGTGTGTGTTTATTTCGATATGCATTTGGCTTAAAAATTCCCTGAATGCATCCTACATTTGGAATCTTTCCTTCCCTCCCCTCCCCTCCCCTCCCCTCCCCTCCCCTCACCTGCCCTACCCTACCCTATCCTCACCTCCCCTATCCTCCCCTACCCTATCCTCACTTCCCGTACCCTCCCCTCCCCTCACCTGCCTACCCTACCCTACTACCCTCACCTCCTGTCCCCTCCCTGCCTTTCTTTCTTTTTGACACAATGTTTCTCTGCATAGCCCTGACTATCTTGGAACTGATTGGCTTTGTAGATCAGGTTGACCTTGAACTCAGAGATCTGAAATATGTTTCTCTTTCCTTAAAGGTATGCAATATTCAGAATGGAAATTCTTTATTCACAAATACTTGTTCTCAAAAGCCTATGAAATCTTTTCTCTATTTTGCTTTTCTGTCTTCTAACAGTCTGGTGAACTTTGGACCTTATGAAAATCATGTTGAATGTTTTCCCTATTCTGGGAAGGTTTCCTACAGGGTTGATGTAACATATCATTGATGTGGGATGCCTTTCTGTATGCTGTGTATGTACTTTGTTACTGTTTGTTAATAAAGGAGCTGTTTTGGCTTATGGCAAGACAGCTTAGAGGCAGATAGGAAATCCAAGAGGAGATAAAGGAGAAGAAGGGCGGAGTCAGAGAGACTCTGTAGGTGACCATTGTGAGAGCAATGGTAAAGCTACCAGCCACCGAGCCATTGGCAATACATAGATTAATAGAAATGTGTTGAGTTAAGTTGTGAGAGCTAGTTGATAATGAGCCTGAGCCATAGGCCAACAGTTTATAATTAATACAAGCCTCTGAGTAATTATTTTATAAGTGGCTATAGGATTGTGGATACAGACCTCTGGGCTAGCCTTGGCTGGAAACTTCTGGCTACATGTCACTAATTCCAAATCATAATCAAATAACTTCAACCCACTTTAAACCTTTCAAACCAGTGTCAACTTCTCATCAACCCTGTGGTCCTAGAAGTCTCTCAATGACAGTAACTGCACTGTGATCAGTGTTCTGACTGCAGCAATCTAGATAATTCCCTACTTGATAATTCTCTCATCCCTAGTGTCCATGGTCCCCAAATATTACAATCAGTTATTTAGAAAGATTGGTCTTCATGCACAGCTCTCCTGCTCAGCAGCTTGCAGTCTGCACCCTGGTTCACAGAAGCACCCTGATATCGGTCTCAAGATCTCACTAAGTAGCATCCAGAATCCCCCTGTTATCTGGTAAGCTCATTGATGACTTTTGTTTGGCCTTGACCGTTCTCCTTTTTCCCTGTGAAGTGAGCCTTTCTCAGTACCTAAGCTGGACACTTGCAAGCACACAGGTATTTATTTGAAGGAAATAAACATTTTGGTTTAGAAGTAAACCAGTCATTCGGCACTCACCATTAACCCACTTATTTATCCATTGTTGTGTACACTCACGTCTCATTTTTCTGTTTACACATTGTCTTAGCCTCGGTGTCTTACATTATTCTGGAGTGTCTTATATATCTTGAATATTGAAGGCAGTGCGCTGTAAGTTACAGTGAATGCATAAGTTCTCTAATGCCAGCAGCATTTTTATGCAGAAGTCCTTAATTAACATTTACTTTGGGTTTCTAACCAAAGTGTCTGCATTCAGATGGTTCTTGTGTGGCCAGCTTGTAATTTAAAGTGAATATAGTTCTTTCTTAGGTTTTGCTTAGTTGCCAGACACTAGCCTTTGACCATATATAACATCTTTATCTTTTATCATTGGTAAATCTTTATCAAAATTAAAGTCTCTCACTAAAATAATAATTTTTTAAAAAATAAATACTTTATGTAAATTTTTACTAGTACTTTGAGAATTTTGTACAATCTATTTCGATCATTTTTACACTTCTTCCAGATCCACTTCCCTTTCTATCCAGCAAGCTCTTCGTTTATCTATGTTACTTACACTCATCAAGTGTATTTTGTGTTCTCCATATACTCATGGGGGTATGATGCACCCACTGGACAGTGGTCAGTGTACTAGCAGCTGTATCCTTAAAAAACTGATTCTCTCTTCTTCAGAAGACATCAACTGTCCATAAGTCCTCAGCTAGTGGTGGGGGCTCACCAACATCTCACATTGTGCTGGACTGTTGACTGGATCCATAGGCAACAGCAGTAGCTGGAGTTCATTAGTGCAGAGGTCTTGTTATGTCCAAAAGATATAATTTTGTTTCTAATCTGAACTCTTATTCTATCTTAGTAAAAGACAACACCTCCCTAAGATGACATAGACTTTAACCATGCTAAAGAACAGCACAGAGAGCTTTGAAGTGTCAAACGGTTACATCCATCCTGTGGCTGGCTTTTTTCAATTTATTTTGTTTTTTCCTCTGAAACAGGGTCTTGCTATATGTTGGCCTAGAACTCACGATAATCTTGCTTCAGATCCTCAAGTGTTAGAATTATAAGCACATCCCTACTATAGGGGATAACTTTGATGAATGCCTCAAAATACTGATTTCTTAAGGCTTTTGCAGCAGAGACTAATAGCCTCTTAAATTAGAGCTTTCTGAACCTTCTGTTTCTTCCCTCCCTCCCCTTTGCTCCCTTTAGTATTACTTAGTTAAGTTTCTTTTTATTTTAAAAATTAATTTATTTTAAATTTATATGCATTCATGTATGTCCCCTGCTTGTCTTATGTGCTACACTTGCTTGTAGTTCCTGTGAAGGCCAGAAGAGGGCGTCAGGTTCCTCAACTCATAGGATATTCTGGGATGCCATACTGATGCTGGATTTGAACCCTATTCTCCTGGAAGAACAGCAAGTGCTCTTAACCACTGAGCCAACCTTCTAGCCCTCTGATTTTTTTTTTTTTTTTTTTTTTTTCTGAGACAAGGTCTCATTCATCTTAGCCTGGCCTCAGGCTATTTTGTCCTTGAGGCTGATCTTAATTTTTGACCCTCTTGCCTCTACCTCCTAAGCACTTGGGATTACAGGCATGTCCCCATACCCGGCTTCTCACCACTTTTTTTTTTTTTTTTTTTTTAATCAATGCCCACTTATGTACCTTTTTTGTCTTCTATTTTATCCTTCAGCTTTATTAGCAAATCGTCTGCTCACTGCACTTCCATCCTCAGATGAAAGAAACACTTTGTGTGATACCTCCCTAAGATCACACCCCTGCTATGTGAGAAGTCCACAAATGAGCTGGAGACTACATTTGAGGATTTTCCTAACTCAAATACCCTTGTTCAAGACTTCAAGATCTGTTTCAACTATTTCCATTGCTAATTATACTCTTGTCTGAGGAAAATGCTTCATAGTACAAGATGGGCAAGGCATTTGAAGAATTAGAACGTCTATACGTGCCATTTACAAAGGGAACAAAGCAAAAACTAAACCTGAGAAGGCATGAGCATAAAATATAAGGGATGTTTGTTATCTCACCCCAGAAGCTGTCTGGGTAAGGCTTCAAAATTGTAAGCAAATAAAAATAAAGAAGAAGAAACTTTACAAATAGGTTCCGTGACATTTTAAAATCATATCCTGTGTTTACTGAACAAGTTTAGGTAAAGGGATCTTTGTCGTTCCTTTCCGTATAATTTAATGTCTGGCCTCAGCAAAAAACATGAGCTTTGGGGCCAGTGACTTGAGTGTAGACTCGAGAATGGAGACAGGACTCAGTTTCAAGCCACAGGTGGATCTGCATAGTTTCTGTCCTGGCACAGGCATCTGGCAAACATCTTGGAATGAGGCTGGGCATGAGGCAAGACCTAGAAGAATATCAGCATGCCAAGTTTCCAGAGGATATCTGCTGGAGACATGGAAGAGTGTGATTGGTTAGACTGTGTCTTGGGTTTGTGTGTGCAGAGCCTAGAAATGAACAGATATTCTTTCAAACTCACCTCTGACTGTGCACATATATGAAGAGATAAGAGAAGGAGATGAGAGAGAAGAATGGGGAGGAAAGGGGGAGGGGAGAAGGAAAGGGAGAGGGGGAGAGAAAAGGGGGAGAGAGAAAAGCATTTAGGAAGGAAAAGCAGAGATGGGAGGGAAATAGGAAGGGAAGAGGAAGAGAGGAGAAAGGGATGGAAGAAGGAAGAACAGAAGGAAGGACCAAGAGAGAAAGGAGCATGTAAAATTAAACTGAACCCTAACAGAAGAGTCAAATCTACCGCTAGAAGATGAAAAGGATGGGAGCTGGCATGGTGGACCCTTCCTGCAATTCACCACGCCGGAGGGGAGGGTGAGGCAAAAGGACTGCTGTAAGTTCAAGGCCAACCAGGGTTGTGCAATGAGTTTCAGGACAGCATGGGCTACAGTTTAAGATCCTGTCTGGAAATAAAAAAGGATTGAAATATAACTTAGGAGAAAGCTGATACAGAATAAGATGGATGAAGGGGGAGGGGAAGCATGCTGGGCTTCCCTCCTCCTGACTGATTTCTCTGAGAAGAGAAAGACACTAGGATGCCTGAATATCTTGCTGTGAACATGTCACTGGCTGTGTTTTATTCCTGTTCCCTCTGTATATTGCAGACAGGTGTCTCATGGATGTAATAGCCTCACTGCCACAAGGCAGGGATCACTCTCCAGTGACAGCTCCATCTCAGAAAGATCCATCACAAGCCAAAGTGCCCTAGGCTCCGACTTTGTACCTTAAATGTGTCCTAAGCTGTGCTCTTCCCTTGAGTGTGCCCCCAACAGCTCTTGCTATAAAGAGTAGAAGGCAGCTACTTGCCTAAGGAGGGAGAATTTAACCAGCCAAACTTGATAAATATCCTAGCACTGACATGGTCTCTGTTAGAGGTAGCATCCATCCCCATGTGCAGTGAGCACACTGTAAGGCCACATCTGCTTTGCCAGTGCCTCTTTGCCCTGCAGAGAATTCTTAGTGTTTGGCATTCTAACATTAATGTCCTCTTGAGCATGGTACCAGACTCAGCAGGGAAACTTAGATATGAGTCTTCAGCCGATAGGACAAAACCCTAAAACAGTTGTATACAACATCTGGTATTTTTCCCATCCATTCTAGGAAGAAAATACATTAGAGAATTTTAGAGAATGAAGTAGGAATTCAAAAGCTCTGGCTAAAGTTCTAATGTTTTTATTCACTGAAGGGAGGAAAGAAGGGAGGGAGGGAGAGAGGAAGGGAGGAAAGAAGGAGGTGTTTCACCTTTCTATGTCTCTGTTTTCCTTTTGGTAATGAAACCAGCAGTGTCTATTTAGAATGGTATGATGAGTAAGTGAAGCAATGCTTTAAAAGTCCTTACATAATGCTGAACTTACCCTAAACTCTCTGCAAATGCTGTTTCTTAGCAGTGAGCTGTGATGATATATTATATATCAAATAAACATTGCCTGAAGATCAGAGGACAGAGCCAGCCACAGATTTAGCCATAGAGGTCAGACAGTGGTGACAAACACTTTCAATCTTAGCACTTGGGAGGCAGAGACAGAGATCTGACTAGGTATTTATGAGTTCAAGGCCACAGTGGGCCACATAAGATTGATCCAGTAGAAAACAGCCAGATATGGTTGTATACACCTTTCATACCAGCACTTGGGATCCCATGCCTCTTCCTCCAGCATTTGGGAAACACACATGCCTTTAATCCCAGCACTAGGAAGGAACTGATAAGCCTGGGCAGAGAAAGGAATATAAGGCAGAAGGAGACAGGCTTTGGCCTGTACTTCCCTTTATTTCACCTATTCAGTCTAAGGATTCATGGAGTCAGGACTTGGCTAGGTGAGAAGTGGCTGTGGCTCGTTCTTCTGTCTCCTCTGATCTTTCAGCTTTTCCTCACTCTGGGTTTTTAGTACAAGGATTCACAGCCCCCACAGTGTCCAACCTGACAGAAAAATAACGAAACCCTAAGGGGTGCTGCCATATTGCTTGGTTCAGTGCAAATAGTGTCTTGGAGTTATTTAGTTCCTGTTGACCACAGCCAAGTTAATTCACTTGTCAACCCTAATAATTCACATGCTGTCTCATATAGAGATAGGATTTGTGAATGTCCTTCCATCTTGGTCTTTAGTGTCCTGCCCAGCCCTAGCCCTGACCTCTGATGTCCCTACTGGCTCTTTATGCTTTGCCACTTACACAGGACATCTTTTTGTTCATCCAAATAAATGGGGCACAGTGTTAACTTTGCTATCTCAGTCTCAGAATCAAATGGCAAAGCAGAAAAGGAAACAGGCCAAGCATAAAGCTTCAGCAAGGGGCTCATTGTGTAATAGAAGCAGGTTACACTGTGCTTTAGTCTGACCAATTATAGTTTCACAAGGGAGCCCCTCACTAACAGGATGGGTAGCACCTTTCAATTGTCCCCTTGGGAAATGAGAGAAAATGGCTTCTTATAATTGTTAATGCTACCTTATTGTTAGGATCTAGGATACTTCAAGAGAAGAGCAGTGCTAATGACTTACTTATTCCATTTCTTCCTTTGGCAGATGCCAATCTTCAAGGTCAACTCTTCTGGAGGTTGCAAAAGAATTATATATCCTCAAAGAGCTTGCTCTCCTTTGGTTGTGTTTAATCTGTTGTCAGGAACACATGGATTTCAGAAAGTGATGCCCTAGGCATGCGTGGTTGCCATTGGGTCCACTTTAAGCTTGTGATGAAACAGCTTTCTAGTCCATGATGTTTAATCATTTTTCAGAGGATCTGGGGAGTGAGCACGCCTAGGACTCTATGTTAGGCATGACTTACCTCAGGTTGCATCAGTACCTTGTGCATATGCTCTTTTATGTGGTCTTGCTATGAATCGGGAATTGTACTAGATCATGTGGGCACAGGAGTAGGTACTGTGAAAGACAAGGCTCTGTCCTCTATGAAGCTTCTGGACTGTAGTCAATGAGGATACTGAGAAGTTAATTATAAACATTATAGCAGAGAGCACATCACATTTTGATTCTGTTTCCAGAAATCTCAGATCTAAATCTGTGGCAAGTGTGTAAGCCATTAGTGATTGCATATTTAGCTATATTCTTGATTCCGCTTCATAGTCCCACCCTGTTTTGACTTTTTCCTTTCATTTTTATTTCTAAATTAAGCCATCTTATAAGCTGTCTTAAATGCTGCCTGGAACAAAACAAGCTATGCATTTAAAAATAAATACATAGAAACTCAGCGAAAGCCACTCAGCAGCTTTTGTTCCCTTGGATGGATAAATGAGGACAGGATGCTATACTTCCTCTGCTGAAAGCTCTACCCAGCACTGGCTGGAAGCTAGTCTTGGAGACAGAAAATAAATCTGTTCATCTGAAGCATATGTTTGAGGTAAATAGTTGCTCTGCAGGTATGATGGTTTATCTTGTCAACTTGATGGGAATTAGAATCACCACGGAAGGATGCTTCTAAACATGTCTGTTACTAGATTAGGTTAATTGTGGTGGATAGTACCACCCATAGGGTGCATCCTGGACTGTATCCCAAGGAGAAAGGCAGTTGAGCACCGGTCTCCATCTTTGCATGTTGACCATGGATGCCATGTATCTTAGGGCTACATGAAACACCATGACCAAGGCAACTTGGGGAGAAAGGATTTATTCAGCTTACTCTTTCATATCATAATTCACCATCAAAGGAAATTAGGACAGAAAACTAAGCAGGGCAGGAACCTGAAGGCAAAAGCTTATACAGAAGCCACCGAGGGGTGCTGCTTACTGGCTAGCTCTTCTTGCTCAGCCTGCTTTCATACAGAGCCCAGAACCACCAGCTTGGGGGATGACACCACCCACAATGGGCTGGGTCTTCCTTCATAAATCAACAATCAAGAAAATGTCCTACAGACTTGCCTACAGTTCAATCTTATGGAAATATTTTCCCAGTTGAGGATCCCTCCTCTCTGGTGACTCTGGTTCATTGTTTCTCTTTGGGATTACATATCAGATATCCTGCATATCAGATTTATACATTATGATACATAAAAATTATAGTTATAAAGTAGCAACAAAATAAATTTATCATTGGGGGTCACCACAACATGAGGAAATGTCTTATGGAAATGATCACAGCATTATGAAGATTGACCATAGCTCTAGGTTGTATTAAGGTGACATAAAGAGTCAGTGTGTACCACAAGACCAGCCATGCCATGCTCCTGCTGCATGAGTTCCCCACCATCACCATGATGACCTGTACACTAGAACTGTGAATCTAATAAACCTTAGATGCTTTTAATGCTTCTTGTCATTTATTTGGTTACAGAAGCCAAAGGTGTAACTGACACAGAACATATTCACTCAATGCTCCACATGCAATTCACAATGCGTTTTCTTATCATTTTCTTCCCTTTTCTGAAAAGTCACCCCTTCAGCCTTTGTATCAGAGTAACAATAACTGTGGTAACTAAGAGATTCCCCAAACATACAATGGCCCAGGAATAATAGGAGTTTATCTCTGGTCTGTGCAGCAGTGAAGCAAAGTTGTCCTGATTGGGGTTTGTCTTGGTTCATTTGGGGACTCGGAGCCCAGACTCTGCCATCTCTTAAGGTCTTGCCACTGTCTGCATCAAGTCTATAGAGAAGGGAAGGAATAAAAATACAACTTTTTTCAAAGCCTCGGTCTGGTCATGAATATATTTCTTTGCTTCTACATTTTGAGGGAAAACTGATTTTTGTGGTCACACATATCGGTAAAGGATTGGGGGAGGCTTGATAAAGTCGGGTCAGCATGATAAACCACTTTCCAGGGACAACACTCTCAACCTCATGAAAATAAGCACATCTATCTGCCATACATTTTAAGTGTATAAGGTGTCCGTTTTATATATTAGAAAAAAGAGCTAAAGTGAGCCTGGAAATTATAAACCAGAGTGAGTAAGCCCTTAAAATGAGCAGGTCTCTCCTACCAAATACTACAAATCAAATTCAGATGACATGGAATTGCCTTGCCTGGGCCATAGGGAGGTTACACCCTATTGCTTATGCTATGGCTGAATAAAATGGATAGCACACACATGTGTTCTACACAGTGCCCTGCATAAGATGGAATGCCTTTGTTTGCTCTGCTTCGATGATGAGGCTGCCACCCTGCTTCCACCTGTGTTCCTGTCCCAAATGTCTCTCCAGTTTTTCCTGACCTATGCTCCCTCTTGACTTGAAACATCTCACATTCCTCTTTTTCTACACCTCATGGATTCTGTCCCTCTAGTGACTTCCTGTTCCCTTTCTCCTCATGTGAAGATCCTATTTCATCATCATTAGTCACCCCTGCCTTCTCTAAGAAAACCACTGTGATATTCCCAGGAAGAAACATTATCCCACCTGTCACTCATTCTGCAATATGACTTCATGGTCTACTCCTCCGTTGCCTCTAACAGGTTGTAAACTTCATGGTGCAAGGGACTATTCTCACTGAAAATCATTTGGATGGGCCCTTCACAAACACCATCTGCTTCTCATTTAGGGCTGAATGCATTTGGGTATTGCTGGTCAGCTCAGCTGTTTATTTTCTGGGGCATAAATTGGTCGGCTGTGACTTGATATACCAGCTGCTAGCTAAATGGACCCTCCTCTGCAGTCATTAGAAGGCTGGATAGGAGTGGGTGCACCTAGCCCCTATGTTCTAGCTCAATGTTTCTCTTGGTGTATTGCACCTAGGAAGTATGAGGGGAGCTTGTTAAATTC
The DNA here is from genome assembly GCA_033318265.1 of Phyllotis vaccarum. Taxonomy (NCBI): domain Eukaryota; kingdom Metazoa; phylum Chordata; class Mammalia; order Rodentia; family Cricetidae; genus Phyllotis; species Phyllotis vaccarum. The sequence continues at coordinate 32,979,872 of JARWLC010000001.1, read as the reverse complement.
AGACTGATTTGGAAGCTTCTGAGGTAGGAGCAAAAGTGTATTTACAATGAGTCCCCCCCACCACCACCCGCAGGTGCTGCAGACCACATGTCCCACAGCAAGGACCTCATGGTTTTTGAAGGGTGCACTTCACCACAATTCACATATTGTTCTTTGTATGTGACCCACTCTGTTGTTCTGATGATAGTTTATAATCCCAGCTGCTTTTACTAGAGATGTTTGCATTAAAAAGGGGGATTCAGTCCATCTGGTTTTTGTTTCATTATCCTTCTGTGATATTCAATAGACTATGAGAATAACAACAATTTCAATAATGGGCATGATTTATTAATAACTTAGTACTAGATAGAATGTGTCAGTTCTTTCTCTGCTCCTAGTGGCATTATGATACGCATTCCCATTTTACTTAGAATGAGCCTGCATTTAAGAAGCGTAAGAACATTTCTAAGAAATAGATAGTGGGTTCAGAGCTAAGCTTTGAACATACCTGTGTGATTTGGAATATTGAGTATTTGCTGCCCCTTGCCTCAGTCATTCTTCCTGTCTTGTTCTTATGATCTATTCCATTACATAGTCTCTCTCTCTCCCTCCCTTTTTCCCTCTACATTTCTCATTCTCTCTTCCTTCTCTCTCTGCCCCCCCCATCTCTTTCACAGATACTAACCTCAACCCTGCTCCAGTAAACACAGACTTAGACAGATGCTTTGGATGTTTCCACCAGATGCCTTGTGTCAAGGTAGAATAAATATCTGTGTAGATAATAATTCTCCACCAGATGCCATGCATCTTCTCTGCACAATTTGACTGCAAATGTAATCATCTCCTACCAGCTTCATGGACTTTCCTTACCTTTGTTCACCAAGGTTCAAAGGCCTGTTGGTCATGTTACCCAGAACAATTGTCTCCTGGGCTCATCCCATCATCCTTGAACCTCCATACTGTAAAACACACCTGAAGTACCTTTTCCCTGGAGATCTTTCCTACATGGTGGGTGTTAGTCAACATTAAACCATCTCTCCTTGAGAATAAAGGTTTAACTTTCTCACATGTTAACTTTGAAGTCTTGAATAGGAAATAATGAAGCTCCAGGGTGGGTTTCATGTTTGTTTTGCTAATCAGCCTTGTGTGATTTTAAATTAAGATGACGATGCTAACAGCAAAATGAGAACAGCCTAAGTGTAACTGAATATCATCCCAATCCAAAGATGGAAAAGCTACCAAATTCAAAGCTTTTGGAATGATGTCATGTTGCCATATTTGGAAAATACCATACCTGGTTTCATGTGATGTTATAATAAAAGCACAAAGTAATTAAATATTATGCAAATTTACCTCAGGTGATATGTATAACAAATTAAATGAAAGAACCTGTATTCATACTTGAATCCTGTTCCCAAAATATGCCATTAGTACATGCAAAATTTTCCAAAATTTGATAATATGTGAAATTCAAAATTCTCCAGTATTTTGTGTAAAGATATCAACTTAAAAAAACTCTTACATTTTTGTGTGTATGCTTATCAGCAACGCACTTATTAAAAGATTTTCATTTATTCATTATGTGTGTTTGTCCAGTGTGTATGCCTGTGAGTGTGTGGAGGCCAAAAGAGGGTATCAGATACCCCCAAATTGAAGTTATATGGTTTTGTAGAAGGCAGGCTTGTTATCTGGGTGCTAAGGCATGAACTCATGACTGTGTGGAAGGAACTCCCAACTGCGAAGCCATTTCCCAGCCAGGCAATGCATTTTCACATATGTATATATGTTGTTGTTAGTGTCTTACAATGAGCCAGAGAAGTTACCTGGGAAGACATTAATGGAACACCTGTGCAGATGTAATTCATGTTCAGATCCACTGAAGCTCCAGACTCTGAAAATAGCTCATTGGTAATAACTGAGTCTGGATTCCGGCTTTGCAATTTATAGGTTAAGATAAGTTTGGTTTATTGTTTACTTCTCCAAAATCAACTTCTTCATCTCCCCAAATGGGGCAAATCATACATAATTATCTACCTGGATGAAATAAATATAAGAAAAGTATCTTAAAAATCAGTGCAATATTACAGCAGGCAGTGTAGTCATTATGATGGCAGGAGGCTTCCTGCCATTGGGCATTCAATCCCAAGTAAAGGAAGGGCTAGAGAGAGCATCACTATTGTTCACTGCACTGTAAAACTTCAATGCTTAAGACTTTAATCTCTGATGTTTCAGAGCATATGCTTTGTAGACACAATCCTTATGGCCGTACCAAACCTCTGGCTTGGTGTTAAAATAAGTATCTGCTCTAAATCCCAGCCTTTTAAAGGAGATTTTGAGTCAGTAACATGCCCTACCCCCAATATGAGAATGGGGATTAAACCTGGATGTGTGTGTGTGTGTGTGTGTGTGTGTGTGTGTGTGTGTGTGTGTGTGTGTGTGTGTGTGTGTGTGTTGCAAGCATCTTCAATGTCTACACAATCTTTTTTAGACCCAAATTTGTCTGCCTCCTGAGCCTCATCCTGCCATGCCTCAGATGGATGGAATGGATATGTGCACTTTGGTTACTCCATTCTCTGTCTTCTCCAGGCTCAACACTCATATTTCTCTGGAGTCTCTTCCTAGCATACATACCTTCAAAAGCTATGCTTCATTGAGTCATTTATCCTATTGTTTCCCAATCTGCCTGGTTGCTTACATTTGACACACCCTTCTCTTGCTCTCTGACTTGTTGAAATTCCCTTTAGTTTTTACCACTGAGATCAAGAATTTTCTCCTTCTTGAAGCACTTACTCCTTAGAGCTCCCTATGGAAATCAGCCTAGCACTTCTTGTCATGGACCCTAGAAAGCTTTTATTTGACCTATTTGCATATCTTAATATCTTTGAATAAAGGATTCTTAAAACAGAGCCATGCCTTGCTTAACTCTGTGATCTAGCCCAGTGCTTGGGGTAGAGTAAGTCACTTAAATTAGTTGCTAGATAAATTTTTAAATGATCTCCAATAATAGAAGAGGAACCAGGAACATCATTTGGAGACATTTCCATGTACAGTGTTACAATATCAACTAACCAGGCCAAGAGACACATAAATGCATTAAGGACAGCGTAAAAATACATCAATCACATAAAAAAAAAAAAAAAAAAAAAAAAAAAAAAAAAAAAAAAAAAAAAAAAAAAAAAAAAAAAAAAAAAAAAACAGATAAAGAAGAAATGGGCTGCTTTTCTCTGGCACACTGTGGGTCAGTTGATGGGTGCTGTTCACCCCTTTTATTCCAGCTTCACACCTATTATAAATAAATCCATGAGCTAACAGTTCCTGGCAGTCAGAGTATCAATGGAATAGAATACTGCAAGTTTCAAAGTTATTTCCACCTGATTTGGAAAATGAGGCAGAGTTCTGACGTCCAAATAGGGCTTTCTATTTTCTTCATCCAAGTTTAAAAGGGTCACATACCTTGTAGGTATTTGAGTCTGTAGAGCACATGAATTTACCCAGCCGGGATATGGAAGCTGGATTCTGCTCATCTCAGAAGGGCCTGTCCCCACTTGCGGATACTCAAGAAAGAGTATTCTCTGAGGCTGCAGAAGCTAAGAGTATCATTGTCCATTACCCAAAGCATAAATATGGAGGAGAACAAGAAAGGCTCTGTATTAGTTACTTGGCTCATTGTTGTGAGAAAATGCCTGACAGATACAATTAAAGAAAGAACGAGTTTATTTTGGCTTGTGGCTTAAAAGGGAAATTGTCTATTATATTGAGATGGCATAGAGGCAGGGTCAGAAAGCTGGTCATGCTGCATTTGCAGTGAGGAGCAAAGAGAGAGATGGATAGTGGCTTCTTCCTCCCCTCTTTTTCCCTTTCTTTTTCTTTTCTTTCCTTCCTTCCTTCATTCCTTTCTTCTTCTTGTTTTTCAGGACAGGGTTTCTCTGTGTAGAGTTGGCTGTCCTGGAACTTCTCCTGTAGACTAGGCTGGTTCAAACTTAGAGATCCACCTACCTCTGCACCCTCAGTGCTGGGATTAAAAGTATGAGACCCCCCACTGCCTGGTTTTTCCCCTTTCTTAATCTGTCTGAAACATCAACCCAGGGGGTAGTGCTACCCATACTCAGGCTGAGTCTTGCTTCCTCATTTGAACCTCTCTGAAAATACCTTTAGAGAAATGTCCAGAAGTGTGTCTCCTAGGTGATTCCAAATCCAGTTAAGTTGGCTATGAAGATTAGTCATCATAGGCTACTATATCTTACTGACAAAATATGACAAAAAATCAAATTTTTACTATTTGAGTTTTGATGACTACAGAGCTAAGAGCAACTCACTTATTTTGTCAAAATCACCTTAGGAAATAACTGAGGGATCAAAAGATATGCCATTTTATTTTAAAGGACACGATAAAGTAATTTACTGGAAAAATTTGGGGAGCAGATTTTTTTCAATGAATTAATTGACTAATTTTCACCTGTTTGTTTGGGATGATGCTAATCTACCACTAGAAGAGGCGAACTTTAACCATCCCTATGAGCTTTATGAAGCCACTTAATTCAATACATATTTATTATGCACTTATTCTGCAGCCAGCACTGTAGTTATAAGTGCAGATGATTTGGAAATGAACAAGCACCGAAGTCAGCTATTTCAAACACAGAAGCAGTTGATGAAGGTGAATTGTTTGTGTGTTGCCTGTGTTAGTTGCTCCCTTGGGTGGAGAATATAAAATGGTGAAGACTCAGAAGAAAGTATTAGTGAGATATTGTCTACATTGAGTTGGCCTTGGGGCATGTCTGTGGGAGATTATCTTAATTAAGTTAGTTGTTGTGGGAAGACCCAACCCCCTGAGGGTGGTACCATTTCCTAAGCAGGGGTGCATTGTTCTGAATTATATCATAGTGGAGAATTGAGTTGAACACAAGCGAGGAAGTGAGTAGGGATGGATACGATCATTTCTCTTTGCTTTCGAGAGTAGATGTGGTGTGACTAGTCAGCCTCCTGCTGTGCCTCCCCCTGAAACTGTGGCTAAAATGATCTTCCTCTTTCCATGTGTATGTATCTCAGCAAGGGAAAGGAAGCTCAGACATAGACTCAGCCCTGGAGGCACAGACAGAGCACACACTCAAGGAATAAGTTAAATAAGAACAAGTTACAAGTGTTGTGACAAAAACAAATTGGGCTGCAGGAAGGAATAAAGAGCCTGGCTATGGATTGGGAAGTCCAGAAAGGTCTGTGATAAGGTGATAAGTAGGCAATTCTGAAAGCTGGGAAGAATGAATTCATTCTAAGAGTAGCAGAGTTGTTTTTGTTTGTTTGTTTTTTTTTTTTGTTTTTTTTTGTTTTTTTTTTTTTTTTTTTTTTTTTAAAAAAAAAAAAAAAAAAAAAAGAAACCCAGAACCCAGAGCTGAGTCAGGAGTGTGTGCAGACCAGGGCTGGAGGCCACTGAGCCTGTAACTGACTGAAAAGGAGCATTCTAACTGTTCCTGTGCCCTTCAAGCAGGACCACTCTAATCATTCTGTTTGATTTGAACCGTTGCTACTGCAATGCATCACTATTGGCTTACCAGCTGAGTGCAACACGTTTATTATCTTACAGGTTTGGGGATCATTTAAAATGAGTGCCACTGTGTTTAAGCTAAATATCTGTTGGTTTAAAGGTGCCAGCAAATACTTGGTTTAAGTTGGTGTCCCTCTTAATCTGTGGGGCTCTGGGAGAAGAATCCACATCTAGCCTTTTTCTGCTCTGATGTAAGCCTCTATTTCTTGGTTTCTGACTCCTTCCTCCAGCCTTAAAACCCGCATCTGTCACCATGACACCTTCTCTGTAGTCACATATCACCTGGTCACCCTACTAGCAGGCCACTTGGCATGTAATTCGATACCACATGGGTAATCCAGGATAACCCCTTACTTCAAAATTATTAATCATAGCTATAATGACACTTTCTTATATAAGTAACAGTCATAGGATCCAAAAATTATAACAAAGATGTCGTGGTAGAATAGTGGGGAGGGAGACCTTTATTCATCCCGCCATATACTGATACCAGCTGTGGCTTTTGCAAATGAAAACATCTGTACTTGTTTTTATTCACTGCTGTGGGCAGTACCCCCCTTTAATGGGTCTGCACTTTGCAGTTTTGCTGTGTGCCCTGTAATTCTATAATCCAAGGCACAAAATTCATGTATAGTTCACAGGAACTGAGGAGACTAAGCTGCCTTATAGACCTGTAAGAAAAGGGAAGTGGAATCGGTGGACAAATGCTATCCTGTGTTTGTCTGAGGATGGAGAATTCTAAGTCAGTATATGCTTAGCATGCAAAGGAAATTGAGCCTTGGGTTTCCTGGCAGCACTGGGTTAGGTAATGTACTCTTCTATTGATTTTTCATCATTTTCTATTTCATTCACCCTGGTCCCTACACCTACTTGTCCTATAGTAACATCCTCTGAATAATCAACCTTTTGTTGAGTCCCAGCTTCAGGTTCTGCTTTTTGAGAGCTCTGGTAATTCTCCTAGAAAGCAAATCCTTAGGGGTCACTTTCTATGCTATCAGGTGGAGTGTGGATGATGCATAGCAGGCACAGAACCAAAATTACTAAATGGTTCAGCAGGGATGAGTGAGTTCAAATGAAAATGAACCATTACATTGTGGTTATGTATTAGTGCTAATGCTAAATGCCCCAGGGCAATGGCAGCCGTAAGGGTTGAGAGACTAACTGCTTTGGAAGCTTTAAAAATTAAAATGAGTTAGACATGGTGGAGCATATTCAGAAATCTGAATTAAGAGGATCTTTGTGAGTTTTAGGGCGGCCAGGGCTACTAAATTTATTGAAAGCTTGGCCTCTCTAAAGATGATTGTCTCAGAACAAAACAAAACAAAAGACAAAATTAAAAGTCAAGCCATAATGAAAAACAACAACAACAAAAAAACAGTGGTAGTCCCAGATCACTTGTGAACTCATGGCCCAGTGTTTAATCAAAAAGCTCATCACATGTCTTGGAAATGCTTTGCTTGTGAAATACCCAAGATTCAATCGTAAGAATAGCACAGATGTCAGTGTGACTCAGAACACAACCTCAACAATTTTTATATGTCACACTTGGGGCCCAATTAGAAAAAAAAAATTCCTGAGGCCTGGGATAGAAAACAACACTGGACTTTGTTACCACCTTAGAGCCTCAGGATTCCCTGCATCTTTTAGGATGGCAGAAATAGCATACTTCTCTGTTGTGGAAGGAAGGAGCTGTCTCTGTATGGAATCCTATGCAGGGGCTTTGTTAGAGGCAGGTGGCTTGGAACATGATTGCTGTCCCTTTGGAGATCCATGTCATTTCTCTTTGTTAGCTTTATACCAATACAGTCAGGCTGTTGAGCATTCCACAGGGAGTTCAGAGCCTTGGAGTCTAATTGCAGCAGCATGGTTCAGTGACTGTAGAATTGCAGCTTCTGGATGATATGTAGTTCTGGAATCGGAGCAACAGAGGAGCATGGTCTTGATGTGTTAGGCTAAGGAACATAAAACACCAAGCTAGACAGAAGCAAACATATTAATGCAGGGACATCTCCTGGGATGCCAGATGTACTGGCAAGCAAGGATGCGGTGGATCTAATCTCACCCTTCTCTCTTCTGTGACTGGAGATAATGATAGCATCATAGATGAAGATGCTCAATGAACTATAGCAGGGATGATGGTGTGGGAGGAGAGAGAGGAAAAAGTGAGGGGGGGGAAGACATTAGAGAGAATAACTTAGAATGAGACCATTGAGCATACTAAACAACTATGTCCTTTAGGAATGTGGATGCGGCATGCTTTTCATTTAGTATGAAAAGAACAGACAATGTACTGTATAGGGTAGAGTGAAGACTACCAGGTTCAGTGACATTTATGTGACAGTATTGATACTGTGAATTGTGCCCTGGACTTGAGCAGGATATATTCTAAAGGAATCACAGTAAGCTTTCAGGTTCAGCTACTAGGGTCAGGGGGCCAGAGTGCCAATAGAGATTTCAGACTTACATCATTTAAGCAATGACCATGGTGTTTCATGTTCCAAAGGGCGACAGTGATATGAAGTCCACTTATAGGGAACAATATGATCTGAATTACAGGAAAAATATTCAAGGACTGAAGTTACACACTGTGTTGAGAAACCTATGATCTGTCCCTTGTTCTTGGATCTGAGACATTTCTCTGGCACTATGTCCATTTGAAGGGGAGAATGTAGTCACATTTTCCTCCATGTGTTCCCAGAAAATTGACATTGACAAGGAAGCTGAATCTTTCAGATGCCTTCTCTCTATCTGAAGAGAAGAAAAACAGTCTATCTGGGACCAGTGGACTGTTGCCATGTTATACCCTATTCATGGGGGCTGCTAAGAGAGAGTAGCATCTTCCTGCCAACAGTCAGGCAGTCGTATACTTGCCTATTTCCACTGGGTGTTTGAAAGCCAATGTCAAGGTATGCAGACAACCTTACCTTAACTCTCAGGAGATCTATTCCCAGACTCCTAGTGTGAAACTTAGGAAACAGTGTGGGGAATAGACTCTTCATATACTGATTTGTCCTTCATAGAATTAAAAACACTTAATGCCTATTCTATCTTTTAAAAATATTGTTCACATAGTATGAGTGTAATGTTCGTAGTTTGAGTATGACAAAGCTGGTACACATTTCTTTTTCTTTCCTCATTATTTCATAGACAGAAGACTCAGTCTTAATGTACATTTCGCTACTTCAACAAAATTTCTTTATTGGAACAAGAAATCTCACTTTTGTGCATAAGGAAAGGCTTCACAGATTCTCTTAGATGTATATCAATCATAGGCATCACTACTTTTGTAACCAAGGTCATTGTGAAGTAAAGTGTCACTTGAATACAATAATTATAGCCTTCTGAAAAGACCATGGGAGGCTAATAGGTGGATAGCATATGTAGCACCAGTCCATGTAACTACATGGTGATTCCTTTACTTGGAAGGTTGGAGAGTAGACACCACAAAATTACATCATCTGACTCTGATTGTGTGTCATTTAATAGTTATGAATTGTTAAATTTTGAATGTTGTTCATTTAATATTTTTTAAGCCTAGTGACCATGTTTTCACTAAGAGTATAGAAAGTGAAGCCATGGAAGAAGAGATAGGTCAAAATATATTTATAACTAGAGACAGACTGTTAGTCTTCCTGATGGATTAAGAGTAGAGTATGTACTGGCAGACCTGTGGATGAATCTCACAGAGAGAGACTTGTAGCAGGTGCCAAAAAAAATGAGGCTCTTTCTATTTCTGTATGATGCCATATGTAACTGAACGAGAGAGGATCCTGATAGCTATGTGGCTAAAAGTTCTTTGTGAATGCCATTGTCTCTTTTCAGCCACCCCACTGCCCTTGCCAACATTGTAGAGTAGGTGGTGATCTATTTAGAACAGAGTTGTCTGAACTGTACTTTGCTGTTTTTATTATTTTTTTTGATCTAGAATAACTCAGGACATATAGATATTCAACAAGTCTGTGGGGGAAATGGTGTTTGTGTGTCTGATTTTTTTAAATTACATTAGATTTCTAGAAACATATCAGATATTGAATTACTTTAGAGTATCAATTTTATTTTGATAAATTTATTTAAATGCATTATGTGACCATGTCTGATCTAGATGTTCAGGATAATATCTGAACAACTAGGAAGCTAAACTGTTAAATTTCCCTGGCTTTTTGTCTGTATTCCAGACAGGTAGTGAAATGTTAGTATGTGTTTACTAGGCTACTGAAATCTAAAAGGCCTGTCACATCTAGTACACCTCCTTCTGTTCTGATTTGTGCTCCAACCAGAAAAACTAGCATTCCTTTATTTCTCTGATTTTTTTTATATTTTCTAGTTTGATAGGTATAAAATTGCAACTCTGTTGTCTATAAAGTTGAAAATTTATTAAATAATACACAGAGTATTATTAATTTCCAATTGGGGATTAATCTGTTTGGAAAAAAATAACTTTAAATAAAAATATTAAACAGCAGCATGAAGAATTTACTATCTATATTTTGGTTGGTTTTATTACTGCCCTTTAGATTTTGCAGGCTTTTCCATTCCATAGATGGTTATTTCTATTTTTAAGACAGGATATCCTTCACTGTCATAATTTGTGGCTGCTTCTGTTGCTTTTATGCTGAGATATTCTGTCTCCCTTTGTAGAGCAATAAATTCTGCCAAGTTTGCACCTAGTTTCTCCACATTCCCCAGTCATTAATCTAAACAGGAATTGTTTTGCTGTGTGGTGGTAAAATCTAATCATAAATATATATTTTTTAAAAAAACCCATTTTTATATCATGTCTTAAATAATCCACTGCTTAAATGATCCAAAGATGCTTACTTGCTACCCATCCTTTAGAGATGTCAATTCTTGGATGTATAGGACGGTTTGTGTCATTTGATAGATGAGAATTAGTCACATGAAAATTGACTTAAAATAATCTCTTAAGTTATAATTAATATACTATAAAACTTTTTTATTTGTGTGTATGCATATATGAATATATTTATATAAATGTTCATGTGTGTATAGGTGTATATGTGTATGTATGTATGCATTTGTATAAGCAAGAGGACAATCTTGAGTGTTGGTCCTTAAATGCCCTCCTCTTTATTTTGAGACAGTATCTCTCCCTGGCCTGAGGCTAACCACATAGTCCAGTCCAGCTGATCAGCAAGCCCCTGTCTGTACTTGCCTAAATCTAGGGTCAAAAGCATTCACTATTACATCTGATTATTTCTTTATTTGGGGTCTTGAGAATGGACTCAGGTGAGGACTTCACTCATTATACCAACTCCTCAGACATAAAGCCATACTTTAGAAATGTACAAGGGAGTCTCTTGTATTGTGCCTCTGCCACTTTGTAGTTGAGAGCATTTTCATCATGGCTCCAAAGAAGTTCTGTCCCCATGAGCAGCTTTGCCTGCTCCCCCCCTCTCCCATTCTTGAGAGTTGCTAGTTTTCTCTTTCTGCCTAAGGACTTGCACCTTCTGAAATCATACAGCACATGCCTTCTCTCTCAGAATTCTCTCACTTGACAATAGCACTTGGGGTTCATATGTATTGAAAAAAGTACTGCTTTCTTTTCCTTTCTTAGCATGCCCCCCCCCCCCGCCCTCTGTCTCTGAAGTGGTCTGACTCTGCAGCCTAGGCTGACCTGAAATTCATTCTAATAGTTCAGAATGGCCTCAGACTCCTGGCAGTCCTCCTACCTCCAACTCTTATGTTCTGGAACCATAAGCATGAGTTTACCATATCTGGCAACCTCATTTACTTTTATTGCCAGATAATATTCATCCTGTGAATTCATCTCATTTTGCCCATCTATTTATCAGCTAATGGGTGTTTGAGTTGTTTCTCTTGGGCTATTATGAATAATGGGGCTATTATATTAGAGTACTAAGCTTAGTGGACAGAGTGTTCTGTTTCTGTTTGGTAATATACCTAGGCATGAGTGTTTAGCTCACTGAAGCCTGCACTTTATACACTTACATTCCCACCTGCAATGTGCAAGGGCTAATCATTATTTTCAAGTCTTCTGGGGCCAGTATTGCAGCTCAAAGAGTAAAGGTACTTACTTGTTCCTAAGCCAGACCACCTAAGTTTGATCCCCAGAACCCTCAGGTGGAAGGAGAAACTTTGCTCCTGAAAGTGGGACTCTGACCTCTGTGTGTGTGCTGCGATGCACATGTTTGTACTCATATACGCATACTACATAAATATAAAATAAAAATTCTTCTGTATATCTAAATAGCATCTTTAAAAGTTTTATTTTTCCTACAATTAATCATTTTGGCATTGTTTATGATATTTCAAAATATTACTGTGCTCTTGATATTTATTAAATGAAAATATTTTTAGCTTATAGTTGAAAATTAAGCATTCAATGTTTTCATTTTTTACTTATTTGATATGTAATTTGGACACTATTCTTTTCCCTCATTTTTAATATTTAAATCACTTTGAATTATTTTGCCTTTGAATCAAAGAATTGACAGGATATCTTTACTTTCCAGGGGTGGTTTCATATGAAGTAATTTAGAGGTTTGTTTCACATAATTATGTGGAACAAAAATGTATGGTACAGTGGCAGACCGTCATAAGGCCACCAATAAAAGTGAAGCCTTGTGGTGATAGAGTTTACATTTAATAAAATCAGCTTAAAATATCAAAAAACAGAACCACCCACAGTCAGGCCCTGAGGGTCAGAGAGTGGTGACTCATGCCTTTAATTCCACCACTTGCGAGGACAAAGTGGGGACTCATGCCCTCTCTGACCTCATGCCTTGACTGTGGGTGATTCTGTTCTCTGATATTCTAGGCTGATTTTATTAAATATGCAATATATTATCACAGACCCTTCATATCCCTCTAGACTCTTATGAATAAACTAATTGGGTTCTTCTGAAATGCATAGTTTTTATTACTCTTGTAATTCTTAAGGCAAGTAGGCATATTTCTAAGTGTTTTCTTGAATTCCTGTTCCCTCAGTTCGGGGCGTGTTTCTGAACTGAAGACTCAGGGAGGCTTTGCTTTGTGCTACACATTCCCTTCTCCTCTTCCTTTAGCATCCTAGGACCGGTCTTTCTCTTGACACCTGAAGTTATCACTGTTGCTGATTTAACACTTGTCTTATATATGTGCTGCCTTTTATTATTCTGATTTATTGTCCCTGTCTGTGTGTATTCTGAGGCTAAATCTATGGCTTGTTCTCCACACTGCTGAATTTCTTGCGCTGTGATTCCACTTGCTGTCCTGCAAGTCTGCTTAATTGTAGCTCCAGGGCCACTGCAAATTTTATTGATTAGAGTTTATTTTTTTCTTTTCTGAAAAGCTTTATAGTGCCATTTTATTTATTTATTTGGAGTTTTACTTTGTATATTGTTGATTAAACCAAAGCAACAAGAAGCAGTTAGCTTCTGCTGCACGGACTATCAGATGATGGAAAACTTAGACTTATCACAAGACACATATTGTCTCTCACTGTTCTGTGAGTTGCTTGGGTGGAACTTTGGATCTAGCAAGGTTTGGCTGGTTTAAGTGACCCAAGTTGAACAGCAGCCAGGAACGCCTGGGAGCCCAAGTAAGATGACATACAGTTTCCCATCCTTAGTTGTGTTTGTCCAAAGTCCTGCATACAGCATTCCCAAGGTTTTACGGAATAATAAGAGGGGAAAAGGCTCTTTTCTAGCCTAGGTTTGAGTCCCATTTGCTAAGACCCCTTGGTTAAAGATTAGCTCTGATTTTCTTGGGGGAAAGCAAAGGTGGAAACTAATATGTGATCATGTTTCCAACTCCATATGCCTAATTTTTTCATATTTCCTAGGATAAGTATCATTGAGATACTTTACCTTCAACACACTTATCTAGACCTTCCGTGGTCTTCTGGAGTATTCTTTCCATATTGGTTCTGGTGGTTTTGATTATTTTCTGATGAGAATCATGTTCCCAGGTTGTTATGTCTATCCTGTTTGCTTTAGCATGAGAAGGTGCTGCACAGCAGCCCCAAGATTCGATCTCTGCTTTTCTGGTTCTGCATCTGCCTGCCTGCAGCTCAACTTCCTTGACAAATGGAATTAGGACTTTAGGTATCACATGTGATTTCAATCAACTTTCACTTCAAGATAATACAAATTCCACAAGTTTACTTTAAATAGTTAACTGTCTCTTTGTACTACAAAGGAGTTTTGTAAATTTCCGTTTTCTTGTGTCTTTAAAAAGATTTAAAAACCTTTGAGAATTTGTATTGCCTCATAAAAGCCTCCTAGATGTCCTCCCATTCTTACCCTTCCAATTAGTGTCCTAAAAACAACAAACAAAAGTTGAGTCCAGTTTGTGTTACCCATATCCTCCAGGGTGATGGCTCTGGCAGTTTAAATGTAATTATTCCCATAATCTATATTGAGTGGCACTATTAGGAGATGTGGATTTGTTGGAGTGGGTATAGCCTTATTAGAGAAAGTGTGCCACTTTGGGGACAGGCTTTTTGCCCTCTTATCTACTACAATCTCTGAACCTCTGCTGAGTGATTTATGATATCTCATTTAGTCTGAGCACTTTCCACTCTATTATCTGTATCTTGACCAGTTGTATGTATCTGTGTTAACTGACACCTTCTTTAGAAAGAAACTTTTCTGATGAGGCTTGAGAGGTGCACTAATATGTGTGTATAGCAATAAGTCATAAGAAATTGCTTCAAATTATGTCTATTTATCATAATAATAGCAGTATATTCTCTTGTAGGGCAAATTACATGTCTACTCACAGGTTCTTACCTCTAATGACAGAGCCAAGTTTGTGTTCTGTCTTTTGGAGTGGACTTGAAATCAAACCAGAAGATGGTCTGTTATCCCTGTAACATCTATACTGCCATTGTACCAATGGGTGTGTCTTACAAGAACAGACATTATTGTAGCTTCCAAGGTTCATAGCAGGATAAGACTGGGGATTATTTTCTTCCTCAAGTAGTGTGTAACTCCAGCAGTATGTAAGTTATCCAGTAGCACTGAAAATTCCAAGTTAGTACCAGCTTATTTTTCTATTATCTATGACTGAACTACGCGATGCCTTCAGAAATATGATCTTACTGTGAAATACAGAATTCACCAAGAATAATGATAATAGACTATAATAGTTTGAGAGTCTATGTGACCTCAATAATTCTCACCTTAAATGAGAAAATTTTTTATTAAATCTGTTATTGACAAAACCCATAGACAATAAATATCCATAGCTGAAGTAGATATAGGCTACTATATAGGACCATCACAGAGATGTTGTGAGGCTGGGACAGGAAGTTCATAGTCCTGACAGGAAGAGAGCTCCCAACCCTTAGATGTGTCTTTACTAACTATAGAGAGATTTAAGTATCAGGAAGAGGGACTTTTTTCAAGTTATGTAATTCTGCTCTTTTAAAACAAAACTCTTGGCCAATATCTATTATTTTTAGTATTTCGTATATGGAAAGGAACCATTTTATTAACATTTACCACTGATAGCATTTTTGTGGAGACTAAGATACTTGTGTGAATATTTTATTCATGTGGTAGCTAAACACTTTTTCTTTGTGCATTGTCTAATAAACAAACATTTGATGCTCTTCTAAGCTCTCTTGATATAACTCTTCTAATATATTTAAGAAATACAGTTAATACAGTAATATTTTATGTGATTGTTAAATAAGCATCTATTGGATGCTCATATAAACAAGACCTTGTATGTACCTCCATGTTAATGTTTTGATGCTGTGACAAATACCTAACAGAAACAGTTTAAATGAAGCAAGATTCATATCATCTCACAGTTTCAGAATTGTTTTTTTCCATGGTCAACTGGACCCATTGCTTTGAGCGTGAGAGGAGGCAGGACTTGGATGTAGAAGAGACAGAAGGGAGGAAGAGAGGAGGTTAGGAGAGAGGAGAACGGGAGAGAGACAGAAGAAGAGGGAGAAGAGACTGAGTAGGGAGAAGGTCATCATCAAAGTCCCAGTCACCGCAGTCTATTTGCTTAAGCTAACTCCTGACTCTTCCCGTGGTCTAGGAACAAGCCGTCCCCACTCGAGACTGCAAAGGACGTTTATTTTGAATCCAGACCACCCTTGTTGAAGATATTTTGAGATTATGATAAAGCGGCGAAAAACAACCATAATGCGAATAATCAGCAGTGTTGCTTGGCAAGGGGCAGATACAAAACTTTCCCACCAGATCTTGTCTTCCAAGCCTGGGCAAGGTTAAGTTGTCTTAGCTGACATCAGAGCACAGTGTGAGAAATGCTGGAGTAGAAGAAAGATGAGGTGAACGTGAACAACGCAGAAAGAGCACGGTTGAATTCTAATCTGGCTTCTTCTGCTTACTCATTCTGTGTCCTGCTTCAAAGCTGACACCCAGTGTCTGCTTAAGATGTATCTTTTGAACTAGCTGTGTTGTGCACCATCTTCTTTGCTATCATGTCCAAGAAAAACAAGCCTGTCATAAACTTAGTGGCTGTTAGAGAAAATAGAGGCCAAAATGTACTTTGATTTACATTTGTGGGTCAAAAGTTCCCAGTCCTTTCTGTAATTACTGCAAGTTGATGCTATGGCTGTATTTTGGTTAGAGCAATAAATAATAGAGAATTTCTAGTATAAATCGGTGTCAAGTAAGCTTAATTTAGTGCCCAAGCCTGCATTATGGTCCATGACAATGTTTTTATATGGACATGTCAATAGTATGTTTTGGGTGTATGTCATAGACCTGGTCCAAGGTGAGAAATTACTGGGCTAGAGTTCTAATCCTAGAATGCCTAAAGCATCAAATGAAACATATATATTATACTCCTTCCTCCAAGAATTTAAGGAGCATTGCAGAAGAAAGGGCAGAAAGATTGTAAGAGTCAGAGGTGATTGTTGACTACAAGGAAATTGTTATCCAGATAAAACAGGGCAGATGCACTTATGAACTTATTAAATTAGTGGCAGCATCTAGAGGAGAGAGGGACAAGAAGTCTCACCCCTAGCTGAAGAGTTATTGGCAACTGATGGCTGCTGGGAGAGGGAGAGTCAGGGTTGTTTTTTTTTTTTTTTTTTTTTTTTTTTTTTTTTTTTTTTTTTTTTTTTTTTTTTTTTTTATTGTTTTAGGGTATGATCCCCGGTAAATTGACTATATTCCAGTGAAAGGCCATGTATCCAAGAGTATGTGAGTAGCAAAAATTGGACATCAGCTTTTGTTTTTAAAGAAGGTGATATAAAGTTACATGGGTAGCAAAGAGGAGGTGGCTCTGGGAGGACTTTGGTAGAGAAAAGATAAATCTTATAAAAAGTATACATGTAAAAGTCTCAAAGAATTAATAAAATGGCAAAACAAAGAGGAGGCAAGATAATTTGGGGTTCAAGTTTATCCTAAACTGCATATCAAGTTCAAAGCTACTCTTGAATGTATGAGACCTTGTTGCAAAAAGAAAAAAATAAGATTGAAATAGTTTTGATGGGCCACGGAAACAACCATCTAACAATAGAGTTTATTGCCCAGGATGACGAATATTTTCTGTAGAGTCAAGTATAGAAGCTACAAGCTTGCCACATGGAGTTCATATTTCTTACTTTTAGGCTGTGATTTTATTTCTCTGTAAAAATGTCACCTAATCAACCAAGTAAGATTTGTTGAGTAACTGATTAAGCAATAAAGCAACTTCTACTGTTAGTGGTAACATACATTCTGGAAATATGAGCAAAGTTCTGTTGGCTATAGTTTAAGATTAAGATAAAATTTTTACAAGTGGCAATTGGAGTACATACAAACCTATAAGTTAAGTATATTACTTTGATCTCTTCAGAGTAAGGATATTCTGAGAATGTGAAGTATAAATATTTTAAGGTGTTGTTAGGATACAAACTGCTTCTGGCGGTTTCTGGTTATATGTGTACACTGTTCAATTCATGAATTTCACTTTTTATTCACAGATTTCAATATTTCTGTCTAGACATAAATATCGTACATGTTATTTGGAAGGGTATTACAGGTTGCTTAATCCAGTGATAATACATTTGTGGCTGTGTGTGTGTGTGTGTGTGTGTGTGTGTGTGTGTGTGTGTGTGTACTTGTGTATTCACTCGGCAGATATTGCTATTCAGATTCAGACTTCCAATACAATCTGTCTGATAATGGAAGCCATTATAAGGGATATAAATTAGTCATATAAAATGTTTAGCTATTCCTTAGTTTGTTAAATGCCATGTGAATATTAGTGATAGGAGCAGAATTCAATTCTAGGTGCCAATCTTCCTTTATATGGATAGTTTTTCTAAGCACATGATTTTAGGAAGTTGTGGACCAACAAGGGTAGCCTCTGTAGGAGGCGTTCTACTTTTCCAGTTGTGGTTTTTAATCTCTTTTATAATACAACTTCAAATAAATCACCTCATATTTCTAAGCCAGTCATGTATTTCACACCCATGAAGTTCAGGGTAATTATCTATCTCTGAGGGCTTTTGTGGGCATCAAAGGGGATAATGGATGTGAATGTGTCTTCCACATCTGAATGTAGGTGAATTAATGCTCCTTCAAAAAGTGTGGCTTCCTAGAATTTCAAGGCAGTCATTTTTTTTTCCAGGTAGTGGAGGATTTGTCCTTTTAAGCAGCAAGTATTTTATTATTTTAAGCATTTTAAGATTAAAGCCTTCCTGTAATGGGTTACACACTTTACTGATCTTTTAAGCAGAATACAATAAACATAATTTGATCTTCTGGATGACTCACTGGCATTAAGAAAATTAACTTTTATAAGACAATTCCTAGGTACTCAGTGAAGCATGAAGGAACATGGGGCCTCCCACTAACTGATTCTGAATGGCAATGGCTTTGCTACCTTCTTGTGTAACTTCTTAATGAATTTGCCCAGCTTTCTCTTCTATGGATAAATGGCATTTCTCTTCCTTTCATCCAGGTTCCTCTAAATTAAGCTCTCTCTCCTTAATTGCCTTTTCCTTTATTGCTGTGGATCAATGAAAGCAATTTAAAAAAGAATCAGATCATGTTCTAATGACGTTGATTTTGGGGGTGCTAACCATGGGTTAGAGTTAGAGTTTCTGCTAAGTGCTTGCTAAGTGTGTTCTTCCTTAGCCCATAACAGCACTGCGAAGCAGGTCAGAATTCTGAAATCACATTCAACTCTGCTCTTTAAAATATTTTTAATCAGTTTTGTCTGTGTATACAATGTATTGGGCTTATATTCAGTCCTGTCCCTCTTTTGTCCTTTTTCCAGTCCTGATGACTTCTTCCCAGTGGAGCTCTGGTCTAGTTCCTGTTTCCTTATTTGTTTTGAGGATGGTAGTATGTAGGTTTTATGAAGACAGCCACAGCTGTTGTGTATTTGTGACTACACTAGCATGTCACATTCAGTAGGCAGAATTTCACACACTTGTCCTGTCCTTTGGCTCTTACAATCCTTATTCTTTCTCTTCTGTGCTGTTCCCTGGGCCTTGAAAGAGTTGATAAAGATGTCTTGTTTAGGGCTGGCCACTCAACAGTCACTCTAAGCATGTGGCCAGTTGTGAGTCTTTGCATTAGCTCTTGGTTACTGTATAAAGAAGCTTCCCTAACTAAGGCTAAGAACATCGCTAGTCATGCCATAAACAGATATTTATGAGGCATTTTTGACAGCATGTTAATTTAGTGAAAATACCAGTAGTTAATGCCTCCTCAGGGCCTGTGAATTCTCTAACCTATAGGCTTTTGCTGTGCTACACATGTATTCTTTTCAGTGGACCTTGCCTCAAATACTAGTATCAAGTGGTTGGCTGTTCTCATAGGAGTTATGCCACTACTGTACCAACAGGTATGTCTTGCCTGGTAGGTCAGTGTTATAGAACTCAGAGTCATTAGTTAGACAATGATGATGTTTTTTCTCCACAGCCATCATAGCACCTTCTGCAACTATGGATGGTAGCCAGTAGGAGGAAGCTTCTACCTCAGTCTCACCTTGACTTTCCAGTGTCCTATATTCAAACTGTGGTATCTTGAGTGAGAAGGTTTTCATATGTGAATAACCAATGGCAATGACAATAGCCTATTTTATATTGAGAGGACTCCTTGGCTAACAACTCATAGGGTAACATATCCAATTTGAATTTTTAAAAAACTTATGGCTTCTGGGGACAGCATTATCATCAATACAGGGTAGCTATATTAAAATCCTTCCTTTTAATCATATTTTTAGTTATCTTATAAAGTAGTTTTCTATATTACTTTCCTAAACATCCTAAGTTTTCGTTGTCCCTGGTTCCCTACCAGCACCTTTCTTCCATCTCTATTTAAACATTTTCTTCTTTACTCCACATCACAGGCATTTTATTATTTATCCCACTCTAAAGATTCATCTCCACTCTTTGGCTTCTATCTCATAGTCCTGCTAGCTCTATTCTTATAAATATGAATGGAATTGAACCTTTTGGTATATCTACAGCTATCTCCTTTCCCAAGCCATCAATGTCACTTAACTGGCCACCTGCCATTCCTCTGGTCCTACAAACATCCACCTTCCAGTCAGCTATAAGTATAGAAGCCAAGAGGTCAAAAGCCACATATGTGAGTTCTTGTTATTTATGTTCTGCTCCAACCCCTATAATGACTTCAATTTGTTACTTTAGGCACAGCTCATGAGACTTCACGTAGCCTCCCCAGATGCTCTGTCCTAATTCCCCTAACCTGTTCTTTTGGGGCTTAATCAACATCAATTATTCTTGACTCTTTCCTGACCTTGAAATTGACTCCTTTTGATTAGACCTTAAGGGTCTTTAAAAAAAAAAAAAAAAAAACTGCTTCCCCACAATTTCACATAGCTTCCATATTGCCTTTACTAGTCTTTGTTACAAATTCATACTGAAACCTTACTGTGACGATGGTAATAGGAGATTGGATGAGGTGATAGTCATGAGTTTGGAATGCTCATGAATGGGGAATAATGACCTTACTTAAAAAGGCTCAAAGGAGACACTTTGCACATTTTTTTTTTTTTTGTGGAAGAACATAATTGAGTATGTAGTGAATCTGCACCAGAAAGTAGGTCTTCAGGAGACACCAGTGACTGACAGCATGACAGTGCACTCACAGCATCCAGAACTCTGAGTAGTTAATTTCTGCTCTTTGTAATCATCCACTCTAAGGCATTTGGTCATAGTTGCTGGAAAGATTATAGAACTTCAAACACTTCCCTTGACTGTCCCAGTTACAATTTTAGCTCCTTTGGCCCTCTCTCCTTCCTACCTTTCAGTGTTCTTCTTTGTGGTCTCTGCTTGTTTACAGTAGTGTCCCTGAGTGACTATGACAGTGTCCGGTACATGTTACACATTGAGTTCTTTGTCGAAGCTCTAAATGAATTTGCGCATACATGTACATACCACTGTAACAACTGCATAGAGGAAGAAAAGGAGGCTCCAGACAGAAGCTGAAGAGGTAGAAGTGAGATAAGAAGCAAAGTTCTAAAAGTTTTAAGATGCGTTTGAATTTTACCTAGAAGAGCAATGCTATGGAATGGCTTTTTTTTTTTTTTTTTTTCCAGAATGAAAAGAACAAGATACAGTGTTGGGAGTATTTTGATAGATCTTTCCTCCCGAAGCAATGTGAGGTTCATCTCTCCTTCTGACCTTTATTGTTGTCAAACATTCATCTGCTCAGCCTAATATCACTTCTCAGCAAGTGTCTGCTAGATCTGTCCTTTGTGCAGGTAAATGGAAGGTCACTGACCTCATGTTGTCCTTTACCTCACCTTCTCTGCGACAAGCTCTGATCTGAGACAAATTCAAAATCCTGCAGCATAATAAGTGAAAATGAGTTCTTTTTACAGGGATCTGTGGCAGTGTGGTTTTTTTGGTCCCAGGCGGCCAGAGGCCCAGATCCACAGACCTGCCGCACCAGACCCATAGCCACCCACCTCTGTTGCTCAGACCCCCAGAATTGACTCAGACTCTTATATTAACTTTATGCTGTTTGGCCTATGGCTCAGGCACATGGCTAGTTAGCTCTTACATCTTAAATCAACCCATTTCTATTAATCTGTCTGCCACGTGGCCTGTGGCTCACCTGTGTTCCTTATTGGGCAGCTTGCTGGATCTGCCTGACTCCGCCCTGCTTCTCCTACCTATGCTCTGATTTCTCCTCCTACTTCTTCTATGGTGCCTGTCATGGCCCAAAACAGCTCCTTTATTTAAAGATTGATATTCACAGCATACAGAAAGGCATTCCCACATCACTTCCCCCTTTCTGTCTAATCAAAACGGAAGGTTTCAATTTTAACATAGCAAAATTACATATAACAAAATAGCCATCAAGCAAGAATTACATTTATAATATCTAGTCTATTTGTATTTAGCAAAATTAAAGAAAATACTCTTATCATCTACCTTATCTTTATGAATCTAAAGTTTTATATCCAATATACCTTTCAAATGACTAAGAAAAACTGTACCTATAACTATCTAATCTTCAACTACATCAAAGACCACAGAAGGATATATTTACCCAAGTAAACCAGAAGTGCAAGCAACTTCTAAAATCTAGAAAGGACAGAGATGACACCTGTCTGCCTGGACAGTCACCCAAAGTTCCTTTATAAAGTTGGGGCATCCATCTTCAGCCTACAGGCTCAGAGTCTCTTTTCATTTCAGTGAAGCAGGAAATCTGCTCTTCCCATTCTGGCACAGTTCATCAGTTGTTTCTCCTCGAATCCTGAAGAATGTCTGACAGTTTTCTCTGTAAAGCAGGAACCTGAATGACCATCTCGGCTTGTTCTGCCAAAGTTCAGAGGTCATCTTTCTATGGAACCTGTATGTCTAGTTTAAACAACATACTGTCAAGCAGTCAATATAAGAACAGGTTCTTGTCCAGTGGCTAACCATTTTCACAAAAAGAGTAGACTCCATATGGAGTTTCTTTGATGCCCATTTTTTCTTGAAGTAAATTAGTGCTGCCAGGAGCAAATCTGTCTCACTGTCCAGAAAAGTCTAAGCTCTCAAAACATTATAAATGCCATATTCTGTAGGTCTTATAAGTGTTTGAAGATTACCTATCTAATTGAATTATGTCTTTGTATACCTAAAAATCTAATTAACATGCATTTCTTAATTATACATTACAATTTTAAATCAGTTACATAAGCATCCTACCTTAAACAAGAATAGAAAAATACATACAGCATAAATGAACTGACCTTAAGTTTGTATCAATAAACCAAAATCCATACCAATGTAAAGCATTTTGAGATTAACAGTTGATTTCCTGATCTAAGTAAATTCAATAATCTAACTTTTTTAAAAAAAATCATTGATATACCATATCCCCTTTTTCTTCTTAGAAAGAGATTAACTATGACCAATAACTAGTTATAATAAAAAAAATTTATAAACAATATTTTGGGAATTGGGGCATAGTTTTCCATTACTTCCTGCTGAGTACGGGGCATTGAAAAATCTCACGAGTTTTTAAGACTGGATCATAATCTGCAGCCCTGAAGCTGATATGGCCATCTCTTCCCATCAGAGTTTTTTTTTAGGGGGTCTTGGTTGATGAAATTATATTTGCCTAGAAGCAATCCACAGGTCCTCATTTTCTGTGGAAACAAAAGCAGAACTTTTCTAAAGCAATAAATCCTTAGACACAAAATTTAAAATCAAAATACCTTGAAAATATATATTCTTGTTTAACTTAGTAGCCTTTGCATTTTTAATCCATTGTCTTTCTGCAGTTAGCTCTTTAACAGTTAAAAATTTAAAAGAAAACACAATAATAACCAAAATCCAGATTTTGTGTCTATTTTTCATCTTTATGTGGCTTATTATATTTTTATTACTCTATTTCTCTTTTTAAAGAGTCTCTATCCTCTTTTTTTTCCCTCTGAAGCCTATGTACCTTTTAGATACATTGTAACCCGTAACCCTTTTACAGGTTTTTCTTTTCATCTGAATCTGTTTTATTGTGAATCTTTAATCATTTTCCAACTAGAAGAACTTTTTAAAATACTCTCACTCTCTTGCCACATAGTTTTTGCAGATAACAGCTGAATCAGTAAGTTTTCTTAAAGGGACCATGTGTCTGTTCATGGCCAGCAAACAGAACACACCCAAGAAAGTGCTGTTACTAAGAAACCGTCTTTGTTTCCTTTTGTTCAAAATAAACAGAAATCTAAAATCAATCGCATGCTACTGACTTTTCTGTAAGATTTCAGGAACCAGCCTGATTGTAGCTTACACGCCTGCCGCCAGTCCGCCGGCACCATTTTGAATGTGACCCGGATGCCATGCTTTCTTTGTACAATGACTTGTTTTGTATACACAATTTGGAAGCTATCTTAGCTCAGTTTCTGTGATCTAGAACCCTTTCTAATCTTTCTCAGGCTTTAAGTGGATAATCGCCCCACATTGGGCACCATCTGTGGTAGTGCGGGGGGGGGGGGGATTGGTCCCGGGTGGCCAAAGACATTCCCACATCAAGGAACCCTATAAATTCCAGCACAGCTTCACCCTGGGGGCTGCTGCAGGACATCTCTGGTGCCAGAGAATAGCCGAGTTGCTGATGTAGGTAAGTGATACAAGAAGATGTGAACCCAGGCCTTCTCAGAAATGCATTGGGTAATAACATTATTATTTTTGGTGAGTAACAGCAAGGCTCTTTCTAACTAGAAAAATAATTTTTTCTTTACAAAACACTTCTTTTTCATTACATGGATATTCACATAGGAGGCCTACCATGGGCCTTAAGACAAGTATATTGACACCAATATTACACACTACAGAAAGCTTCCCTCTGAACGAAGAACTGTATTTATCTGAATTCCTATAGCACTCCTAGCTACCAAATGACAGTGAGCTTTTTTTTTTTTTTTTTTTTTTTTTTTTTTTTTACCCCGTGTGTTGCTGAGGGCTAGCACTGGATTCTAGACATCTATTTGGGCCCAGAATAAACTACCTTGATGTCTGACACATGTTGTTGAAGTCATTTGCCAAGTATATGGCACAGTATTTTTAACTTGCCAGTATTGTTGTACATTCTTTCAGAAACCACGTAGAATGAGGAAGTGGTGTATCCAGGCATATCAAGGGTGTTAGTGTGATGCTGTCTCTTATAGGCTTAAGTAAAGATGTGTTGTGACTTTTGTACAGGGACTATCCATACCCAAAGACCTTCTTGGAAAAAAAAGCACTTGGAGCTTGTCAAGACCCTAATTTGTATGTTTAAAGACTCTGCACCCCCTAAAGCCATGCTCTTTACCTTGCAGTGGCTCTTGATAGGCATTTCCAATTCCAGAGACTCAGTGCGATTTGGTTCCTTTCCAAGCTGATTAGAGAAGTAAAAATAACTCATAGGCAGCACTTTCCCCAATGAATCCTGGGGAAATCCTTTAGAGATAAAGGTCCAGAGATCAGAAAGGTACCTTTTGAGTGTCTTCTTTTACACATTCAGCTCTATGTCCCCTAGGAAAGACCCTTGAAATTTACATCCTGACTTAGTGGTTACTACTGACATAGAATGTGAGTATGTGAGGTGGAAAAAAAATCCCTATAATTTTTCCAATCACAGAAATGGAAAGCCACTAGGAAAATAAATCATTTGTTATTTGTGAGTCTATGGGTTGATTTAAAAGGATCAACGAATCCTTTTGAAATATGCTGGAAAGTTTGCTCAGCACTTAAGACTGCATAGTGTTCATCCTAGTCCCCACATCAGGCAGAGGTTCACAAATCCTTACTGCTGTGCTGCCAAGAGAGCTAATGTACTGCCAAGAGAATTAATTTGGAGGCACCTGCACTCATGTGCACATGCACGCACACACACAAATAAAATAAGTACGATGTGCTGAATACTATTCTAGATAGCACCCTATCTGCAGTTAAATAGAGCATACTGTTCATACTCCAAGATTACTCCTTCATTCATTTATTCGTTTGTGTAGTAATTAAAGAAACCAGGTTGCTTGGATTTGAATCACAGCTCAATCACACAATGGCTGATAACTTGAAAAGTTCTGCAGTGTCTATATGTCTCATCCTAAAAAGATCAGAATAGTAAGCAATTAATGTGGTTCTTTGTGACCTTCCTGCCACAAAGCAAATTTTGTTTCTCTTATAGTTCATAAAATCAGCCATATGCCATTCTGTACTAAGCACTGCCAGTACAGTAAGGGTTTGATGAATTTTGACTATTTTTGGGGAGGTGGGTATGAATATTTTATCTAGGGATGATACAGATGCCATTCAAATGATCAAAGGTCAAATATATGAATATGTAGTAACTAAATCTGCAGCAGAATTGCAGAAGTAAAGCACAGGGTACCACAGACTCCTGTTGACAATTGGCTGGTGATGCTGTTTTTTAAATATAATTATACCACTTTCCCCTTTTTCTTTCCTTCCTCTAGCCCTTCCTATTTACCTCTTTTCAAGTCCTCCATACTCCCCACAAACCTTGTTTTCTTTATTATTGTTACATGCAAATGTACACGTGCATGTATTCACATATGCACATATGCAACATATCTGTCTAGCTATCACCTATGCAACCTGCTTAGTCAATTTAGTATTACTTGCACATGTATGCTTTCAGGGCTAAACACTTGGTATCATATAACCCTAAGGTGCTCATACCTAGGGCAGGCCAATTCTTCTCTTAGCAGTCATTAGTCACCTACAGTCCTTTGTATGGGAGTGGGGGAGCCCCATGAGATTTATCTTTCCCATATTAGCATGTGTATTGGTGTTATTGTTCTAGTCTTATTCAGATGTCCATATTCTATGATGTCATGGGTACCAGTATTTCTAGGACACACAATTTCAGAGCAGACTTCTTGGTCCCCTGGCTCTTACAGTCTCCCTGCTATTTCTTCCATGATATTCCCTAATATTTAGGTACAGAAGTTGTATTGCAGATGTTTTGGGACTGGAAAACCTATAGTCAGTTGTTCTGTAATGGGCAGGTGCCCCTAACTTTAGCGCCCCTAGACACCCCAAGACCACAGCTAATGACCACTGTTAACTTTAAAGAAAAAGAGAGTTTAATGAATATGAATTATATACCAGTACACACATATGTGTAGGCTTGAGGCACTGTGGAAGCCAAGAGTGCCGAATGCTTACAGAGTAAAATTCTTATACTGCACTCTGAGTAGGGGAGGGGGTATTGGTGGGCTTGCTGTGATAATAGGGCAGGGCCAAAGGTCAGATGGAGCTTAGGAATTTGACAGGCAGGCAGGCGTATTTCCTGTGAAACAATAGAGTCTTGGGCAAGCAGGAGACCATCTGAGGATATTCACTTCCTGGAGTAATGGTCACAACAGGTACATTGTGCAAGCTTCAGAAAATTCCAGGTGGGTCTCAGGAATTCGGGAAGTATCTCAGGTGGTCCGGCTCAGGCTGTCGGGTGTGTCCCAAGCAGTAATCAATCCTGTGAACAAAGCTTTTCTGAGAAACAGCCATCTAATTTAGTGATACAATGAAGCCAAAACTCTGTCAACTGTGGCTAGTTTCAGAGACCTCAGGAAGGTAATCAAGGGGGAAGAATCAAACAGGATTTTTCTATCTTCACAGTTCTTTACATTTTTCTGCATTTTGACCGGTAGTTAGTTTTTGACATGGTGACGTTGGTTTATTGTTGTTATAGTTCGTTTTGTTTTGTTTTCAAAATTGTGGAACCTTTGGGATGTGAGTACTAGTTGGGAGTCCTGGTGCTCTACCAGTAGACTTTTTGATGTGCATATTCATTTGTTTCTGGCTTGTGCTTTCTGCCTCATGATCACTCTCTATATGAGAAGCAGAGGAGCTATGGGATGTTATTATTGTTGAGGACCAAGCTGGTACCTATCATTCCCACTGAGATGGGCTGAACTTCCTTTAAACTATGAGCCAAAATAAAGCCTTCTTCCCTTTAGTTTCTTCTGTCATACATTCTTCCATAGTGATTAGGAAAATAGCTAGTATGATGGGAATGTAGGAACTAGCCTTTGAATAAACACAAACGCACTAGAACTGAAGTTCAGTGATGAATAAGGAACAAGTACATGTAAAGAGAAGAGAGTTCCAAGGGAAAGAAACAGCATTTGCAGAAACTGTAGGTGAAGGGGTGTGACACCACCTGGGAAAAGAAAAGGACATTGTATCATCAGCGGCAGGAGACAGAGTGTGGTCTGGAGCTGTAGAAACAGAATTGGAGAAGAAATTCTGAAGCCATGACTCTGTCTTGATGTTTCTCCTAAAAGTGATAGGAAACCACTGGCTGTTAGAAATAGGAATAACACATCAGTTTGTATTTTAAAATCCCCTTTGGTGTTGTGGGAAAGTGGGTGGGCCCAGAGTGGAGGAGAATGGGACCATTCTGAGAAAGGTTTCAGTACACTTAAAATTATGACACACAAAACCAACAGGTCAACAAGTTGTTGTCTTAGTTGTTACCACAACAAAGCTTATTGAGACTACTTTTTGACTGCATATGGCATTGGTCCATTTCCAAATGTCTTCTTCATTCTGAAGTTCAATGTATAGCTGCAGATTTGATGAAGCATGACCAGGTTGTTACTATAGCATCAAATACTAAACTTGACTGATCATCCCAGTGGCTAAGTCTAGAATGAAGGGGATCTAGTTTTTAAGTTTTTACCAAAAGAACATATAGTCACATGGGTAACCCTCTGTGAAGATGTTTCAGTGGAAAAGAATACTTTCTCTGTAAGCATCAAGATTTAAGTTCAAATCTCCAGTACCTATGTAAAAAGCTAGGCATATCTATAACTCCAGAATTGGAGGCAAAACCACAAAGAACCTCAGATATACTCTGGTTAACCAGCCTAGCCAGAAAGCAGTGAGCTACAGCTGTGTGACAGACCTTGTGTCAAGACAATATAACAGAGATAGAAAAAGATACCTGATATCCTATTATGGCCTCCATGTACTTGTGCATAGGCCTCTGCAGTCACATGCTCGTGTGCCTATATCACCTCTCTCTCTTTCTTTCTATCTGTCTCTCTTTTGCATGCATACACACACACTCTAAAAGTTTATGCAAATGGTGGCTGTGTAGCTGGAGAGAATCTCTGTAGACCAGAGCTGTTTAGAAGCAGGAGAAACAGAACATTGCTCTATTCTATGGGTTGGGACAGGGAGAGGAGGAAATGTCAAAGATTTCTTCTGGATATTGTGGATACTTTATGTCCCATTTATGTTGCCTCTTAGATACATCATTTTAGTACTCATCAGGAACTTTCCAATAGTATCTTCACCTTTACACCCAAGGAATTCTGGGGGGACAAGCTACAAGCTGTGCTAAATTTATGCCCCTGGGAGCATTTGCCGACTGATTACTTTGGGGAATTGGTTTGTGAATACAGGATGATGCTGAGATATGTCTGTTTATGTTTCCTACTGTGGTAGACTACAGCCATCCCTTCTCAGAGCTGAAGTTTACAATGCTTCCATTATTTCACTACCATTGCTCCCAATTCCCTTTCTCTGTAAGTTATGTTAGCATTCCCCAATAACATTTGTTAAATCACTCCAATAAATCCTATGTATCCCAGTCCCTGTCTTCTGAGGACACTCAAACATCATTTTCTGATCTTGGGAAAGCCAGGCAAGGATAAGGCCTACTATTCTGCTGGAAATGCAGGATTTCAAATACAAGTACTGGTGACAAGTGACATCTTTGTAGTGACATCAGAAGCTTGATCTAAGCAAGTATCTACAGGGAAGATAATGAGTCTCTGTTGGAGATAGAATTAGGAGAACAAGGGCACTTAGAATCCAATTAGTGCATTTCAAGGAACATAGATATGGTAT
This sequence comes from Phyllotis vaccarum, assembly GCA_033318265.1. NCBI lineage: Eukaryota > Metazoa > Chordata > Mammalia > Rodentia > Cricetidae > Phyllotis > Phyllotis vaccarum. The sequence continues at coordinate 32,950,584 of JARWLC010000001.1, read as the reverse complement.
GGACAGTAAAGAACCAGGGAAATGCCTCAAAGGTAGTAACTGTTGACAACAGAAGCCTAGAGGATGTATGTTGACTAGTCAGGGACTATAAAAAGGAAATGGAACTTTTCCCATAAGTGGTTGTTTACTAGTTAAGGGGGCTGAGATTGGGATGATCTAGACTGGAAGATTGGGGCAGGGAGGAACAGAGAATATGTCCAATACTAGCCAGAATGTGAAGAGAAGTAATTAAATGTTTTTACATCTAAAACATTATAAATAAGCTAAGAGGGAAATACACAAGCCATAAAAATATAAGGTGGCATTTTTAAGCAGGAAAGCTAGACAGTATCACCTGCTGTTCTGAATATATGTAAGAGAGCCCTGGCAGGTGTGTTTATGTTCCCAGACTTCTGTAAAGGAAAGATCCCCAGCTGGTTTGCTCTGTGGTTGGTGTGTCAGTGCTACTGAAATAGGGCTGTTAACAATGGGCATGTGCATGAATGCTGGCTTTGTGTGCTAAGCACTGGTCAAGAGGATTTGGGTCTATAGTCTAATTTTCACAGCTACCTGTGGGGTCATCACTGAAACTCTTCTCAGCTTACAACCAGACAAAGGAAAAGACTAAGAATCCACAGACTGGGGTCCTAAAGTTTTCCCACCTATGATCCTTTTTGTGAGAAATGTTACACGATCCTGAATATAGTATAAGTTAGGAAGAGAAAAATAAACACTGATAATAAATCACAAAGACATTTCTTTAACAACTTATTCAGTATACTGTAATTTTACCATTTATTAAAGATTAAAGAAAATTCACATGTTAATGAGATAAATTTTTGTTCCTTTTTACATAAAGAATTAAATCTTGTATCTGTGGAGGTGGTGATTAGTCAAGTGCTTGCCATAATAAATGATGAGCATAATGGTATGGATGTATACCTATAATCCCAATGAGCCTAGTGGTATGGGATATGCGTGTGTGTGTGTGTGTGTGTGTGTGTGTGTGTGTGTGTGTGTGTATACATATATCTGTAATCTCAATGAGTATAGTGGTATGGATATATACCTGTAATCCCGATGAACATAATGGTGTTGATATATATCTGTAATCCCAGAACTAGGGAATAGAGACAAGAGAATTCTTGGGACTTGTTGAATGGCCAGTGTTGCTAATGAGGAAGCCCCAGATTCAGTGAGAAAGCCTGTTTCAAAAAGACAAGATGAAGAGTGATTGAGGAAGACTCCTTATAGCAGCAGCTAACTCTCTCTCTCTCCCTCTCCCTCTTTTTCTGTCTCACCAAAACCAAACCAAATAACAACAACAAAAACAAGACCCCTAGCCTTTCATAAATATTTGATACTGTAGAACATACATTTCATAGTTGACTGTCATAGCTGATTGACAATTTTATAATTGTCAATGATGAGCAAACCACTTTACATAAATATGTTCAACAAATTGATATGTGTAGGGCCAACTCAGAAATTATTGGAATTTCTGACCTACTTCTAAACAGAATTCACTGAATTATTTTTCATGAAACTCAAGTTAGCAATGCAAATAATAATCCTAAAATCCAAATATTCTAGCACAATGGTAATCTGAATTTATAATATCTGCTATACATTGAGGAATTGTGGAAGAAAAATATTCAAGGTCTTTGCTTTCTATAATTGAAATGTCATGTTTTTATAAGAGCAGAAAACTTTGTACCTAAAAAGTACTCTGATTCATGATTTACAATAGTTTTGAATCTGAGCTGTGATGTTTCAAGCAGCATTCGTCATCATTATGAAGTACTGTGGCATTTGCAGTACAAAGTTTGAATACTGTGTTTGGAACTAAGGCTGCAATGAAATATTATGATGCAATATAGATGATCACTTCCTAGAACACTTTGATTCATTTGCATGGTAGAAATGCACGCATATTCAGAAACCATTCACTATTATCTTTTTTTTTTTTTTTTTTTTTTTTTTGCATCCTCAACATTTAGTTAAATGATCTTACATGGTCTGTGTTCTAGACTATTCTTGATATCAGTTGTTAAGTGTCTTGGTTAGTTTCTCTGAGAATGTCTGTGAAGAGTTCAGACTCTTGTGTGAGACTCACGTGGAGTTGAATCATGACTTCAGCTTCCCCACATGGTGACATTTACAAAGTAGCTTAACCTTTCTGAACCTATGTCCCTGTTTCTAAAGAGCATTAATGCTTACACAGTGGGGTTGCTGGATGAGCTAAATTGGTCAGTATGCTTAGGGCATCAGGCCTCGCAAGGGGTTAAATAAACATCGACTGGAGAGAAATAAGAGGTCAAGGCATATTGCTTTTCCCTTGACTCTACTTTAAAAAATATGAACTGTGAGAAGATTTACTTTGAAAAGTAAGACTGTTAAGCCTATTAATGGTCCATGAAATGACATTTCCTTACAGCACAATGACCATATATAAATGACATGAAGTGATGGCTTCTTTGGTGATTATGAAGAGGACCCTAATTATCAAGGGCTACACTAAAGTCGTCTTTAGTGTGGGGGAGGAGGAAGATGGTAGTACATTCCTACATTAAAAATGAGTGTGCTCTAGCTTTTGCTACTATTCTTCTCAGGAGGATGACAGCAGGTGGTGTTTATCTTAATCATCTTAAAACGTATTGTTATAATTGTGTACTTTATTCACAGGAGAAAAACATCTTAAAATACAACCAAGGAAAAGAATGAGGCCAGCCTTAGAGACTCTTTATTTTAACACAAAGTAACTAGACACTGACGGTCCTTGTTGAGTCCACTCAATGACTGGCAGTTCTTAGGTGTTCAAGGCTCTTACCTGTTGTCCTGGTGGTTTTCCTTGTAAAACCTACTGATATTATCACATCCCTATATACTATAGAGGAGAAGGGGCTCAAATAAAGAGAAACCTCCTGGACTGAAAATTTTTACCCAGCCCAAGGCTCTGATAGAGTGAAATGTGATTGGCCTCAGGCTTGACCCTGCAGTTCATCACAGTTTAAGGGAGCTGGGATAAATGTGTAAAGCAAACTAGCAAGAAATGGTCAAGGTCAATGAGCAATAATAGAGAAGGCCAGCTAGAAGAGGAACAGTAGCAAGTTCAGAGCAGTGAGAACCTGTCTGTAAGATCCAGAGGACCAAGGCTTCTTTTCCGTCTAGTTAATTTTGAGTTTCTTTTTCTTTTTAAATAATAATAAACCAGGATGTAAATAGACTACTATTCTGAGCTCTGCAAATTTTAGTGAATTCTCAAAGATCAAGAGGGTGCTGTGGGAAGCCCCAGATATTTTAGTCAGTCAGGCAGAAGTGTGGGTAGTCTGAAAACTCCACCTGTGGCTGGTGTCTGAAGTGGGATGGTTTTGTTGGAATGAATCCTAGACCTGTGGGGTTGCTTAACTCTGAATGGGTAGTATGCACTTGTTGACTTAAACTGAGCTGAATGGATGGACACCCAGTCGATACAGGAGAATCAATCAGTGAGTTTTTAATGTTGACAAATGGCATATATTTGATATCAGGAAGGAAAACAAACAGCAGGAGCCAACCAAGTTCAGTTATCATCTCAGCTGGGGACCTAGTTATGAAAAAGGAACTAAATTAGAGTCCAAGTGGGAAACCAGGCATGCCATAGACTGCACTTGGGAAACAGAGGATGCTGAAGGAAGGAATAATGCCCCTCTAGGTGGTGGTGTAGTTGCCATCCAGAATTCTGGGAGTCATGCTTTAGCCTCAGCACCCAAAGGGCCCAAGTTTGTATAGTATTCCAATTCTTTTTCAGCTCATTCCTGAGAGCCATGCATAAATTTGCATTTTAGTTATCCCCAAATAGCTTCACCAGCAAAAGCAAAAAGACTCTCCATACTAATGAATACTCCAAAGAAATACAATTTCTATGTGAAACAAAAACCTGACCTTACTCTAGCTCCCAGATTTTGATTCCTGTCAAAACACCAAATAGTCCTTTGGCTTTGGTCTGCACTCTGCTATTTTATGGCCTGTCCTCCTTGACGGCAATGGAAGAAGAACTCACCATGCTGCTTGTTAACAGTAGCTCTAGCATGTACAAATTTGCTTGGCTGGTGACAACACTTCCAGAAGCATGATCTTCAGCACTGTTGGGGGTCCTCAATTCCAGAACATCATCATGGTCATGAGCCAGAAAGACTTTTACATGGACAATGAGACCAAGAGCAAGCTAGATATCCTGACCCTGAAATTCCCCACTGAACACAGTGCTGACACTTATGGAAAAGACCTGACTCTACACCTTCTAAATCAAACTGTGCATGCCCCCCCCCCAGCCCCCAAGGAGCACCCAGTGCTGCTGGCTCAGGCTCCCTTGAATCCCAAAGCTAATGTGGAGAAGATGATACAGATCATATTTGAGCCCTTCAGTAGCTCAGACATACACATGACCATTCAGAAAGAATTATTCTGTATGCCTCCATCAACCGCTATCATTGTCATGGGCTCTGGTGAAGGATTGCAAATACAGTGTCCATCTATGACGGTTCCTCCATTCTCCACTCTGTCTTGCCTGATAGGCCTTACATGCCTGGCTAGGACTAAGATGCTACCTCATGAAGATCCCGAAGAAGGGAAGATTCAGCTTTACCACCAAGGCTGAGCCGCTGAGTGTGTGATATCAAGAAGCTTTGCTATATTATTCCAGACTTCCAGGAAGAAACGGCTATTGCTGTACCTTCTACCTCGGGGATGAGCTATGAGCTGCCTAATAGACAGGTGATCAGCAGCAGCAATGAGTGAAACTAGTGTTAAGAAGTTCTCTTCTAGCTTTCTCTCCTTCCTGGTGTGGATTCCTGTGGCATCCATGGCAACACATTCAACTCATACTAACACATGAAGGGTGGTATGGATATCTGCAAGGACCTGTCTGTCAACACAATCCTGTCTAGTGGCATCAGTACCATATATCTAGACATTGCTAACAAGATGCTGAAGGTCACAGACCTGGAACCCAACACAGTTAAGATCAAGATCATTGTTCCCCATGAGGAACAATCTGTATTGGTGGTTCCATCCCAGCTTCACTGTCCACTTTCTAGCAGATGTGGATCAGCAAGCAGTGGAATGACAATTTGGGTCCTTCCACTGTACACCACAAATGCCGGGCACCTGCAGCATTAGTTAATTCTGAAGTATCAGTTTGCCCTGGAAAATGTACGTAACTTATGCTAGCCCCATAAGACTGGAAAAAGCCTTTGAAAAGAAGTTTATCCTAGAAGCTTGTATCTTTATAAGCACTGGATTATGTAACGTGTTGCTGACTTTTGATTTTTACTCTCCTTTACTGTTCACTGGTAGGTTTAATACCCTTGTGCGAGTCATTTCATTTGTAACTAAAACTAGTTCTTTGAGAATTTCATGCAATGCATTTCTATCTCATTACTCTCTTTCTCCAGCTTCTACCAGATTCACCCCATAGCCACCCATTTTTATGTCCCGTTTCTTTTAAGCCCCTGGTTCTACTCTTTCATGTTTATTTCTTCTGTTGTTTAAAGCCCATCAAATCTGATTTGTGTTGTCCATATACTCTTGGTTATGTGGCCTCTCACTGGAGCTTTGCTGACCAACTAGGTCAATTGTGTAGCTACACAGTTAAAGAAAGTCGGTCTCCCTCTCCCAGCAGATAGCAATTGCCAATGGCTCCCCAGCTAAAGGTGGGACTTTGTGTCCACCTCCCTTCTCCCTGCTGAGATTGTTGTCTGGATGCAACGTCTATAGGTCTTATGCATGCTGTCACAGCTGCTGTGAGTTTATATACGCAACTGCTCTGCTGCTGTGTTTGAGAAACATTGATTCATTACACATTCACTGCCTCTGACTCTTATAATCTTTCTGTCTCCTCTTAATAATTCCTGAGCTATGCATGGGTGGAGGGGATGTGTCATAGATATTCCTTTTAGGGACGAACAGTCCTTTATGTATCTGGCTCTGCATCTGTTACACTTTTTCTCCAAGACATGGGTTCTCTGTAAAGTTCTGGCTGTCCTGGAACTCACTCTATAGACCAGTCTGGCCTCAAACTCAGAGATCTGCCTGCCTCTGCCTCCCAAGCGCTGGGATTAAAGGTGTATACCAATACCACCTGGCAGTATTTAGTCTCTTATTCTCTGCCCCTTGAATAGTTATTGACCTCTGTTAATCACCCTCTATGAACAATGAAGCTTCTCTAATGAGAGTTAAGAGATGCACTAATCTATGAGTATGATGGTAATTCATTTGGAATTGGGTTGATAATCTGTCAGCTTCACAGAATAATGCTAGTAGATTCTCTCTTAGAACCTATTACCTGTCTACACAGGCTCTTGGCTCCAATAATAGTTAGTTATGGATTTCATCTCATCGAGTGGAACTTAAGTCCAATCTGAAAGTGGTTGGTTTCTCCCATAACATTTGCTTCACTATTAAATCAGTGGACCTGGCTTGCTAAGCAAGTCATTATTTGTAGCTCACAGGGTTAATATCTGGGTAAGAAGGATAATTATATTTCTCTTCCAGTGGATATGGAGAAAGGAAAGCACTTATTCACAGCTGATGAGAGTGGAAACTGGTAAAGCTATTATAGAAACCAGTGTGAAAACTCCTCAAAATTCTAGAAATAGATCTACAACATGATACAGCTATAACACCTTTGGAAATATTCCCAGAGGACTATGTAACCTTCTATAGAGATACCTGACCATCTATGTTCATTGCTGCTCTATTCATAATAGGCAGGAAATGAAAATAACTGAGAAATTTGTCACCTGAAGGATAAATAATTAAAATGTGGTACTATGAAATGTGTAACAAAATATTATTCAGCCTTTAAGAAAAAAATATTATGAAATTCACAGATAAATGGATGGACTTGAAACAATTATTCTAGGTGAGGTAACCATGGCCCAGAAAGAGAAAGGTCACATACTTTCAAATTCATTTCTGGTTGGTAATTTTGGATCTTCACATATTTATGTTTCATTCAGGTTACTAAATCACTTGGTGGCTGATGAGAGCTCTCTATGGAAGAGAAAATCACAGTCTGGAAGATCTGTCTGAACAATCTGTGCAGGGTATTAATGATGGAACTGACTATTCCAGAAAGGGTTCCTGAATCAGTTATCACTTCCTGCTTGTCAGTCTAACAGAGTAAGAAGTCTTGAGCCTTATGATTCAGTTTCCATCTGGCATCTTCTCTCCTGACTGACTTGAGTAGGGAATGTTTGTATGTACATCTGTATTTATCCTTTTATTTAATGAAAGGGTTTTATTAATTTTTTTTTACTCAGTTCTTTAAGAAATGACATAGACTGGTCTTCTATTGATCAATAGGAGAATTACACCCCAGAAAACATCACTGTGAAAAGAAAATTAAGGTATTCTTATACATCAAGGAGTAAAAAATACACTTAGGTTTCATTTTGGATTTAATATATTCATGTTCTGTATGTGATGATACTTTTAACTTTTACAGATTTAAACTTCTTATCACTTGCCAAAACTTTTATATATCTTGGCCTTTAGTGCCTGTGTGTGTATGTGCATATATGTGCATGTGTGTGGTTGGGAGAGGGAGCACCTCATTATTTCTCTTAGCTTTTGACTATGATCTCTTTCTGTCCTAAGTTATTTAGTCTTTGATTATTTAATTATAATTGTGCAAGTAGGTATTTAAAAGCCACTATTAATCTTTTATTTGGCTAAGAAATCAAAAGCTGGTGAGATCCATGCCAAGAACACCCACCCCTGGAGTGCAGTGCTGGCCACTTACACAGAGTGAACTAGGACACTGGAGCTGTGCTCTGTTTCCACTCGAAACCATTGCTGCACCTGTGAAGAAGACAGTACTGAGAGGCTCAGAGAGGAGACTTCCCAGAGTGGGTACTGGTGTACATGTATGCAGTGCATGCAAGCCAATCCATTCTCCACTCTCCATTACCTCCCTAGCTGCTCTTGTTCAGGTATAGACAGGGGGTCCTGTGGAAACATTTCAAAGGGCTGACCTAGTGTCTCCTAAGATTCAGGAATCTGGAGCAAAGGAATGCCATATGACCCATGTGGGTCTTGAATATGGTAGTAGATGGTTTTGAGTGGTTAAAAACAAGATTGCTTTCTTGACAAAGCTACTGAAAATATTTTTCTGTCTAACTGCACATTAGTGGCTGGTCATGCATTGGAATCTGAGAGCCTCCAGAGAGAGGGAAAGAAGGATTCACAAAAGCAAGCTCAACAAATGGAGGAAATTAGGAACAAGGCATCATCAACTTGCTTGCTGGCACCCAGGGGTGCCACAGGGTGGTTATGCACAAAATCATCTTCTTGAGAGAAGTGGTGACTGCAGAGGCCATGAGGGTATCCACAGAACAGCATCATATAGGAGTGCTCTGCACTTGATATGCATTCCTCTTGTTTGTTGGACAGAGCATACAATTTTTCAAGCATGCATCTCTTATACTCTCCCTCCCTCCTTCCCCCCCCCCCCGTCCTCCCTTCTCCCTTTCCCTCATTTGTCCCTTATTCCTTTGCTCTCATTGTCTTCCTTAATGTGTCTGTACTGTTGCACGTGTGTGTGTTGTGTCTATGAAATTGTATGAGGATTGTTTAAAGGTAATTATTGTGTACTTTTTGTGCATTAGGGATTGGAACCGGGACATCACTTATATTAAGAAGAGCTCTACCAGAAGGCTGTATCATGGGACCTCCACGTTCTATTTTACAGTTGTTTTTCATTTTACAGATATTTAGGCCTCTATTTTATATACAGGGAGTTAATTCTTTTTAAAAACTGTCATACATGATATTTGGAGTTTAGTTGTTTAATAATTGGTTTTTAGCAATAAAATATCTTATTAATGGGCATTTATCAAACTTCCAAATATTTGCTTTCACCAATAACATCACTATTATTAAACTTTTTAGTTCCTTTCTACCTTCAAATGAATTGTGGTTATCCTCTTCAAGCTAGCCTATTGCACAAATTCTATCTGGTATTATAATAAAAACCTGGAGCCAGATATTAGGGAAAAGCCAAAATATCAGAGAGATAGAGAACAAACCACGGTCACTTCTCACCCAGCCAACTCCTTAGGCCTGTCTCCAGGAATCCTTCAACTTCAAGCCTCTCTATCCTCAGGTGAAAAGGAAAGCAGCAGGGGAAGCTGAACTTCTCTCTTTTTCCCTCCACCCAGCTATCTTATTTCTTTGTTCAACATTCCTAGAGCTAGGATTAAAGGTGTGTGAGACCACTGCCTGGCTGTTAGGCCTTGAACTCACAGATATCCAGAAGGATCTCTACCTACTGAGTAATGGGGTTAAAGGTATGGATCACCACTCCTTGGCTCTGTGGGTAGCTCTCTGGCCCTGATCCATTAGCTTGCTTCTTCCTTCTCCCCCTCTTTTGAGCTGCCCTGCATTAAATCTTACTTCGTAGTAACCTCTTGTATCTGCTTGGGTTGATTTCAGAGCCTTTAAACACTGCAGCCAGGCAAAGATTGAAGTTGAGAGTTCAGTTTCTAATGGGTGATAATTGCTGTGCCTTCACATCAGGACCCCCAATGAGACCACCATGGAGCCAACTCCAATGCAAGAAAGAAAAGTTTCATTATTCAAGCCAAGGCAGGGACCTCTTCTGACACTCCTTTTGCCAAAAGTGAGTGAGAAAGGTCCTGAATTCTTTTTTACAAAAGGTTCACGTAGGATAGAGTTTCAAGTGGTAGATTAAGTGTCTTGGTGCTGCGTGATTGGACAGGGAAACTAAAGATGAGGTGGTCATTGAAGAAGTCAGTGTATGTGAATGTTGACAGCTTGCTAGGATGTCTATAGTGGAAGTATAAGGTTCTGGCAGGATATGAGGTATCTTATAGGGACATCTGGTCTTTGTAAAAAAAAAAAAACACACACACAAAAAACTGTATGACTGTATTCTGTTTTTGCTGATTCCAGGATCTATGTCCTTTATTCCCATTGTTTCACTGTTTTCCTGGGGCTTAAGTTCAGCCCTCAGTCACCAGTTGGCCCAGTCCTGTTTCCCAAGATGGCACTGGTTCTGCTTCTTCAATAACCATTTTTGTATCACTGCAAAGCAGAAATATCTAAACCAGTGACTATCTATGTTCTCTGTCTTGGAAGTCTGATGAGTGTTGAAGAAATAGCCACTGCTTCCTATTGACCTGTATGGGACAGTTATGCTTTTTTGGACTTTAAAAGTTGGGGCTTTGCCATGTGGTTTGCTTTGGCTAGAAGAATGTAGTATACTTGGGTGGTGTGCTTGTCTAAAGAAGGGTTTATGAGGTACAGAATGTTTCTAACTGCCCTAGCTATCCCCTAACTCTTTATATGGGTCCCAGATGTGGATGTGTTGAAGAAAGCTGAGCCCAACCTGACTCCCAGTATTAATTGGGTTTAGTTGATAAAGCCAGCTAACATTAACCAAGGGCTACCTTTCCATAGACCTAAGAGAATATCATAGATACCTGTTTCCTAAGATGCTAAAGTCTAGGGATTATCTGTTATATGGTAGTATCATGAGGAAAACATTGACTAATATATTCTGTTACAGCCCTGATAGTTGTAACCTTAATCTGTTAGAGCTAAAGGTCTTTTAAAACAGGGCTATGCAAAGTCAAGAGCTTGGCAGATCACAGGCATTCCTTAACAATCAGCAGCATAAAGAACATCAGCTTGTACTTGATGTTCTGGAGAAATCTCTGTTGCCTCTGGTGGTCCTTCAGGAACATACAGGTGTTACATGATTCTTCTCACAAGAAACACAGGTATAACAAAATACTGGTGTAAAAGAACAATGACCAGACTCCAAGAAGACAGTGCTAGGCAAAGCAAGAGGCATATTCCCAGGAAAATAGTGTACAGACTAGTAAAATTAGAAATTGTATATGCAATGTCATATTTGCTGTTATAATAAGAGATAATAACAATAGTAGATAAATCCCAAATCTCAGTGGATTAACAAAGTGAAATCTCATTTGCTGGATCCTTGATCATTTGCAGTAAGGAAAATGCTGAGTCACTTTCCAGGCCTTTAAGGTCCTGAGGGTGAGTTGTTCACAGTGCTTGAGTCTCAAGACTCTGCTCTCTTCCACTTTTGTATTTTTTAAATAATTTCATATTTATTGTGTGTCTGTATGTAAGTCAGAAAACAACTTTGTGGATTTGATGTTCTTCTATAATATAGATCCTGGAGATTGGTTTCAGGTCACCTCAGGCTTAGTTACAAGTGCCTTTACCCACTTAATGATTTTCTAAGTTTTCCAAGATGACTTTGGGCATTGACTTCCCATCATAATACAGAGGAATATGTGTTAGAGACTTGTATGGAATACATCCAGAAATCATGTATATTACCTACCAATATTTGATTGACCAAAATGCAACCCCTTGCTTTTCCTAATTGCAAGGAAATCCATAGGCTCATATATTTGAGTGCTTATTCACTGAAGAGTGGCACTGTTTGAAAGGACTAGAAGAATTAAGAGGCATGTAGTCTGACTGGAGGAAATGTGTCATGAGGGGAGGGGTTGGAGAGTAGGATTTGAGGTTTCAAAAGCCCATGCCAAGCCAAGACTCTCTATTTTGGTGCTTAGCTATTTCTCTGAAACTTTAAGGAAGCCCCCATGCTATAGACATTATCTTATAAAAGAAACATTTTCTTTTATAAGAGTTGCCTTGGTCATATTGCCTCCTCATAGCAACAGAACAGTGGCTAAGATATAGTCCATCTGTACACCAGGAAGAATTTAAAATATGATGAACAGCTAGTTTATTTCAACTATAGAAGGCAGAAGTATTCTCTCATTAGGAAACAGCCCAGAAGTTTCTATGCTATTCTCAGTGAAGGATAAAATGTCTTCCATTCTGGTTTTCTACTTATAGAACAAATTCAGTAATTTCAATTCTACATTTGACATTTCTTCAATGAAGAAGAAGGTGGATAGAAAACCAGGATATAAAGTTTGAGAGAGTTGAAGACATCTCACTGTATCGTATTTTGGTATCTGTTGAGTCTTAGGAGTTTGCTTTCTGTAAAGCTCTGAGCTCTGAAAAGTTTTCTCCACTCATCACCAATATTGGCATCCAGGCCAACATCACCTTTAGTGTTTCCACTGATTGTGTTTCAAATCCTAACCCTAGCCTCTAATTTCTTTTAAACTACCACCCCCCCCCCACAGTGTGGAGATATGATGATGTATCTTGTCTGCTGAGTTGCTTTTTAGTCCTCTCATGGTCCTGAAGGTGAACTCTTCAACATGCCTTCCATAGTCCTTCATTAGCTGACCTATTTATTAGAGGTATTTTATGATCCCTAAGTTCCTCAAGTTTATGGTGTTACCACTGAACTTCTGAGTGTTCCTAATCATGCCATTTCCTATTTTCCTCTTGACCTTGGTAGAGACTGTGCTCCTCACATTCCACATCTAGAAACTGTTTTTCATTCTTCAAGCCTCCACATCAGCTATTATGACACAGCCTTCTATCCCTAGCTTGCATTTCCAGACCATGACCTGTTACTCACTTCATGATATTTCTGGCCTATCCCTATCCTCTCTGTTGTCAGTCACATGACCTCCCAGAGTAGAAAGGCTCTGAAATGTGCTCTCCTTTCATTTATACTACATCATCTTCTGAATTATAGACCTCTTCTGGAATGTTCTCTGCACTTCTGCAGAGTTCATAGAGTGGACCTATTCTCACCTCTGTTCTCTTCCTTGTCTATATTTCCTCTGGGTCTCTCAGTTTTCTTAACTGTATTAAATTATATGAAAACCATCCTGTTTAGAAAATATGAACAAAATTAAGGAACATGTATCTAGAGTATCAAAATCTGTGGAAAGCTGTCAGTTTTCATCCCATGTCATGTGGCATTTAAGTCCTTCCCTATACAGCAAAATAAAAATAAATATAAGAACAACTATTAGTAGGCACAAATAATTGGACTGAATAAAATTCTTTCCATATATTACTATAATTTGTCTTTATACCAATTTAATGCTATAGACATTATTATTATTTTAAAAATAAGAAAGCTATGAATCTTTGCAGATAGTACACCCTTACTGAGATATTTCTCCCCATCTCTCACACTTACTCAGTTTTACTTACATAAGAAATAATTTGCCTGAAGGTTAGATTTTAGAGAATTAACAGGATTTCTCTATGGCTCAGTTTCTTCTCTCTTTCAAGAGAGAGCTATGTATGTATAGCAGCAAAATCCAGTCTCTCCTCTTTACTGTAGTCAGCCTAGTAAGACAGGCTCTATCTCCAAGGTCTAAGAGTGAAGTGTCTGTTTTGGGGTGGTTGAGACATATGAATGGATAAGTTTTGGCACATTTTATTATATAATATTCAAATGATTCTGGCAACAATGAAGAACTTTTTCTTTCTCCTCTCTCTCTTTTCTTTCCTCCTTCCCTCTTTCTTTCTCTCTTCACTCCTATGTGTGTGTATGTGTATGAGTTAAAACTCTTCAAGTTATAACCTTGTACCTAGAATGATAGAGACCCAAAATTAGTTATTTTAGCTGCAAGGAGGCAGAGAGAATCTGATGAGATAAACTCCCTCCAACTCTCATGTTTCTCAACCAGCTGGAAAGCTGTAGTTACATGTTGAAGTTGTAGTAATTTTCTGAGACCTAAAAGATACCTCTGGACCTGAGAATACATTCTGGTTCATCACTTTACTGGGAATGAATTTGATGGAAAACATCCTGGGTGTTCACAGTAGCATGGAAGAAAATTGCTCAAGATAGCTTAAGTACATCTTCGAGGGTAAGTGGTATTTCTACATGGTGGTCCCTTTGTTAATTTTGATCTGAAAATAACACCACCACAGGTCATTTGAAGCACTTGAAGATGTACTCTGGATCAAGTACTCAATCTATTGCCTTACTGATAAGGCTTGAGTCACTGAGCTTCGTCACTTCTTTTATTCTTTAGTATGAAAATAAACCCAGGCTCAATTGTGCCCAAAGTCATTCAACTAGGAAGTGACAGTTGGAACTCAGATTTTAACACCTTTATCCCTTGCTCTCAATTCTACCCATGCCTGCTGAGAACCAGCTGTTCATCCATTTGGGAGGTGGTGAACAGTATAGGTACTGGTTTCATTGTTTTCAACCAGAAAAATGAATTCTATTTTTTTTTAAAAAAAATGTGTGTGTATTGGTCCACATTGTATTAGTAGTACACATATATGTATATGTAGATTCATAAGTAATAGTGATCTACTAAGTTTTTGAGGCAGGATTTTGTAGTTTGAATCTTTATGTCCTGACCTCTTGTTTTGAAATAAGTAGCAGCTGCTTCCCAAATAACTGACTTGGAAACTAAATATAAATTATAAATGCTTGGCTGATAGCTCGTGCTTGTGACTAGCTAACTTTTAACATTTAAATTCACTTATATTTCTTATCTATGTTTTGCCACATGATTAGTGGCTTGTTACCTCATTTTCTATATGTCCTGTTTCATTGGCTGGCCCAGACTCTGCCTCTCTTTTTCTCATCATTCTTTTATTTTTGTTGTCCAACCTATAATTCCTATTGGGCTACTGGGCAATCAGCATTTTATTAACCAGTTCAAGTAACAGATCTTTACAGTGTACAAGAGGATTATTCCGCAGTAGAGCTTCTCACTGGGACTTGACTGGCTGGACAGCAAGCCCTATGGATACTTATATGTTTTCCCAGAACCATGGCCAGTATTTTACATAGGTGATAGGGTGATAAAACTTAGGTTCTCATACTTGCAGGCAAGCACTAAACTGATTGACTTATCTCCTTGATCTTGGAGCCTAATCTTGATCTGGATATGTTCTATTTGATTTTGAGTAAATGACCATATTCTCTCATCAGTAGAACAAGCCAAATGATAGAACCTAACTTACAGTATTGTTTTAAAAATAAAACAATAACTAGAGGTTTCTGTGGGATTATACTCTTACACATTATAGATATTTCTTCCTCCTAATGGTTGAATAAAGTTCTGATTTGCCAGAAGGCAGACAGGATGTATGGGTGGGGCTACCAGACTAAGAAAAGTCTGGGAAGAGGAAGAACAGAGCAGAGCTGCTAAACAGACACAGATGAAAGAAGACAAAATGCTGTTCTGAGAAAAGATACTAATCCACTGATTAATCATGAGTTAGTTTAAGAGTTAGGAGTCAGTATGTAATATGCCTGAGCCATAGGTCAAATCACATGAAATCAATATAAGCTTCTGTGTGTTTCTTTGGAACTTTGGGACTGCTGGTCTGGACCTCAGAGCTAGGCAGAGCTAAGCAGCTATGGGAAGGTCCAGACCTTGTGGATAGTATGGACCAGAAACTAATTAATTACTACAGGAGATTACTTGTATTAGTCCTGAAATATCATTCTATAGTAGAGAATTAACTCATCTATTATTTTCTGCCTTTCCCAAAGCAGAGCTATAGACCTTCTATTTATGTCATGTACAGAGAGGACACACTTCAACTACCTTCTAAGGCTCAAACACCGTAAGACCACGGAAAGAAGAGCCATTCTTTTTCTAATTAAATTTTGATTGATTATTTTTTATATGGATGGGTGCACATACTTCCATGCCACAGAATGAATGAGGAAGTCAGTAGGCAATACATGGGGAGTGATTTCTCAATTTCTACCATGTTGGTTTTCGTAAGTCAACCCAGCTCATCGAGATTGAAAGCAGTTGCTTTTATGTTCTTAAGTCATATTCTCAACCCAATCTTGTGCTTTCTGTGGCTTCTGTGGCTTTGACAGTCATCAGAATTCCATGGTTTACAGTCACATTGCTCCAATTTCTGACTTTGTCATTGCATGATATCCTTCTTTCGGAGCCTCTGTGCCTGGAGTGTTCTCCTTCCTTCTAATAACACCATTTTGTTTGGTATGACCTCAATTTAACTTGATGACTTATGCAAAGACTGTTTCCAAATGCGGTCACATTCCTAGGAACCCGGAGGTTGTGATGTCAATGTATCACTTTAAGGGACTGTATTCAACTTGGAACAGTAAAAAATTACTATTGTAATGACGGTCTTTTCTGTACAAGCTAGACAGAAAGTGTCAGCTTTTATAGAGGAAAATGCTATGATTCACATTAAAATTATAGGAGAAAATAGAACCCATTTGTTTCTTCAGCATCAACTGCACAATTCAAGTCTAATTCATCTTAAAAGGTCATCAGCGATCACACAAAATACAAAGCAATATGAAGTCTTGGAGAGATTTTGTGAGCTACAGAAGGAGCAAGCTCAATTCAGAGTGTTGACAGTTTCCCTTGACAACATTCAGTCCTGATTTATCGTATTTGCTGCTCATTCTGAGTCTTGGACCTGTTAATTACTGCCTTTTAGTAAATGTTCTTTGGATGTCTACCAATTCAGGGACCACAGTGAATACTGTACTAGGACATGCTTGGTTAACCTTTTGAGCTGTATGATTCTCAGCTATACGGCAGCCCTTTGAATGCACCAGTTTCAACAGCAGCCCTGGCCTTTATCCACTAGATGCACACTATTGTGATGATCTCTGGATATTGCCAAATAGTCTTTGGGTTTTAAAATTGTCTTCATCAAAGGACCACTGGGTTAGATAAAGCAAAGAAGTAAGTAGTCACTGATAATAATATGTGGAAACAGTTGGGACAGGATGGAAGGATGTTGCAAAGGATTACATAAATTCATTATCAATGTATCTGCATGCATCCTAGCCACAAGGATTCGATTCTATACAGAGTATTTAGCTGTGAAAAACCTAATTCATGGTTTGTTTAAGAAATCATTTTCTCCCTTCATTCATTTTCTTCATCCTTTATCCAGTAATACCTATTTCATATCATATATTGTACCTGATACCAGGAGATTCCACCAAGTGTTGGAAATATGTATATGTTGAGTTGTACAGGATAAAGTCTTAATGTTCAGTAATTAATACAAGAACTCAAAAGTTTCTTCTCCACCCCAAAACAATACAGTTGTTAAATATTCACAAGATAAATATTATAGAGGAAGAGTTATTGACGGTGTGATGGGAGAGGAGAAGATAAGGAGCATGCTCACATATAACACATCAGTGAGGAAAGATTTAAAGAGAGATTAGTTATCAAAAGGTGAGTGAAAAAATTCCAGGATAAGGGAAACATTCATTGGAAGACAAGAGAGCCTGAAATACCAGGACATGTTGGCTGAGTGTGGGACAAATAAATCCTATACTATCAGAAGCTTCAGTATTCATATCCAGAGTTCACTAAAGATGTATTATTCTCAGATTTATGAAACATCTATTTACTTATTTATTTACCTACTCATTGTTTGGACTTACTGACAACATTTAGAAGCATGAGGGATTTAAGTATAACTTTAAGAATTACCAGATTTCTTGGAAAGAAATGAAAGAAGTGATTATAGATTATTATTACTGATATGAGGAAAGATATTCAGTGGTATTTATATCTGAAGGAGGAGGTCAGAGTATTACTGTTACTTAAAATTGCAAATTCTTTTTAAATTTTCTAATAAGATTAAATTTATTTAATACCCCAGAGCAAAAGTTTTGATTATAAGTATCCAACAGCATAAAAAGTACCAAACGGTTTTGTAGATTTTTAACATATTAATACAATATAGCCTACAGGCAGAAAGTAGAGAGAGAGAAGTCTGTGGTTGAAGTCTAATAATAAATACAGAAGTAGAGATGACTCATCAACATATATTCTAACACCAATGCTGCAGCCGAAGTGTACAAAAAAAAAATCTCATGTTAAAGTAAAGTGGGAGAATGGTAACGGCTGGACTCTGTACTATGTACCAAAGCCTGTGGAAAACCAATCCACTCATCTTGCAGTCTGTGAATGTGGTGTCTTGTACTAGGTAGGTTTTTCTCAAAATGAAGAGACACTCGATGTAAAACTATAAAACTATAGGATACCACAAACTGTAGCCCTTTCTGTCGTGAAACACTAACAGACTTTAAACTTCCAGTTTTTAAAATAATCATGAACAACAGAATACAAAGGCAGCTATATACTCCTCTCTCATGAGAGGTCTGCAATGGCGCTATTGTCTTTCCTGACCTTCTAAAAGCAACAATCAGACAACTTCACTCAGGCTCACCTAAGAAAAGGCCTTAAAGAGATCTCCATGAGGAGCTCTATTCAGCTATCTTGATATTCAGAAGTCCGACTCAGAAGCCAACCGCCAATCAACTTTGCCTCAGCACACAACTCTTTTCTTCTAATCATCTTTAAATGTGGGAGAAAAGTAAAGCAACAAAACCCCAATCCCTAATAAACTTATGACAAGGCTGCTACTCTCTAGATAAAAACCTCCACAAAGATAAATTGAGGTAATCCAAAGCTAGAACTGAATTGTTTGGATTTCAGTGAATCCTAGAAAGTGTGTAACACCAATGTCAACTATTACTTACTGTGAGACCTCTAAGAAATGTGCCCCAAGCAGCAGCCACTGTTCCCCACGCATCCCCAGGACTTACACATTCTGTTTAAATAGTTTATAACCACATGTTCTTTAATTGATGGTGATTCTATTCCTATAGGAACTTGCTTATACTACAGGCTTGCCTTCCCCAGGAGATCCAGCTCTGTTTTATAAGATTCCCATACAGTTTTTTTTTTTTTTTATCAAATATTGCAATGAAGAAAGGTGACAGGTCTACTTGTGTGTTCAGAAATTGCTTCCTCCTTCAAGCTATTTGCAGAAAGTTCATTCTGTCCTGCTTAATAATCAGCAGTACAGGTCTGAATCACCAAAACCTTGGCAATGCCTTAGCATTTAAAAATTTTTAACTACCTCTATGGGCATGCCATGCTACTGAGTTAGGACAAATTATCATGAAGAAATCAAGTGTAGCCAGCCATTTTAAAATACTCTGATCACTGCCTCACCACATTAAGATTAAACTACATGTGGTTTATCACACAACAAATTCCATTTCTGTCCTCTGACATCTCCCTAATTTCATTCATTGAAGGGGATTTTAAAAAAAAGATTTATCAGACACTTTATAGCAGCATTCAGCTTTCCTGTGGAATACTCAGCAACTTAAATATTATGTATGCTTTTTTTTGGTAGTAAACTAGAAACTGGCTTCAGAGTCTGTTGGATGGGGGGTATGGTTAACCCTTTCAAAACTATCCTAGAAAATGTCTTTTGGCAGAATAGCAGGTATCCAAGTTAAAAATAGGAGGGTCAGTTTGTTGCTTTGTGGCCTTTTCAAAGTTAAATTTATCTTTGTTCCCTTCTACATGAACCTCAGTCACCACTCCTGAGTGGAGATGGGGAGAGGTACCCCTGCTCCTCTGGCTTCCCGGCAGCCGCTTTCTTACTCCTGCAGAAAGAGATGAGTGTCAATGAAGAGTTCCCTGTAGATGATCCCACAACATATTTTCTGTCTTTTCTAGTAGGTAAGATCTAACCATAAAAACTGGAGTTCTCTTTTATCCGAGCCGTCATCTGACTGGATACTGCAGCATGGAGACTGGGCTAGAGAGGCACTTGAGAAGGTGCTGTGAACATTGGAGTGGTGGAGTTTAAACTCCTGCAGTTTACTGATCTGGTTGCTTTTCATCCTGTTTCCAGTTTTCACTTTCTTTGGCTTTAATGTTGTCTTTAGACTGCTTTTCCTGCTTTTGTATCTACCACAGGCTTCCATTTTTAAAAAAATCTTTCTGGCAGTGTCATTCACCTGTTCACACGCAGCACACTGGCATTGCAGATGTCTCCTGAGCAAGTCTTGTGCAACCCAAATCATCTCTGCTGGTCTTTTTCATGTGTTTACTGTCCCTGAGCTGGGAGCTGGGGAATTTGGCTCTTCGGATATAGCAGTCCTCTAGACTTTGGTACATCTTTGGCTTGTGAAAACCATATATCATCTTTTCTTCTGGGCACTAGCTTCCATGCACAACATCGTCCCCGCGGTGTGGACTGCACCAGGCTAACCCCTTGCAAGTACTTCCTCCACCTGCACCAAGTCCAGAAAGATTGTCTCTTGCCAAAATAGCAAATTCTTAAAGGAAGGGGCAGAAGAATGAAGCAAATTGTAAAATAAGGATAGATTTAGCTTATTTTGATCATATAAAGTAGCCAAATACAAATTGAGATATTGACTAGATGGATAGTCTTAATTTCAGTAAAAGGTTATAGTGTCTAGGTGCTACCTAATCCCAGTATTTCTGGAAATGTCCATGCATGCTATTGTCATAGAAATTTACATAGAGGTGAAGAAAACAGCAACTAGACACAAGCCATTTTGTCAGCTGTGTTTTGGGGAACAACTAGGTAGAGGTCTCAAAGGACTTATGCCACAGATGAAGAATGAAATCGAAAAGACAATGTTTTGAATTGCGAATGAGAACATGTGATTGAACCCTTTTTCTGGAGATAGGATTTAGAATTATCTATATAATCGTTCTTCTCATCTATTTATTTATCATAGCATAGAGGACAAATAATTTAGTTACAAACCCAGTTTTCTATTGCTAGTCTATTCACCTGCGTCACCTTCTGAAAGCAATATACTCTCACCTGTCTGCAAGCTCATTCACCTGGTACTCTGTGAAAATGAGTTGGATATTGGTTTGATTGTAGTTGCCTGCTGTGTGGAATAATTTCTGCGCCCTCTAGGGCATTGAATGGTTAATAGAATAGAGTGTCAACTTGGTCTAGTGAGCAGGTATATAAGATGTTTACTAAGGGGACCCTGGTAATAGAGTCCAACTGACCCATGTTAAGGAGCATGGGGTTGTTCAGGACTGAGTTAGAACGAATTCTACCACTGCTCATGAAAGACTGAGTTTTTCGAAGGGATGTAATTTCCAGGCCCGTATGCAATTTATTATTAGGTCAGGTTTGCAAACAGGTGTGGTCTTTTTGTGTCCCAGGACAACCTAAATATGAGCGGCTCCGATTTGTGGAGTGGGGTGTATAATATGCAGTGGATGAAAACAGTGCTGATCTTTCTCTATGGCTCCCTCAGATATAGACCCCGAGGCTAGATTTTGATTGCAAGTTATTTATATGGGAGTAAACTCTGGAAGTTTTAGTGGGAAAGAGGGAAGGCAGGAAGTGGATGAGAAGGAAGCCAAGGGAGGATTAATTCTCATGTAGGTTCCTGTGAGGCATAACTAGGGGTCAGTCCCACTGGAAGCTGAGACATTCTGTAGATGTTCTATTCACAAGTGGAGAAGTCAGGGTGCTTTTAAAATCTAACTTTCATTCATCATGGCCTGAGCTTCCCAGGGCTTTGCCTGATGATGGAAAAATAGTTAGGAAAGTATATCAGAGCAAGGGTGGTTGTTTGTATATGCCCAGCAAGTGAAGAAAGTGTGATGTGTTTACATCAGAGTTGGGCCCAGTCTGCAATGGCATCTAGCAAGGAGGAAATGGAAGAGACTCTGTAGTAGTGTGGATATAATTAGCCCCCATAATCTCATAGGGAGTTGCAGTATGAGGAGGTGTGGCCTTATTGGAAGAAGTGCATCACTGTGAGGGTGGGCATTGAGGCTTCCTATATTCAGGATACTGCCCAGTGTCTCAACTTCCTGTTGTTTGCAAGATGGAGGACTCTCTCAGCTACTTCTCCAACACCAGGCCTGCCTGCAGACCACCATGCTCCCTGCCATGAAAATAATAGACTGAATCTCTGAGACCGTAAGTGAGCCACCCCAATGAAATATTTTCCTTTATAGGAGTTGCCGTAAAACCACAAACTAAGACAGACTCTAACCAAGAGGAGTGATGACTTCCCTTGCTAGGAAAAAGGTTTGAGGTGGGAGGTCAGAATTATCAGGAAATAGTTACACCCTTCACCTGGAGGTCATTGTTATTCCATTATTGAGAAGGCTAAAGAGGCATGGAAGTTTCTGGGGAAATGGAGGTGCTAGAAAAATGGTAAAGGGATAGAAATCTGTGAAACCACTGTAATGTGTAGTATTAAGGCCATATAAAAGACCAAGAGAATGTTTCTAGCAGCTAAGGGACCACTTGAGCATCAAAAATTTAAAGTAACAATGACAATTACTTGGAAAAGCACAGGCTTTGAGAGGGGGAATAGAACTGTAATAAATTTAAAATTGCTCAGGTAATAGTTCAAAGACAGTTGAAATGTACTTGCATTTCCAAAATCTCAAAATTAACAAAAATGATGGGAGTCTTATCATAGGATTTGGACCGATATTCTATTTATACAACAGGGGAGTGGATACTGAGTTTTTAAAATAAAGAGATTAATGTTTATAAATCTAGCTAGTGTTTTGGAACTTGGCATGTTCTTTGTTTCTCTGGCTTTGGCTACTTGATAGTGTAGAAGGTTTCTTAATGACTTGGTTTCCAGTTTGCCAGTACTGGGAGGTAGTGGAAGTTTAGAAAGTAGGAAGTTTCCTTAGGTTATTAAAAGTTCCTGAAAGTGGATAGTGGCCATCTCTTCCTAGCTCTCTCTCTCTTATTTTGTACCAGATACATGAATTCTCTGCCATGTACTCTATCATGCCTCCTCATGGACCCTAAAGGATCAAGGCCATGTGACCATGAACCATGAAACAAAAGAAAACCTTTGGAAGTTCATTGCTTCAGGTAATGTTTTTCACAATGATAGCTGATTAACACAATGGGTTTATAAAAATATGTGCCCATCAAAGCAGATGTTCCATCCTTGTTAGTGTCCCACCAGTCTGTATCAGGCTGTGTGAGGTTCAACACAACCTGAGGAGGACTCTTATTAGTAAGATGTACGTTAGCCATGAGGTGAATTCAGTAACAGAAGGTGCAAGGCAGTTCTAGTCTAACAGCACACAGTAGGACCAAAGTTCCTGGCAGGGCCTGTAGTGGTGTTCCTGATGCCACATGGAACCTGGCCTCCTCAAAGGACATTTGTTCTCCACACCAATGAAGTTTTTAGAATTTTAGCTTCACTTATGTTTTTCTTGGTGGCTTTGTTCTTGTTAGCACTGGGTTTGTGCCACAGATTATGTGTATGTATGTATATGTACATATGCTGCATGAGTGTGTGACCATGTATAACTAAATGTATGCATTTTAGGGCTTTCAGTAGCACAAATACGTTAATTTTTTTTTAAGTTTAATTCCAATAAATTTAAGTTTAATTCCAAGGGTCATTGTGCTAAAATGAAATTTGGAGAAGAATTTTACAAGTATCAGTTTGGTTTAAAAAATGAAATAATGAAATAATACTTTTGCTTTATCAATTTTGCATGATTTGATCAAGGGAGAAGCTCTAGCAATCAGAATATCAAATATGATTGATTCTGGAGGGCCTTTTTCCAAAGAAGCAGCATGGTGCCTTGCTGAGCTGAGTTCTGAAGGAAATCTCCTATTGAGCAGAGAACACTTGATACTCCCAATTTGAAAAGAACTCCCCTAGGAAAATTTCTTGGTCCACAACTTTTCCCTGAAGTCTTTTTTGTTAATTTTCTACAACATTTGCTATCATCCAAGATATTCTAGGAAACCTAATAGGGTAAAAGAATAATTTTTTAGTCATTGTCCTATTGCTGTGAGGACACCATGACTAAGGCAACTCTTATAAAGGAAAGCATTTAATTGGGTCTTGCTTGCTGTTTTTGAGGGTAGATTCATAATTATCATGGTGGAAAGCAGGCAAGCATGGCACGTAACAGTAGCTAAGAGCTTTATATCCTGATCCACAGATAGCAGACACAGAGAGAAGTAGCCAGAGTCTGGCTTAGGTTTGTAAAACCTCAAAACTAATGCCCCAGTGGCATACTTATTCCAATATCTCCTAATCCTTCCCAAATATTTCCACTTATTGGGAATTAAGCAGTCAAATATATGTACCTGTGGGAGCCATTACCATTCACACTAAACTTGGTCCAACTTATTCATCATTTGGGAGGTATAAAGATTTAACCACTCAACTTAGACATTTGTGTGTATTAACAGCAAACCCTGAGGCATGGCCTGTCTTGGGTATGCTATTTAAAATTCCGGCTTACTTTGTCTTTTACATGGCACTTTCTGAAAAATGTCCCACTGAAAGAGATACTGTTTGGAGGGAAATCTTGGTTTCCATCTGACTGGGATGGTTTTGGCAGTGCAGTAAATAGAGCATAGGTTTGCAAGGCCAGAGACACTTAATTAAATCTGACTCAACCTTGTCCCCGGGGGTACTTCTTTTTGTGCTATAACCTCAAAGTCTCACTACATTTTAGAGAAAGAAATTGAGAAATTTCCTACAGAACTTGTCAGAAAAATGAAAAGGATCATGGGATTAAATCACCTGGTACACACAGATACCAAATTGTAATCCTGTAACGTGTATCCAGAGCTCATAATGTCCCATGTAAGCTCTTGATTTGTCCTTCTTCCTTGCTGAATACACAAATTGTGATTTCAGATTCATTACGTTCTCAGAACTCTTTTAAATTCCAAGTTCAAAACCAAGTAGGCAAGATTGCTAGAGTCCTCTAGGAAGCTACATTAGTGATAAGAACAAAATTCTTTGAGAACCCATGTAAGTGAGGCCATTAGTCCTCCCAGAGAAGATGGAAGGAAGCAGGAGATACAGAGTGTGATTTGTACTGAGCATCAGAGAAGGAACTGTTTGCTGAGAGCAAATCGCAGGGGCAGAGGGGTTACTTTAGGTAGGATTAGTATCATGGCCGCTTTCATGGCAAGCGAGGGCTGCTAAGCATTGTGTTCCCTTGGTAAGGTTCCACAGACTGTGCTTTCTGTATGCTTTTTGCATCATCCCTATAGAAGGGGAAGGGGGCAGGAAACGCAACTGGTCTCTGGGTTGAATAGCAGTTCTTTCTCTGTTTCTCTTTTGTCTTTTGGACCCAGAGACCTTGATGTAGGTTGATTTTAAATATAAAGCATCTTTATCACACAGTTCATCAGATGACTCACCATGGGCTTATTTTTTATAAGTGATACTTAGAGCACCTCATGGGAGTTATACTTCCTGAATCACATTTCAGATACTCAAGACCAGACTATCGACAGATGGTGAGTAAAAACATAAGAACTCACTTTTAATTTTTAAATAATTTTTGTGAAATTAAAATATATTATATCATCTTCTCTTACCTTATCCTCTTATTCTTTCTAAATCTTCTCATATATACCTCCTTGCTTTCTCAGATTCTTGGTCTCTGTTTTTGTCTTTAATTGTCTTATCTGTTCTCTCTCTCTCTCTCTCTCTCTCTCTCTCTCTCTCTATATATATATATATATATATATATATATATATATACACACACACACGCCTTTTCAGTTCACATAATTGTAAATATATTGTAATATTATATATATGTACACACACACATGCACAACCTTCTCAGTTCACATAATGTTACTTATATGTATATGATTTTAGGGCTGATCCTAAACTGAGGGACCAATTTGGGACTCTTTCCTGAGGAAGACTAATTCTTCTGTTCTTATCGTTCCTAGCTGCCTGTAGTTGATTGTCTAAGGTTGGGATCCAGTGAGATTTTCCATGTCTGCATTATCATGTCGATTGGTGGAACCCACAAAGTCTCATCAACATGGCTGCCTAAACAAGATCTGAACAAGATGATACCAAAAGATATATTAGGATATATTCATTGAGTTTTGAAATGTTATCTACAGCCTTTAAGATGTAGTTGAAATATAAAGTCCCCATCTGAGATGGAAATATTTATTTAAAAAAAACCCAATAGATCTTTGAAAAAGTATAAGCTATGCTAAAAGGAAAACGTAATTTTGGCAGTGGTTAGGCAGTATGATGGGATACAGCCTGAAGGAGAAGCTAGAGTCCTGTCTCCTGAACCCTGTGGTGTGACCCTAGATGTTGTCACCTCTTCTAGCTTTGGTGTCCTCAGATGGACATACTCCATCATATTCCACTACTTGAGCTGTAAAAGCTGGGGTGAGAAGAACACCTTCCTTGCAGTGGGACATAAATACTGGGGTGGGATTTTTAGAGACTCTGGGCATGAACTTTATGTGCTCCATGCCAGAATCGCCTGTTTGATTCCGCAGGGCTGAGCAATCCCTCTTCTTCTGACCTCATGTTTCGTAGAAATATGAACCAGAGCAACTTAGGGAGAAGGGGGCACTGAGAAGTAAGGGACGTGGAAGGCACTGAGAAGTAAGGACGTGGAAGGCACTGGGAAGTGAGGGACGTGGAAGGCACTGGGAAGTGAGGGACGTGGAAGGCACTGGGAAGTGAGGGACGTGGAAAGCACTGGGAGGTAAGGGACGTGGAAAGCACTGGGAAGTAAGGACGTGGAAGGCATTGGGAAGTGAGGGACGTGGAAGGCACTGAGGGCTAGTAAATGAAACTCAGGGCCAGATCTCTAGGAAAAGCGGAGATGTTAGAGAGAAGAAACACCACAGTCAGATCTCACTCAGCTGTCTTCCAGGCTCCTCAGCCTTGCTCCTCCTGGCTTCTTCTGCCTGCCTTGTCTTTCTATATCTGCCTTAAATACTTTCTTTGCTTAGCTAAGGTGTGGCACCACCACTGCCTGCCTGGGAGCCTGGAACTCCTGTAAACTAAAATGACCTCAAACTCAGATTGGATTAAGGGCTAGGTTACCACTCCCAGATACTCCCTGTGCTGGGATTAAAGGTGTGAGCCACCTCTGTCTGATCCTCCTAGACTGACTGTGGGTAGATCCCTCTGATATCTCCGAATGCTTTTATTATATTACAAAATATCCCCACAGGCTAGGACTTGGCATTGGAAATACAGGCAGAGAAGACGACAGAGTACGAGCATGTAAAGTTATATGGCTCCAGACGTCTCATGACAACACATCATATGTGTTGTTACCTGAAATATGGAATGGGTATGACTCACTAGAAATAATTACGAAAGTACTCTGATCTGCTCCCCAGGGAGTAACAGTCCCAGAACCTGCCAGGACCATATCACACCCAAAAGTCTTTAGTACAAGTTCCACAATATTAACGGGACACCTCACATGGGAATTTAATAATCTGCCGAGTGTGGGTGCTAAGTATTCAGCTTGTGCATGGTCTAGCTCTTTTCCCTTCTTTTTTAATTTTCCTACCATCTCTCTCATATTGTATTATCAGCTGTACACTGTTCGGGTGCATACACTAGATTGTAAAGGGAGGGAC
This sequence comes from Phyllotis vaccarum, assembly GCA_033318265.1. NCBI lineage: Eukaryota > Metazoa > Chordata > Mammalia > Rodentia > Cricetidae > Phyllotis > Phyllotis vaccarum. The sequence goes on along the minus strand of JARWLC010000001.1, from coordinate 32,923,452 downwards.
ATACACTAGATTGTAAAGGGAGGGACATACACTAGGTTGTAAAGGGAGGGACATACACTAGATTGTAAAGGGAGGGACATACACTAGATTGTAAAGGGAGGGACATACACTAGGTTGTCTCTCATTCTAGCCAATGCTAGCCAAGGGTTGCCTCTTAATTTTTTCTGAACCAATAATTCATTCTTCAGATCTCAACTTCATCTTCTAGGAAGCTTTCTTGAGCACTAGAGATGGAGTCGAGCATCCTTTTGCGTGTCTCAGCATCACTAATAACTCTTCCACCCTATAGTCCCACAATGGATGGTTGACCTTCCTAATGACCTCCTCCTTGACTCAGCTTGTGCTCCTTAAGAGTAGGAATGAAGATAAATGTTGCTGAAAATGTATTTGTTCCCCCAATATCTATCATTAAATGGATAAATGAATGCATAAACAAAGGCATCAGGGTTTCTATCTTGGGTAAGGAGTCATATCCGTTTCTGAGTCAAGGGCAAAAACTTTGGCAAACTGTGGCCAGACATTTATTGCTTTCAAAACAGTTGACTTTGCAATCAAGTGAAAGCTAACTCTAAGTAACTGAGATGTGGCAGAATATGGAACAAAAGCTGAGAGATGTTGAGTCTGCAGTTTTGACACCTCTTCACAAACACTAAGAGTCTTTGTTATACATTTCCAATAATAGAATAATAAAGATCTATGATCTGAGAATTGTCATATAAATACAACAATCTGGTCTAAAAACATGAGCCAGAGGCATGACCTCAGTGGAGGTTCACAATGCACCTGGTCTGCCCTCCTCTACCTTTGAAATTCCAGGTTTAGCAGTCTTCCTGTCCATCTTCCCAGTTTTTATAGAAGCAATAAGGCATGTCTTCTAAATTTACTTTCTCTCACAGCAGCTAATTTAATATTTGGAAAGTACAACAGCCAAGGCCATCCCTGGATGCTTGTTATTTATATGATCGTAAAAAAGACAGATTCAGCTCCTGATGTTACTAAATTGTCTTCAGTAGAAGCAGTAAGAGCCCCTGAAAAGTATGTGTGGGGATAAAAATGAAATTGTCTAAAAGTCACCCCAAAGCATAGGGCCTGTAAGGATTCTCTCTGGTTAGGGATAATAATGACCTTTTCACTTCACATGCATTTTTATTACTTAAAAATTTAAATTATATTATAATTACATTTCTCCCTCCCTTTCCTCCCTCCAAGCCCTCTTGTATGTCTTCCCTAACTTGCACTTTTTTAAATCCATGGACTTTCTTCATTAATTGTTGTCAGATAGATAAATAGATAGATAGATAGATAGATAGATAGATAGATAGATAGATAGACAGACAGACAGACAGACAGACAGACAGATAGATAGATAGATAGATAGATAGACAGATAGATGGATGGACACATATTTCTAAGTATGTAACTACAACCTTCTTAGTCTGTATAATGTTATCTGTATATGTTTTTAGGACTCTATATTCTAAATATTTGTCACTTTTCTCTAGATAAGTATATTTCTCACTGTAAATCAAAGAAACAGAGGGCATTGCAAAAAACCACATTTAATCAAAATCTGTAATTGTGGAATTCAGGCTCAACAGATACATCTACAGTACAGCTTCCACACCTGAAGTGCAGGGGTCACTGGAGAGGAATGGGTAAGAAATTAGAGGAAGAAGCAGTTTTGTGAGACTGTGTCTCCCAGGAATGTCAGAGACTATGCCAATAAAGTCTCATTAGCATGACTGTCTAAATATGATCTGAAAAAGGACAATAATGGACATTTTGATATGAGTGATGGAAATGTCAAGAAACCTCAATTCTATACAAAGAACCATAGGCAAGTGAGGAATTCTGAGAGTGAGAGAAATAATCTTCATCATGGAAGAACACACAGTTGATCATCCAATACCAAAAGGTCACCTCTGAAAAGATTATTTTTTAAAATTTTTATTTAATCAGATGAGAAGTGGCAAAGACATAGACACTCATTGGCTTTTGATATGTGTTTATCCTTCAGATCCTTCACTCAAGGAGTCCTGTTGTCCCTGGGTGTACATCTTGACAAAGTGTGGGACTCTCAATTCCCTTAGTGGTAGTTCAAAAGTGCAAGATGACAATGTACAGTTAAAATCCCATCACTGAGCACTAGGCTCTCTTGTCTCTTGTATATCTTTAAGCCATGAATTCACATCATATAGCTTGCTGTGTGTGAGTTTTGTATCTTACTTGGCTTGTACTGGTGATAAAGACATACACAGCCCAACATGTACTGGCCAAGGTGTTTGGAGTCTCTGTGGGATTCATAGTGTTACAATGCAAACTTGCTTTACAGTGGCTGTTTCATTCTGTACTTTTCTTTTTAAATGGGGAAGTTTTAGGTACTGCACAGTCTGTCTCAAGCCCTAGCTGTCAGGTGACTTTCTTTCATCCTCCTGTGACCCTGGTGTTAGATTAGTCTATTCAATCTGCCCATGATCAAATGGAACTAGCTCATGTTCTGATAGAGACAAAAGACAATTGTTTTAAACAAAACATTAAATGTTGTGACCCAAACAATTTCTTTTAGATTACTGGCAGCCACTGATAGGATAAACCTACATATACTGTCAGACATATAAATACCATATCATACAAAGCACACAGATTACTTTTAAAACAAACACCCAGATCCATCAAGCATACATTAATAGCCAAGAGCCTAAAGTTAAGGTAGTTGTCCTTTTAATAATAATAACCAGATGAAATTTATACAGTTAGAAAAACTGAAAACTCACAAACTTGGTTGATTAGCTACTCTGGTCTCCTAAATCAATCTCTGTCTCTGTCTCTGTCTCTGTCTCCCTCCCTCCCTCTCTCTCTCTCTCTCTCTCTCTCTCTCTCTCTCTCTCTCTCTCTCTCTCTCAAATAGTAGGGACCTACTGAAAGTCTGCCTTCTAGTCTCTGATTTTTAACTTTTAAAAGCAGATTTCTGGTACCTGAAACATCAGGAGGATATTTCATACAATGGGCACACATGAACACAACTGCTCTCTCCTTTCTCAATAAGGGTTTTCATGTAGCACATGTGAACTCTTAGCGAGTCAAAACAGAAAGAAAAAGCAGTGTCATGGTTTTAAATATACAGAATCCTTACCCTTAAGTACTTTAACCGGTTTTGCAAAAGACAAGTCTCAATACTCCAAGGAAATAAAAACATTCAAACAAAATGGAAAAACTGAAAAAAATGCTCATAATCTTTTATTGAAGAAGGCAGAAAATAAAAGTGAGCCTTTACATAATCCAACGAGCATAGACTCAAAATCTAACATTACCCTATTTGTAAATGATGTTGTTTTTATTGTAGCAGAGCAGAATAAAGTTTATAAAAGACAAAAATAAATCCTCCAGGGAGCTCTGTCCTCAGGCAGCAATCAGCCTTGCTTAGCCAGGCATTGGAATGCAAAGCACATAAACCTAGGCCAGACTCATACTCTAGTACCTATCCACATGATTGACTGGCAGACTAACCTTTCCTCACCTGGTGCTCAACATCAGGAGACAGCCTTCTTTGCTATATGAATAAAGATGCAAGTTTGGCTGGACCTGAAAAGGTTTCCCGGAGAGGGAGAGCAAATTGCAATGCCTCAAGGAACTTTTCCCTGGGGAGCAACAACAAAAAAGGGCATCTAAGAATGGGATTGTTTTTCCCCATAAAAATTTCTAAGACAATCTCCCAATTCAAAATGAGGGCTGCATATGGTTTGTATTCCAATTTCTGAAGCTTGGACAGGATTAAAATTGTCTCCTCTACCAATTCCTCTCTTTCAATGTGCTTTGTTATGGGAGCAGCTGCAGGTAGCAGGCAGGATAAGCAAGCAAATTATTGATCACCCCCCTTTCATATAAAGTGTCCTCAATCTTCCATCTGAGTTTCATTTTCAAATTTCCACATCAAGGAGACTAAGAAGAAGAGAAAGGGAAAATTAGCAGTATATTTTGATATTTACGTAAATATATTATTTATGACCCAGTGCAATATCTTTTAGCAATTATTTCAAATCAAAAGTTAGTTCACCTTAACATTGTCAGTACACCTACATTTTAAGTGGATCATGCCAAAAGTTTCTCCACAGACAAGTCAATCCAGAGATTATCTTTTAATGTTACACTTAAATCTAGCCAATGTAGTCCAGATATTGCTTGTGTACTTAATAAAAAGATGTTTAGCTGTCTTTAGATGATCTCTCCCATGTTCTGTTATCAGAATCTCTGTCTGTCCTGTTCTTTTACATTTGAAGACAATAGACCTGAATGATTTTGTGGGTAAACTTAAATTTAGCATTTCAATTAAGTTTTGGTAAGCCTGACAGAGGTAAAGTCCAATAACTAGTTTCTTTTCCTTAAATTTTCTGAAATCATAAATTTCAGCTTTAAAAAATTAGGCAAAGAAACAACTACTCTTATATAATCCAAAATGACTCCAAACACATTCATTTAGGTCAAATGTCCTCATAAAAGCATGATAATCACGATTACTGGAGTGTAATGAATTTTTAAAAAGAAATGCAACACTCAACTGGCCTGAGTTTTTCCTCCTGTGGCTCCAGGGGCAGAATTTTTTTTTTTTTTTCCCTATTACTGTCTTAGAAATCATCCTAAATTTATGTAAGACTGGCCCTCTGCAGTTCTCCCATGGAAGAACCAAACTAGCAAAGACTTAATGCTTTCATGGTTACATAAATCACAGTAGATCTCCCCAACACTCTTGTCTCTATTCCAAATGGTACCACAGAGCCCCTGTGACTCCAGAGAGCTACAACCCTTTCCTGTCACATGGTGGATGCCCCGAATAGCTCAAGAGAACTCCAGAATTGTTCCAAAGAGCTTCCAGATTAACAAGACCCAGCCTACAGGTGGCATTATTGTTAGATTATGATTAAGACAATCTCTAAAACACTTTAATGATGCTCTAGAGAAAGTCAAGTCATGTTTCCACTTAGATCTGAAGGGGCAAATCCAAGACAAAGGAGACCTCACACCAAGTCTTCCTGAAGACGGACTTTGGGAATAGCAGGGTCCTGCCTGACCATTTCTGCAGTCCTTGACTTTGGGATAGTTAGATTCCCAGACTGTTTGTGAGCTCTTGGAGCTACCTCGATGACTGCCCTGTGTGTCTCTATACTAATAACACTCTAATACTTTTCAGCGGGAAAACCTTGAAAATCAAAGGCAGTCACCAAATGACAACTGTCTCAGGGGCTCAGAACCCCAAATTTCTCAAAAGATTGAAAAGCAAACAGGAGAGTGAATTTTTGAAGAAGAGATTTTCCAAGGGTCAGATTTTTTTGAAAAGCACCCAACAAAGTCCAAACTGGTTATTTATTTATTTATTTATTTATTTATTTATTTATTTATTTATTTATTTATTTATTTATTTATTTATTTATTTTCATGAAATAAAGGTTTAAAGGAACCAATGTTGCTGGGAACTCCTTACTTTCCTTCCCACCTGGGGACAGTTCACTATGGGTGGAAGACATCTTGGGAACATGACCTAATCACTTCCATTTATAATTAATACTTTGTTATTGAACTCAGGGGTCACTACTTAAATCTCAAGTTAGGTTCGGCAACCAGTCATGAATAAGCCAATAAAAAGGAAATTTAAAACTGTAAAACAGAAGGACGGGATTTATTTGAAGTGATTACATTGGGAAGAAGGAAAAAGAAACCCTTCAGATTCCTCAATTCAAATACTTTATCATCTTTAAATATCTCCGAAGACTGAGCCAAGTGTAGACACAGCTTGGCTTCCATTTCTTGGTGATTATCTTTCAACATTGTAGACCACAGCGGGAGCGGGAAAAAGGATTCTTAAATATTCCAAAATTCAGGTGACATGATATTTTATCTCTTTGGCAAATTTTGGGAATGCTAGAACACATAAAAATGGTTAAATTTTTAAAAAATAGCCTTAAGTATTTTTGAAGTTAGGTAGACCTATAAATGAAAACAAGTTGACATCTATAAACAGATAAAATAAACAGTGGTTTCTTTACAAAGAGAAACAGCTGCTAGGAAGTGGTAATGAATAGCATTTTAAAATCCTGTGACATTTTCTGTGTAAGAGCTCTATTCCAAACAGGCTTTGGGCAAAGTTCACCTTTTCATTTTAGGCATAATAAAGTGCCATATGTAGCTTATATGATTGTTTTCAGGTTACCAAGTTTCATATCTGTCATCTCATTTGATTCTAACAATGCAGTAAATTGTAGCCATTTATCCAGGGTGCAGTATGTGCAGGAACTCGTGGGAGGCAAAATATTCAGGTTCAAAGACATTCTAGTTGTAGTCTCAAGAAGCTCAGGCTCTAGTTGCAACATGGATTATAGCAAGACTGGAATTGAGGAGGCAGATGTGTGTGTGTGTGTGTGTGTCTGGATATCTCAGAGGGAAAAGATGCTTAGGCAGGACATGAAGAAGTGTAGAGATTTGGGAAGTAGAACATGGGGGGAAAAGATTGTTGCATATAGAGAAGTAACTGCCAGTATTCCCAGAGGCTGCCATGTCCTGTGCAGCACCCACCTCAACCGCACATACTTGCAGGAATATGTATACATATGAGGGGTGTGACAGGGTATGTGTGGCTGACCCCAGCTTGACCAGTGTTCTTGGGAAGGTATAGGGTATAATTTTAAGTCTGAGATCAAAGGTACTTACATGAAGATTTATGGCATGAATGATGCTTGTACTCTGGTCCTCTGCTATTCCAAGTTGTTTGCTTTTCTTATGGCTAAGGCTTCTTTTTCTCTGAGGAGACATCAGCACTTTTCCCGTCTCTTACTGAAATCAGCAGTCAGTGAGAGCAGTGTCCCCCGTGGGTTTTCTTGTTCCCCTGTGAGTATAGAAGGATACTCAAAGCAGTATCAGCCTTCAGAGGTCAGACATAGCTTCACATGGACTCCAGGAGGAGTCCACAACCTGCTCCTCTCCAAGACCTTGTTACAGGGCTCCTGCCACAGAGCCAGATGGAACCAATGGGACCTTGGTTGCCTTTGATGCCCTGGTGACTGAGAAATGAGCTCTGTGAGGGAAAATAGTACCCACCATGAAGTGCCATATGCCTGTGTCTCAGCTTTTGTGGGTCTCTGAGAGCATTGACTCAGGTGCTGATCTTCCTAAATTCAAATTCTGATGTTGTTTAGCTTTTGCATTGAAATAAGGTATTTAATTTTACCAGTTTTGTCCATTAAAAATTGGGATAACGCAAGGCCAGAAAGAGACATGAGACGTTTTCAGATGCTTTCTAGGTATCATCCACTGTTGGCAGACAATTAGAGTGAAGTTTTGCTCCTTGCCTGTAAGAGCACAGGGCAGGGGGGCAGGGGGGCAGGGGGACTATGCTTGAATGTGTTAGTCTGAGAGCCCACTGTCATTAAAATCCAGAGACTTGGTTTTGAATCCTTCTTTCTGTTGATGACCTTTATGACTTGGGACCTAGTACTTAACCCCTTTAGGAGTTGCTGTGCCCTGCTGAAAGACCAGAGCCGCACTATAACTGCCTACCTGTTGACAGGCTTGACTGTGACAGAACCTGTGATGTGCTCAGAATGCAGCCAATCTTAATCTGATTTATCTTTATCACGTTATTAGTGCCATTATTTCTGCTAATGCTTGCTTGTATTATTCTGCTTTAATTGGCCCATTCATTTTTTCACTCATTCCAAAACATCTTTTCATGTTTGTTTGATATTTTCTGTTCTACCCATTGTCTTTTGAGTCAGAGATAAACAGAAATTTATTTCTTTTCTCAAGTAATTCTAATCCTGACCACTTAAAAGCCATGCCAGCCCTCTACAAGAGGAATTAATTTGTTAGTTTTTTAATATGGAAATGTAATGCCAAGAATGATGTTTTCTAATCATAATAGAGTTAAAATTGGAAAACTGGAAATGGAGTCAGGATTCCAACCAAATACTTCTGAGTTTGCCGTTTTTGATTAAAGTTGGTGTATCTAAACTCGTCAGTATGAGTAACAGTTACAAAGCAGATTAGTCTTTGTCATCCTTGTTTTGAGTCTGAAAGTCTTGATGTAACAGTCAGAGCATGTCCTTCCTCACAATGGGGATACTGAGGCCACAGGATGTTTCAAGCGTCTCGTTTACAAACTTAGTGAGCTGCAGAGCCAGGACACAGCACAGGATGCTGCAGCCTCGTGCTCCATGGGATGTCAGCATCCCCTCCTGACTTAGGCCCAGATCTGCTTGGTGATTTCTTGGCTGTGAGCTTCTTCCACAACTCACTTTGGGGCCCAGTGTGGAGGGAGAGGAGGAGGAGGGGGAGGAGGAGGGGGAGGAGGAGGGGGAGGAGGATGAGGAGGGGGAGGAGGAGGAGGAGGGGGAGGAGGAGGGGGAGGAGGAGGGGGAGGAGGATGAGGGGGGGGAGGAGGAGGAGGAGGGGGAGGAGGAGGAAGGGGAGGAGGAGGGGGAGGAGGAAAGGGAGGGGGAGGAGGAGGGGGGGGGAGGAGGAGGAGGAGGAGAGGGAGGGGGAGGGGCAGACAGAAGTTTTCTCCTCCCTCTGAATGCTCGCTCCCTTTGGCTGGGCTGACTCTTGATATCCATCCTCTTACTCAGGATGGGAAGCCAAAAACAGCTGACTCCTCCAATAACTGTCCATGGACCCAGTCAGCATCAGTGGACCCTGGGGGTCCTCCTTCCTATGCCAATCTACAAACAGATTGATACTAACTTGGCGGATGTGTCCTCTCCAAGGCCTCTGGAACAAGAGATGGGGCGTCATTCTCCTGCCTCCTTTTCCAGATGGTTGAATCAAAGGCAGGAAATGAAATGAGCCTGAAAATATGCTGTTTGGAAGAGCCCCAGGGTTCTGGAACATCAATGATGGCCGGGCAAGAGCTGTTCTCTCCCGTGGAGCCAGGCTCTGTGGGACAGCCAGTGAGAAGAACAGATCATCTGATGAAAATGAAATTGCCTCTGGACTCAGGAGCATCTTTGTGGCTCTGGTGTCCATCCACCAGCCAGCACTGCAGCTTTATTTAAGCAGCACACTGTGCTATCTACCAGGAAAGTGCCAGAAGAATCGGCACTAACGAACTCTTTCTGATGAGCCGACAGCTGCCTTTGGCAAGCACATGTTAACATGTGGAATCAGGCAGAAGAAGAACTCCAAAATAATAAAAGGCAAGAGTTCTGTTTCGCTGTAAAGTATGTTCTACTAATTTCACTGGTGAGAAGGATTTGAAGGTAGCCATTGAGGACCTATTGTGTACTCACACAGTCCTAATAAATACTACTTTATTGTTTTAAAAGGTGCCATCATCAGAAGAACAAACATAGTTACAGAAACATTAGGGTTAGACTACCCTGACCAAACTCAGCAAAAGCCTTGGCTGAGGACTAGTGAATCATAGGCAGAGTCATGATGATAGCAACTGAGAGGCCTTGAATTCAACTATCTTCATGGACTCACTCCTCCTTATGATATTTTAGTTTCTTTTTAAAGTCAGTTTGAAGATTGGGTAGACTGAAAACAGGCATAGTGCAAAGGACAGAGCAGACCTCAGGCAGTGGGGTCCTTTCCCAGCTCCCAGGGATCTTTATGCTGTTTCCAGACCAGCAGCATGACCCCTGGGGCCAGCACTGTCATGCTCAAAGAAAAGCCAACATACCAATCTTTTTAAGATTTAAATGGGCTAGAATTTGCAGGGAATAATATTGCTTTCCAGGAGCAGGTCTTAAAACATAAAGAATATGTGAGGGGTTATGTGTACGTCACCTACCTTCTGTCTGGAGGGTGGGGAAATTCTATTTTGTAACTGGCCTCCAGTTTTTCCATGAGACTAAGGTCCTTTGCATTGACAACTGCCTTAGAAATTTTTTTTTTTTTTTCAGGCCACTGATTTCTTCCTGGATCATGGCCCTTCTGCCCTATTCATGTACATCGCATTAACAATAGTTTGTTCTTAGATTCATTATGTAAAGCAACATTCACCAAACTGTAATGTGTGGACTAAATTCATTCTGCTGCTTCGTTTAAATAAGGTACAAAGGTGTTGTTGTAATTGAGTGACACTGAATTACTTTTCAAGTGACTAGACAGAAGAAACATAAGAGAGAGGAAGGATTTGTTGGGAGCCGCTGGCCCCAGCCCCTCAAGATGGTGCCAATATCCAGTGCTGGCCAACCCACCTGAGTCAGTAATCAAGACAAGGGCCTGAGTCAGTAATCAAGGCAAGGGCCTGAGTCAGTAATCAAGGCAAGGGCCTGAGTCAGTAATCAAGGCAAGGGCGCATGCCTTTGCTAATTTTCCGAGACTGGTCTCTCCGCCTCTCCCGTGACGTCATGTGGGATGATGAGCTGCAGCCTATAGAGAGGTGACACGTCTAAGGCGGAGGTCTTTGGCCTATATAAGGGCTGGGCTTTTCCTACCTCGGGGTCTCCATTTTATGTAAGCTAATGCTCTCCCTCAAGGAGCATTAAAACATTGCTGCAGAAGGATCCTACGTGTGCCGTGCCTTTTCTTGCGGGCGAGAAGTGGGCGCGGGACAGCGATTCACTGGGTTCACAGCTCAGGGGTATACAGTTCATCACAGCAGAGGTGGTAAGGGTCCGTGCTCCATCTGCAGCAGTTGGGAAGTGAGAAGCCACCTCTTCACATCTTGGCCGATTAGAAAGCAGAGAGCATGGGATATGGATCCCAAGCAGGGCCCGGCCTTAACTCTTTAAGGCCACCCTTAGTTACCTACCTCTGCTGGCCAGACTCTACAACCTTCCAACATAGCACCAGCAGCTGGAGACAGGACCAGATGTTCAAGTATGAGAGCCTGTGGAAGGATGTTTAGACTCAAACCCTGACCACAGCCATACACTGGCTTAAAGTACTTGTCTGAGGGGATGCAATAAAAGTACCACCATCTCTAGTTCATGATGTTAAAGTTGAATGGCTGGAAAGTCTTGAGAAGGAAGGGTCTAATTGAGAAGACTGACTTTGGGGGAAAAACAGAGACCTCTAGCCGCTGAATGAAGCTCCTAAATATAGTCTTACCTACTTCTGGTTTATCTTTGATGAAATAGTACTTATCTCCAAGAGGCCTGTTAATATGTCAGGTGATCCTTGCACTTTTATAGGCCTTTCCTACCCTCTACACCACTGTCTTGTTTCTATGGAATTATGCTCCTTCCCCTTTTCTAGCTTTCCAGGAGCTGAAGTTTAGGCCTGTTTCCCTAGAATTCATCTACCAGCCTGAGAGCTTCTTGAGGACAGAGCCCAGGCCTCGCTATCTCTGCTAGCTCTGTTTAGTTGAGAGGCATAATATTTTCAGAGAGTAGCTGAACCAACACTCTTTAAATGGAATGAAGCCACAATCCATTCATTTCTGCCAGATTTCTTCTTGGCAACCAGTGCTGTAGGCACACAGAGCCAATAAGGCTGGAGAGGATCCAGCTGCTGTGGCCTCAGCACTCCCCAACACCTTCCCTAAGCTATCTGGCTCAGATATACATAAACTTGGTCCCATGACCTTGGATTCATTATCTCTGGATGCCAGCTCCCCGAGCTAGCCAATTTGAGACAGATGGATCTTCGAAGCCAGTCATTGGAATTTAGCAACCATCACCTAGACTTTAAACTCCCTCTCAGCTGATTTGGATTATCTCTCTTGTGGCCTATCTTGGGTGTGAGGCAGTCCTATCCACTTTTGAGAAAGGTTTTCTTAGTATCCACAGGCCTTACTTTAAGGCTTTTGCCAAACCTGGAGGATAATCCAGGGATTTAAGCACTTCCTTTCCAAAGGGGAAACTTTTCAAATTCATCAGGAAGTCCTCTGAAACATATTAAGTAATCATCCCATTCTTACTGATGGATGAAATGCTGGTGTCATCATCATAATATAGTGCTATATTTTTTTGGCTGAAAATTGTATTTTTTTTTTGACTAGGGGAGCAAAATGGCAAATTGCAATAAGCCACAAGAGCAGTTGGTTATAATCCACTAGATAAGGCACCCCTGGAGAGAATAATAACAATTGCAGGAATACAGACAGCCCTTTACTAAGTTTCTCATTAGCTGGTGGGACTCCAGGTGAGTAATGCTCTAATTACCCTGCTAGGTTGGTAGATCAAATCTTGACTCCATTGATGAGTGAACATCAGTCATGCTGACATAGCTGATGGAGCCCAATCACATGTCAATTTGGTGGTTGCTTTGAGAAATTTATCATCCCACTGAGAACAGTCATGCATTCCAGCATGTCCACCCCAGGACCAAGGACTAGGGCTAGCAATGGCTTTGAATCTAGAATCCACCCCCCCTTTTGTTCCAGAGTCCACTTTGAACTTTATGGCACTGGCCATTTTCTCCAGAAGGCTCTGGCAGTGGTGCCTTCCTTGAAAATCAGTCTCAGAGTTACTTTGATACCTGTGAGTTTGAATTTGGGCCAAATAGTATGCAATTATAGAATTAAGTTTATGGGTGGACTTCTTCAAATATAAATATTCCAACTTTGAAGGCTTTAGATATAGTTTCTAATGTAGAACCTACTTTGGGAAAGAAACTTTGGTGTTATTTGTGCATATCTATACTATATAGTATGTGTGTATGTTTCTGTATACTATGTACATGTCTATGCATACATCCATGTGTTTATATTTATATTGCTTGTATTTTTAAATTAATATGTGTATTCATATGTTCATTTTTTAACCATTATTATATGTATTTGGTTTTAGTGATGGGTTTATGTATATTTACATATATATGTGTGTGTATGTGTGTGTATACATATATACTTTTATTTTTTTACACCTGTATCTGTGTGCATGCATACACTCATGAATATATATAAATACACACAAAACATACACATTTACACACAATTGTACATATGCACCTAGTACACATACATAATCTTCTAGTTCATACATGTAGTTTACATATACACATGTACATATGCCCACATAGTATATAATGATGCACATGTGCACAACTATACATATATTTGTATAGTTACACAAGTAAACATGCATACATAAACAAGTATATATATGCACATACAGACATTTTAAATATATGATATACATATTCATAAACCATGCCTATGATACACGTCTTTTTCTACATACACATACACTCACCCACCCATACATCACCACAGTCATATACATATACACATATAAACACACATACATCATGCATCACCACAATCATGCATATACATATACACAATATAAACACACACACACACAGACACACACACACACACACACACACACACACATCAATACATACACACAGAGACATACAATGAATGTATCACTCTTCCCTCCACACAGAAAAATCTGTACTTGATTTTTGTGATTCTTATCCTCTGCTCCCCAACGTACAACATTGTAATTTATCCCTCAAAACCCTCAAGTGACGGTTTCTTTCCTATGGTAAAACTATTTGTGAGATTCTGTTTGCAATGAGCTCCTATTTTTCTTGAATGGTTGGGGGAGAGTTATTTCTCTCCCAGGGTCTTTGTCCTCCTCATTTCCACTCTCAGTTTACTGCACCCTTCATTGCGTCTGGACTGGTTATGAGTCTTTACTCCTTCAGTAGCTCATGGGAACCTATTCCTAAGCATAGTTGCTGCCCCGGGGGGACAGAGAAGTCAGCACACTCAACAGCCTGTTTTATATTTTCAGCTGCATTTGGTGCCAGCTCTCAGATGGTCTATTCACATTCCCAAGCTTGTCAGAGCATTTAGAATTCAATAAAAGGGGAAGAGCATGGTTTTTAAAAAATAAAGAAAAAATGAAGCTGGGCACACTAACCCATGTTCTCAGAGGAATCAGTGCTGGTTTGTCTAACCGCTCTAGACTTGCCTTCTTTATTAATTAGCTTGCTGCTTCAACCAGTGAGTGTATCCTTCTCTTCCAGGCCTTATTTATTTTCCTTATCTCTGAAAATGATCAGGTTCAATTGCAAAGGGTTCTCTGAGTTCTAGCAAGCTTCCAGTCATTTACAATCACCTGCATTAATGTCAAAAGTTGTGATTTCAAAGAGCCGAGATGGGTTTGCAGCATGTCTATTGAAAACAGTGCTGTGGTCCTGGAAAAGGGAAAACACAAACGATTTTCTTTTGAGAACTTCATCCATGAGCACTGCCCCTACATCATTTTCCAATTCTTCCCGTTCTTCCCACTGCCTCTCAAATTCATGATCTCTTCATAATTATGATGTGTGTGTGTGTGTGTGTGTGTGTGTGCGTGTGTAAGAGAAAGTGTGTGTTCATGAGATAAAGATAAAAATCTTGTTTTCATTTTATGTGCATATACATAAAGGATTTTGTCTACATGTATGACTATCCACCATGTGCATGTTTGGTGTCCATGAGGGCCAGAAAAAGGCATCAAATCCCCCAGCACTGTAGTTATAGCTCACTGTGAGTGACATAAGGGTGCTGGCAATTGGACTCAAGTCCTCAGGAAGAACAGCAAGTGCTCTTAGCTGCTGGTCTGTCACTCCAGTCCTGAATATGCAAATGCTTAATGCAGGATGACTGGGTTTTGGTTTGGGGTCTGTTCTGCTGCTTCTCCATGTGAAGTCTTAGGCAATCCACCTAGATTTTCTGGGCTAGGAACAAATGAAGCACCTTCTCAGACTGAGCATAGTGGAAATGTTGGCTGAGAGAACAACATGTGGTTACAGCTCACTTCAGTGTAGAAGTTTTCCTATACATGGGGACAATATGGGGGGATGAGAGACAGGAAAAAAGAGAGAGTGAGAGAATGCACATCTTCTAGCATCATGAAGAAATCTTAGTTGCTTTCTGATTTTCCTCAATAACTCAATTGACATTTTCCCATTATCTAAAGATTGAAGAGTGATGTCTTTTGAGCATGTTCCAAGCCATCTGTTTTGCATATTTGCTACCTACAGTGGTTAACAGCACTGGCTTTCCTTCTGGAAGACCAAGTTTCAATTTCCAACACCACCATGGTGGCTCACAATTGCCAGTAACTCCAGTTTCAAGGAATTCAATGCCGTCTTAGGGCATTATTGAGCATCCTGTGTACAAATGGGGCACACACATACGAATAGACAAAACACTTGTATACATTAAATACAATTAAAAACAAATCCCCGTTTTCGTCATTGTTATTAAATAATTTTTGAATAAACCAACCCTTCTTGACTCCTAAGACTAAAGGACATGTGTGACTTGATGTTGACACAATGTAATTTTAGAATTCAGGAGCTGTAAGACTCATAAAGTAGTGTTGACTTTCTCTGAGATCTATATCCATGCTTTGCTAATTATCACAACAACAACAGTAAGTGTTCTTTTCTAACCTTGGCTCCAGTGTATAAGCTTGATGGCAACTGTGGTTGAGCCTCCCCAGTTCCCTTTGGATTGCTTCCTCTGCCTCCTCATTTGTTGGCCATGCCAAGGTTATAGTGTATTCTTCCAGAGACAGGCACCAAGGCAGGAATTTGAGCGAGAATAAGTATTTGAAATATGATCTTCGGAAACATGATTCAGAGTGGACAACTGGAACAGGAAAGAAGAGGAATACAATATGGTAGCACGTTGTCCAGCAATTAGCCGTGGCAACAAGATTCAAATGCTGAAGAGAATGTAGATTCTAGGAGCTCTGGGAGGAAACATAGAAAATACTCAAGAGTTATCTCCTACCCTGTGGTCCAGAAATGGGTGTTTGTTTCATGGTTGGATGGAGATTGACCCAGGGTGCTAGCTTCTGGTGCTCCTGGTAGATTTTAGTGCTAGTAGGATAAGAGCTAAGAGAGCAAAGGGAGATGGAAGCTGCTTGGGTTATTTTGAAGAGTCCCTATTCTCTTTGTGGAATATCCCTCTGTTATGTTTGGTGTCACCACTGTCTCCCAACTAGATTGGAAAGTACTTTAAGCACATCATATCAGGAGATACACAGGACACCATGATTGATGACCATATTATGCTAAGGTGCTGTCTACCAAGTTTTTGTTTACTGTAATGATGCTGGTTTTCACTTTCTAATAAGTAATCTGTAAGAAGCACATTCAGACTGTGAATAAATGTACTTTTCCCTATTACATTTCCATCCAGTATATTAACATATGGGACAGTTTATAACACTGTGACCTAAAAAGTCCTGGAGATGCCTCCCATTGAGAGTGTGTATTTTATATGCACAGTTGTTTTGCCTTGTGTGTATATTTGTGTACTGTGTGTATGTGTGTGTCTCTGTGTGTGTTTTGCCCATGAATGTAAGATGTAAGAAAATTTCTTGGAACTGGAGTCACAAATGTTTATAAACTGCCTTTGGGTTGGAATTGAACCTAGATTCCCTGGAAGAGCACCCAGTGATTTTAACCACTGATTCATCTCTCGGGCCCCTCCTCTGTGTTTTGATAAAATTGGGGTGGGTTTACCCATTGAAGAACAAAGAAAGTTTGTTCCGTGGACTTTGAAGCCACCTTGCTAAAGGTCATGAAGCATCTTCTTGGTCTCCTTTGGCTGCTGGTCCTAGGAAACTGAGATACTACTTTGTAAGAAGGCTGCCCACCAAAGACTGCCATGCTGGAGTGGCCTAAAGTAGCCGATTACAGCTGCTCTTATTAGTTACTTTTTGTATTGCTATAACAAAAAATACCTGAAAGGAAGCAACTTAAGGAAGGAAGACGACTGATTTTGTTTTTAGACTGAGGAGTAGAGTCCCTCATGGTGGAAAAGACATTTTGTTAGGTGTGATTCTCACATCTGAATGAGTCAGAATGGGGTGGGAGAGAGGAAGAGATAGATAGATAAATAGATGATAGATACTGTTGCAACTGGAGTTAGACTAAGAGCTAATTTGCCCCCAGTGTCCTATTTCTACTAGCCAGTTCTCATCTATTAGAGGTCTACAGTCTCTCTAATCAGAGCCACCAGCTAGGAACTAAGTGTTTATCTTCAGGTCCTTCTAAAGGGACATTTTGCATCCAAATGACAACGACAAACAACAACACTGTTAAACAGTCAATCTTAGCTGCCAGCCATTCAAAAACATCAACAGTCAGCACCGAAATGATCCACAGTGGATGGTGTAGCAAGGGTCCTTAGAGGATGCTGACATCAGACTGCAGTCACATGAGTGTGAACACATACAACCCGGATAAGCACATTTTGAGTTTCTGATCCACAACATTCTGATAAAAATTAAATACCCCAGTGATCTGGAAAAATGGCCAGGAGTATGTGGAATAAAATCAATCAATGATTTTTGCTAGAATCAATTATTCTGTCGGTGACTGCTAAAGGGCCATTTTCAAATTCAATTCATCTTAATCTATTACATGGACACTGCAGATTACTCTTACTTGCCAGCTATATCCCTTACAGACAAATCCTTAAAATCATTTTAGAATTACTTCTCCTTCTCATGCGATTTCCCCAAAGGACCATGAGAGAAACCATTTTCTTTCTTTTTTTTTTTTACTAATCTTTAACAAATTGTCTAGAGGCTACCGTGTCAGCTCCTTCTAAAGAGATGGCATATTGTCCTTCATTAAGCTAAGCATCAGTTGTAGATCTCCATCAGAAAACACCACAGATCCTAGAAACACCACCTTTTTCTATTCCTGATCATGGCATCTTTATGTTGTAACATCTAATTTATCTCATTTTCTCAACTGAGGGAGGTCCCTTTAAAATGGCACTTTCAAATGGCAACTCTCATAAACAGATAGCTAACGGCCACCAGTCCCTTTAGGCTCCAGTATGTCTGCTATCCTGGGATTTGGAGGCTGATCTGAGTGAATCATCTTCATAATGTGTTCCTGGCTGCCTTTTGACAAGCCTAGCACATGAAAGTGAATTCAAATTATGCTTCTCTATAAATTATGTGGGAGGATGGATGAAGAAATAAAAGAGGGTAAGACTCTTCACATTTTTTAGGGACATGCACAACAGTAGTAAGTCTGGATCTTAAAACAGTGGTGAGGCTTAAATCACTAAAGAATCTCAAGGGGAAAATATTCATTGGTTGCTGTGTATTATCTGGAGCAAATATCAGCTTCATCCCATGTGACCCACATGCTATAGCCAGGCTTCTGCAGAGGTATTTTATAGCAATGTTTAGTAAGCAAATCTGAGGACCTAGTATGTACTTGGCTTGGTGATGGGATTTGAGAGGAGTGGTTAAAATGAGAAGATGTGGGGCTGGATAGTTGAAGGTTCACTGGTTAAGAGCACTTGTTGCTCTTGCAGAGGACTAGGGTTCAGTTTCCAGCACCCACATGGTAATCCACAAAATCCACAACTCCAGTTCCAGGGCATCCAGTGCTCTCTTTTGCCCCATCCAAGCACCAAACACATGTGCATAAAGCACATCCATGCACATAGCCCAAAACACTCAGACATAACATAGAGAACATAAATCTAATTCTTAAAAAAAGAAATAAAAGGTTCTTTCCTTGGCATCAATGGATAATCCATGCATGAAAAGATACAGGACATGCATCAAAATGTGACACTTCCTTGCCTTCTTCTCTTGCTCCCCCTTCCCTGTCTCAACTGTTCACCTTCTAGCCCCAGCTCCAGCTTCAGCAACTATGAATTTAAGTTCAAAAGCTGGATAACCTTAAATGAATTATTTATTCTTATATAGCTTTTTGAACAGTCAAATGGGATGATAAATGCACATGATTTCTGATGCTGATTTGAAGGCTAGTAATGGTCACATATTGTATGTGACTATCCCATAAATAATAAACCCCCATAAGCTCATTGTTGAGGTCAAAGAACTAGCCTTTGTATCCTGCTTTTCTGTGGCGGGATTCAGGTGTCAGCCAATACGGTCCGAAGATGCTTATTCAGGGTCCCGGGCTCCTGAAGGGGGTGTGGGCAGCCCAATTCAAAAAGAGTTGGGTTCCCAGCACCCAGGGCTGTCCCTCCAGCTACCTTTCGAATGGGGTTGGCCACTCCCCCTTCAGGAGCTTGGGACCCTGGATAAGGGTCTTCGGACCTTTATTGGCTTGACACCTGAATCCCACCAAACTTTTCCCTTTGTTTAGCATGTAGAACTGAATTCCTGTGTTTGATTACCTCTCATCTCATACTATAAGAGAGGCTATTGTCTACAAGTTAGCTATTATTCTCTCAAGAGATTAATACAACTATTGACCCCATTGGAGGCTGTGGGATTCAATGAATCCATGTGTATATATAATCACCTAAACGGGTCCGGTGCCTCAGCATTCGATCACAGCATCCTTTTCTTTTTCATCCACATAAAAATAAGAGTAACTA
This sequence comes from Phyllotis vaccarum, assembly GCA_033318265.1. NCBI lineage: Eukaryota > Metazoa > Chordata > Mammalia > Rodentia > Cricetidae > Phyllotis > Phyllotis vaccarum. The sequence continues at coordinate 32,904,182 of JARWLC010000001.1, read as the reverse complement.
TTATTCCTTATTTATGTGCCCCATTTATAGTTTTCATTACTGCCATTATTACAAAAACTAGGTTCTAGGGGGAAGAGGATGCATAAAGGAGTGCCCTGATCTAGTTTTCATCAGCTGGGTTATAGGCTCATACCTGGCATTTCTCATTATAAGTGGGGAAGGACGTGGTTCTTTAGTGCATCACATAGTCCTACCTTCCCACTCTGACACTCCCTCCTTACCCAGGGGTGAGGACAGAGCCAAGGAAGGCAGCAAACACTTTGAAGGAAAAAAGAGGAGAAGCTTAATTCCCTTATCACACTACTTTCTCGATAATCACCTGCCCAAGGAGAGTCACAATGTCAGTCGAACTTGCAAACTCTTATTTCCAGTATCTGCGTTAAAAAAATAAGTGGGACACAACAGCAAAATGAAATGTACTAATCCATTTTATTAAACCCAGTATGCAAAATATTATCAAATCAGCTTATAATCAATATAAAAATGAATGAGTAATTTTATGATCTTGCTTTTGTATTGGGTTTTTGAAATCTGTGTTTGTTTTATACTTATACAGTAAATCTTAGTGGGAGTCCATCATCTGTCAGGTGCTCAGAATGCTGATATGGCTACTGATCTGGACAGTGTAGCTTTGGAGGCTGACAGGGCAGGAGGCTCAAACCACAGGTCTAATTGGTAACTGGTAATCCCAAGTAAGTGGCTTATTCTCTGAACCCCAGTTTCTTCATTTGCACACTGAAAATAATCTCTTCCAAGCATCAAGAAGCATAGAAACAGTAACACTGTACATAGAACTCGGCATGTGGGAGGTGCCTAGTAGATGCTCATTCCCCTCCCCCAACTTTCCAGTGTAGCTTTCCAAAGAGATTACAGTAACACACAAATTTATAAGAGCATCTCAGGGTAGATAGCATACAGAGCTTGATGCTTTTGCCCAGTCTTTCATCTTCTATTCACATCTCTTTCCCTCACATTTATGTGGAAAGTAAGGAAACAAAGAAGCAGGTACAGAAACAAACAGAAAATAATATACAATATGGATACATCTCTGATACATCATTGGATGTTGGTAAAGCATGGACTAATGGGGGTCACAAGGACTTGGCCTGCAGGGCTATATCTCACCTTGGGTATTTCTTCTTTCTACTTCCTGTTTACAATAAGATAAATACCCTCCTTCATCACACACAGACACACACACACACACACACAGACACACACACACACACTGCCATGATGGTTTCCTCTACAAACTTGGGGTACTCTGTTTCCCTAGAAAATGTGTACCTAGTGTTTGTGGTTGGATTTTTTCCCCTCTGTCAAGAACAGTGCTTCACCCATAGTGAAAATGTTCTAAGGATGAGCACTGAATGATACTGACCATAACTAGGGTCTTTCTTAGGGACTGACGTCATCAACCACTGTCCTATGGTTTCCACAACTACGGCTATGAACTCTATCCTCAGCTGCCATTTCATGCTTAGAATCATTAAGTCTGAACCACTTCCATGGCTGAGAGGTTCTTAAAGATAAGTATTTCTTATCTCAATATCCTTGATAAAACAGCAGGTCTATTGGATGTGAAGAATCTTGTCTCCAAAGCAGTTGCATAAATTAGAGGCATGCAGAGAGTCTAGGCTCAGTTCTGGGACTCGCAGGAGAGGAGGAGGAAGGGAACCGAAGGCAAGTGCTGCTAAAACGTGCTTCTCTCCATCTCTAATTTTGTCACGAGCTAGCCTCCATATATATCCCTGTTAGCACTTCTGTGTGGAAGCCTGTCTTCCAGATGGCTGTGGAAAGGCTTGCTTGTAAGGCAGCTACGTATTATTCTTGAAAAAATTCTCATTAAAAGTAAATGAAAGCATGAATTTTCAACATGCTTATTTGAAAGTATAAGAATTTTTTAAGGAAATTAGATGCCTGTGACTTGAGGCACACCTGAAGCTCTTCAGAGCTCAGAAAGTAACTCCTCAGCCACCCACATATTGAGATAGATGTATTCTCTCCCTGTGTGAACATTGTCTCGGGCATTATAGAGGCTATGTCATATGAGATGAGGTCTCTGTACCCCAGACACTTGTAATGATATACACATATTTGGACATTCTATGGGATAATCTTATTACATCTAAAAAGTGTATTACATTCTTTTATTGTTATTGTTTGTTTTCTGGATAAGACTTTAGGACTTGGTTCTTGGAAGGTCTAAGAAATCCCCTTGTTCTGCTTAAATACTCAGTTGATTTAGTGTTAAGGCAGACTGGCAACTCAGGTGGCTGCTGAACCAACAAAGCACAAAGCTCACTGTAGGGATCATGCAAGGATCCCATCATGTTTATCTTCCATGCTGCCTTCTTCTTGTTCTGCACATCCTGTTAGAACAACGCCCTCTGACCTCTGATGTCTCTTGTGCTACTTCCTCTCCTCCTCAGCGCCCTTCCTCACTCCATCCTTTGTTGTCTTGGAAGAACCTCCTTTGCTCTTCCTTACTGTACTACAATCTGCTCTGTGCTCTGTTAGCAAACCAGCTTTGCTTTTAAGTATTCCCATGCATAAGCAAATGACCAGGCATGAATACCAATGACAAGCGACTCAGTGCCTTAAGCTAACACATTTGTTATCTCTCAGTTTGTGTGGGCTAGGCATCTGGACACAGTTCAGCTGGAGACCCTCTGCTTCAGGGTCTCTCAAAGCTGTAATTGATTTGGCAAGGGCTGGGATTTCGACTGAAGAGAATTTGTGTAACACCTAATCTTGAAAAAGAGCCCAAAGAAGTTAGAAATGATTTTTTTTAGTAATTCTCTATGTATTAAACTTAACATTTCATATTATTTCCTATCTACCCTGCTCCATACACTCTCCCCAGAGCTCTAGCCCTTTAGGGATGTACTCCTAACAGGCCTTGAGTCCCCAGCAGCTTTACCCTTCTCACAAACTGTGTTGCTCCCCCCCCCCCCCCCCCCCCATCAACTGTAATGTTATCCTGTGATGCCTTTCTTCCCCTTCTTTCCCTTTGAATAGCAGGATGCCTGTACCCCATCAATCAATCTAGCAGTTCTGGCCCCACAGAACCCTCCATTCTTATAGTGGGTGTATGTGCCCTTTTTTTTTTTTTTTTGCCACAACAGAGTCTATGTCTTTTTTGTGTCTCAGTTGTCAATCATAATAAATGACACCTGTACATGCTTAGTTTGCTGTTCAGTAGAGTACACCTTTAATACCCCCATCTGGGAGTCAGAGGCAGGTGGTTCTCTGAGTTTGAGGCTACAGAGCAAGTTCCAGGACAGTCAGGGCTACACAGAAAAACCCTGTCTTGAAATACAAAACAAACTAAATAAAGAAATAAGACTACATTATGGTAAAACACATTTTATATATAAAATATTAATATTAGTAATATTTGTAGGGAAGTTAATAAAACTGAAACTCAGAGAAATTAGAATTTATCCCACAGCCACATGGTTAATTCATGTCACAGACAAATGCTGACCTTGAACTGCTGTTCCATTTATAGACCCCGGGAAGTCAGTAGTAAAGTCTGAGGGAAAATGATAGACAGCAGTTCTCTTGATCTCTTTTAAAAGAGGACAAAAGAGCTTTCAGAAAACTCAAGGCTCACTGCTTGGTTGGCCAGTGAGCTGCCAGCATATTTGGAGTAAGGAGTGCATGACCTTAGGCCCCGAGGACCTTCCATCTGTACCATCTGGAGGGCCTGATGGAGTGGACACTACTCATAAACATGGCTATCAGGATTTCCTCTGAATAGTCCAATTATCCCAGGGCTCTTCTGTTGAGTGGAAACAAGTAATAAACAGGGATGAGGGGAAGGAAAAGGCTCTTCAGCTGGTCAGCCTGCTGTGTGGTCTACAGGAACAGGGCAGTGATTCATGAAGCTTTCCAACCATGTGCTAATAGGACTCACTCATCAATTTAAGGAAGTAGCCATCTCATGAATACTTAAGATAAAGCAGCTTCATAGTGTTTGAGTGCATAGAAGCCCTTTTCCCTCTGTCAAATATCAGTGATTTTGTTTTACTTTAGTTAAAAATTTATTTGTTCTATTTATATCTCTAGAAAGTAACATAGTAGCTAGACTCTTTGTACTCAAAGCCCTTAATATTTTCTTTCACATGGAAGTAATCTCAGACCAGCTTTAATATGCTAATGTGAGGATTAGGTTATATATTTAGTAAAAATAATAAAAACCATGAAGGCTACTTTCCATCTGTTTCAGAGGTCAGCAAACTGCAGTAAATACACTTTAACAGTAACACAGCTACAGCAGTAGCCATTTCCTGTCTATTGTCTATGGCTATTTCCTCTCTATAATCACTGAATTAAGAAACTGTAGCAGAGATGGGCTGGATCTACAAACCCCTAAGTATTCACTATATGGTTCTTTATAGAATGCTAGTCAGTCTCAGTGGTTTAAATGCAAGTTTCATCAACTAGTTTCCAGAAGACTGAAATTGTCTCCAGAGATAACAAAAGTAGAACTACATCTCTTTTAGGATTTGACTTTATTAAACGCTGGTCAGTTTGTTCAAGAGATCTGTAACTGGAAACCAAAGAGTTGGCCGGGCACTGTAACTCTACTGCAGTGCAGACCCTATTGGCTCTATGGTCTTACAGCAAAGCAAGTGGGCACTGGAGGCAGGCCAGGACCTAATCAGGTCACTCCTACCTGTAACATGACCTGCAGTTGATCATCGCTTGGATCATTGTTTTATTTCCTGGAACCTATGGCATTGCCATGGGCATTGGGGACTTCTGACTAGTGACTCTCATTGTTGGATTTCCCTTGCCTGGATTAGATGGATATTTTTGAGAAGTTCTATAAAACTCTTGGCCCCTAGGAAAGATTTTAGGCAGTGAGAAATGGAGATTTGATACCAGCGAGTGAAGTAGAAATGACATTTTCCTCGAACAGTGGCAGCTTAGAAAGGTTGGATGGAACACTGTGAGAGTCTTCAGTGAGTTAACTGGTCTGTAAAGGCGGTGAAGCTGAAGATGTCTAGGAGTAATAGCTGCTATTTAGGCCAAGTGTAGACAGGGGAAAAAGAGGCACTTTTGTGTGTCCTATAGCTTTCATGAGGGTTTTGCTTGTGTGGGCTGGAGTGGTTGAGCTATGAAACTGCAATAAAATTGTTACCTATGGAGTCTTGTTTCTCTCTCTCTCTCTGTCTCTCTCTCTCATTCATTCATTCATTCATTCATTCATTCATTCATTCATTCATTCATTCATTCATTCATTCATTCAGTATGTAATATGTTCCATGGGACTAGATACTTTGTTAGCAACAACAAAACAAATAGTAATAAGGAGTGCATAGTGTTTATTATTATAGAGCAAATAGTTCTGTAGGTGAGGCAGAGATGAGAGAGAAATTTCAAGTGGCATATGTATGTGTGTATCAAGAGATGTGGATCTAACCGGACCTTATCCAAAAGTCCAAAGAAGGCTGCATACCTGGAGGAAGATGATGTTAAGGGAAGGTCAGAGTCCCAACAAGAGGAAGTAGAGATTCGGGAGAGGAAGTCTGGATTCTGCCTAGGCTGTATGCACTGGACAGGCCTTTGAGAAGTGGAGAAAAATCCCCAGCAAGAAAGCAAGCAAGCACAAAAAAAAAAAAAAAAAAAAAAAAAAAAAAAAAAAAAAAAAAAAAAAAAAAAAAAAAAAAAAAAAAAGCCTGTAAGCTTTCATTCCTGGTCTAGATTTGAAAAGAGAGATATGCTTTCAGTTTGAAAGGTATTATTTCCCCAGACTAAAATGTTCCATTTTGTTCAATTTACATAACAAGGCATGTTATACAATGCATTGCAAAACATATATTAATTGAAAAGGTTAATGTCGAAAAGGATTAATCTCTTTTTCCTTAGCAACACAGACCTAATTAAATCTTCCAGAAGCAGATGGACAATTTTACCTTCCAAATCGAGATATTTATGTAAATATCACTGAACTAATTGATACTCAGCTGAATCAAAGCAAAGTAAACAACACGCTTTCATGGTGTCAACAGTTGTGGGTTTGATTTACTGCATTAATGACTTCCTGCAATGAGCTATTATCCAGAGAAGATTCTAGGCTCTAATTTATTTCCCTGATTGTTAGAGTCAGACTGACAGTCAGCCCTGTTTACAGGAAGTTACAGTGTGGAGACAGCTTTGTACAACTCTGCCCTGTTCCAGTGCAAGCAGAGCCCCCACAAATGTGCTTTAGCTCTGCACAGGCATCCGTAACTCAGGGAAGATAAAGATTAGAACTTTGGATCTATGTCATTGAATGGTGTGTCCAACAAGTCACAGCAGTGTGACAATAAGGAAGGGTCAAGACTGAAACTGTACAGTTCCAAGTGCCCTACTCGACTGGCTTCACTAGGAATCATTTTGGCAGTTTCAGCTGTGGGGACTACATATTTAGGCAGGTGGCTGCAATGGAGGTGGCCAAGGCTCAGATCTCATGTGACTGGAGAAAAATCAAATGTCAAATTTACTCAAACAGTCTCACATGAATGGAAGTCGTAGCACCTGCGTGATTCCTGTTCAGGAAGCCTGATGCGAATTCCATTACATTTTTTTTCTGCTCCAGGTCCTACCATTCTTAGTAAAATTGTCCCCATATTTTTTTCTTCAATTTTCCTGAAATTCTCCCATTCTCCATTGACTTTCTTATAACTGGATCTTTTTCACTTTTTGGTCTTTATCTGATCAAAAGCACCATGGAACCTTAAATTATTCTAGGCTCAAATACAGGAGCATATGGCACACTTTCTTGATCTGTATTAGGGGTCTGATTCTTTCTTGAGAACCATCCCCATTAGATGCTAAATAAAATAGAAAAGAACTCGCTCCTCTGTAGGATTTAACTAGCTGGACACAGATGGTTGTACGTCCAACACTCTTGGCAGGGCAAATCATGACTTTTCCAATACAAAACTCAGTGGCAATATCTGGAGGCCTCTGCAGATATGCTAGATCCCACCCTACTCACTCCCCTTTTCTTGGGCTCCACATTCAGTCTCTCACTCTAAGTTCTATTTCTTCCTTTATTTCTTCTGGGAACTCGGTTATATAGGATGGCAGTTAAGAGCACATACCAGCAAGGAGGATACCTTAGGTACAAATGTATGAATTTCCTAATGGATAGTCTAGAATGGAATAGAAAATGGAAGGCGTGGGCTGAGGAGCTGATTAATCAGTGAAACACTTGGAGTTTGATCCCCTGAAACCCCAGACAAATGCTAAGCAATGTGGACCACTGGGAAGGTGAACATAGGAGAAATCCTGGTACTGGTAAACAACCTATTAAGCCTACTAAGTAAGCTTCAGGCTAATGATAGACCCTGTCTCAAAGAGTTGGGTGTTCTTCCTGAGGAATGCCACACAAAGTTGTTCTCTGTCCTCCACATGTGTACACATCTATCCATATGTACATACAGGAGCCTACATATGTAGCCAGAAGTTTTTTCTTTCCCACCCAGTCCTGTGGTCCAGACAAATTTTTCCTACCCTTGGTTCTTCAGCTGCTTCTAAATAATTACTCAGAGACTTAAATTAGTTACAAACTCTTTGGCCTGTGGCTCAGGCTCATTACCAACTAGCTCTTATAACTTAACCCATATCTATTAATCTAGGTATTGCCATGTGTTCCTTGGCTTTACCTGCATTCCATTACATCTTGCTTCCTTGGTGGCAGCTTGCAGTGTCTGTATTGACTCTGTCCTTCTTATATCTCTGCTTGGATTTACTGCTTGCCTCTAAGCTGCCTTGTCATATGGCAAAACAGTTCTTTATTAACCACGGCAACAAAGCATATTGACAGCATACAGAAAGACATCCCACTTCACACATGTGCAGTGAAAAAGAGAAAATTCCAGTCATATGATAATCAACCAGTCAAGGTATGTCATTCCTCCTGTGTCAAGAATATACAGAATAACCTGCTCCTCATGAATCCCTTGTGCTTCTGCAGAGCCATCTGTGTTCATTTTCTCTCCACTTCAGCCAGCTGCCTCTTCCTTCTTTACAACTGTTGCTGGCAAAGGTCAGATGTGCGAACACATTTCTTGACTCCACTTTCCAGGGGAATCAGTGAACCCTCAAGGTGGTCAGGTGACTTGTTAAGCAGACCCAATTTGTCTAGCCTCAAAGGGAGACAAAACTGCTGCATCCTTGTGAATGTACTTTGCTTCATCTGTTTTTCTTTGCAAGAACACTTATCCATCAATTTTTCTGTCATCATTTCTGTGTTTCTGACCAACTCCCAGGCTAAGGTCTCCTCTTTTCCATACCAGACTTGGCCTTGTCTTCCCCTTGTTCACCTAAGACGCTGTAATATCACAGGTGACTTCTCTAACCTTCTGCTGTTAGTGCCTGGAAGGAACTGAATAGAATTTTGATGAGCTATATTCTTGGCCGATGTCTCTGTGACCTTGCTTATATTACAGAAGCCACCTGAGATTGGTAGCCAGGAGGGTTAACTGCCGACTGGAAGTCTGTCTGCATTCCTATGTTACAGATAGAGAAGACCATGTATCAGGAATAAAGGAGAGCAAATGCCTTCCCAAGGTTAAGAGCTAGTAATTGAGCTGAGAACCAGCAAAGCACAAAGGTCACAATAGCCGTCACAGGACCAAGTGCTACCCATAGATCTTGTGTAGAGGCACCAGACATGTGCTGCATCTCAAGACTCTGCCCCTCAAGATTTGTTGTAATATTTGTTAAATTCACTTTGAATGATACCCTCTTTGGAGTGCTGGCATGAGGACTCCATGAGATGGAGCATGTCATCATCTCAAGAGTCATGGCTTTGGGTAATCCCAGGCAACTGTACATCTAGCAACATTCTAACCACTTCCCTTCTGAGGCAGCATACTTGGTTGTGCAGCATACCTCTGGTTTCTTCTATTCCTCACATCAATTATGTATCCCCTAAACCCTGTAAATGCCCTGTCCTCTGAGAGGTAATAATGGTTCTGTCTATATTCTTTACAACCCCTTCATACTTACCACTTTTATGTTAACATGACACTTACTTTACTCAGTACCCTTTCTGTCTCATTCACACATTATGGGTCCCTGTAGGGCACTAACTAGGTCATTTGTAAGCTGAGATGCTAACAGAGCACTTGATATTTGACAGGGTGAATGGAAACAGGGCTATTGCTCTGGTATGGGTTTAAGGATAACTCCATTCTCCCACATAATCCTTGGAGAGTAATGCATTTTTACTTTCTCACTTGCAAAACACTTGCCATAGCTCCCTACAGCCTACATAAGAAAATTTCACAAACCAAAAGACCCACCAATGACAAGGCTATTGTCCCTGACTTCCAGAAGACAGATGTCTTGTCTGAATTGTATCCTTTTTGGAGATTGGCCAGACAATCTGTTCTATGTATTTTCATCTTAGCTGTTCCTCAGTGATTCTCAACATTTTTTATCTGTGGCAACATCTTGTCACCTGGCATTCTCTCTATAGTCTACCTCTTATCCAAATTCCCCTTTTCCTTTAAGGACATCAGTCACGGATTAGGACCCATTCCCAACTACCATGACGTCATATTCACTTTATAACCTCTGCAAAGATTCTATTTCCAAATATGTTTGGGTGTCAGGTCTAGAAATAGGACATATCATGTTATGAAGCACAATGTACCCCAACAGTGAATAAAAAATAATCATTATGGGTTTACTGCTTAATAATTATTTGCATATTCTTTGCTACTTCTCTTTCCCACTTCACAAAGATTGTACCCTTGTTTCATTTGAAAATGAGGAAAACAAGGGTCTATGGAGGTTCAGGGGCTTGCTAAAGGTTATAAAGACAGGAAGTGGAGAAACCAGCTACAAACGTACAGTGTTCTTACTCCTAAGACTTACATCACGCAGAGTGTCACATCTCTCTGGTTGTGTGGGTGAAATGAGATAATGTTCATGAGATTTAGAGTCTAATGCTTAGGAATGGAAAGGTGATTCAGCCTTTAAGCACACTTGTTGCCCTGCAAGAGTACTCAGGTTCGAGTCCCATGGCAGTTCACAACTCTGCAACTACAGTCTCAGGGGATTTTATGTCCTCTTCTTAACACTGCAGTCACCAAGCACAAACATGGTACATGCATGTGGAAAACACTTATTCATGTAAAATATAAGCAAATCTAAAATGATTAAAAATAATGAAGTCTGATGCCTGAGTTGGCAGATGATCAGCATTATGAGGCTCCTTCTCAACTGTGATATCTTGGGGCCACATTGCCTTTTTCCTTCAGAATTCTACTGACATGCCTCTTCCTTCCCTTCTTCTTTAAGTTCTCATTGTACCCCTAATATCCCTTCTGTTGAATGTCTGAGAAGCATCTCAAACACAACACATCCATATCACGCTGACTGGTTTTGCTTTACAAGTCAGCCTAAAACTCCTAAGCCTTCTTTTCCTCAATAAATGACATTGTCTTCCACCAAGTCACTCATGCCACAGGCCTTGCAATTGTCTTTGTTTTATCTTAACAATGAACCAATTCTCTTTCACGACAATGTCCTATCTACTTCCCTGACTCAGGCACTTTTCACCATATTCCCCATGACAACTCTGCCCAGGCTTCCTTACTTTGTACTGACAAAATTAATAATTCAAACTAGACTCCTTTCTCTAAGTCTGGTTTCTGAACAGCCAGAGGTTGACCAGACAGTCTTTAGTCTATGTCTTTCTGACATTCTTAGAATGCCAGGGTTTTTTCTTAAAGTTTTTTTCTCATATATATATGAGATCATGGTGTAACTGCTGACAGTTCCTAGAACCCTCACCCCAAACACCACAGTTCTCGCTCCACCCAACCTCTTTTTTTTCCCATCTGTATGGAAAATCTGTCTTGCAGCCCATATGGGAACTGTTTCTCATGCTTAGATAGTTCTTTCTCCAACTCTGGTCATGAGAGGCTTAAGAAATACTTGTCTGAGTCTCGAAGGGTATGGCTTCAGTTTTAATGTTCTATTCCTGGGACATCATTACAATCAGAACAGAAGGGGTTGGTTGGTATTCTAGTTTGCTTGGCAGTTCTGTGATAACAACACTGACCAAGTCCCACGTGGGGTAATGTGCTTAGTTTATCTTACAGTATATAGTTCATCATGAAAAAATGTCAAGGCAGGAGCTCAAGACAGGAGCTTAAGCAGAGCACAGAGGCCTGCAGCTTACTTGCTTGCTCAGCCTGCTCTTTCTCTCTCTCTTTTGAAGATTTATTTATTATGATTACAGTGTTCTGCCTGCAGGACAGAAAAGGGCACCAGATCTCATTACAGATGGCTGTGAGCCACCATGTGGTTGCAGGGAATTGAACTCAGGACCTCTAGAAGAGCAGCCAGTGATCCTAACCTCTGAGCCATCTCTCCAGCCCCCAGCCTACTCTCTTAAACAACTCAGGACTACCTGCCCAGGGGTGGCACTACTTAGAGTGGGCAAGGCCTCCCACATCAATCATTAATCAAAAAAAAAAATGTCAGACATTTTCTTAGTTGGGTTTTCCACTTGTCAGAGTACTCTAGCTTGTGTTGATTTGCCATCAAACAAACAAACAAAAAACAAAAACAAAAACAAAACCACCAAACAAACCAAATCCACATATGCTTCAGGTCTTATGGGAAACAAGAATTCAGATTCATAGACTAATTCATTTTGAGTTCTTGTGAGCCATTCCTGGTTCACAGCAGGCTCACGTTAGCAAATTTTAAAATGCAGGGATAATGTGTGAGATGTGGCAATGCCAGCTGGAGACTCAGCCTAGGAGATCACCATCCTTCCAAATTCTTCAGTCGGCTTTTGTGGCTGAGTCTCTGATTTAGAGAAGACAAATAGCCTCTCATTTTGAGCCTTTTACTTAAGGATGGCATCTCTAATCCCATGTCCCTTGCCTGCCAGGCAGCGTTTAGTGCAGGAGTGTCAGAACAGGAAATGGGCTGCCCTTCACCTTGTACAGAAAGTTACCATTTGGTCTGGCTCATGCATCCATTTCTGGCCACAGCTTGGTAATTCAACCCCCCAGCCAAACAGATGGACAGTGGTACTGATGAAATAAAGATATTCATGTAAATATCATAGCACAAGATGATGCTCAGCTGAACTAGAAGATGGCAAACAGGACAATACATGGAATTAACAGCTGGGAAGATAATTTACTGCATTAACACTTCTCCTGGCAAGCTGCTGTCTAGAGGACAGAGATCCCAGATCAAATTCATTTTCTTGATCAGCGAAGCTGAATACAGAGGTGACACCTGGTACACGGAGCCTGATGAATCATACAACTCATAAATCACACAACTGTGATAGAAAAATCCAAGGGTGCTTACACTGGATGCTGCTCTCTTGGAAGGCAGTTTTCCAGCAAAATTTAAGTAGCTTTGTATTCATTTATTACAGCTTGAGGGCCTACTACGTGTCCCCTTACTGGTGCTCAGATCAGAGATATGACACAGTGAAATTACCCTCCTTTAAATATAATCTATTTAGAGGGGACAGAGTCATAACAGCACTGTAGAGACATGTGCCCATTGGGAGAATAGGGTCAAATGCCTATATAGGTTTAGGACTTATGCTGACTCCATAAGGAAGATGATATTTAACAAAAATGTATCAGTCAGTCTGGGCAAGCAAAGAGCATGAGCAATAATAGGAAATTTGGAGAACTTTGATTAACAGGATAACAAACAGGCCTAGGGATCCAAAACATGCACTCAAAGGTGATGCTAGGGTAGTCACCAGCGATCTGCTCCAGGAAATGTGGGGATAGGTCTGTTTACTTCCATTTGACTTCACATGGAGATGGATTTCAAACCTAGGAGGTGAAGGAGGGCTTCAGGTAGAGAATTCATTAAGCAGGCTAATGAGCTGCTGAGAGACTAGAACAATCACCGTGAAACCAGTGTAGGGATGATCCATGCACAGCCTGTCAAAGGAGAACTATGGATGTGAAATAGGTGAATAGACTTGGCACCGGTCATGTGACACAAATGGATAGGGCTGTGAATTGAATCAAATGACATTTTCATGGTTTGATTGAATCCCATCAGCCCTCGGATTGAAGGAGAACCAAGGGGAACATCTGTTTGCTGAATTATACAGCAAATGCTACCAAGGAGTACAGGTTTAACTTCCTCTAAAGTCAGGCAGCAAATCTCAGGTAGTAGTTTGCCTCTGAGGGCTGCATTCTAGGGTGCTATGGAGCCCTATAACCTACTTCTGTGTTTTTTGCCTTCTTGCTAGGCTACAGTGTTTTCATTGTTTCAAACACTGGAGAACATTAAAAATTGTGGGTTCTCTGTTGTTTGAAGTTTCTGGCACACAGCCTTTCCAGTCTAGCCCTGAGGTTCTGACCCATTGTCCTACAGACTCACACAGAAACTTATATTAATTACAAGCTCCTTGCTGATTGACCTGGGGCCCAGGCATATATCTTGGTACCTATTTACTCTTAAAATTAACCCATGATTCTCATCCTGTTCAGCCATGTGGCTCGGTACCTTTTCTCAGAGCAGCGTAATTGTCTCTGCATCTGCTAGCTTCTCTGGCATCTCTGTGGCATCTCTGCTCTGTTTGTTCTGTTCCCAGAGTTCTCTTAGTCTAGTAGCCCTGCCCACACTTCCTGTCTGTTTGCAGCCAATCAGCATTTTTATTAAACCAGTAGCTGGGACAATTATTTACAATGGAAGAGAACGCAATCCCACTACATTTCCCCTCTTTTTCTTTTTAAAACAGAGCCCCAAATCTAATATCCTTTTCCCCCATTATCTATAAGAACTTATAACCAACACTGTAAACAAAGACAAACATGCATAAATTCATTTTTTGGAAATGTGAGTGTAGTTCTCTAGGCTACTTCCCACTGAATGGGGGCACTGGTAATTCCATGGGAACCCAAAGAAAAATTTGGGATTATGGACAAGTCCTTAATGGAATAGTCTCTAAGGCTGGGTTATCTCAGCCAGTCTCCTTGAACTTGTTTTGGATTCAGAACTCCAGAGGAAATTTCAACAAAGGTACTCTGAAATGCAAAATCATCTGGGCCACCCTTTTCCATTAGAGACTTCTCAGGGGGTCTTTCTCTATCAAACGTTATTTTCTTTAACCAGAAATAAACCCACAGGCTCTTATTTTCTGTAGAATAAAGAGAAAAACCTCTTCTCCAAAGTAGCATATCTTTTGGTTTTAATTTTAATGTCAACATATTCACCAAATATATATGTTGGATTAATCTAGGAGCATTTGTAATCAAATGCCTTTTAGCAGCTTTTACTACTTCAATTTTAGTCAAAAAACTTAAAGACAAGACAATAGCATACAGTATCCAGACACTATATTTTCCATCTTTATGTGGCTTATTACTATTTTTTTTTACTCTATTTCTTTTTTAAGAACTTTATCCTTTTTCTTTTCTCTCTCAAGCCTATGTATATTTTAAAACACACTCTAAACCATTTAGAGGTTTTGTTTTTTTTTTTTTTTAATTAAATCTGCCTTTACTGCATATCTCTTATTTCTTATCTTTTTCTGTTTCTGACCACACCTTTGCTTGGCTAGGTGCCTCCACTCAGCTCCCTCTACTTCTTTCTGTTTCTGATCACACCATTAATCTGCCAGGGTGTGGCTAGATATTAAAGGCTTCACTAGGGTGGCTCACTGGTTCCACTCAGCTCATAGTCTACCTTCACAGGATTTGTCTTTTTAGCAGAGGTACTGGTAGAACCCACAATTACCACTCTGGGGAATTTTAGGGTCCATATAATCGCCAAGTAAAGCACTGCTGTCTGTTGTTCATGAACTCCATTTAAGTATTTGGCAGCAGGGTCTCTTAAAAGACTCACAAATGTTTTGCCTCTAAGGCTGTTAGGAAGCCTCATTTGAAAAAGCCTCTGCTTACCTCCAGCAAACAGAGCTGATCCAAGAAAACATAGCCACTAAGAAGCTATCTTTGACTCATTCTGCATACCCAGTTTCTCTCCCTTCTAAGTCTTAAGATTTCTTTTTATTAATTACAGGACATTCCTCTTCTCTACCCACTTATGCTGTGTCCTTAATGATTAATTCTCTAGAACTGCTATAACAGAATACCATTAAGTGTGGCTTAAAACCACAGAAGTAATTTTATCAGTTCTGCAAGTAACATCTGAAGCTAGTGTGGCTCTGTGGACTTGCATGCTCAGAAGACTCCACTTCCGTGGTTTCTTGTGATACTGGCACTCCTAGGCAGTCTTTAGCTTGCCTGTAAGGTGTAATATTCTGGTCGCTGCTACACTTGTCACATGTCTGTCTCTCTTTGTGTTCCTGCATCCTACATTCACTCTTCTAAGATGCTGGCTTAGAGGCCATTATGGCTTATTATGACTGGTTTTAATTGTTATTATATCTGCAAAGATTCTGTTTCTAAGTGATGCTGAGCATATTCACACTATAGATTAAGACCTAAATTCATCTATTGCAGAGATGGAGTTTGATCTATTATTTTGGTTCCAACTTTTACTGACTCCTGAGTGGAAAAACATAGAGATTTGCCAAATACTCTGCATCTCTCCAGAATCATGCTGCCTTCTTGTAATTGTTATTTTCTCATAAATGTGATAAGATACCAGAAAAAAAAAAGACTTAAAGGATGAAGGGCATATTTTAGCTTGCAGTTTAAGAGATACACTAGATACATTACATTATGAAAAGGTAAGCATCGATCGTGTCAGGAGCATAAAGCAGCTGGCTACACTGGACCCACAGTCTGAAGACAGAGAGCAGACTGAAAGGGGGCCTGTGCTGTAAAATGGGCCCACATTCAGTAACTAGCTTTTGCTAGCCAGTCTTTATCCTGTAAAGGTTCTACAAGCTCCAGAAACAGTGCCAACATCTGGTGACTAAGTGTTCAAACACACAGGCCTGCAGAGGACATTTCATATTCAAACCACAACTTTCTATTCTTCTAGAAGAGAGAACATTCCAAGGTATGAATTACCTCCTTCTCCCTTGATGCTTTTTATGTCTGCCTCATCCTGGAAAGCACCCTTAGAGTATATGATTATCTGGTCCCTAGTAATCTTTCTATGCCCTCTTCTCAAATTCTGTTATTTGAAAAAGACAAAATACAACTCCACTGATACCTGCCTCTTTATGTCCCTAAGCCATTGAACCTCCTATTTTCTCTAATTGAAATGCTTATTTGACTTCATCTTCTTAGTGATCTCTGTTCATTATAGTCATCTCCATCATGGCATCCTATTACAATAATAGAAAAGTAATCAAGACAGGCTCAGGGGAGTAGGTATCAAAGGACATTATTATTATTATTATTATTATTATTATTATTATTATTATTATTATTAATTTGAAGCAGTCACCTTTTACTGGGCATTAGCTCTTAGTCAGAATGTAAAGATTAAGCCACAGTTAAATTTGTGGTGGATGGGGGCTAGAGAGCTGGTTTTATTTAGGGGTGCAGTGCTCTCCATACCGACCCTCCTCAGTGGTACTTGGGTCACCACTTATGTTTGAGTTCCTTGTAAGAAATGCAGTAGCTTAGAAGCAGGTAGGCTGCCAGCACCATGTTAAACCCACATTGCTGCCTTCCCAGATTTTGATGTACTTCTTGTAATCCTGAAAGGGTCTCACAGTGTTGCTGGGAGTGAATATTCAGGTTGGCAGTTTAACTTCTATGAGCTGTTCTTCCTTTGGTGACACAAATGATACCATTTGCAGTCCTGGTGTCTGCAAAGCCTTTGCCGTATCATATTAACTTATATGTCAGTCTGTCTGTGGGTATGTGAACTTGCATGCAGGTGCTCTAACAGACTGGAAGTTCCAGATCTCAGAGAGTTGGAATTACAGGTTTTTGTGAGGCATCTGATGTGGGTGCTTGGAACTGAATTTAGGTCCTCTGGAAGAGCAGCAGGTATTTTTTTTAACTACTGACCCACCTCACCAGCCCCAAGGGACATACATATTAAAAGTCCCAACCAATTTCAATTAACTTACTTTTAGAATTTCTAGTCTATGCAGCAGAGGGATTCTGCTTGTTTGATGACCATAAGATTAAAGTGAGGTAGACAAATCTTGCTACAGGAATTGCTTCATTTCCTTACACTTGTTCACTGTTGTAATAAGGTTTCTTGGTTCTGGGAGGCCAGGGATCCAGACCCAGAGACCTGCCGTGCCAGACCTCCAAAAATGGTCCAGCTGCTTATATTAAGTTCATGCTGTTTGGCCTATGGCTCAGGCACATTGCTAGCTAGCTCTTACATCTTAACTCAACCCATTTCCATTAATCTGCCTGCCATGTGGCCCGTGGCTCACCTGTGTTCCTCACATGTTGCTCCTTTGGGCTTTGGGCTCAGTCTGTCTGACTCCACCCTGCTTCTCCTACCTATGCTCTGATTTCTCCTCCTACTTTTTCTATGGTGCCTGTCATGGCCAAAACAGCTCCTTTATTTAAAGATTGATATTTACAGCATACAGAAATGCATTCCTACATCAGTTCACAGTAGGGGAAGACTTAGTTTTATAATTATTTCCAAAAGGTGGCAGAGTGGCCTGATTCTCCTGGAAACTTCATCATCTATGGTTAGGGGATGCGAACTTACTGAAGTTAAAATCAACTGGAGCAGTCCATAAGGTCTTTTTTAACCTAACTGTAGGGAAATTTGTCTTCTCACTGAATAATTTAAAATTTATATGTCTTAAGTCTTGACTGCATTTTTCTTTAATAGATAACTCTTTCAGGTTTTTATCTAGTGGCCCATTTACAAAGAATTTGAACTGTAATTAAAGTACTGACAGGGAATATGCGATGTACCAGGCCCTAGTCTTACTTTCTTGATAACCAGCATGGGTGGGGTTGGGATTAATTTCTTTTCTTTTCTTTTCTTTTTTTTTTTTTGAAAAAGCTACTTAAAATATTTTCATACAATTTATTTTGATTATGTTTTTCTTCCATAACACCTCCCAGATCCTTCCAACCTCCCTCCCTACATAACTTTATGTTTTCTCTTTCCTTAAGAAAAACAAAAAAAAGAAAAATAAAATAATCAAAAGATCAGTAAGACAGACAGACAGACAGAAAGAAAGAAAGAAAGAAAGAAAGAAAGAAAGAAGGAAAGAAAAAAGCTAGAACAAAGAGTCTATACACACAATGTCTTAGGGGTTTTTATTGTGTGCAAAGACACCATGACCATGACAAGTCTTAGAAAGTAAAACACTTAATTTAGGGGGCTCTCTTACAGTTGCAGAGGTTCAGTCCATCATCATCATGATGGGGAGCATGGCCGCATGCAGGCAGACATGGTGCCGGAGCTGACAGTGCTCCATCCTGCTTCAGAGGCAACAGGAAGTCACATTCACTGTCACACTGAGTGAAGCCTGAAGAAAGACCTCAAAGCTCACTTCCACAGTGACACCAGTTCTCCAAGAAGGCCATGCCTCCTCATAGTGCCACTCCCTATGAGGCCATTTTTCTTTCAAACAACCACACACACACACACACACACACACACACACACACACACACACACACACACACACACACACACACACGCACACACACGCACACACGCACACACATGCATACACACACACACACACACACAAACAAACAAAAAACAATAATAAGCCCCCCAAAACAAATAATTAAACAAAAACACAGAGTTCATTCTGTGTTGGCCAGGTGTTCCTGGGCGTAGGGCCTGCCCTGGAGGGCTGTTTATATATGTAGTGACACTCCATTGAGGAAAACAGACTTTCTTAGACCTCCAGCCCTCAAACCAAGACACAGAGACTTATTATTAGTTCAGCCCTATCTTATACTTGTCCCACCAACTCTTATAACTTAAATTAACCTGTTTCTCTTCATCTGTTTCATCTGTGTTTTGCCTTGGAGCTTTTGACCTTTTGTTCTGTATTTCTTACTCTGTGTCTGTCTGTCTGGAAGTTACCTCGCTGGCCCTGGGCATCTCCCTCTCTTTTTCTTCTGTTGTCTTTCTTTTCTTTTATTCTCTAGGCCTAGATGTCGCTTCTTCCTTATTTTCTCTGTCTGCCAGCCTTATCTAGTCATCTCTTTATCAGACCAATCAGGTGCCCTAGGCAGTCACAGCAACACATTTTTACATAATTAAAAAATGCAGCATAAACATATGTAACACATCTTTGCCTATTTAAACTAATATCCCACAAGAAATGACTATCAACAATGGTTAGAGTTGGGACCCTGTCTACACCCTCCCTTCTCAGTGCTAGGAATCCATCTTGCCTGTACCTGTGTAGATCTTGTGCATCCTGCCATTAGCTGCTGTGAGCCCAGGTGTGCATCAATCCTCTGGCTCTTACAATATTTCTATCTCCTCTTCTACACAGACCCTTCAACTTGAAGGGTGGAGGGTTTCATTATGTAACAGTCCTAGCTGTCCTGGAACTTCTTTTGTAGACCAGGTAGGTCTCTCACAGAGATCCACTGCCCATACCTCCCAGGTGCTGGGATTAAAGGGGTGTGCTGCCACAATCTGGCTGGGAGGGGGGTTGATGAGAATATCCCATTTAGGACAGTGCAGTTTTGGATGAATTTCTTTACATACAGAGAAAAAGGCTTTTTCCTTAAGATTGCAGCAATTCTTACGTAACTTAATGTGTATAAACAAGTATGCAATTCTGTACTTGACACACAATAGGTAGTTAGCAAATATGAGTATTCTTGCAAAGATGGATGTGCTTATTTTAAAAAGTTTTAATTACTATTTTATTTTATGTATATGGGCATTTTGCTCATGTATCTGCTCACAAAGACCTGTCAGCTCTCGTGGAACTGGAGTTATAGATACTTGTAAGCTGCCATGTAGATGCTGAAAGCTGAATTTGGGTCCTCTAAAAGAGCAGTTAGTGTTCCTAACAGCTGAGCCATCTCACCAATTCCAAGGTGCACTTTGTGTGTGTGTGTGTGTGTGTGTACATTTATATGTGCATGGGTGTTTACACACATATGGAGGCCAAAAATCAATGTTATATATGTTTCTAAGTTCTTTTCCACATTATTTTTCGAGACACCCTTTCACTGAACCTGGAGTTCATTAATTCTGCTATTGGCTGGCCTGTGAATTCTATGGACCCTTTTGTCTCTGCCTCCCCAGAATTAGGATTATAGTAGTGTCCAATCATGCTTGTCTTTTATGTCGATTTGGGGAGATGAACTCAGATCCTTCTGCTTGTGTGTCAAATGTTTTATTGACTGAGCTCGCTCCTCAGCTCCCAGAGAAGCACTGTTTAATACATCCAACCCACATCTTTTCAGATTTGGAATCACAATCATAGAAGCACTTACTGGAGAAAATTAGCTTCTGTTTTGATGGGTTAGCAGCTTTGATGACATTTAGAAGTGAATGTTTTATTTCTGAAAGCAAGGTCAGTGAGTATATTAGTAATTTTACTAAGATGTAGAGACCTAAGCCATGGTCTGAAAACCTGTATTTATAAAAAGGTTCCAGATGTTGCCAGACCTGATGATCATGCTTCATACTGAGAAGATCTCTAGTGAGGACTCTTGCCTGTGTCATATGCTTACTAGTAGAGTAGGTACCCCATTCTCTCTACCTAGACAGCCTAACACTATAGTCCCCTTCAAACAGGCCATCTTTATGGTTAATAGCTGTTGAATGAACGTATAAGAGGAAGAGATGAATGATTGCTTGTAGATATTCTATGATGTTTCCCTTCTTCTCTTTCTTTACTTGTTATAGATTCACATCAAATATTTCAGTAGAAGAGCCTTGAAGGCACAGTTATTATAACCATAGAGAATGAACTGTGATCCCTGATCCCCAATTTAGAATACAACTTATTACTTGGAATATCTAATTAGATAATGGCCACATAGGATCAGTTTGTATTAACCTAATGAGGTTTCCATTAGTTGTTACAACAGGTGGCCCAATTCCCTGACTACTACAATGAAATGCTAAACTTTTCCTTTTGTCCTTGAGGTATGATGCTTAGCAACTCTAGGTTTATATCACCCATTTTCAGGTACTCTTCCATAGTTATTCTATTGTTTTAGGCAACTATTAACATTCTGTGGCGTCTGTCACTTGACAACTATTGAGAAATGCTAAGAGTAACCAGCTCGAACTCAAGTCTTAGGAAATGCCAGTGTTTCATTTTGGAATTGTTGTTCAGGATGTCACCCCATCTGTCTTCATTACTTTCCCTTGCATCAGTTTTTATCAAGAATCCCTGCCTCAGGTAATGGGACTGTTTTATAAACCTCATGTTCAAAAGCTTCAGTGAGCTGGGGAGTATTAAGGTAGAGTAGATTGAGTGTGATTATTCAATGGGAACAGAAAAAAATTCTGAGGTAGATACAGCACACTGGATGCAGAGGCTAAAGAACAACCCAAAGCATCATCAGCTAGATTTACAAATAAGAAATGGAACTCATTTTGAAAAATCAATTGTGTGTCATGGAGTATTTATGGTTCCCTGCTCCTGGCAAGCATTTCATTCAGCTAGCGTGCCCTCATTTACAACCCTGTGCCTGGGCTTGTATGCTTGCTCTCTCTCTATCTTCTTATGATTACAAGCAAGGTTGCTAGCTACTCTGACAGAATTTTTCAATTCTCCTTGAATGTCCTAGAATAACGGATTTTTTTTTTTTTTGACCATCAAACATTATAGTATCTAGCTGAGCTTTGGTACTGTCCTTGTGGGTGGAATCACTCAGGGACTGTGGTCTTCAAAGATGAAAACATATTTTATAAAAATAGTAGAATATAATTCATGGGATAGGATGTGTTTGACTTCTTAAGTTTATGGACCAGATTCCAAAAGGAAAAGTCACATGTGTAAGAAGGACTAGTCTTGCAACTGGAATTATTCCAGCTCTGAATTATAGAATGTGATCATCATTATTTGCCCTCAACAAAGAAAACAATTAATACTAATGACAGGTGGACAGTCAGTGTGTTATAGGTCTCTACTGAGTTTCATTTTGTCTTCTCACAAGAAGACTTAGTAAATGTTGCTGAAATGAAAATCACTCCTTCTTTCAGATATATTGCAGCATTTTTTTGGTAGAAATCATGATATAATTAGAGAAATATATAAAAATTGTTCTGTATGGCATTGAATAGAGAAAGAATACAGCTATTTTCTCAACTTCCTATGTCTAGTTATTTTTTAATATCAGCTTTTCTTGAAAACTTAGTCCCCAACATTGGGAAAAGAGCCAGTTGTGCTGAATTAACTTGGCCTCCTGAGTAGCAGCATGTTTTTATGTGTTCATGCATCTCATATTTAAAGCTGAACCACATCTTAATGATTAACCTTGAGTTTCCAGCAGTCATCACAGAAGCTGACTCACAGTAGGTTTTCAACAAATACAGCAAAGAGAATGAATGAATGATGCCTTCAACTGCTCTAAAATCAAGATATCAGAGTCATATGGCATTCTCATTTATCAAAACCCAGTAAACTTCATAGGAACACAGGGAAGCCTCTCAGGAACTCTCCGTTAGTCTACACATTGACTATCCTAGTTGGAAGTGATGCAAGCACAAATGTTACATGTTCTTTTTAGCTTCCCATGGACCATATAATGTTTTCCTAAGGGATAGGACCTCTTAGGTCACCCTAATATACTAGGGATTTAAGAGAGAAAATTGGTCCTCTTTGTATCATTGAGTTTTCTTGTCTGACTATTCATTTTTTATCCCAACTTTAATAACTATCTCAGCTGGAAATGAGAAAGAATAATGAGCCATTAATTTGCATTCAAGATACTAATTAAAAAGGCACAGTTTTGTTTTGTGAGTTGTGATGATGACTTAATTATAGCAAGACTGTGAAAACAACTTCTCACTTTAAGGCTTACAAGTGACTGCAACTTAAAACCACATAGTGTTCACCATGAGCATGTGGGGGTATAGAGGAGATGCAGGTTGGAAGAAGACAAAGTCTCTGAGGTGGAGGTCAGCTTCTAGTGTCAGATATCCTTGTCATTTAGGGGATGCTGCTAGACAGTCAGCTTCATCTCTGGTCCAACTTCCTCCAAATGGGATACAAATACAGTATGAATCTTATGTGCTTCTAGAACCATATTTACTCTATGCTGTGTTGGCATACAGTTGTCTTACCTTTCATGTCATATTCACTGTTGAACCTGGTCTACTTGGATTTAGAGCATTAATGGTGGCACTGTGGTCCTGCCAAGTACCTCAGTGTCTATCATTTGGAAGATAAAGACAACTAATTTATTTTGGATGATAAGCTTGAACCAAAGTGAACGGGCATGCACTAAATGGGACTGACATTTATTTATTTCCTTATGCTGGAAATATTTGAACTATCTCATTTGATCTTTTCATTGTAGTAGACATGACTGCCCTGTTTTATCAGTGGAGACTCTCAGGCTTACGTGAAGGAATGCATTCACCATACAGCACTGAGATTAGAATCACAGAAGGGTAACTCTTAAGAAGACTTCACCAACAACAGCAACAAAAAACCAACATTGGACAGAAGATGTTTAGCACGTGTAAAGTTCTAGGTTTGATCCCCAGTACTGAAAATCAAGCCAATGTAACAGGATATCATGTTCAAAGTTCAGAGAGAAGTAAGTGGGCAAATTTCTGTGCAGATGGTACTTGTGCTATTGCTGAACCGAGGAGAAGATTGTTCAAAGAATCTGCCAAGGTTTCAGGTCCTAGATCTTACCATCCCACCTTTTACGGGGATGGATAGATGGAGAGGGTCCCAGGAGTCGAGTCTATCAAACATGGAGAGTCAGTCAGGTTGTTTTTACTTGGAGGCAGAGACAGAGTCTTTGTGTAGTAACCCATCTCGCTTCTACTACCCCCTTTTTACAATGTATACTGATTTAGCAGATAATATATTTCATGGTGATATTTACTTACATGTACACAATATACTTTGATCCTATCTTTGCTCCCTCCCCCCATACATTTCCTTCTTTTATAATTTCTCTGGTTCTTTTCCTCTTTGCTACCATTTTCTGCTTCCTCCTATTTTTTATGAAGAGAAATAAAAAGTTATCAAATAAAAATTATTTCTAAATAAATATGATTTCGCCTTGTGTTATAATGTGTATAGGTTAAATATGACAGTAAAAAGGCAAATAAATGTCAGTGAGCCTATATAAAAGCTAACAAACTAGCATAGACTATACGTTCCTGACAATCCCTTTAATTATTCTAAGATAACTACAACAAAATTTTGAGAATAAATTACTAATTTGGAACTTAGTCTGTAAGTTTTAAAAAACTATACTTGCATGCCTACAATCAGGCAGCAGAGGGCAAGAACACTGAGTATTCAAGACCATCGTATCTAAATAGAGAGTTCCAGGCAGCTAGTCCAGGCCACATCATAAGACCCTGTCTCATAAAAACAAAGACTGGGCATGGGGGCTTATACCTATAATTTTAGCATTTGGGAGGCTAACACAAGATGATGTTTATGAGCTGTAGGCCAGCTTGGGGCTGTATAGTGTGTTACAGACAAGCTTAGATATAGTGTTACACTCCATCTCAAAAATTCAAATCAGGGACAGGAGAGATAGCTAAGTGGTTAGAAATACTGGTTTCTCTTGCAGAGGATGCAGATTCAGTTCTCAGAATGTACATGGTGACTTCCAACCATCTGTAGCCCAAGCCTCAGAAGATCTGAAGCCTTCTTCTGACCTCCACAGGCACCAGCATGCACGTGATGCACAGGCATTCACACAGGCAAAATATCCAACCCCAAGTAAATAAAAAATTAAGATCAAGCTAAGAAGAAACAAACAGACAAAAACAACAGCCAAAATGTAGGCTAGAGAACACAAAAGCAAACTAAGCTACAGTGGACCCCAGTAGTTTGCTATTCTTAGGTGCAACATCTGCGTGTTTACAAGATAAGCTTTTCAAAACTATGATTACACTTCATTCATTATGTAGTAAACCTTCCTTTGGTGGAAAAGACATTATTTCCTCACCTATTGATCATATTTAGATTGACTCCAGGCTGCTATGTTAAATATTTGGATATTTTCCAGTTGTTTGTACAAGATATTTGGATTGTTTCCAGTATCTGCTGTTAGAAACGATTTTCCCATAAACATTTTTATGCTTATCTACTAGTGAATATGCATAAGAATCACCTTGATCTCTTAGTCCTTTGAGAATATCCATTAAAGAATTTCTCATGTATATGGCAAGTGTATTTGTGATCAAATTTGCAAGATGTTTCAGGGACTTTTGTATGCTCACAAACTTCAGTTCTTTTAATGATACCAGAGAACCACTTTCCCTGCCTTTGCAGGAGAACAGGATCACGGAGTTGGTATGATGCCCATGGCGGCAATAGAGCTCACTACATATCTGGCTATATAGTGTTCCACATAATCTCTCGTGCTGAAACATTTGTTCTCTGAGGGTGCAGAGTCAGTCATGGATAAAACCTGTATCCCTTAGTTACAACTTAAAGGACTGAACTTGAGTTAGGGTATACACACCAAGACTAAGGGTTCTTCCAGGAGACCTTGTATTAAACCACAAGATTTACAGACTAATGGTATAGTTGTTAGCATCGTCTGTCTAACATGTATTATGATAAATTGCTTTCTTAATTATGTTCTCACCTGCTACTTTAAAATTTTGCTGAACGACGATGACATCCTCAATAACACTTATTTTAAGCCTTCTTAATATTTGCCTATCAACTGAGTAGTGTTTTGTTTTACTCTAGTCCTGATCTGAACTCTCTGGATTCCCACTGAAGGGTGTTTGATGGGCACTTATATTTCTTTTTGTCTGAAATATCCATTTGTGACTCTTACCTTTAATCCTCTGTTTAGTTTGTCATGTATTTGCATGGACTTCCTCTAATTATAGATGCTAGTCTCTCATGTGCATGTGTACAGTAGAGTAAAAATAGTAGCCTCAAACTTTGGGGAGCATTTCCTCCCCCCCCCATTTCTCTCTCCTTCATTTCTTTCTCTCCTCCTCCTATCTTTCTCTTCTTCTTCTCCTTTTCCTGTACCTTCTGTTTTAGAAACAAAATCAAGAGATACCACTTTTATTCTACATGTCACCCATATGATTTTTGAATTTATCCCACTTATCCTGACAAATGAATCTTTTATCACTATTCCTTGGTGTGTGTGCGGGGAAGCACTGGCTCTAACCACGTGAAAGCCATCTATTTAAAGCCTAGGACATGCCTGAATACTGATTAGATTGATACTGATAGGAACAGAAGTACATGAGACTAGGGACAGAGCTTTGAAGATTGGAAGAGGAAGAAGTAAGTTTAAGATTAGGAAAACTAGGCCACATGATTCAGTCTACACTATTGGTGTTTTACATTAGATGCTTGCCATGAAATCACAGCTAAAGAAAATGTGCTTTGCTTTGCCAAGTGGATTTTCTGTATATGCCTTCTTTGGAGACCTTGCACCACTGAGTAGCACCTGTTATTTCAAGTTGTACCTTTCTTATAGGTTGCTCTGCTACTCAGGCTATCGATTCCTTCTTTATACAATGAACATCAAAATAGCTACCTGATTAGTTGATGTTTTTGGAGTTTGAACAGTTTGGTACTCT
Organism: Phyllotis vaccarum; assembly: GCA_033318265.1. Lineage (NCBI taxonomy): Eukaryota > Metazoa > Chordata > Mammalia > Rodentia > Cricetidae > Phyllotis > Phyllotis vaccarum. Next base: position 32,877,572 of record JARWLC010000001.1, on the reverse strand, counting down.
GGTTAGAAATTTGCTCCTGATGCTACTTTTATTGCCGACACAACTGAGATAATTTGAGATAATTTTAGGAAAGCCCTCTGCAGACTCCATGTGTGGAAGGATGACTTCAAATTATGCTTCTGTTGGGAATAATTAAAAACTATTGTTATTTAAATGAAGCCTGTTTTAATTGAGTGCTGGAGAAGCAATGTACAAATTATAATAGTGAAATCAAAAGCCCAGGTCCTTTTTATTTTGATTTATTTCTGAAGTACATTATAGCAGTGAGTGTCAGTATCTGGTAGAAAAGCAGAAGAAAATACATTCATTTTCAGTTAAGGTGAGTGATAGATGGAGTTATTGATAAAGATTTGCACAAATTCTTTTCTGCAGTCTGTTCTATTATCTTAAGTTGTTTCCTAAAATGTCGCCCACATAAAAATGAGGTCCACATTTCCAATGGGAAGAACATCTCTGCAGCAATTTGGCTGTAGGGAGACCTTATCTCTCTATACAAAACAATAGAAAAATACAATACAGATAATCTATATGGCTGATAAAACAGCTTCCTCATGTTCTATTTTTTCAAGAACTTTGCCTCTATATTGTTTGTTTTTCTTATTTTATTTCTTTTTACTTAATTTAAAAAATTTAATTTTTATGCCAACCACAGTTTCCCCTCCCTCCTCCTGTTTCCTTTTCCCACCTGTTTTTCTACTAACCCTGCCTATCCACTCATCAGAAAGGGTAAGGCCTCCCTTGGCAGTTAGCAAAGCATGGCATGTCCAGTTGAGGCAGGACTAAGCTCCTTGCCCCTGCATCAAGGCTGAGCAAGGCATCTCACCATAGAAAATAGGTTCTAAAAAGCCAGCTCATACATCAGAGACAGATCATGGTCCTAGTGCTAGGAACTCCACAAATAGACCAAGCTATAAAACTGTCACCCATATGCAGAGGGTCTAGGTTGGTCTCAAGCGGGTTCCCTAGCTGTCAGTCTAGAGTCTGTGAGCTTCCACAAGCTCAAGTCTACTGTCTCTGTGGGTTTCCCTATCATGATCTTGTCTCCCCTTGCTTATATAATCCCCCCCTCTCTTTTATTGACCTTTCTGAGCTCAGCCCAATGCTTGGCTGTGGATCTCCAATCTGCTTACATCGGTTACTTGATGAAGGTTCTGTGATGAAAATTTGAGTAGTCACCAATCTGATTATAGAAGGCCACTTCAGGCACCCACTTCACTATTGCTAGGAGTCTTAGCTGGGATCATCCTGTGGGTTCCCGAGAGTTTCCCTGGCGCACCAAGTTTCTACCCTATAATGGCCCCCTCTATTAAGATATCTCTTCTGAGGCTTTCCCTTACCATTCCTCCCTCAACTCAACGATCCCAATCCTTCATGTTCCCATCCTCCATTTTACTCCCTTCCCCCACTAGTTTACCAAGGAAATATCTATTTTCCTGTTCCAGGGTAATGCATGGATCCCACTTAGGATCCTCCTTGTTACCTGGTTTTGCTAGGGCTGTAGATTGTAGCCTGGTTATCCCTAGCTTTACATTTAATATTTACTTATGAGTGAGACACTGACTGAGATGGCCTGGGAAAGTTTCCAGTTAGGTGCACAGTGGTGGGAGCCATCACTCAGCTAGTTCCATCAGTAGAGCCTGAGACTCTTAATCTCTCTCAAGTTTGTGGTTTTAATGCCCCACATGCAAATCCTAATTGATCTTATAATAAAAACCTAGACCAGATATTGGGGCAAATGCTAAAAGATCAGAGGACTGAGCCAGCCACAGACCTCCATAGATGTCAAGCAGTGTGGCACATGGCTTTAATCCTAGTGCTTGGGAGGCTAAGGCAGAGATCCATCTGGATTTCTGTAAGTTCAAGGTCCTATTACTTCAAGGACAAATAGAGCCAGGAGGTGGTTGCACATACCTTTAATCTCCATACTAGGAAAGCTTAAACAGGAAGTGATATGGCTGGGAAAAGTACAGAATACAAAGCTATAAGGTTCCCCCTTCTATTTCAGCTTGTGCTTCCTTCCCTTCACTTATTCAGTCTAAGGATTCATGTGATATGGAATGTCTTTCTGTATGCTGTAAATTATCATTGGATAATAAAGAAACTGTTTTGACCTATGGCAAAGCAGCTTGTAGGCAGGCAGGAAATCCAAGCATAGATAAAGGGGAAGGATGGAGAAGTCAGGAGAAAAGGCTACAAGCTATCCCCAAGAAAACAAGATGTAAAAGTACAGGTAAGCCACAAGCCACAAGGCAAGACATAGATTAACAAAAATGAGTTAAGATGCATGAGCTAGCGAACAGGAAGCCTAAACCATAGGCACAAAAGTTTATAATTAATATAAGCCTTTGTGTAATTATTCTATAAGTAGCTGTGGGGCTGCAGGTGGGAACATTCATCTGGACTGCAGGCCCAGCTGCGTAATCAGAAATGTCTAATTTCAAATGGCACTCCAAAATGGGGCATTTACATCCACATAAAGCCTGAGAAATCTTTAAAAAAGGGGTTCTAGAACAAAGAAACAAGCCAAAACCAGTTTCCTAGTTGTGTCTCAAGTGGGCCTTGGTACAGGTATGTCACGCTGTGGCATTCAGGCTTGAACTACAAAATATCAGGCTTGAGGCATGCAGCTTAAGCTGCAACAAGGCCCATTCACAGGAGCCTTGATACGAGCACAAACTTCATTTGGCAGATTTAAGGTTTCTGTTCACACAGACAAAAAGTGAACAGAGTAAAAGCTGGCTTCTTGGTAGTAACATTTTCTTGGAGGACTCTTTTTGCTGGTGGCAAGCAGAGACACTTCTTTAAGTAAGGCTTCCTGGCTCAGCCTTAGTGGCCAAAACCTGAATAAGGCTCCTTTAAGAGGACCTGATGCCAAATATTTAAATGAGGTTTGCAAGTAGCAGAAGGTGGTGCTTTAATTGATGACAGTGTGGACCCTAAAATTCCCCAGAGTTGGGGGAGTAAACATGGTTCCTGGCAGTACCTTTGCTAAACCACCATACTGAAGCCTTTAATTCTAGCCATGCCTTAGCAGATTAACAGTGTGATCAAAAAAAAAAAAAAAAAAAAACAAACAAACAAACAAACAAAACAAACCAGAATGATTCAAATTAAAACAACCTCTAAATGGTTTACAGTGTGTTTAAAAATATACTAGGCTTATGAGAGAAAAGTATTGAGAAAAATCTTTTTAAAAGAAATAAACTCTTGTGTGTGTTTGTGTGTGTGTGTGTGTGTGTGTGTGTGTGTGTGTGTGTGTGTGTGTGTGTGTGTGTGCCACATAAAGATTGAAAATACACAGAGTCTAGATACTGTATTTTACGTTGTCTTTATTTTGTTTGACTGTTGAGAAAGGAGCAGGAGCTTCTAAGAGACATTTGGTTATAAATGCTGCTGGATTAATACAATCTATATATTTTGTAAGTACCTTAACTTCAAAATTAGAATCAAAAGAAATTATGTTACTTTTGAGGGTTTTTTTTTTATTTCCACAAAAGATAAAATGTTGTAGATTTATTCTGGGTTAAAGAAAATAAGGTTTGATCGAGGAAGTCCTCCTGAAAAATCTCTGATGGGAAGAAATGAAATGGCCATATCTACTTAAATGATCCAGCGTCAGGACCCCTATAAGACTGTCAATGCCTCCAATTATCAGGAAGTAGTTTATGGAAAGCTATGCCCAAATTCTCAAAATATTGTATATAAATGTTTGTTTTCATTACAAATGGTTAACGGTCATAGTCAATCTCTTTCAGGGAAAATGGGGATTTGATAAAGAAATGACTTTTACAAGTAGATTATTGAATCTACTTTAATCCAAAAACAGCTGTTAATCTCAAAATACTTTATATTAATATGGATTTTGGTTTATCAATATAAATTTAAGATTAATTTTGTTACTGTATGTAGATTTATACTCTTGTGTAAGATATTATGTTTATGTAACTCATGTAAAATTTGAATGTATAATTAAGAAATACAGAGTAATAGTTAATCATCCATGGTAATCAACTTAGTGTCATGTCAGTTAAGTTTTTAGATATCCAAAGGTATATACCAACTAGGTGGGTAACTTTCAAACACTTCGAAGGCCTACAGAATATGGCATTTAAAATATCTTAAGAACTTAGTCTTTTATAGACAATGAGACATGTCCTCCCCTTGCATCGCCAGTCTACTTTAAGAGGATAGTGGGTAATATAAGAAACTCTGTTGGCGACTGTGCATGAGACTGTTCTTGTCTTGATTGCTAGCCAGTATGCTGTATAAACTAGACATATAGGATCCATAGGAAAATGACCCTTGGAACTTTGCCAGAACAAGATGAGATGGTCCTTCAAGTTCCTACTTCACAGAAGAGACTAACAGACATTATGAAGGAGAAAGAACTGACAGACTATGCCAGAATGTGTAGAGCAATCCTTCAAATTTTCTGCTTCATTGAAAGGTATGACAGAGACTCTAAGCCTCTAAGATGAAGATGTATGACCCCCGTTGTTATAGAGAAACTTTGGGTGACTGTCTAGATAACCAGATATCTCCGAAATTTCCAGAATTTGGAGGTTTCTAGCAATGTACTTCCTGTTTACTCAGTTAATATCCTTTTATGGTATTTGATGGAGTTAAAGATTAGATAGTTATAATTGTAGTAATTGTAGTTTTCTTTACTTATAATAAAAGGTAAATTAGATATGAAACTTTGGACTCATAAGGATAAGGTATACGATAAAATATTTTCTTTACTTTTGCTAAATACAAATAGGCTAGATATTGTGACTGTAATTCTTGCTTGATAGTTGTTTTGTTATATGTAACTTTGCTATGATGAAATTGAAACCTTTCCTTTTGATTAGAGAGAAAAGGGGAAGTGATACGGGATGTCTTTATGTATGCTATGAATTACCATTGGCAAATAAAGAAGCTGTTTTTGCCTATGGCAAAGCACAGGCAAAGGGGAAGGAGACAGACGTCAGGAGAAAATGCTGTGAGCTTCTCCCAAGAAAACAAGATGTAAATGTACAGGTAAACCACGAGCTACATAGCAAGACATTGATTAATTAAAATGGATTGAGTTAAGATGGAAGAGCTAGTTAACAAGAAATCTGAGACATAGGCCCAACAGTTTGTAATTAATATAAGCCTTAGTATAATTATAAGTGGCTGTGGAACCATGGATGGGAAGATTCATCCAGACCAAAGGCCTAGATGGATTAGAAGCTTCTTCCTACATTTATGGAAAGAGGATATATCTCTTTTGGCATTAATATTAAGAGTCATGAGAAATGGTTGTGACTTGTTTCTCTGTCTCTCTGATCTCTTAGCATTTGCCCTAATATCTGGCTCCAGGTTTTTATTATAAGGTCAATTATGATTCATGCAATAGAGTACAAACTGTATTTGTCTCTCAGGGTCTGTGTTACTTCAAGATGATTTTTTTTTTCAGTTCCATCCATTTGACTGCAAATTTTATAATGCCATTGTTTTTTTTTTATGGCCAAATAATACTCCATGTGTAAATGTACCAGATTATTTCCACTTCCATTCTTTTTGAGGGGCATCTAGGTTGTCTACAGGTTCTGGGTATTATGAATAATGCTGCTATGAACATATCTGAGCAAGTGTTCTTGCAGTTTGATTAAGCATCCTTTGGGTATATGCTCAGGAGTGATATTGCTGGGCCTTGAGGTAGATTGATTCCCATTTTTTGAGAAATCACCATACTGATTTCTCAAGTGACTGTACAAGTTCGTGCTCCCATCAGCAGTGATGGAGTGTTCCCCTTGCTCCACATCCTCTCCAACATAAGCTGTCATCAGAATTTTTGATCTTAGCTATTCTGACAGTTATAAGATAGTATCTCAGAGTCATTTTGATTTGCATTTCCCTGATGAGTAAGGATGATGAACATTTTTTAAAATGTTTTCTGGCCATTTGAGATTCTTCTGTTTATCTCTGAAGACCGTTTTTAATTGAATATTTGGTATTTTGACCTCTAGTTTCTTGAGTTCTTTATATATTTTGGAGGTCAGCCTTTTATCAGATATAGGGTTGGTAAAGATATTTTCCCATTCTTTAGGCTGCCTTTTTGTCTTATTAACCATGTCCTTTGCCTTACAGAAGTGTTCTAGTTTGAGGAGGTCCCATTTATTAATTGTCAATCTCAGTATGTGAGCTACTGGTGATATATTCAGGAAGTAGTCTCATTATGTTTTGGGCTAGGTCCCACTGTCTGTTCTATCAAGTTCAATGCAACTTGATTTATATTGAGGTCTTTCATCCACTTGTACTTGAGTTTTGGACAGGGTGATAAATATGTATCTATTTGCATTCTTCTACATGTTGATAGAGTTAGGCCAGCACCATTTGCTGAAGATGCTTTCTTTTTTCCATTGTGCACTCTTGACTTCTTTGTCAAGCTCAGGTGTTCATAGGCGGGTGAGTTTGCATTAGGGTCTTCAATTAAGTTAAAGTCACATGTCTGTTTTTATGCCAATTCCAAGCTGTTTTTTACTACTATAGCTCTATAGTAAAGCTGAAGTTAGGAATGTTGATGCCTCCAGAAGTTTTTTTTTTATTGTACAGGATTGGCTTACCTATCTTGTGATTTTTATTTTTCCATCTGAAGTTGAGTATTTGTTTTTTTTGAGGTCTGTGAAAAACTGTGCTGGGATTTTGATGGGGATTGAATTGAATCTGTAGATTGTATTCAGTAGGTTTGCCATATTTACTATGTTAATCCTACTTATTTAAGAGCATGGGAGACATTTCCATTTTCTGATATCTTCAAAATATTTAAGGTTTTTACCATTCAGGTCTTTACTTACTTGGTTAAAGTTATCCCATTATATTTTATGTTTTATGGAAATTGAAAAGTGTGATGTTTCTCTGATTTCTTTCTCAGTCTGTTTATCATTTGTATATAAAAGGGCCACTGATTTTTTTTTTTTTTTTGAGTTTATCATATGAAAGTGTTTATCAGATGTCGGTGTTTTCTGGTAGAAATTTTGGGACTACCTATGCATATTATTATATCATCTGCAAATAGCAAATGTTTGACTTCTTACCCATTTTGTATCCCTTTGATCTCCTTTTGTTGTCTTATTGTTCTTGCTAGAACTTGAAGTACCATTTTGAATAGATATGGAGAGTGTGGACAGCCTTGTCTTGTTCATGATTTTAGTGGAATAACTTTGAGTTTCTCTCCATTTAATTTGATGTTGGCTGTAGCTTTGCTGTATATTGCTTTATTACACTTAGATATTTTCCTTGTATTCCTAATTTCTCTAAGACGTTTATCATGAAGAATTGTTGGATGTTGTCATAGGTTTTATCACTGTCTAATGAAATTAGAAGTGGTTTTTTTTTTTTTTTTGCACTTTCAGTTTGTTTATATGTTGGATTACATTGACCAATTTTCTTATGTTGAACCATATCTGCCATATCTGCATCTCTGGGGTGAAGCCTACTTGATCACGGTGGATAATCTTTTTGATGTGTTCTTAGATTTTGGTTTACCAGGTTTTTTGAGTATCTTTGCATCAATATTCATGAGGGAGATTGGTCTATAATTCTCTTTATTTTTTGTATCTTTGTATGGTTTGGGTATCAGGGTGACTGTAGGCCACTCCATCCCTCCATCCATTCCCCAAGAAGGGAAAAGAGTCCTAAGATGGATCATTTCAGTCTGGCATACTCAGTTGAGGTATGTCTGAGTCCCTTATCCTAGTATTAAGGCTGGCTTTGTAGGGAATAAGCTCCAAGATGCCTGCTCATGCACTAGATATGTATTTTGAGCCTACTGCAAGAAGTTCCACAAACTGCCCATGTCATTTGACAGTCATCTACCTTTGGAGAGTTTAATCCTTTTCTATGAAGATTCCTCAGCGATTGTTTCAGAGTCAGTGAGCTCCCAATAGCTCTAGTCAGTCATCTCTGTGAGTCTCCTCCTCATGAACTGATCCCTTTGATCAGATATTCTCTTCTCTTCTCTTCTCTTCTCTTCTCTTCTCTTCTCTTCTCTTCTCTTCTCTTCTCTTCTCTTCTCTTCTCTTCTCTTCTCTTCTCTTCTCTTCTCTTCTCTTCTCTTCTCTTCTCTTCTCTTCTCTTCTCTCCTCTCCTCTCCTCTCCTCTCCTCTCCTCTCCTCTCCTCCCCTCCCCTCCTCTCCCCTCCCCTCCTCTTCTGCACTTTCCTCCCCTCCTCTTCTGCACTTTCCTCCCTCCCTCCCTCACTCCTTCCCTCCCACCCTCCCTTCCCCCCTCCAGCAGGACTGATCTGATTTTGGTAAGACTGCCATTTTTCGATGTTGATCCTACCTACCCAGGAGCATAAGAGATCTTTCCGTTTTCTAATATCTTCTTCAACATCTTTTTTTCAGTGACTTAAAATTCTTGTCAAACAGTTCTGTCCCTTCTTTGGTTAGAGTTATCTTGGGATATTTAATGCTATTTGCAGCTATTAAAAGGGTGAGGTTTCCCTGATTTCTTTTTCAGACCTATTATCATTTGTGTATAGGAAGCCATTGGTTTTTTTGAGTTAATTTTGTACCCTGATATGTTGCTGAAGGTGTTTATCAGGGTAGGAGTTCCCTGGTAGAATTTGGGAGTCACTTATGTATATGATCATGTCATCTGCAAATAGAGATAGTTAGACTTCTTCCTTTCCCATTTGTATTCCCTTAATCTCCTTTTGTTCTCTTATTGCTTTTGGTAAAACTTTGAGAACTATATTTAATAGATAAGGGGAGAGATGAGAGCCTTGTCTTCTTCCTTATTTACTTTAGTTTGCTTTGAGTTTTTTCTCCATTTAGTTTACTGTTGACTGTCGGCTTGCTGTGTGTTGCTTTCACTTTGTTTAGGTATTTTCTCTGTATTCCTGTTCTCTCCAGGACTTTTATTATGAAGGAATGTTGGATTTTGTCAAAGACTTTTTCAGCACCTAGGGGGATGATTATGTGGTTTTTTTTCTTTCAGTTTGTATGATGAATGATATTGACAGATTTCATGTATTGAATCATCCCTGTATTTCTGGGATGAAGCCTACCTGATCATGGGATGAATTTTTTTGATCTGCTTCTTGAATTCAGTTTGTCAGAATTTTATTGAGTATTTTTGCATTAATGTTCTTGAGGGAGATTTGTCTGTAATTATCCTTCTTTGTTGTATCTTTGAATGGCTAGGGTATCAGGGTGACTATAGTTTGGCAATTTTCCTTAAGTTTCCCTTGTATGAAACAGTTTGAGGAATATTGGTATTAGTTCTTCTTTGAATGTCTGGCAAAATTCTGCACTGAAACCATTTGGCTCTGGAGTTTTGTTTTTGTTTTTGTTTTTGTTTTTTTTTTTTTTTTTTTTTTTTTTTTTTTTTTTTTTTTTTTTTTTTTTTTTTGGCTTGGGAGACTATTTAGTAACTGCTTCAGATTCCCTTGTGGTTATAGGTCTATTTGGTTATTTAGATGGTCTTGATTTAAGGTTGTCCAGTTTAATGGAGTATTTCCTGGGTGTTTGTTTCTGATTCTGTTAAGTTAGATTCTCTCTCTCTCTCTCCCCCCTCTCTTTCTCTCTGTCTCTGCCTTCTGGTTAGTTTGAATAAGGGTTTGCCTAGCTTCCTAGCTTGCTAACTTTTCCAAAGAACCAACTTTCTGATTCATTGCTTCTTTGTAGTATTTCCTTTGTTTCACTTTTATTGATTTCAGCCCTGAGTTTCATTATTTCCTGCCATCTACTCCTGCTCGATGAATTTGCTTCTAGTTATTCTAAAGCTTTCAGTTGTGCTGTTAAGTCTCTTGTGTGAGATTTCTCTAGGTTTTCTATACAGGGATCTTAGTACTGCTTTCATTGTTTGGGTATGTTGTGGATTCATTTTCATTGAACTATGTCTTTGATTTCTTTACTTCTTCCTTAAGCCAAAGGTGGTTCAATTGAGAGATGTTCAGAATTTGTAGGCTTTCTGTAGTTTTTGTTGTTGTTGAACTTTAGTCCATGGTGGTCTGATAGGACACAAGGAGGTATTCCCATTTTTTTGTATCTATCGATATGGTCAATTTTAATGAAAGTTTCATGGCATGCTGGCAAGAAAAGTTATATTTGTGTTTGAGTGGAAAGTTCTGTGTATATCTATTGAGCTCATTTGAGTCATAACATCTTTTAGATAGCTTATTTCTCTTTTAAGTTTCTGTCTTGTAAACCTATCCATTGGTGAAAATAAGGTATTGAAGTCTCCCACTGTTAATGTGTGGGGTTGGATTAATATGAGATTTAAGCTTTAGTAATATTTCTTTTACATATGTAGGTGCCCTCTTGTTGGGGGGAATAATGTTCAGGATGGAAATTTCATCTTGGTTTATTTTTCCTGAGATAAATAATTAATGTGCATCTTGATCTCTTTTGATTGATTTTAGTATGAAGTCTATTTTTTTTTAGATATTAGGATGGCTACACCAGATTGTTTCTTAGGTCCATTTGATTGGAAAGTCTTTTCCCAACCCTTTACTCTGAGCCAGTGTCTGTTTTGAAGTTGAGGTGTCTCTTTTATGCTGCATGAGATTTCTCCAAATTCTTTATGTAGGCACTTAGTACTGTGAGCTTTCCTTTTAGCACTGCTTTCTTAGTGTCCCATTAGTTTTGATATGTTGTAGATTTATTTTTATTGAATTCTAAGAAGTCTTTAATCCATTTCTTTATTCCATCCTTGACCCAGTGGTGATTCAGTTGAGTATTGTTCAGGTCCAATGGTTTGTAGGATTTCTATTGCTATTTATGTTTAGGGCCCTGCTATGACTAAATAGAAGAGCTTTTAAAGCTCCAATATGTTCTTCCTTGCTGTGAGAAGGTATATTGCCCATTGATATAGTCAGCTCAAGATAAACAATGAGCAAAGCAAAAGTGTGTTTTGGACCAACTGTCTTGTGTTTAGCAAGGGATTTCTACTGGACATGACTCTAGTATCTACATGCTTGCACAATGTCTCAGTTGGGGCTTGACTTATTGGGAAACTAGACCCTGGTTTCATTTCCTGAGTGTTTAGCTTTTATGTGGAAATGCTGGATGAACATAGATAAAGACATTTATGTGTCTTCTGTTTAATTGAAATAGACAAACACAAATAAATACTAGAAAAAATAAGTGTGGGGCCTTAGAAGGAGACAGAAAGAACCAACACAGAAAGAGGTGCCAAATTACTGAAAAATTAATGAGAGTATGTGATATCACACTGAGCTGAGAGAATGGGGCAGTAGGACTGACAACCAGGATGGAGGAGACACTCAGTCATGTCTTAAACAGCAACAACAATAGCACACAAAAATAAAAAGTCAAAAAATAACTGCAGCAATAGTAAAAATGACCCTAAAGCAGGCATACTCTATAGCCATTCCAAAAGCCTCATGCTCAGAGCCATGCTGGTTCCCCTTGGAGGGGAGGGAACAAGAAGTTACAGAGTCAACCTCATAGACTTTGGAAATTAGTTGAAACACACAAATCCAATTTATTGAGGATGGGCAAACCTTAAATACCCTTCTACCAGCTAGAGGGGTGGGTTTTGTTTTGCTGGCATCTTCAGCATTGTTGTGATCCTTTCTCATTAATCCAGATCATCTCACATCAAAACTCCACCTTTATTGCCAAAGTCCAACAAACCCTAAAATATCTTGTAAAAACCCTTTTCACTATAAAAAATGCTAAAAACACATATTTTAAGATAGCAATTATGACGTCTAAATTGACTAAGGCCAGGACAGCCCCTAGACCTCTAAAAGCCTCTAGGGCCTATATATTACACATTCTATAATTTGTGTTGTTGAATCTAACTTTAAGCCATGGTGATATGATATAGAGGCTTATTTCAATTTTTTGTTTCTGTTAGATTTGCTTTCCTGCTGAGTATGTGGTCAATTTTATAATTTTATGTTTTTGAATTTGTGTGCATGTGTGTGCGTTCATGTGTGTGCGTTCGTGTGTATGTGTGTGTGTTTGGGTGAAATGTCTAAAGATATCTGTTAAGTTTATTGGAATCATAACATCTGTTAGCTTGCTTATTTCTGTTAAGATTCTACCAAAAAGATCTGTCCATTGGTGAGAGTTGGGTGTTAGAGTATCCAAATATTTGTGTGTAGAATTCGGTATGTGATTTAAGCTTTATTAATATTTCTGTGGGTGCCCTTATACTTGCAGTATAAATGTTCAGAGTTGAGACTTCATCTTGATGGATTATTCCTGTGGTGAATATGAAATGTCATCTCCATCTCTTTTAATTAATATTAGCTTGAAATCTATTTTGTTAGATATAGGATAGCTTCACCAGCTTGTTTCTTATTTCCATTTGATTAAAAAAATCTTTCCCTAATCCTTTACCCTAAGGCAATGTCTGTACTTGAAGTTGAGGTGTGTTTCTTGTATGCAGCAGAAGGATGAATTCAGTTTTGAATCTATTTTGTTAGCCCATGTCTTTTTACAGCTGAGTTGAGTACATTGATTGGAAGAAATATTAATCACCAGTAATTGTAAATTCCTGTTACTTTTTAGTTTTGTTGTTGTTGTTGCTAGTGTGTGTGTGTGTGTGTGTGTGTGTGTGTGTGTGTGTGTGTGTGTGTGTGTTTTCCTTCTTTTGGGTTCACTGATGTGAGATTATTGTCTGTGTTTTGTGGCTGCAGCTAACTTCCTTTGGTTAGAGTTTTTTTTTTTTCTAGTACTTTCTCTTGGGCTGGATTTGTTGGTAGGCACTGTTTAAATATGGTTTTATCATGGAATATATATTTTTCTGTCTATAGTGATTGAAAGTTTTGCTGGGTATAGTAGTCTGGGCTAGCATCCTTGCTCTTTTAGTATCTGTAAAATCTCTGCCCAGGATATTCTGGCTTTCAAAATCTCCATTGAGAAGACAGATATAGTTCTGATAGGTCTGTCTTTATATGTTACTTGCCTTCTTCCTTTGTAGTTCTTGATATTCTTTGTTTATTACATATGTTTTGTGGTTTGGTTATTATATGGTGAGGGGACCTTTTTGGTCCAGTATATTTGGTGTTCTGTAAGTATCTTGTATCTTTGTAGACATGTCCTTTGTTAGGATGCAAAAGTTTTCTATAATTTTGTTGAACATATTTTCTGTGCCTTTGAGCTGAAATTCTTCTTTTATCCCAATTATTCTTAAATTTGGTCTTTTCTGTGGAATGTGTTCTAAGGGGCCTGAAGATCAACCCAGCCTCAGCTAGTATAAATTGGTGATAATTAGTGCCTTAAAAACTTGTGCTTCTAAGCACTTCTTCATAAGCCATCCTGAGGTCTGCCTGAGACCTTAAAGAAAGTGGAGTCCAGATACCACATTCCTAAACCAGGAGAGACCACAACCAGAAGCACAGATATCAACAAATCAAAGCCCTTTCCCTTGGCTGGGGGAGAGGATCTGGGAAAAAAGTATTTAAGTTTTTTTCTCTCCATAATAAGATTGAACTTGCTTACTTCAATCCGTTTCCAAAGACTGAGTCCTTGCTTCTTTGCCATCTTGGCCCCCTCTTCCAAGGGACAAAAGCAGGGCCCTGAGCATAGAGACAACCCTGATTCCTGACCCCCTGTACAGACACAGCGTGACTATAACTGTTGTGTCATACAATAAATGAAACATTTCCTTTATCATTAATAGTGGTTTTAAAGCAGCTCACAATTAAATATGAGTTCTTGGTACAAGGACAATTACACTCTAAAAAAACCCAACATTATACAACAAAAATCCCTGGAGTCTTATTTATAACATAAATTATGATTTGAAATTATGTTTACTGACATCTCAAACTTACAATAAAGAAATCTGGTCTACTAGTTGTTCTACTGCTGAAGCTCTCTGGTATAGTCTCTCAACCATGGTGTACCATACCCCTTCCTTAAAGATGATGACTGATGATAAAAGGTTCAGCAAAGTTGACCTGTACTTTCCTTTGGAAATGAAGGGGAACCTATGGCTAGATGAGCAACTCTATCACATATCATAAGTTGATGTAGAATCAGTGGCATCTTTTTGTAAGAATTTATTCTATTGTAAATGACTTCAATTACATTCTGCTTGCTTCCCAATTCACCTCCTGGTGGGAAGGGGGGGTGTTCTCACTCACCAATAATTTGGGATACTAAGCCAGGCACCCCAACATTACTTACTATCCATGGCGTCCCAGATTTCCTGGATGTTTTGAGTTTAAGATTTGTTGGACTTAACTTTTTTTTTTTTAAACTGATGAATCTATTTCCTCTATCATATCTTCCATTCCTGAGAACTCCTTCATCTCTTATATTTTGTTGATTATTCTTGCCTCTGCAGTTCCTGTTTGTTTATCCAGATTTTCTATTTCCAGAATTCCCTCCATTCATGATATCTTTATTGCCTCTATTTGGATTTCCAAGTCTTGAACTGTTTCCTTCACATGTTTGGTTGTTTTTTCTTGGTTTTCTTCAAGGGATTTATTCAATTTTTTTTGTTTGTTGTTTTCTCCATTTCTTTAAGGGAATTTTTCATTTCCTCTTTAAGGGCCTCTAGCATCTTTATAAAATTATATTTAAGGTTTTTTTCTTCCTATTTATCTGTATTGGGATATTCAGGTCTTGCTGTTGTAGAACCACTAGGTTCTGGTGGTGCCATATTGCTCTTTATGTTGTTGAGTGTATTCTTACAATGCCAGTTTAACCATCTAGGTTTGGGATAATTATAAGAACAGGTGTTGAATCTTGTGATATCTTTGTTAGAGAGGTTGATTGTTTCTTTATTGTGTTTTGTTTTTGTTTTTGGCTTGAATGGCCAAGGATTCTAGTGATTGGCTGGTTGTCAGGTCAAATAGGTTTGTAACAGTTGAGGTGTGTGTGTGGGGAATTGGATGCCTAGTTCCAGTATATAGTCCAGTTTCTTCTGGCTGGTGTGGGCTTCATTTTACCTATGGGGTCTATTCTTCCAACTGGTGTAGGTTTTTGCCTGTGCCTGTTTTTTTCAACTGGTGTGGGTGGCACTTGTGTCTAAAGGATCCACTGATATATATATCAGTGGATATATATATCTCCAATATATCAGTATATATATATCAGTATATATATTAGTATATTATATATATTAGTACATATTAGTATCTCCAATATATATATATATATATATATATATATATATATATTGGAGAGGGCTATTCACAGGAAGGCTGTTTTTCTATTAATTGGTGGAGGTGGTGCTTGTGCCTCTAGGGGCTCTTCTTCTTTCTTTTTTTAATCTTTTTTAAAGTCTTTTCCCATACCCACCACTACTCCCCTCCCCCCTTTTCTCAGTCCTCTTTCATTCTCCCCCTCACACCTACTATCCATTCCCCAGGGAAGGCAAGGCATTCCAAGGTCAGTCAATTCTGTCTGGCATCCAGTTGAGGTAGGTCTGAGTCCCTTCCCCCAGTATCAAGGCTGAGTGAGGTGTCCCTCTGTAGGAAATGGGCTCTGAAATGTCAGCTCATGCACCAGGAATAAGTTCTGGTCCTACTGCAAGAGACTTCACAAACTTCCCACATTGTTTGACTGTCATATACTTTTGAAGGGTTTAGTTCCTTTCCATGAAGGTTTCTTAGCAATTACTTCAGAGTAAGTGAGCTCCTAATTTTTCGGGTCAACCATCTCTGTGGGTCTCTTCATGATCCCGATTCCCTTGGGAGTATATGAGCAAAGAAAGAGAGAATAGGAGAGAGAGGAGAAAGTATATGGGGTCATCTTCCAGTTGGTGAAAGTGGCGCTTGTGACTTCAGGGGTTGCTGATGTTGTGTGGGATGGTTATGGGGGAGGATGATGGGTTGAGTGGGCTTGGGTGGCGGAGTGGGTCTTAGAGGTTACAGAGTCCAATTGGTGACTGTGGTGGTGGAGCAGCCTGTCAGCAGAGCTCTAACCAGCTCATTGGCTGCTGGGACTGAAATGGGAAGGGTAAGAGTAGGGGGTGTGCCCTGGGCCTTAGGACCTAGGAATTGAGGTAAGTTTATCTGGATGACCAGTCACTCACCTCTTCTTCTAATTAGTGCAGCTGGTGCTTGTGCCTCTGGAGGCTGCTGATCTTAGGGGGATGGTTGGCCAGGAGGAGAATGATAGTTTCAGTTGGTCTGGGTAGTGGAGTGGATTATAGAATCCAATGCGTGGCAGCAGTGGTGAATCAGTCTGCTGGCAAGGCTCTATATTCTTAATGAGCAAATAACTTGAGGTTTTATTTGTTTGTGTTTTATGTCCCAGGGTCAACATATCTAGCTTTTTCTCTACATTTCTCACGAAGTAACCACTACCAGAATTTAAGTAAGCAAAGTCATTTTGCTCCAATGAATTTGCTTTTATTTTTAATTAAGACTGTTGCATTTTACATGGCAAATCTCATGTCTGATTATATCATTTCTCTGCCTAGGGGATGTGAGTTAGCATCATTATCTCTGCCATCGATGATAATAATCACCATCTGTATCCATTATCTGCTGCTATCTAACAGATTACCTACAAATTTACTGACTTAAAGCAACAGTATATATTAATTATATCTTATCATTTCTATGAGACTTTACTTTAGGAAAGAGGGTGGCACTCTAGCTGTGTGGCTCCTTTGAAAGTAGAATTATGGTGTAGTTTGGGGCTAGCATCATTTAAGACTTGCCTGAGGCTGGATGACCCATTTCTAGAGAGACCATAATAGCTGTAAATTGTTATTGGTTGTTAGCAGGAGTCCTCACCTGCCATGTTCTTCTCCATGGAGTTCCTGATAGACTTTCCCCTCAAGCAAGGAGGAAGATCCAATATCTTTCCTTAGAAGTCACAGATCATTGTCTTTATATCCACTTAGTTATGTGGATCAGCCCTGTTGGGTGTAGAAGAATCTACAACAGCATGGAGAATGCAGATGTGGCTTTACCAATGGCCATCTTGGAGTTTGTATGATACACCGTCACCATCCACTTTTGAGTGAATGAATAACTTCAGCAATGAGGAATGTACAGACAAACATCAGGCAAAGTGCTCTCTAGACACACTTTCTTAGAGAAGAAAATTGTCTTTTTTACTCCTGACATGCCATTCTTTAGTTTTTAGTTGGAAAAAGGCAACAATAATTTCTATCTAAACTTCATGCCAATTAACATGGTAATTACAAGATAGTAGCTAGTCTTACATGATAATTGATGATAATTGCTTCCTGTTTTAATTGGGGTATAAACAAATCTATGCCATAGGAACTCAAATCTCTTCTCAAAAGAGAGGGAAAAAAACCAAACAAGGAAATTTGTCAAAGTCACTTGTTAGCTGATAAGGAATTAACAAATCCATCTTCCATGTCTCCAAGTCATGAAAGCATCTGCTGGTGATTCTCAGCACTTCCTGGGAGCTGGCAAGGACACCGGTGAGAATGAGAACACCCGGCTGCCTCTGAGTTGTTGCTGGTATATATGCTGCAGCTCAGCTTCTCACAGAAGTGCTGTCAGTGTGCTGAAGTATATAAATACTGCCAGCTCTGGAGTCCAGAATAAGCTCATCAGTCACTAGCAGGTTTCTCCTCTACTGCTGTTTGAATTCTCCAAAAAGAAGTGCTCCAAGCAAAATCAGGACTAGTACTGGTTTTGTACTAGTTCCTCCCCACCCCCCCTTAGGAGTCTGTGTACTATAGCATCCTATTTTTGCTTCCCCTTAAATTTTGTAAGTGATGATTCACTGATCTATGGAATTTCACTGAATGCCAACAATAGTCTTAATCTCTGTTTATTTTTTATATAGCCCACCTTGCCAAGAAAAGGGCATCTAAAAAGCATGGCACAAGTACATGGCGGGAACATTTGTTCTTTCTTTTTCTATGAGGACATGGTCCCTGACAACAAAAATAAATATTTTTAGTTAAGGAAAAAAATGAAGACTAGAGGTAAAATACTCCTGTAATTTGGTATCATGAATCGGCGCCATTCCAATCAGAAAGCGGATCTAGTAGCCATGGAGATGGATGTGGAGTAGAAGGATACTTCCAGGAGGTGGTGGAGGTGAGATGCTGCATCAGCATCTTTCATGTTCTTCTTTACTAAAGTAGGTTTTCCACACACTTAAAAAGGAAAAGGACCTATATCATATTTGGTAACTAAAGATACAATCATCATAAAATGTATAACTTTACAAAGTAGGCAAAAGTCTCTTAAGTTTGATCCTCTACCACAAGGATAATTAGGCATAAATGATTCTGTCCTTTATTGGTGAATGGTACACAGTATGATTTAACATCCTTTTGTCTGGAGGCCAATCCCAGTTATGTTAGATTTTAGAGCATGAAATCTGGACATGATTGAGCTAGTGTGTTTGGTTCAAAGTCACAAATCACATTCATCCAAAACAATAACTTGGGTAGCTTGAATTTAGGAAAATGCACCCACCCACCCTCTCTACTTTCTTTCTTTCAGCCTTTCCTTTGGTAACTTTAATTCTTTTATTCCATGGATATCAGTTTTCTTGGAGAAAGGGCCTTTAGAATTGGTGATTGACTTGTATATTAAATTTCAAGTGCATAGGACCAGGTCAGTGAGTCCAGGGTTAGGATAACCTCACATCTTCTATCAGTTTAGTCTCTTGACTTAATGAAGCTCAAAGGAGACTGTTTCCTCTGGTTCTAAGTAATTATTTTCCTGATGAGTCCAGATGGGATCCTTGAAGAAAAGTCAGTGATAAAACAAGATTTGGAAGTGCAAAGTTTTACTTGTGGATTTCTTTTTAACTTTCTTTTAATTTTGCTAATTGCAAGGTGTTGTACCAAGTATACTCCGTGCTTTTCATATGAAATTCCATTTCATTGCTGTCATTTGGGATGAGAAAATGATGGGGAATTGTGTGGCATAGATTAATGGCCCTTAGTGTCATCCTTGGTGCTGACATTCAGGGTATAGGGGAAAACAGGAGAAAATAGAAGATCTTGTTCAGGTTTTTATGAGCCGGATTTGAATGGTTGGGGGGGCACATTTCTTCTGCCTCTCCTCATTTCATTGGCAGGAATTCAAATCCCACCAATGCTCAAATGGACAGCAAATTCTTTAGGCTTTATCTTTGGAGTTCAATTGCTTCCTAGAAAAACAAAAGCTGGGACCTTTTAAAAATTTAAATTTAGAACATTTATATGGATATTAAGTTGACAAAACATCTCTCTATTGTTCTTAAATCTTACCACAGAATTTCTAAGGACTTATATTGGATAACTCATCTAACCATACCTGGAGGTGGGGACATGTTGTAGAATGTGATTTTGAGGTGTGTTACTTTTGTTTCTGCTGTGGAACATTTGCTTTAACGATGAAAAGACGTATTGCATTCCTTTATGTGGCATTTGTCTATCTCTTTGAAGCTGTGGTTGTTTGTCTAAAATGCCTGATGGTCTAATAAAGAGCCGAGCAGCCAATAAATGAGGCAGAAGAAAGGAGAGGCAAGGCTAGCAGGCAGAGGGAATAAATAGAAGGGGAAATCGGGGAAGAGAGAAGAGGAGCAGGAAGGAACATAAGGGCCAGCTGCCTAGCACCCAGCCAGCCACGGAGTGAGAGTAAGATGTACAGAAGTGAGCAGTAAAAGCCCAGAGGTATACGGTTGATGGGATAATTTAAAGCTTAAGAAAAGCTGGCAAGAAATAAGCCAAGTGAAGCCCAGGTATTTATAATTAAGAATAAGCCCCCATGTGTGATTTATTTGGGAGCTGGGTGGTAGGCCCCTCAAAAGAGCCAAAAGAAAAAAGAGCAAAAACAACCAATAATAGAAAATTGTTTAGATGTATATCGTCAACTTGACTGTATGTTTTTGGAGTTCTATAATGAAGTGATTTTTCAAATTATTTCAGAACCCTTTGAGGGAAATTACTAGTACTGGAGATAAATAACGTCTCCAAAGAAGGGCACAGTTACAGTTCTGGTTGAAGGTAGATTAAAGCAGAGCCAAACTTCAGAGAATTAAGAGTAACAGCCAGAGAGGACTAAGGTACATTTTGTTTTTGCTTTAGAAGATGTTTTACTTTTGTAGGCTTTTGAGGCCCTTATATCAAGGATGTTGAGTTTAAAGGGCCTTGGTTTCTTCTCAGTTTGGAACTCACCTAAACAAAAGCCTTATGATCTGGATTTTATTAAGAGATTCAAATAGGACATGTGCATTTTAATAGGAAGGCAGCTTCAATTCCAAAGCATTAACAGCTTAGCTTAGGTGTTCAGTTCATCTACATAATTCTGCTTACTTTCCCCTGTCAATTGTTCTGGTATTATTTCAGTCTATTTGACACCATCTGATCTGATTAGAACCAAGGTGTTGTATTTTAATCCATCAAACTAAAATATGATTAAAATGGGATCCTGGCTATTCTGCGTACTACTTATATAGTACTTGGCAAAGTTCTTTTTACTGTAAACCTTTTTTCCTGTCCATTAAACAGGGATAATATTTAACCTTTTCCAGTATTGTCATGGTTTATGTGATATGATAATGTAATAATTAATAGAATAAATGGCACTAATAAACTCTCAATAATTGCAACTTTGATTACTATAATTCACTCTTCTAAGGTATTGTGCCTACCTTGTGCACAGGTCCTAGAAAACTATCAGGATTTACTTTTCCTTTTGCTGATTAGTGGAAATATTCTTATTGCCTTAGTTTCAATAGCATTTCTCAGACTGTGTAATGCATACCTTATAAATAACATAAGTTTGCTTCTCATGGCCTAGGGATTGAGCTACATAAGATCAAGGTGTTGGCAGGTGAGATGTCTGTTGGATGTCTCTTACTAACAGATGACACCATTCAGGTGTCACTGGTGGAATGAAAGTACAGAAGAATAACAGAGGATTAATACAAGGCCTTCACATAACGCATGAACAGAAGATAAGAGGATTGAATCTCCCAATCCATTTATGAGGCAGAGGCCTTTTGACTTAATTACTTCCTAAAAGTCTCTACCTCTTAATATCACCACAATGGTGATTATACTTCAACACTAATTTCAAAGGGCTTTAGACCATAGCACGTAAAATTACCAACATCTATATATTATGTGGTGCTATACCTGGGATGATGTAAACAAACATCTAATTATCCCAGATAGGGAACCAATAACAAGACAAACTAAAGATACCATAATATTCAATTCAATAAACTGAAGAGTTTTATTAAGGTTATGTATAGGATATGAGTGAGGAGTCATTTATAGGAGCAGGTACAATTCCAGGACAGTTGCATCACCAACAACCCACTCAGCAAGAGTGACAGCTCAAAAAAGCTGGAAGCCAGGATTTCTCTTCATGCCTTAAAGGAAGCTGAACAGGTTGTAGTCTATCTCTTTCAGGAAGCTCAGCTTGTATGAGAGTGTTTCTCAACAGTTCTTACAGTTTATGCATGCTTAGAGAATGAGAAACCTCCTGAATTTGTTAAGCTTCAGGGAATTCCTGGAGTTGTTTACTTCCTGAGTTAGTGAGCTTCTTTGTAGAAGAGATGTTTCACTTCCAATTAGGTCATTCTGTTTCACTTTCTATCCAAGATGGAAGGTTCTAATCTTATAGGAAGTTGCTACGAAACATGTATCTACACATACTGAAAAGTACAAATTCAGTGCAAAGTGATGAGGGATGAGATTAAAATACATTTGGGCTGAGCAATTTTTCAACTACACTCAACGTAATTTAATGAAAGTAAGAATTCTCATAGCCACTGCCACCATACGCCAACTATTTCATTTTTTTCTATCTCACTCTCTATTCTTCCTATTTATAGATTTTTCTGTCATGATCAAATATTGTTTCGCAGAGGAACAAATTTGTCTTACGGGTTTTTAGCAATAACACTAGAAATCAATCCCCAGAGATGATAGAATCTAGTTAGTGTCATTTCAGCTGTGACTGGAGAATCTTTCTCATTTTCCTAACCCTAATATTACTCAGAAGTGCTCAGTCTTTTCTTCCTAGCCCAAGACATCTGTGAAATGGGATCATCTTCCACCCATGTCTGGTGGAGAGAGTTATATAAAACCATGTCTTCATGTGGAGACTCAGGGAAAAAGAGTAGTTGATGCTGATTTGATCTAAAATATTCTGAATGACTCAAAGTTACTTTCCTGTGCCAAGATGGCAATTTTGGGTTTGTTCTGGTGTATACATGTGGTACATGCCATTTCTACATGTGGTGGCCAGAGGAGAGTGTTCAGTGTGTTCCTCTATTGCTCTTTACCTTATTGATTGAAGAGAGAGCTATTTCAGAACCAGAAACTGGATGTTTAAGATAGGATAGGTGTCTAGGGAGCTCTTAGGAGCCACCTGTCTCTGCCTAACACAGCTGAGGTTCCAGGCATATATGGCCACACATAGCTTTCTATGTGGGTGCTGGGAATTGAAACTCAGGTACCCATACTTGAACAGTGAGTACTCTTACCCAGTGAGATGTCTCCTAGCAACACAGCTGAGAACTGCAAGTTTTCATTTGTTCAATTCTGGGTCCCCAGAGCTTAGTGCGGTCATGACATTTATTTTCCTGGGTGAATAAGTGTTTTTCAAATGCTCAAGACAAATGAAGGCAAAAATGAAGTCTAAGTAGTGGAGATGAATTCAATGAAAAGCCATATATTAATCATTGACAAGGAAAGGCTATTGTATAAGCAATCTTTGGATCTTCCTTGGCATTCTCAGATATGAGTGAGTCTGAGCATTTTATCTTTTACTCACCCACTTTTACTTAGTACATCTATGAAACCTTGCTTTCTTAGCAATATCTATACAAAAGAGCTAATCTCAAGAATCAATTTAAACTTGGAGGTTTATACCTAATAGTCTTAAAATCAGATTGAATTAGGTAGTGTGGTGAAAGTTTATGAGTAAGATATAGATTCTAAACATTCACAATGTTCATGTGGAGGGCCAGCATAGGGATATAGACAGCTGTTGGGCTCCTGTGTCTCAGACAGCCATCATGGAAGGTTTGGAAAACAATAAGATAAATTAAATATTGTCTCCCTGTCATAGAGTTAAGATGATCAGTCATGCAATACAGTGCTAGAGGGTAGACTCGGGGTTAGTACTAGACACCTGCACCAGAGCTTCAAAGACAAAGGAAATGGGAGCTGAAGAAATTGTGGTTGGAATGAGAATGCAAAAAAAATGTATTGTAACTAGATAAAGAGAGGTTTCAAGATATTAGTGAGATAGTTGTTAAGTTCCAGGCAAAGTTCTTGTGTTGGAAGAGAGCCTGACTTCATCAAATAGCTCAAGAAAATGAACCAAGAATATTTTGGATGGGGTGAACTTACAGATTAAGATAAGAGATGATTGGTGTAGGCTTATGTTGCTAAGAATTTTTATTTTTATCTTAAGGAAAATGAGAAGCACTGAAAATGGAGCAAAAAGCACATGAGGGAAAATTATATTTGTGGTTTATTAAACATGAGGTAGCTGTAAGGTGGAAATTGGATTGGATGGCTGAAAGTTAAGAGGCTAGTAGGCTATTTGCACTGTCTAACAGATGATCTTTGTAAATTATCATTGTTTGTAGATTTCCTGGTTACATGGCAAGCACAAGAAAATCCATGGAAAACAGTACAAATGGATGCATTTTAATGAAGAACAAATAATATGTAGAAATCAATATTTTTACACACACGAAATATCCAGTTATCTAGTTGAATGTAAGAAACTATACCATTTACCACAGTAATAGAGAAGTGACAAAAAACAGAATTTTAAAGGTCTGTAAATATAAAGCTAAAAGTAGTTGCATAGTAATACAAATGGGAATGCACAAATCAGAGAAACCAGTTTGGACTTGAGTCTTGAATAGGAAGGTCTCTCTCTCTCTCTCTCTCTCTCTCTCTCTCTCTCTCTCTCTCTCTCTCTTCCTCTCTCTCTCTCTCTTCTTTTTCACCTTATCTATATCTCCCTCCCTCTCTCTTTTAATCTCTCTCTCTCTCACACATACACACACACACACACACACACACACACACACACACACACACACACACACTTATATACAGACGCATAGACAGATGCACAGACAGATGACAGGCAGACAGACAGACAGACAGGCAGACACACTCCTCCTTTGAAAAACCATGCATTTAATGTTATCAGATGACACAACGTTTTCTATTGGTTGCAGATTTGTTGATTCTGATGGTTTGGGTATACCTCAGTGGTAGGTCACTTTCATGGCATGCATGAGTTCCTGGACCACTCTCCAATACCTCGAACAAAACAAAATGAAAGAGTTGGTGCTAGGCCACACACAGAAAAATATACAAGTATGGATAATAAGGAAAATTATGAAATAAAAACACTAAAAAAACCTGCCAATGTTATCATAGTACCATGTCATCACATAAATTAGTATATAATTCTAAATAATGAAATAAAATATATAGAAACATATTTGAATGAATTCAGGGATCTGAGGTCCAATATGAGTTAAATTCTGAATGGTGAGCAGTCTTTTCTATTTTATTTTATTGCAGTATTTCTAGCTTCTAAATCCATGTCTGGGATATAGTAGTGCTGAAATAGTTATTAAATAAACCAGTACATGAAGAATTAGATTATGCATTTCATGCTAGTAGAACAGCTGTATAACTATAAATTTAAGTGAATTCATGTGTTGTATTTCATTGTATTTCACAACAGCATTGGTTAAAGTAGATTATAGGTTTAACATAAAACTTTAAAGTTGAATAGAAAACTACTGTAGTGTTTTTGTGAGTCTAGAAGGGCACTATATGACCCAACTCTACAGACCAGGTGACAGCCACACAGACTTTGTTGGCTCTTATACACAGTGGCCATTGACTTTCTTCTCCGTTCTTCTCTTTCTTCTTTTCTCCTTTGCTTCACTTTCTACTCCTGTTTCTCTCTCCCTCCAATCCCTTCCTTTCCTTGTTTTAAACATGGACCAAGAGCTTAGAAACCTTTGGGAAATAATGAGATTGCATATTTCTTTTCAGTGTGTGTGTGTGTCTGTATGTGTTACATGTATGTTACATATGTGTGCAAGTGCATGTGAGTGTGTGTGTGTAGGATAATGTTGAGTTTATTACTCAATTATTTTTCATCTTACATATTGAAGCGGGACTTTTTATCTTACGACTTTCAGCTAGTAAAGAAGCTTGCTTTGGGGGAACCTTCACCCTTGTGGCTTGAGCACTAGGATTATATTCTGGTCAATGCAACCAAGTGGTTTCTGGACGTCAGAATTCCAGGCCTCATGCTTTCACTGGCTGATGCATCTCCTAACCCTTCAGTTCTCTTATATTTTGAAAATCTTCCCCCAGACTTTGTGTTGGTACACCCACATTATTATTAATTGTTCATGGCCTTCCATTACTTTCCTAAGAACCCCAGTATTGTGCTGACTGGTATCATTTTATTAGAATTAGTATTTCACAAGAGCAAAGATCTCCTCAAATATTTATTGGCACCTGAGTGCCTAAAATTGAGCTTATGGTATGGTTGGAACTCAGTAATTACAATACAACTAATTCGTGATTGGGGTGGTGTTGGAAGGAAGAACTATAATAAATCCAGGCAGTAGTTACTGAAGAGTAATTGTAATCTCTTCATGAAGGAAGTCAGCTTTTACTATGGTTTTCAAGTGTTCAGGACTGAGGGGATAGAGCAGAAGGGAGAAAACAGGAAAGTGAGGGGATTAGGCTGTTGGTGCCCTTATCCAAGCTTTGCTGCTGGCTGGCTGTTGGGGCCTGTGTGGCAACAAATAACCGCTTTGTTGCCTGCACTCTTTTGTTTAAGATACTTATTTCACAAGAAGCAAAATGTGTTTGTTGAGTCAGTGTTTCTGCTGTGCTTCTTTTTATTGCCAGTTGGTGCCTATCTTGTCAGTGGTAGAAGGAAGAGCCATGTGTGGTGGTTAGTATCTGTAATCTTACCACTTGGGTGGTTGAACAAGATGGCTGTGTTTCAGTTAAACCTGGGCTACATCATGAGTTCCTAGTAGTCTGAACCATAGAGTGAGAAGCTGTCTCAAGCCAAACTGAACTGAATCAAACGTAACATAACAAAACAGCAAACATAACATCACATCATATCATAACATATAAACCTCAGAGTAATGTGCCATGTAAGATCAGCAACTAAAGAATTTAAAAGAAAAGACATAAGATAGAGAGAACCAGAAAAAATCAAACAGGAAGACCCAAGAGCACCAAAAAGCACACTGATGCTGGGAAGAAAGTGTGGAAAGATGAAGAATTGGATGCATATTCTTAGTCCTTTTCTAAATACTGAATGGCATCAGTTTTCTCTAATTAAATTATGCTGGCCCTAGTAACATGCATAGCCAACAGATGTTCCTGGGATTCTGAGGCCAAATCAAAAGAAGCCTGGGAACTTATAGTCAGGCCTTGTGGGAGCATTCACTCTGATGAAAAAGAGGCATGGTATCAGAATCTGACCATGGAGAAGAACATGCAATAAAAAAGCCTATGATCTATGATGAAATGTGTAGAAAGCCTGATGCCCTAGCTTCTATGAAATATTCCATACATCCCACTCATGGCCCCAGACTTGTAACTAAGTAAGAAAGACCAAATCTTCCAGAAACAAGGCATAAAAGAATAAGAAAGCCCAAATGGAAGAAACATGGAACATCTGGACTCAAGACCCTTCAGAATCTCTGCAGCCACCTGCACATTTGTGTTCCTCCAGCCCAGGCTCTATCATCACAGAAGAGAGGTGAGCCATTTCTATGTGCACCCAAACTCCTAACCTACAAAGTTGTGAACATACAGGACTGGTGACTGCTTTACTGAACATCGAGATGGCTCATTATGTATAATTAAACACTTGTTCAAGAGAGTCTTGGTTCATTTTCTTGGAGACATTTGCTGAGTACCTATGACTGTTTGGTGTTTTGACAATACTCTATCTTTGAAATGTCCATATTTGGAAGCATTCTTATGTTCAACTGATATGCAAGAAAACAGATGCTCAGTGAATTGAAAAAAAAAAAAAAAAAAAAAAAAACTTGCCCGTGACTGCACTGCTCACCAGAGCTGGGACTCAAGCTCAGATCCTGATAGAAGAAAACAAAGAGCTTGGCAAGTTTCTTGCTTAAAAAGGTTTACAGTTGAGGTGGGAGGCAATGTGCCTGGGATGCCTGCGACTGCAGAAATCCCCTGGGACTCTGTGGGGAGCAGATGAATTCTGATCAGGCTGCTGATACCAAAAGAGAGTCAGCAGCAGATTGCTCACAGATGCCACTACAGAGAGTTCTCTGGTGAGATTTGTTTTTGGCTGAGCAAGGCACAGGAAATAAAGTGGAAAATGACTTTCACAGAGAATGTTTGTAGTGATTATCTCCGCAGAAAAACATCTACTGAGTTCAAAATCCACTAGCCCAGATGGGGCTCTTATTCTCTACATAGAGAAGCCATGGTGAGGGTATGCCTGGTGGATTTAGCAGTTAGGGGCTTGATAAATGATCGGTGTATCTCCTCCGTGGTACCATTTCAGATGCCCAAGGTGTCACATTTCCTCACAATTATCAATACAATCAATAATTATTTCTCAATTTGTTAAAAATTGAAAGTAAAGGTGCAAAATATGCTTTGGAAAACAAACAGAAAGAAGACCCAAGGAATCCTCTAGGATTTTCTAATTTAGTAATTGTAGTTAGTCGTACCAGCTAATCACTATACTCTATGTATGAGACTTTGGTAGGCTGAAGCTTGACTTCATACATCTTTTTCATTTTCTTCAGTGTTCTATTTGATGTCATCACACAGAGGTGCATTAGAATTTGTTCAGTGTGTAGCTGACTAGTACATTGTCCTTTATTACTTGGCTCATGGGTTGCTGACTGTGAATTAAATTTCTGTAAGAATTATTCCAATTTTCTGCTTCATACGGGGTAACCTTCATTAGCTTGCAGTTTTGATTTATGTGGGCTTTACCGTATTCTCTTATCATCCTCTGGTTGTCTGTAGGCTCAGTGGCGATGTTCTTGATCCATGCCTGATGCTGTGCCTTCTCCCCGCTCTGTCAACCTTCGAAGAGGGTCTGTCCATCCTATTGGTCATTGTAAAGAGCCATCTATTACTTTCCATTGAGTCTCTCATTTTTCTCCCGCTCTCGTTTTCATTTAGCTTTGTTTTTATACATATTACTTTCTTACTTCTGAATATTTTGAATCTTTGTCTCTTTCTTTTCCAGATCAGAGGCTG
Organism: Phyllotis vaccarum; assembly: GCA_033318265.1. Classification (NCBI taxonomy): domain Eukaryota; kingdom Metazoa; phylum Chordata; class Mammalia; order Rodentia; family Cricetidae; genus Phyllotis; species Phyllotis vaccarum. Next base: position 32,849,393 of record JARWLC010000001.1, on the reverse strand, counting down.
TACATCTCTTATTCTTTTATGTCACTGCTTAGTGTCATGTAGTCCCCCAGCACTGTTTTAAGACTCATGTTTTAGAAATTGTTTTCATATCCCCATTTAACTTAATGAATTATTTATTCCCCTGAGACTTCATTTTGGTAAATGAAGAATTCAGAAGTTTGTTGCTTAGATTTGAAGTGTTTGGCTGGGTGTGATAGCTTATGCATGCTATCTCAAACACTTTGAAAAATGCAAGACAATGGTTGCCAGATGGAGGCCAGCATATGGAGTTCCAGGCCAACCCGAGATACTTACTGAGATCCTGTCTTTAGGCATCTTTTGAGTGTTTGACTTTTTGTTGTTACTTTTCATTTCATGCTAATTGTTGAGGATTCTTCCATATGACTTTAATTCTCTTACATTTGATTTTGAGACTCAAATTGTGGTTGGAGGTGGTTTGTTCTCTAAAAGTTCATGTGTCAGAAGTTTAGTTCCTAGTATAACAGTGTTAAAAAACGATATAACCTTTAAGATATGGGGTCCAGTGAGACATAATTGTCTCCCTCGGTCATTGAGGACACTACCCTTAGAAGGAACCAATGTACCTCTCTTGGGACCCAAAACAAGTAGAAATGAAAGAATGGATTGATGTTTCAGTCAGTCTCTGGCTTCCTGTCTTGCCATGATGTCATTTACTATGATACTATCCAGCAAAGAAACCCCTACAGTCTTAAGTTGCTTGAACTTCATACCTTCAAATTTATTAGATATAGGAAGCACCAGCCTCAGGCATGTTTTTACAAGGTGGAATGTAGACTAATACACCCTGGGCCATGTTTCTTGTCACACTTTCTCTGAGTATATGAGACGACTGTGTATTCTATTCTTATTTGTTAGAATGGTTTGTAAATAGTATATCTGTGGGTTGATGACATAATGACTATTTCAATATTGTTGGCATATTTTTTTTTAGTTTTTTTCTAAGCTTTTTAAAGAAGGGTGTTACTATCTGTAATTATAATCTTAGATTTGCCAAAACGTGTTCTTTAATTTTTATTAGGCTTCATCTATATTTTTGAACATTTTTGTGGTGCATACACATTTAAGGATGCCATGTCTTCAACCCATAAATGCCCCTTTTAGTCTCTGATAATTTTCTTCAACCTGGTCTTTTTCACGTAATATTAATATAGACACTAAAAATTTTAAATTGTACTTGTTCCTGTTATTTCACTTTCAACCTGTGAGTATCATTATATTTGAGGTGATTTCTTGTAAACACCATGTAGTTGGGCCATATACCTCCCTGACTTTGTCTGTCTTGTCCTGAAGACAACATTTCAGAGCATTCCTCTTTGTGTTCCTGAGCTTTAGTGGGGCAGATATGTGGGTAAGACCTATTTAGGATTCAGCATTCACTGTCACGTATTTTTAGCACATTGACCATTTATGAGTCTCTGCATTGACTACTGTCCACTGTCAAAAGAAGCTTATCTGACAGTTAACATTTAGAAGGCAGTTTGACAAGCATGCCTTTTCATCAAATAAAAAATTGTCAGTTCTACCCTAGAGTCTATAACCTCCTTACTTATAAGGTTTGGCCAGGTTTATAATACCAGGCAAGAAATCTCTCCTGTGAATCAGGCCACAAATCTAACTGGTAAGTAGTTGGTTACCCTCTAACAGTCGTGCACCATTGTCACAATGGTCATGATTTGTCTACAGTGTTTTGAGTCTCTCTATTTCCCAATCTAGTATAAACACTTACCCTTCCTTATTCTGACCTTCCTTGTTTGTAATTGTTTTAGACTTTCTTCCATATATGCTATGGATTGCTCTAATTTTGAATTAAATGAAATCTAGAAAAGTAGGGAGCAAAAAGAAAGTTTCCTGAACTTATTCATTGTGTCTTTTTTTTGTGTTGCTTCCATTTTTTGGATCTACCAAACCCCTTCTCTTCTTTTAATACTACCTTTCTGCTTAGAGACCTTTCTTTCTTTTTTAATTAATTTTTTTCCATGTATACCCCTGCTCACCCTTGTTTCCCTCCTTCAAACCCCTCCTATTCCTCCCTCAGTCTTCCACCACCCCATCCCCCCATCCTTTCCCCAAGAAGGCCAAGGAGTCCCAAAGTGGGTCAGTTCACTTTGGTGTATCCATTTGAGGTATGTCCGATTCCCTCATCCCAGTATCAAGGCTGAGTAAGGTGTTACTTTATAGGGAATGGGCTCTGAGATGTCAGTTCATGCACAGGAGCATAGGCTGATCCTACTCCACGGGACTCCACATACTACCCCTGCCAATTCTTTTTCTGATGTTTCCCCAGTGGCTGTTTGTGATTCAGTGAGCTCCCCAGAGCACCAGCCAGTCATCTCTGTGGGACTCCTCCTCATAATCCCTATTCCTTTGCTCACATAGACCCCCTCCCCCTTTAGCTGGACCTGGTGCTTAGCTATGGATCTCTGATTCCTTCTCTGTTCATTGCTGTATGTAGATTCGATAATGACACTTAGAGTGGTTACTAATTTGATTATAGGAGAAGTCCTGTTTAGGCACCCCTTTCACTATTGGTTGGAGTCCCAGCCAGGGACATCATGTGGGTTTTTGGAGGTTTCCCTAGCACCTGGTCCCTTTACAGTCTCACATTGGCTTCCTCTATCAAGATATCCATCTCTTTTTTTCCTCCCTCTTTGTTGTTCCTTAGAGACATTTAGTCAGCCATTTTCATTTTTTCAGTTCCAAACATTTGGCTTAGTTCCCCTTACACACTTGTTTGCCTGTTGAGATTTCCAACTTGTGCCTGAAGCTTTCATTTAATTTTTTCCCCCAAATGTGCTCTTACTTAATAATCAAATGCTGTGTTATGGTTGCCTTACCCTTCTATGAGGTAACCTTAATATTATTATCCCCCTAGTAAAACATCTATTGATCAGCTGTCTTCACCTTGTTTGAACCCTTCTCGTTCTTCACATGCCAAATTATTTTGAAATGAAAGCCGAGACATTTTAGATATTATCAGGAGGTCTTATAAGGATGTCGCCTATTCCTTTTTTAGCAGGCACCTTACAAACTCATCTGGTAGGTGGTATAAGGACCGAGCTAATAAAACCAGGAGGAGCTGAACCACAGCTCCACTGAGTCTCCACTGACATTAGTGGAGAAGGGAAGATCTCATTTTAAATTTCTATTATTTACTTATGTTACGTGTGGGAGGGGCTACAGCACTTGAATGAAGGTCAGAGGCTTGTGTGTAGGAGTCATTTTTCTTGGTGGATCTTATGGATCAAACAATGGTTTTCAGCCATGGTAGCATAAGCAAGCCCTTTCACTTGCTGGTCCTTATGAGAAAAGCTCTTTGCTACTGTGAGGTGGATGGTATAATTCTGGGTCCAGCTTTATTTCTGTTCCTACATGGCCTCTGTTGACTCTGGAAGTCGAGATACTACTCATGAGCAATGTTGTTCACAGGGCCGTCCCTATACTAATGTAACAGAGCCATTTTCTTCTTATTACCAGGTAATAGTAAAAGTCTAGCTTCCTCTATGGTCCCTTCTGACCAGTCAGAAGAAGAGGCTCTTTATTGTTAAACAGTGGTGAAAGTTGCCTCTCAGTGAGCGATTTCTGTCTGTAGTTCAACAAAGGAGTTAGGGAGCCTCATTGTGGCCTGGCAAGTATGGATTTTGTCCTCTACTTAAGCTTTGTTGGTGGGATTAATTTTTTGGATCATTTGACTACAAATAAAATGTTTTTCTTCTAATTTTTTTTGGTTTTGTTTTTCTGTATTTGTTCACCTTTCTAGGTATTATTTTATCTAGTATCATCTGATATATAATATATAAGAAAGAAAAATAAAACCTACCAATTATCAAATGAACAAAATAAGAAAGACATTCTGGTGGTGTTCTTACAGCCAGAGTTTCAGATCTTGTTTGTTTTTGTCTTCCATCTTTCAGAATCATCTTTTCTTCCTCCACCTCTCATCCCCTTCCTCTGCTCCTGACTCCAGGTCATATCCAGAGATTTGGTTGTTTCCAGGAATTCAGGAAGGACTAGACTAGAGTCCATCTACTCCATCTTCTTGGAAGCAGAATTTTTGTCCTTTGTCAGTTATTTGAAATGGCTCTGTATTAAAATTTCAGTGTGAAATTTTAAACTTCCATGTTGAACGAGCTGAGTAAGGTGAGACTCTGATTCTTGATTCACACTTCACTGTCACGTGAAGAATATAGGTATGTGTGAACTCAAGGTGGGAAAACAGAATTGGCAGTCTTCTAAAATGAGACATGCATTTTCTGGTTCCTCCTAATCCCAATTCAGCCTCTTTGAGTGGGGGGGTAGGATGGGGAGAAGGGGCTTCATTTTGCCACCAAGCAGAAACTAGCAGTGAAAAACAATTCTAGCCATTTTCTATCTTGATACTGTTGGTCTTTTTTGCCATGAGCCTGGGATGTGAGCCTCTGAGGACTATGTGATGTGTATTGGATAGGCAACACTCAGCTTCAGCTGATAATTTGGAAGAGACCGAGTACACTACTAAATAAAAATGCTTCTCTATTGGCAACAAGGTTTCCATAGTTAGCAAATAAAAATAAACAGAAACTAGGCAATGAGGAATTTCAGATAAACCATATATTTTTTTAAAGCCAAAATCTATCCCATGCAATATTTTGAACACACAATTTTTTATGTTCATCTCAAATGAAAGACAAGTTGCTATTTTCTTTTCGTCTGTTCATCTCTCCTGTTTATAGCATGGGAAGGAGTTTGGAATGTCTCCGGCTGCTATAGGGCAGTTGCATATACCTCCTAGTAAGCCCTGTGAGAGTCTAGGACTAATTGTTTACAGTACTCTTCAGAATGTAGGATAATTAGGGCTTTCTTATTCTCTATACTGAGCCTTAGCTTTTAGGAAAGAAGAAAACTCATATTCAGCATGTCATTACAGAAAGAAGAATTAGATACCCTGTAATCAAATCCTAAACTAAATGCAATCATTTTCCAAAATATATAATTCAGGTAATGAGTGTTGTGGACACTGAGAAGCAAAAACATCAGGAGGCTCCTGGTGCTGCTTTCTGTGTCTGTGTTTACTCATTAGGAGATGAAATGATTGAACTAGGAGACATCTGGGAGATACATGATATTAACTGCATTATTTCCTGCTGCTTTGGAGTTCTGGTTAAGGACCTACAGCTGTGGATAATAATGAAAAATAGCTAATATTTATAATTACGGCTGAGAAACGGCTGTTGGAGCTTTTCACATATTTATTTACTCACTTATTCTATACAATGCTCCCTGAAGCAGAGACTATTATTGCCATGTCCATTTTATTTATCAACAAATAAACCAAGGGACAGAAAGGTAAAGAAAATTGGTCATGATAACCATGGATGACAGATGCCTTCCAACACAGTAATCTTCACTGTGAAGTGCAGCCCAGCCTGCCAGTAAAGGAGAGCCTTTGAAGGACAGGTTGAAGGCAATTTTGAGAACTAAAAAGCTTGTCAATTGCTTCGTCTCTCAGGTAGAAGAGGGAGGCATAATGCCACACAAACTAGTTATAAGGGATTAGAAGAGAGGTTGAATTGATGCATAGTCAACATGGAGGCTTCTGTGATGTGAGGCAAGAATGCATAGAACCCTACCGAGAGTCGAGAGAGAGAGAGAGAGAGAGAGAGAGAGAGAGAGAGAGAGAGAGAGAGAGAGAGAGAGAGAGAGAGAGAGAGAGAGAGAGAGAGAGAGAACGCATTGGTAAGTTTGCCTTAATAGGGCATTTAGCAGTAAGAGAGAGGGGCTCAAATAAAAAAAGGCTATTAAACTCCATCTTGCAGTTTTCCTCTGGTCCTCTATTATTGCTGAATGCTAGAACATTCCATGGGGACTGATAAAGTGGAGAGAGACAGAGAAGAGGCACCCCACATGTCCATCCCTGATGCACCCCTGGTTCCTCAACTGCAGAGCAGTCATGAAAGGATGCTGATACTAAGGATTGATTCAGTGGGACTGGATTTCCCAACACTTGAAAATGGAGCTGTTTTTATGGTGATGATAAAGTAATATGGATAAGAAACAAAACGTTTCTCATTATTTTACTGTATCAAATGTAAATCATTTGGTAAGCTAGGTAGGGTCATCTGGGTCTCAATTTCTTCGTTCTTTGTGATTTTTACATCTCCCACACAATTTGAACTTAATAAGAGTGAAGCCCAGTTAGTGTTGAGCCCAGACTTTGGCCTTCAGAGGCTTATCACCTTCTAGGGATATTCTTTCCTTTACGATTTAAATGTTAGTTTCTAAGTCCATGTGGCATTTGCCTTCCCTTGATTTCTGAGAGCCATGGAGTTGGTGTGTAGAGGGGATTGCAACTACTGGGCTATCCTATTACTGGGATGAATGGGAGCCACTGGCTTCCAGCTCATGCTGTTTAATACTAATACCGCTGTACTCCATGTCTTTGTGACCTCCCCCCTCTTCCTTTTCCCAAACCATTTTTACTTTCTTGCACGTCTTAATCTCTAGACTCTTTCTATCATTCCTATTTTAAAATACAAGATTTGCTCCTTCTATCCCACCAGGTCTCTTCCTTGCTTACCCCCCCCCCCCCCCACCAGACTTAGCACAAAGGCTGCATTTTTGTCTACCAGAAGAACACATCAAAGTGTTATCAAAGTGTCTTAAGAAATGATGGCACCCTCTACCATGAATTTCACCTTCTCATTAGAAGGGAGAACCATTTATTTATTCAACTTCCTTTTCTTTAGCATAGTGTGTAGGTCTGAGAAGAATAATTATGATTATGATGGCATTTTCTATGAAACCCATATAGAGTGAAGCATTTAACATGAATGACATTCCATAATTGACTCCAGCAGAATTCATATTTTTTATTTATAAATAGGCACAGGTGACATTATTTTTCTTGAGAATTGGGTTTTTTTGAACATGTTTGATCATAAGAAAGACAGCCATAAATTTCCCATTAACTTAGAACCACTTTTTAAAGCATTGTATTTTAAAAGTGTTTATGTATTAATAGCATGTGTAGATATTAGTGCGTATATCTATCAAGTTTGTATGTGGTTACGCATGTGTCACAGCACATGTAGAAGGCAGAGGACAGCATTGTGGAGTTGGTTTCTTCCTTCCACACCTGTACCTTCTTAATAAGCTGAGCACAGAGGTAACACACATACACAGGTGACAGTGTCAAATGCAGTGCCTAGTGTGGAGAACAATGAGCAGAGAGAGGTATGCAGAAATCCTGGGTTTGTATTAAAAGCTGATTGCATAGACTTAAGCCTGCTTTTTATTTTCATTCTTTTATCCTAGGAGAGCACTAGAGCTTTGGGTAAATGTAAGTGATGGGTCCAACTTGGGAGTTCCTGTCTTCACAATGCAAAATAGAAAATCATCCTTACATATGCTGTGTTGCTAAATAGTAGGTCTGAAGATTTATGACATAGTTCTGTGGGAAATATGCCACTTGTAAAAGTATACATGGAGGAGAGGACATTTGCTAAAGTCTTGGAGAAGGAGGACATAATATATTAATTATCTTGGATAGGAATAGTTGCTATAGAAATTTTGGAAAACTCATTTGCTGCAGAGTATTTGTAAAACATTTTTATATTGCCTCTTTGTGTACCATGGGACAGAATCAAAATGCTTTTATACATTTAACAAATATGCTAAACAGAGGAGTGTATTGCATCCTTAGTGCCAACCTTGCTCCAAGTAAATTATATTCATTTTTTAATATGCACAGTTATTAATGGCATTTTAAAAATAACTTAAGGAAACTTAAAGAAATGGCAGCTATGTGGTTTGTAGAAGTAAAATATCCATTAACAATTGCAATAGCAAATGGTTATTGAGCATGTAATATGTTCCAGACACTTTACATTTTTATACCTCAACACTCATCACCAGGATTACATAAGGGAGGCCCTATTATTATTGGAGTGTGAGGGGATAATGAGCAATAGAAAACAGAAAGGCAGCTGGAAGTCAAAGGATCAGCTAAGATACCAGTAAAAGTTGAGGTGGTGAACAGGATTCAGGTGTGTGGATGCACTATGGGTCCTAGTGTGCTGACACGTTAGACCCTAGAAAAGTATACTCAGTGAATATTCAGGTCTGCAGAGCTGACACATACATGAAGGTGACTCTTCATTCGTCCAAGTATGGTAAAAAGCGAAAGTGGATGAATATTTTTATGTTGTCATTTACCACCCAGGAAAAAGAATGGGTCAAGGGAATTTGGAAATTTAGGTACCATTCTCTTTACTGGCTACAAAAGACATCCCCAGAACTATCAATGGAGGAAAGAAGAGGTGAAAGAACCACCGAAGGCCACATAACTGTTCTGTGGTAGAACCAATGAGGCTGATCCTAGGGTTAATGCCCCAACCACACCAGGCTGTGGCATTCACACACCCAGGTCTATCTGATTGAGGTTCTTCCATTATTGGGTATTACCAATAAAGAGCTAAGATGACCGGATGAAATTATATTGAAGGCAGAGTCTGTCAAAGGATCCCGGAGCAACTCTAACAAAGAAGCCAGAAACAACTGAAGCACACTGTTTAACTGTGTGTTACTCTGTTTCTGCTGGATTTAAGTACAGCCACCGGCTATCATAAAAATGGTTTACTTCAGACATCACGTCTTCAGTGACTCTCCGTCTTCCCACTTGGAGCATTTCCAAATTTCATGTGTCATTCATAGTTCACCTGAGTCCTACTGAGGGTCCATATCCAGATAACATAAAGCCAGGTTATAGTTCAAGTATAATGTAACAGCTGTCTCCATGTCTCAACACTGTAATAGTGATGAGAGTATTGTAAGAAGTACCTAAATGGATACTTTTCGGGTACCTTAGAAACAGTAGCTCTGTGATCCTATGGGTAGAAGCAATGGTGCTATTATGGCCCCACTAGAAGAGTCTTTCTCTGTACTGGAACATTTTAATATGTTAGTTAATGTGTTTGTCTTCCTCAGTCAGTTACATGGAGAACTTGCTTATCTTTGACAGAAAGGAAGAAAAGGATGGCTCTAGATGAAGAAAGACTCTGTAATAACTGATGTGCCTCTGCATGAGAGCCTGAATGATTCTTCACAAGTTATGGGTGATATTATTAAGAAAGGTCAGAAAATCTAAAGGCTCTTTGGGAAACTTCAGTTCTTCCTACCCACCTCTTTTCCTCTGTATAGGGCAAGCAAGAGGAATGATGTCAGAGATAACCCTGCTTGCTGGGGACATTTTCCAGGTATGTTTAGGGGAGATGACAATATACCAATGAATTGAGGGTTCCATGGTGTGTAGTGTATGTAGCTATATGGGCTTGTGAACATTTTAATGAATTATCCATTTAGTTGGTGTGGATCAGGTGGTAGATGTAGGGACTACGGCTTTTGGTTGACCTCTGAGCTCTAGGAGAGATCAACAAGGGTCCAACCCCAAGAGGCCATAGTGCTGGGGATATAGTACAAGGTCAGTTTCATAACAGACCAGTTTGGACAGATGATCATAGAGAGAACTTCCCACTGCCTCACAGAACATGAGGTAATTATTTTAATCTTCACCTCTATGTGTCATATAAAACTCTCAGGACCTATTTTGAGGGTGTGTGTGTGTGTGTGTATGTGTGAGTGTGTGTGTGTATTTAAAATGAGAAGTATAACATCGGAACCATAAAAGAGTAGAACAGAACACAGCAGAAAACTGTCACAGAAAGACCCCATAGTACAGAAAACAAATCAAAACAAGACAAATCAAGTTCTATGAAGATAAGGTGCATTGGCCCAGAAAAGAAAGGAACCAACAGTGAAGAGACAACCTTTACCAAATAAGGGGGAAAGTGAAAAGTATTGGCAAAAGAATATTTATCTAGGGTACATGAGGAACTTAAAACCGTCACTACCAACATTTCCAGTTTATACACAAAGGAAGTACAGCTCTCACGCCTCACCAAGGAAGCTTCTTTTGCAGCAGAGACAAATATAGAAAGTTAAACCCAGTTAAAGTCAGAGAACAACTGACTGGAGGGAGCCCAGCCCTAGTCCCTATATCTACGACAGAACCCTATGCCTAAAGTTCAGGGAATATTCTAGATTCTAGAATCAGTTGGCCTGGGAACTTTTCTGTGGCATAGTTTCTTCTATATATGACAGCTAAGCATTACCTATGGAATCTCAATTGTGTGGTTGCCTAAGTAAGAACTGAACAATTCTAACACTAGCTAATATTCCAGTGTGGATGGGAAATGTGTCACAGGACCCCACTGCTCAATGAAGAGTTACAAGGAATTAGTGGTTGCTAATAGAGCAAGATTTAGTCTTCTCTAAAGAAGAGCCCCTAATGAGCTGTGTGGTCACTTCTAAAAGTGTGTGTGTGTGTGTGTGTGTGTGTGTGTGTGTGTGTGTGTGTGTGTGTGTGTGCTTGTATGTGTGTGTGTTCTATATTCAAAGTGTCCATAGGAAATGACTATATGTCAAAGAGATATGTGTTTGCTCATGTTTGTTGTCATAGTATTTCAATAGTTAAGATATAGAACTCACCTACCAAGGAGTAAGCTGACAAATACAACATAGATTATTATTAAATATACAAGATGTTTTGGCAAAAAATAAACTTGGGGACATTATGTTAAATGAAATAAATCAAATACATAAAGACAAATTCTATGTGTTCTTCTTCATATATGATATTAAAAATGCCAACCAAGGAAGCTCACTGGTCATTCTGGCCTGGGAATCAGGTAGGTGGTCCTCATTATCCTTCCTAGGTTCTGGTTCCAATCTCCTGTCCCATCCCCAGCTCTGTAGCAGACCATCTGAAGTAGCCTGCCATTCTTCTCTGCCTCCGTTCCCTGGGAACTCCACAAATCCTCCCAGGACACAATCTTTCTTTCTCACCTCATCACTTTGTGTCAGTTGCCAACACCTGAGGGCCTCTCTACTTGGAAACTGATGGCCATTCTGGCCTAGAAATCAGGTTAGAGATCTCCACTCTCCTTCCTATCCTAAACTCCAATTCCCTACTCTTATCCCTGGCCCTGTAGCAGTGTATCTGCAGGACTGGTCTTTACTGTCTGCCTCCATTTCTTGAGGACTTCACAAAACCTGTTGTCAGACACAACTAATTTCTCTTCTTAGGTCTCTCCTAGATACTTCTTGCTGGCCCATCTTCATTCATTGCTGTAAGCTCCTAGAAACACACTCTACCCAGAACCCCCACCCCCATGACCATATCTGCATGTATTCAAAAACCCTCCATACCAGGCCACCCACAATCATCACACTCTTTTAAGATCCAGAGACACTATCAGGGACTCACCCAACAAGACAAGATGTGATATCAAATTCTAGAATTACAATCACCCCAAACCTAGATGTCTAGACAACATTGGAAAACACAACAACAGGATGATACGTCTATACCAGACCTGAGCAAACCTACTGCACCAGGTTTCGAGAAATAACCTGAAGCAATATCACTGAAGCATAAGACAAGAAATTTAAAATGGCTATTATGAATATGTTCAATACCTTAAGACAATATGAATAAATCTGTTAATGAAACCCATTAAACAGACAAAAACAGTGGAAGAAAATATTTTAAGACATGAAAGTAGAAACAGAAGCACTAAAGAAAGCCCCGAATCTAGAAAGTCAAACGAAAACCTCAGAGGCAAACCTCACCAACAGAATACAGGAAATGAAAGAGAGAATCTCAGAAAATGAAGACATAATAGAAAAATGGATACGTCAGTCAAATAAAACATTTAATCTAAAATGATCCAGACACAAAACATCCAGGAAATCTGGGCAAACATGGAAAGACAAATATATAAATAAATGGAAGGGAAGAAGGAGAAGAAATCCTGGGCCAAGGAACAGAAAAATATTTTCAATAAAATCATAGAAGAAAAATTTCCTAACCTGAAGAAGAAAGTGCCTATCAAGGTACAAAAAGCATACAGAACACCAGAACACCAAATAAACTGGACCAGAAAATAGAGTCCCATCAACACATGTAAATGTACAGATCAAAGGAAGAATACTAAAATATGCAGAACAATATAAGTGCCCAGCTTCTCAATGGATGCTCTAAAAGTTATAAGGGCCTGGTAAGATATTCTAGAAACTTAATAGACCACAGATACCAGTCCAGACTAAATATCTATTGAAAAACTTTCAATTTCAATAGACAAAGAAAAATATTTCATGATAAAATCAAATCTAAGCACTACTATCTACAAATCCAGTAGAAGCTTCTAAAAGTACAATGTTGACCCGAGAGGTTAATATCATAGCCAAGAAAACACAGAGAATATCAGGTCAGCAAAGCAAGAATGAGGAAGCGCCCATACCACAATAACATAGTGGGAACCAGCAAACACTGCTCATTGATAACTCTGAGCATCAACGATCTCAATTCCTTAACCAAAACAAGACGGTCCAAGAGATTGAAATTGAAAACAGAATCCATCCTTCTACTACATCGAGCAGACACACTTTAACATCAAAGATAGACATTGCCTCAGGGTGAAAGGACAGAAAAAACATATTCTAAGAAAATGGAGCCAAGAAGTAAGACAGTGTAACCATTTTAATATCTGATAAAATAGACTTCAAACCAAACTAGCCAGAAGAGATAGAAAAGGATGCTACATACTCATCAAAGGACCAACTCACAAAGATAATATTGTAATTCTTAATACCCATGCACAAAATGCAATGACACCCAAGTTCATAAAAGAAACACCACCACGTGATAAATCACATATTGACCATCACACATTTTTAGTGGGTAACTTCAATTCCATCTGTGACCCATAGACAGAAAATCCAGATAAATCTAAACAAAAATGCAGGACCTAACCAATATTTACAAAACATTGCATCCAAACACAAAAGCATACGTTTTTCTCAGAATTTTATGGTACTTTCTCCAAAATTGACCACATACTCAGACACAGAACAAGTCTCAACAGATATAAGAAAATTAAAGTAACACCCTACATCTTATCCGACTATCACAAATTAAAGCTGGATATTAATAGACACAATAGAAATTTTACAAACTCACAGAAACTGAACAACTCACAACTGAGTGAAAAATAGGTCAAGGCAAAAATTAAGAAAGAAAACATTTTATAATAGAATAAAAATAAAACACAGGTGATCAAAATTTATGAAACACAATGAAGATAGTCTAAGAAGGAATTTCATAGCACTAATTACTTACATTAACTAAAGAAAAAACAAACAAAACTTGAGAGATTGCTTATGAGCAATTTAAAAGAACAGATGAAAACTCTAGAACAAAAAAGAGGAAGTAACATCCAAAAGAAGTAGAGGCAAGAAATAATCAAACTCAGGGCTGAATAGAAAGAACAGAAACAACCAACTAAACATAAACAATTCTTAAAAGTTGTTGTTCGTTATTTTTTGAGAAAATCTGTAAGATTGACAGACCCTTAGCCAAATTAACTAAAATGTGGAGAAAGAAGACCCAAATTAAAAAAATTAGAAATCAAAAGGGCAGTACTAAGAAAATCCAGAAAATCATAAGAACATACAAAAAAACAAAAAAACAAAACCCAAAAACAATTTAAAAAAAAAAAAAGCCAAGCACTTCACCACATTGGAAAATTCTAAAATAAATGTATAATTTCCTTAATATATACCTCCTACCAAAGTTAAATTAAGAGCAGATGAGCAAATTAAATATACCTGTAATCTCTAAATCTCTAGTGAAATAGAAGCAGTAATTAAAAAAAAAAAAAAAAAAAAAACCCAGGCCAAATGGTTTTAGTGGAGAATTTTAGCAGACTTTCAATAAAGACTTAAAGACTCCACAAATTATTCCACAAAATACAAGCAGAAAGAACTTTGTCTAATTATTTTTATGAAGTCACAGTTACCTTGCCATTTATTCCTCATAAAGACCCAACAAAGAAAGAGAACTACCAAAACAATTTCTCTTACAGTCATAGATGTAAAATTTCTCATTAAAATACTTGCAAACCAAATCCAGGAACACATCAGAAATATTATTCACCATGACCAAGAAGGCTTCATACCAGAGATTTAGGGATGGTTCAACATACATAAACATGTAAATGTAATCCACCTTATAAAAACTGAAAGACGAAAATGATCTCTCATTAGATACAGAAAAGGCCTTTGACAAAAGCCAACACCCATTCATGATAAGAGCCTTAGAGGGATTAGGTTTACAAGGGACATAGCTCAACAACATAAAGGCAGTTTACAAAAAGCCTCTAACTAACGTCAAATTAATAAAAAGAAACTCAAAGCAATTACATTAAAATCAGCAACAAGGTGATGTAGGCAGAGTTTTACTTTCAAGGCGCCAGTCCAAAATTAATATTTATTTGAATATAAATTAACACTCACAATATTAGTAACAGCTTATGGTGGCACCTGAACAAGGACTGGCGTATCCAAGCGATGGACGAGCGATGGACGCGCGATGGAAGGATGATGGATTCCGATTCTGTCTGTCCAGCAGCCAGCAGCCAGGAACCAGGAAGAAAGCTCCTCGTATCCCAGCAGCCACTTATCAATGGGGTTGGCCACACCCCCTCCAGGGTTCCGGAAGTGTCTTATGACCTTATCAGCTGACTCCTTAATCCTGCCACAAGGTGAGGTTGTCCACTCTCTCTACCCATTCAATAGAGTTCGTGAAGTCTTAGCTAAAGCAACAAGATGACTGAAGGAGATTGGGGATATACAAATAGCAAGAAGAAAAGTCAAAGTATCTATTTGCAAATAGTATGACTGTATACATGAATGAACCTATTTTATTTTAATCAGAAAACTCTACAGTTGATAAACTTTTAGCAGAGTAGCACAATACAAAGTTTTAACTCACAAAATTCAACAATCTTCCTCTCCACAAATGGCAAACCATCTGAGAAAGAAATCAAGCAAACAGTACCTTTAACAATAGCCTCAAAAACATCTTGGGATAACTCTAACTGAGCAAATGGAAGACTTGTATAACAAAAGCATTAGGACCTGGGAGAATAAAATTAAAGATGATATAAGATGAAAAAGTTGTTGATCAGTAGAATACAGTAAAAAATGACCATCCTACCAAAAGCAGTCTACAGATTCAATACAATCCCCATCAAAATCACAATTCTTCACATAATCTGAAAGGAAAAAGTTTCAGTTTTATATGGAAACACAGAAAAAACAAGATAATCAAAACAAGGCTGAATAATAGAATTGCTGGAGGTATCACCATCCCTAATCTCAAGTTGTACTACAGAGCTATAGTAATGAGAGTGTCATTGGTTAGGCTCCTGAACAGACATGCTGATTAGGGGGAATTGAATTATAGATGCTGACATAGACTAAATACTTACAGACACCTGATCTTTCCTAAACAGTCCAGAAATACACACTAGAATATAGACAACATTTCAACAAATGGTCAAACTAGATGGCTAGATGTAGAAAAATGTAAATAGACCCATACTTATCACTCTGCCCAAAGCTCCACTCCAATGTATCAAAGACTTAACACAAGGCACTATAAACTAAATCTGATAGAAAATAAAGTGGATAATTGTTTTCAATTTATTCTCACAGGAAAAAAGACTTTCTGAGCAGACCATTGATAGCACTAATAACAATTAATAGCCAGGACCTCATGGCTTCCTTTTGTATAGCTAAGGAAAGCATTAGTTTCACAAAATGACAGCCTCCAGAATGGGAAAAGATTTTTTACCAATTACACATCCCATAATGTGCTAATATCTAAAGTATGTAAAGGATTAAAAAACCTGGACATTAAAGAAGGGTGTACAGCTCTAATCATAGAATTATCAAAAGAGAAAACAAATGACCAAGAGGTACTTAAATAACTGTTCAACATCCTTAGTTATCAGGGAAATGCAAATCTAAACTACTCTGAGATCTTATCTTCTACCTGTCATATCAATGAAACAAAGGACAGCTTATGCTGCCAAGGATGTGCAATAAGGAGAATACTCATCCATTGTTGGTGGGAGTGAAAATTTGCATAGCCACTATGGAAATCAAGAAGCTGGCACTACCTCAAGATTTAACTATACTATTCTTGGGCATATACCTAAAGCACTCCACATTCTACAGAGACACTTTCTCAACCATGTTCATCGTTGCTCTATCCATAAGAGCCAGATTTTGGAAATAGCCTAGGTGACCATCAAAAGAAGGACGGCTAAAGAAAATCCAGTTCATTTACACAGTGAAATATTGTTGCATGAATAAATGAAACTCAGGGATAGATCTCGGAGAAAGTTGGATGATGTGGGAATGTCTTTCTATGTGATGTGAATATCAGTCTGTAAATAAAGGAGCTGTTTTGGCCCATGACAGGCACCATAGAAAAAGTAGGAGAGGAAATCACAGCATAGGTAGGAGAAGCAGGGAGGAGTCAGACAGACTGAGCCAGCTGCCAAAGAAGAAACATGTGAGGAACACAGGTGAGCCATGGGCCACGTGGCAGACAGATTAATGAGAATTGGTTGATTTAAGATGAAGGAGCTAGCTAGCAGTGTGCCTGAGCCATAATAGACCAAACAGCATGAAGTAAATATAAGTGTCTGTAAGTGTCTGAGTCATTTCTGGGGGCCTGAGCAGCTGCGGGTGGCTAAGGGGTCTGGGCTGCAGTTCTGTTGGTCTGGACCTCTGGCAGCCCGGGGCCAAGAAACCTCACTGTAACAGTCGGAGATATTAGAGAGAGTAAACACCACAATCAGATCTTACTCAGCTGTCTTCCAACTTCCTCAGCCTGGCTTCTCTTGGCCTCTTCTAGCCCCCTGTCTTTCTACACTTGCCTTAAATACTCTCTTGGTAAGTTAAGGCATGGCCCCACCACTGCCTGCCTGGGAGTCTGGAACTCCTTCTGTAAACTAAGATGACCTCGAACTCAGTTTGGATTAAGGGTGTAGGTCACCACTCCTGGGATACTCCCTGTGCTAGGATTAAAGGTATGAATCACAACTCTCTGATTCTTCTAGACTGACTGTGATTAGATTCCTCTTATATCTTCGAAACTTTTGGAACTTTTATTAAATCCCCACAGAATATTACTCAGCTATTAAATAATGGAATTTTCAGGTAAATGGATGGAGCTAAAAAAGTCATCCTGAGCAAGGTAGCTCAGACATCAAAAGACAATATGGTATATATTCGCTTATATGTGGAGGATGTTTACTGTTGTGTCTTCAATGAGTAGGGTACAATTCATATATCCATAGATGTTAAGTATAGAGTGTTAGTGCTCTGTTGTTTTGAAGAGACACCACAACCCATGCAACTATTATAAAGGAAATCAATTAATTTGCAGCTTGCTTGCAGTTTCAGAGGCGTAGTCCATTATCATCGTGCTGCCATCCAGACATGGCACTGGAATAGTAACCAAGAGCTCTACTTTTTATTCTTCAGGCAGAACAAGAGAAAGGGATAGGGATAGGGATAGGGAGAGGGAGAGGGAGAGGGAGAGGGAGAGGGAGGGAGGGGGAGGGGGAGGGGGAGCAGGGGAGAGGGAGAGGGATAGGGAGAGGGAGAGGGAGGGAGGGGAGGGGGAGGGGAGGGGGAGGGAGAGAGAGAGAGGATATCAGATAAACAGGGCTTGCTCTGGACTTTTGAAACTACAAATCCCACCCCATGTGACACACCTGCTCCAACAAGGCCATACCTCTTAATCCTTCACTAAAAGCTTATCAAAGTGGGCTAATCTCTTTTAAACCACCACAGTAAGAGAGTAAACAGGAGGAATTGATCTCCCTAGAAAGATGGAATAGAATAGATAGTTATGGGTGGTCAGGGATGGAGTTACCGGAGTGAGGGGATCAAGTGGGTAAGAGGAAAGAAAGGGAGTGAAGTGAGGAAATGTGGGGAGGGACAGCTAAAAGTAAAGGCTATTTGAGGGTTCATATAGAAACCTAATAAAGCAGAAAGAGCCTTGTTGTGGGATTCAGGTGTCAGCTGATAAGGTCAAAAGACACTTATACAGGGCACCGGGACCCTGAAGGGGGCGGGGAAAAGACCATTGAAAAGGGGCTTCTGGAACACGAGACACTCTCTTCCTGGTTCCTGGATGATTGGAGATAAGATCGACTCCACCGACTGTCCTCACCGTTCCAGACTCCAGTCTCTGTTCAGGTGCAACTGTAATCTGTTAGATTATTGAATTTACAGGAAATCAGCTGTTAATCTCAAACTGCTTTACATTGGTATAGATTTTGGTTTATTGATACAAATTTAAAGTCAATTTTATTATGCTGTATGTGTTTTTCTATTCTTGTTTAAGGTATGATGTTCATGTAACTGTTTTAAAATTATAGTGTATAATTAAGAAATGAAGGTTAATAGTCACTTTTGATAATCAAACTTATAGTTAGGTTAGTTAGGATTTTTAGGTATACAAAGATATATTTCAATTAAGTAGGTAATCTTCAAATACTTCTAAGACCTACAGAATATGGCATTTAAAATGTTCTAAGAGCTTAGTCTTTTCTGGACAGTGAGACAGGTCTGCTCCTGGCAGCACTAATATACTTCAGCAGGAAAATGGGCATCGAAGAAACTCCATATGGAGTCTACTCTATTTGTGATAATGGTAAGCCACTAGAGAAGAAACTGTTTTTATATTGACTGCTTGACAGTATGCTGTTTAAACTGGACATGCAGGTTCCATAAGAAGATGACCTCTGAACTTTGGCAGAACAAGCCAAGATCATCATTCAGGTTCCTGCTTTACAGAGAAAACTGTCAGACATTCTTCAGGACTCAAGGAGAAGCAACGGATTAACTGTGCCAGAATGGGCAGAGCAGATTTCCTGCTTCACTGAAATGAAAAGAGACTCAAGGCCTATAGGCTAAAGATGGATGCCCCAACTTTATAAAAGAACTTTGGGTGACTGTCCAGGCAGATAGGTGTCATCTCTGTCCTTTCTAGATTTTAGAAGTCATTTGCACTTCTGGTTTACTTGGGTAAATATTATATCCTTCTGTGGTCTTTGATGTAGTTGAAGATTAGATAGTTATATGTACAGTTTTTCTTAGTCATTTGAAAAGTATATTAGATATAAAACTTTATATTCATAAAGATAAAGTAGATGATAGAATATTTTCTTTAATTTTGCTAAATACAAATAGACTAGATATTGTAACTGTAATTCTTGCTTGATAGCTATTTTGTTTGTTATATGTAATTTTGCTATGTTAAAATTGAAACCTTCCTTTTTGATTAGAGAGAAAGGGGGAAGTGATGTGGGAATGCCCTTCTTTATGCTGTGAATCTCAATCTTTAAATAAAGGAGCTGTTTTGAGCCATGGCAGGTACCATAGAAAAAGTAGGAGGAGAGATCAGAGCTTAGGTAGGAGAAGCAAGGCGGAGTCAGGGGGAGATCGAGCCAGCCACCCAAGGAACGACATGTAAGGAGCACGGGTGAGCTACGGGCCGCCACGTGGCCCACAGATTAATAGAAATGGGTTGATTTAAGATATAAGAGCTAGCTAGCAATGTGCCTGAGCCATAGGCCAAACAGCATGAAGTTAATATGAGCGTCTGAGTCGTTTCTGGGGACCCGGGCGGCGGGCGGATAAGCAGTCCCGGCGGCAGGTCTGTGGGTCCGGGACCTCTGGCGTCCGGGACCCGGGAAGCCACTACAACAGATGGCGCATCCAACGTGGGTTGATTATCCACTTAATGCCTGAGAAAGTTTAAAAAGGGTTTTAGCAGAAACTGAGCAAAGGCAGCTTCCAAATTGTGTATGTGAATCGGGTCTTTGTACAAAGAAAGCATGGTCCGGGTCACATTCAAAATGGCGCCAGCGGCGGGCTGGCGGCAGGCAGTGTGAGCTGCAATCAGGCGGGTTCCTGAAAACTAACAAAAGACTCAGTAACGTGATTGATTTTAGATTTCTGCTTATTTTGAACAAAAGAGAAACAAATTTTCTTCGTGGCAGCATTTTCTTGGGTGTGCTCTGTTTACGGTCCGTTTAAGAAAACTTAGTGATTCAGCCTAATTTGCAAAAACTGTGTTTCTTTTTGGAGAATGTATTTTAAAAGCTCTTAAGGTTAGAAGATGATTAAGGATTCACAATAAAACAGATTCAGATAAAAAGAAAACCTGTAAACGGGTTACAATGTTTGTAAAAGGTACATAGGCTTCAGAGAGAAAATAAAGAGGTTAGAAAAAGTTTTTAAAGCGAGAAATAGAGTAATAAAAATATAATAAGCCACGTAAAGATGGAAAATAGACACAAAATCTGGATTTTGGTTGTTATTGTGTTTTCTTTTAATTTTTTAACTGTTAATGCGCTAACTGCAGAAAGACAATGGATTGCAAAGGCTACTAAGTTAAACAAGAATATATATTTTAAAGGTATTTTGATTTTGAAATTTGTGTCTAAGGATTTATTGCTTTGGAAGAGTTCTGTTTCTGTTTCCACAGATGAGAACCTGTGGATTGCTTCCAGGCAAATATGGTTTCATCAACCAAGACCCCCTGAAAAAACCTCCGATGAGAAGAGATGGCCAGATCAGCTTCATGGCTGCAGATTATGATCCAGTCTCAACAATCCATGAGATTTTCAATGCCCCTTAATCAGCAGGAAGTAGTAATAGATAACTTCGCCCAAATTCCCCAAATATTGTTTCTAAATGTTTGTTTTCATTATAAATGGTTAATGGTCATAGTCAATCTCTTTCTAAGAAGAAACGGGGGATATGGTATGTGAATGCTTTTTTAAAAATTAGATTATTGAATTTACTTAGATCAGAAAATCAGCTGTTAATCTCAAAATGCTTTACATTGGTATAGATTTTGGTTTATTGATACAAATTTAAGGTCAATTTTATTATGCTGTATGTGTTTTTCTATTCTTGTTTAAGGTATGATGTTCATGTAACTGTTTTAAAATTGTAGTGTATAATTAAGAAATGAAGGTTAATAGTCACTTTTGATAATCAAACTTATAGTTAGGTTAGTTAGGATTTTTAGGTATACAAAGATATATTTCAATTAGATAGATAATCTTCAAATACTTCTAAGACCTACAGAATATGGCATTTAAAATGTTTTAAGAGCTTAGACTTTTCTGGACAGTGAGACAGATTTGTTCCTGGCAGCACCAATCTTCAAGAGAAAAATGGGCTTCGAAGAAACTCCATATGGAGTCTACTCTATTTGTGGTAATGGTTAGCCACTAGAGAAGAACCTGTTCTTATATTGACTGCTTGACAGTATGCTGTTTAAACTGGACATGCAGGTTCCATAAGAAGATGACCTCTGAACTTTGGCAGAACAAGCCAAGATCATCATTCAGGTTCCTGCTTTACAGAGAAAACTGTCAGACATTCTTCAGGACTCAAGGAGAAGCAACGGATTAACTGTGCCAGAATGGGCAGAGCAGATTTCCTGCTTCACTGAAATGAAAAGAGACTCCAGGCCTATAGGCTGAAGATGGATGCCCCAACTTTATAAAGGAACTTTGGGTGACTGTCCAGGCAGATAGGTGTCATCTCTGTCCTTTCTAGATTTTAGAAGTCATTTGCACTTCTGGTTTACTTGGGTAAATATTATATCCTTCTGTGGTCTTTGATGTAGTTGAAGATTAGATAGTTATATGTACAGTTTTTCTTAGTCATTTGAAAAGTATATTAGATATGAAACTTTAGATTCATAAAGATAAGGTAGATGATAGAATATTTTCTTTAATTTTGCTAAATACAAATAGACTAGATATTATAACTGTAATTCTTGCTTGATAGCTATTTTGTTTGTTATATGTAATTTTGCTATGTTAAAATTGAAACCTTCCTTTTTGATTAGAGAGAAAGGGGGAAGTGATGTGGGAATGCCCTTCTTTATGCTGTGAATCTCAATCTTTAAATAAAGGAGCTGTTTTGGGCCATGGCGGGCACCATAGAAGAAGTAGGAGAAATCAGAGCATGGGTAGAGGAAGCGGGGCGGAATCAGGGGCAGATCGAGCCAGTCACCCAAGGAACGACATGTAAGGAGCATGGGTGAGCTACGGGCCGCCACGTGGCCCACAGATTAATAGAAATGGGTTGATTTAAGATATAAGAGCTAGCTAGCAATGTGCCTGCGCCATAGACCAAACAGCATGAAGTTAATAAAAGCGTCTGAGTCGTTTCTGGGGACCCGGGCGGCGGGCGGATAAGCAGTCCCGGCGGCAGGTCTGTGGGTCCGGGACCTCTGGCGTCCGGGACCCGAGAAACCCTACTACAACACTGTACCGTGAGTTCTGATTTATATTTTAATAAATATTTATCTGGTACTGGTGCCTTCTAAGTAAACTCCACCTACAGAGCCTTAAGATATTATATACACAAATGAAATCTAACTGGAATCATGAAGTAATAGGAGACAAAGCCCCAACTTGACATCTCTCATCATGAAACCCATCCAGAATAGGTTATGTCAAATTGGGTTATTGGCCAAGGGAACCCCATGAACATCCTTAAATAATCCAGGCTATTTCCAAGGCTATTGGTTATTCTCCACAAACCAATGATAAGTTCCCATTGCTGAACTCAACACCTACACAAGGCACTGAACATGGAGAAGTCCAGCTTGTAGCTACCTAGAGTCGTCACTCTCCTGACTAGTGTTCATGGTACTGGAAGATATTTTCATGCTAATAAAGGAGAAACATAAACACCAACCTAAATATAAACCCTTGTATCTACAATGGTAATCAACCTGCAATAGTGGAAGAAAGAAATCAGCCAACATCTGATTTGAATTAAAACCTCCACCATGAGATGGAACCAATACCTCATACTGCTTGGTGACCAAGAATCTGAATCTAGATTGGCTGGGGACATATAGTAAAACCAAAGATTATTGTTCTGCCAAAGATATCATTCTACTATATTCATAGATCAGTGTCTTACTCAACCATCAGTAGAGAAGCTTTGTCCTCCAGTTTACAGGAACAAACACAGTGACCCACAACTTAACAATGAGTGGAGTGGGAGACCTTAAAACAGTGGATGCTAATGAGATGTCTCCATCAAATTCCCCCTTTGATGAAACCTGTGGACCAGGAGTGTCTTGGGGAGCTAGAGGACCCTAAGGAAACGAGTCCTCTTAAACACAGCAGGAGCAGTGCACATCTGAACTCACAGAGACTGGCAATATGCACAAAGCCTGCTTAAGTTTAAGCCAAATGGAGTCTCAACACAGAGAGGAACTGGACATAGTCTTTATCCCGAACCCAGAAATTATCTCTAACTGATAATCACTCACAAAGGAATTAGTTTTCCTCAAGGAGTGTCACAGGTAGGAAAAAAAAAATACTCTTAAGAGCAGTCCCTACGCCCAGCAGTAGGTGGCCAATACAAAAACTCCATGTGATTTTTGGAGGTTCTGTGTCTCATGGTGCTTTGTTGGTTTTTTTTCTTCCTTCCTTCCTTCCTTCCTTCCTTCCTTCCTTCCTTCCTTCCTTCCTTCCTTCCTTCCTTCCTTCCTTCCTCCCTCCCTCCCTCCCTCCCTCCCTCCCTCCCTCTCTCCCTCCCTCCCTCCTTCCCTCCCTTCCTTCCTTTCTTTCTTTTTACCTGTATGGGTTGTTTATATATATATTATGATTGCCAATGTTTGTGTCTTATGGATTTCTGTGTATAAGAATGAGTGATTCTCTGTCTATATGTGTTTCTTGATCTGTTTATTTGACTCTATTCCTTCTGTTTGTTTTGCCCTATTCTGGTTTTTATTTTATTTTATTATTATTATTTTTTAGATGCTTCCTTGTTTTCTAATGTGAGTGAGAAAGAAAGACAGGGTGTGGATTTGGGTACAAGAGTGAGAGGGAGGATCTGGGAGGATCTGGTTGATGGGAAACCATACTAAGAATATTGTATGAAAAAAGTCTATTTTCAATTTTTTTATATAAAAAAATAAAAACTACCAGGATGCATAATAGCCATTAATAGAGCCCAAGGTCAATGGGAAGGAGAGAGGGATAATGTTACGTTAGGTAGTAGGAAGTTAGAAGTGTAAGTTCTAGCAACCTTTGGAACCGTGAGGACTGCATTTCACAATATCTATATTTTATGAATAACTAGAAGAAAGGAGCTTGAAAGCACCTAACAAAACCGTGAAATGGTTTATAAATCGGAATTCTTTGCTTCCTGGTATACTTTATCAGAATGTATTTTTCTTGTTTTCAGGTCTATTGGCAGACAAAATATTATATCTGCTTATTAAATTGATGACTTAGTTGGATATAAGAATCCCTAAAAAATAAATTGAAATTTGTAGAATTTCATTTTTAAAAAAGTAATTCTAAGGAGATGGGATAGTCAAGTAAACTGATTCATGCTTTCTATATATGTATTCAAATACCACACCTACAAATAGGAACAATTTTTATACTGCTCAAAAGTTTCAAATTAAAATGTGGCTATGGAAACATTACTTGGATTTAATCATTATGTGCAGTCAACATGTATCAAATGATCACATTGTATCCATAAATTTGTATTGTTAAAATAGTGCTTATGAAAAAGGAAACAATAAAATTTCCTATAAAATTTTAAGCAATAGATAATATCCATGAGTCATAGTTTGGGATCCGAAATGGAAAGTGGTTTTATGCTGTATATTTCTTTCAGAGAGCTGCATGCTTCATTGTGCCCGCCACCAACCATTGTTGCTAGAACAAGCACATTGCTGAGGTAGAATGTATTAACTAAACAGTTAATTGTGGTGTCCTCTGGTCAGCACACATACTTATTTGATTGAAAATGTGTCTGAATCTTATGTCCACAGCATTATTACATTGTCTTCAGCGTCTTCTTTTTTATTGTGATGGAGTATATATGCACATACATGCAAACACACCCATACACACAATGTTATCATTTTAACCATTTTAAATGCAACAAATAACTCATGCTCCAAGAAAAGCTGCATGAGAAAAGTATCCATTGTAAGATATTTTTTCCTCACAGTTCAAGGGGTGAGACTTTGAAATAATTGTGTTATGGTAAAAGCAAAGGCACAAAATGAAAAACAAATAATCTATGGAAAAACAAAATAATTTCCCGGTATGGGTCTGACCCGGAAGGAGTCCAGAGAGCTTTCTGTCAGTGATCAATATGTTCTAAACCTTGAGATGGACATGTACTACATGGCTATCTGTACTGATCAAAACTCACCAAACTAAATAGCAAAAAGCATTCCATTGAGTAGAATTAGATTCCAAATAAAACTTCAGAGGCCTTAAAATAAAGCTATTTTCTGGTCTTAAATGAGTGATATTTGACATTTGAATAATTCCTTAAGGTTGATGAAGTTGGGCCTTTTTGTCTAATCCTAGAGCCATAAACTCTAAGTGAAAGCAGAGATTCTAGGAATTGGATCCCAGGGCTGCTACCCATAGTAGTGACCTTGGATGAGTCCTTAATGGATCAGTGCTTCAGTAGCCTTATCAGCTAGCTGTGGAGAGGATCAGTTCTGGTCTCAGAGGGTGGTTAATTATTTATTTATTTGTGGCATTAGAATATATGAACACATGGACATGAACACCATGGTATTAGAGGTGGTCTCAGAAATAGCCTTCCATTTTCTTGGAAGCAAGGCCTCTTGTTTGCTGATGTACATGATGTGCTAGTTGGTCTGTGAGCTCCTGGGGTATTCCCATCTCTGCCTCCCATCTTCCGATAGGAACACTAGGATTGTAGGTGTTTATGCCATCCATTCATCTTTTATGTGGCTCTAAGGATTTGAATGTACTGTCTCATTATCATGAGCCAGGTTATCTATAGAACCATCATCTCAACCTCTGGTTGTTTTAATCGCATAGAGAGTTCTGAGAATATCACTTACACCAGACAGAACAGTTGGATGCTAAGATCGTTTCCTTGACAATGATCTGGATTGTTTGGGGTTGTAGGGGATAAGAAGATGCCCTTAACTGGTACCTCAGTCACAGGTCACGGACAGTCCAAGAGCAGTACCCCTGACTGCCTGGTTGTTCAGCTCAATTGGCACTCCAAGTATGCATGTTTTGAAGACTTTACCAGGCCATTGGATGGGACAGCTTTCTTCCCACAAATCTGCAGACACCATGTAACTTTTTGGAAGATAAGCAGGGCTTCAAGCAGCACATAACCTTTAAAAGCTGAATAAAGTTCACAGACATTATGGAAGGTTCCTAGCAAGGATAGAAAGAAAATATTGCAATAGTTTGAGGGTTTGAAGTTAGATCAATAATTCTGATAAGTTTTGAGTGGCTTCTTATTTTTTTTCCTCTAGAGAGATAAACTTATGAAAATAACAGGTGTGCATTCCCCTTGGGGAATAAAAGCAAGTTGCATTCAAGTGATGTTAAATTAATGTTCCTTCACCAGTTTTATTGAGAGCCTATTATTATCTAGATACAGCTCTGGGAGCAGAAGAAAATAGGTAGGGAATAGTAATTCTCTGTGGAATTTCAACTATGGGAGGAGAGACATGTGTACACAAATCAGTGCAGTACCCAAGCATAGCAAGCAGGCTGCTCTGGAGGTGAAGAGCAAAGCCTGCTGGGAGGGCTGTCTGAGGAACGAACTCTGTGTAGGGAGGGGAGTTGAGAAAAACATATAGAGCTGTTGCCACTAGGGCGAAGAGAGAAGGGTTGCTTCAGTGGTGATGATAGGATGACAGATACAGGGCCCAGGAGTGATTGAATCTCCACTGTCCATTATTTAAACCCTTTCATTTGCATGTTTAAGAGAGGACCAAGAACAAGAATAGAAGAGATCAAAATAATTTTATTTCTTTTAAGCAATGTGGAACCACCTTAGCATAGAGACACCCACAACAGGCTAAGGAGAGCATGCCACTCAGGCTCAAAGCAATGACAGCATTTCTTACTGTGCCTACTCAGCAATCCTTACTGCTTCTGAATGTTGGTTCATTTGTGGGAAAAAAAGGGGGGGGGGAGATCGTTATACTTAAGTTGACTCTTGGTCTCAATTATCATGTGATTACATGGAATCTGGATGAGGGAGGACTGAATACAACTATCCCGTCCTTAGGGACTAGGGCTTTTCATGATCATATTTGAATAGGACTTGTAAGAAGAGAAGACGTGAGCATGCCTGACTGTGATGATTACATGTCCTAGTGATAGAAGCTAGTAACCAACTCCAGTGTGATTAGTCAGTGTCAGTTAGGTTGGCAACTTCATTTTTTACATAGAAGGAGTGGAGAGCATTGCCACATAACTTTAGTGAATGATAGAGAGAAAGTGATCCCAACTAGGGAAGGAATGTGTGCTGCATTCTAGATTCCTGAGAAGGGATAGTGTCAGGAGAAACAAGGATGTCCTGTGATTGGCAGGGCACGCAATCCCCAGGGTGTGATGGGTGATGGACCTGAGTGTGCTGGTTTAAGAGATAAACTCTACCTGCTAATCAAAAGTTTTGTAGACTTTATGGCTCCTTCAAACACCCCCTTCCCCTCTCTCTTTCTCTCTTTCATTTCATCTATATTAACCTACTTTTTAAAATTTCTTTTCTGTTGCTGTGATTTCATGACCTCATAGTAACTTAGTGAAGAAAGGATTTATTTGGCTTACAGGTTATAATCTATCTTTGAGAGAAACTGAGAGGAATCTGGAGCAGAAACCATGGAGGGATTGCTGCTGCTTACTAGTTTGCTCTATCTATCCCAGCTACCTTTTTAACATAGTTCACATCTACCTACCTAGGGATGGTAATACCCACAGTGGCCTGGACTCACTTACATCCATTAGCAATCAAGAATATGAGGCCACAGACATGTTCACAGGCCAATCTGCTGGCGGCAATTCCTTCCTTGAGGTTCATGCTTCCCTGTCACAGTAGGTTTTTATAAAATTGAGGGTGACGATTTACCAGCATACATACTATGGGAATTTCCTTCTACAAGGTCAGAGAGCCCAAGGGATTTATTTGTCTAATGAACACAGAATGCAAATAAATGGCTGCTAGTAGCATCAGTTTGCCATTGTCTGTATTCCCTCAGAATTGAGACATTGTGCTTCATTCAACGTTAGGAACAAAATGCAAAGTTCAAAAGTGCAGGCACGTGAACACACACACACACACACACACACACACACACACACACACACACACACACACATTCACATACTTTCATTTTTGCCTAGGAATAACAGAGCTTTAGGAGTAATCATCCAACTTCTTGGTTCCTTTTTGGGTTTTGCCTATTCTTATTTAGAACAATTTGCTAAGAATTCCAACAATAATCTAGATTAGGTTGGGTATAGCTGCATTTGCAGAGTCTGCCTGGTCTCATTTTTTTAGAGAGCACAGTTCTCTCTTAGCATATAGTTATGTTAGAAAGTCTTTTCTACCTCTTTCCCTTGCAGGTGCTACTCCATAACCATACTGTTGAGCTCGGGCACACATCATTTTCTCCCTTCACAGGTATTTGAACCTATAGTATCCACCAGCAGTGACTGGACAGCATGGAAAAATGGTGCTTGGGAATATGAGAAGTGTGTGTTTGAAGTCCTTTTCCAGAGAATCTGGAGACTGAATTAAATGCTTGGATCCACTGACTCTGTTATTCACTGTAGGGTAAGGAGCTGTAATTTTCTTATTCTTTTTTCAACACCTACACTATCAGCATGCTTTAAAATTTGAAGAAATTGTAAATTATGGTGGTAGAATCACTCAGCAGAGATACAAATGGCTGCCCAATCATTCTTCAATTTTTAAATTGTTTTGACACAGTAGCAACTGTGAAAACGATGGGCTTAGTGTTTGTCGACCACCAGTACACTGCAAGACTCCTGAGCAGATCTTACTTGTGGCATGCAACGGTCTGAGTGACATCTGACAAATAGTCACCAGCATGCCTGGTATTAAGGGGCATTGCTATAATGGGTTTTTGGCCCAGCTAGTCTATAGTTTGGACTTGTTTGTCACTATTTATTTAGACTAGTAATTTTAAAGTTTTAATGAAACATATAGATATTTATATTAACTTTATGTTGTTTGGCCTATGGCTTAAGCATATTGTTAGTTTTTTAAATTTTAATTTTACTTATTCCAATTAATTTGTATTGTTATGTGGCCTGTGGCTCACTTGTGCTTTTATATTTGTGTTTTTTGGGCATTTGGCTTTATCTGTGTCTGACTCTGCCCTCCTTCTCATACTTATGTGCTCTTGTCTTTAGCTACAGTGTTTGCCAAGGGTCAAAACAGCTCTCTTATTTAAAGATTGATATTTATAGCATATAGAAAGGCATTCCCACATCACATCTCTGTTTTTGCTTAATTAAAAAAGTTTTAATTTTAACATAGTAGAATTATATATAACAAAATAGTTAGTGAGTATGACTTATAGTTATATTTATTTATATTTAGTAAAATTAAAGAAAATATTTTATTATTTATTTTATTTTTGTGAATTTAAAGTTTTATATTCAATATATTTTAAAAAATAATTATTAAAAATTGTATTTATAATTATTTAATCTTTAATTATGTTAAAGACTATACAAGGATATAATATTATTTGAGTAAACAGGAAGTGTAACTTTTAAAATTTAAAAATGACAGAGATGACATTTATCTGGATAGTTAAAGGATTTTTTAAAAATAAAATTGGGACATTTAATTTTAGTCTATAGGCTTAGAGTTTTGGGCATAGTTTTTAGTGAAACAGGAAATCTGAAGGACTGTATTGTCTATTTTGGTATAGTTTATTAGTTGATATTTTGAGTTTTGAAGAATGTTTGACAGGTTTTTTTTTTTTTTTTGTAAAGTAGGAACTTGAAGGATCATTTTGGCTTGTTTTATTAAAGTTTAGAATTATTTTTTTATTGAACTTGTATGTCTAGTTTAAACAGTATATTGTTCGTCAAATTTTGTTTATGGTTATTATTGTGTTTTCTTTTAATTTTTTAACTATTAATGAGCTAACTGCAAAAAGACAAATTGCAAAGGCTACTAAGTTAAACAAAAATATATATTTTAAGAATATCTTAATTTAAAAATTTGTGTCTAAATATATATTGCTTTAAAAGAGTTCTGCTTTTATTTCCACAAAAGATGAAAACCTATAGATTACTTCTAAGCTCTTATAGTTTCGTCAACCAAGACCTCCTAAAAATTCTCTGATAGGAAGAGAGGATCACATCAACTTCAAGACTACAGACTAATTAAGCCAGTCTCAGAGCCTAAAAGATCGCCAACGCCCATCAGTCAGCAAAAAGTAATAATAAAAAACTGTGCCCAAATTCCCAAAATATTACTCATAAATGTTTGTTTTCATTATAAATGGTTAACGATCATAGTTAATCTCTTTCTAAATATAAGAATAAGTGTTTGTCTAGTGACTAGCCATTGTCACAAAGAAAGTAAATTTTATATGGAGTTTTTTTTATGTCCATTTTTTAAAATAGATTGGTGTTGTCAGGAGTAGATATGTCTTACTGTCTAGAAAAGTTAAAGTTTTAAAATATTTTAAATGTCATATTTTGTAGGTCTTAGAAGTGTTTGAAGATTATTTATCTAAGTAAAACATATTTTTGTATATTTAAAATTTATCTAATATGACTATAAGTTTGATTATTTAAGTGACTATTTGTATTTTTAATCATATATTATAATTTTAAATGAGTTACATAAGCATCATATTTTAAATGAGAGTAGAAAAATATATATAGCATTACAAAATTGACCTTAAATTTGTATCAATAAACTAAAATTTATATCAATGTAAAATATTTTGAGATTAACAGTTGATTTTTGGATTAAAGTAAATTTAATAGTCTAATTTTTAAAAAAATTATTTATATATTGGGCATCACTGGAACTCTGATTGATATGGAAAGTTTGCTGTCTTCTCCTCTTCCTCTTCTGGAGTCTGCTGACCCACACATTGAGTAAGTCCATTTCTACCCTGTCCCAGAATAAGGCTTCTCAAGGAAAATATGGAAATGCATTATATGCTTTCCTCTTGCCAGCTTGCTTTGTACATTTACTAAAATATTAAATACTATATTTTCTGCTCTAAGTTTTACAAGCACAGAAGCAAATATGACCCAGTCACTGACCTCAGACACATCATAATCTAGTTAAGCAGCAAAACACTATGGTCCTCCAACTTTCCCTGCGTTGCTGTGGCAGCCCCCACACAGATGTGTTGTCACACAGCATTGCAGCTCATTTGTAGTGACTTCTACACCTATCTGTGTTCTCCCATAGTCATCTCCCACCTCTTTTGTGTCTCAATCCAATTACATTAATGGCAAGGGTACGTTTGAGATGGATATTGGTACAACTGTTTTAAGAATATCTATATATTTCAACCTGTGCAAAAGCAGGCACCCTTTTCTGAGGATTTTTACTGGAGCTAAGAACAAAGAATTATTAGCCTCCTTCATGTAATAGTTTAGAAAGGTATGAATCCACCTAATAGCAAATTTGCAGTCACATGGATAGAGTTTTAAAGATGCTCTGTTGAAAAAAATAGTGATAAGAGAAAACCAGAAAGCTATCCCGTGACCCCTCATGTTCCTGCCCATATATACCTGGACTTTTCTAATCAATGTTCCTTTTTTAAAAGTTTTTATTTAAAAAATTTTCATTTCCATCAATGTATCCCCCTGCTCCCCTTCCAGTCCCCCCTTCCAATCCCTCCCAGCCAGCCTTCAGCCTCTCCCTTCCTCATCCACTCATCCCCTCTCCCCAAAGGGTGAAAAGTCTCAGTTACTGGGTACTAGAGAAATGTCCATGAACTCCCAGGATGTCCCTGGCCAAGTCTCCAAACAATGGTGGAGGAGGTGCCTAAATGGGACTTCCTCTATAATTAAATGAGTAAACACCCTAGGTGTCATCTCTGAACCTACATCCAATGGGGAATGGAGATGGAGAAGGAGATCCCTGGCTGAGTACTGGGCAGAGCTCCTGGCCCAGCTGAGAGCAGGGGAGGCGAGTCTGTATGAGCAGGGGGACAGGGATTATGAGGAAGGTTCCCATGGTGATGACTGGTTGGAGCTCTGGGAAGCTCACTAATTAATATTCTTAAAATAAGAGCATTGGAGTGCTTAAGTCAGATAGATATTAGTCTTATTTTTTCCTTGTATTTTTGAGATAAGTCCTTGCTATGCAGTGCAGGCGTGGCTGGAACTCACCATGCAGTCTGGAGTACTCTTTGCCTTATTCTATTACTTCTCCAGTCCCCTGCACTGTAGGATTATAGCTGTGGACCACCGTGCCAGGTGCCAATTGATCATTTCATGTAGAAAGAATATAGATAAATAGGGATAACTGATACTAAAAGTGGGGAGAAAAGTTTGGAAACTGAAATGCAAAGGCAACTTTGTGAAGGAATGATGACAGGAAACTTTTTTTTTTTTTTTTTGAGACCGAGTCTCACTGTATAATGCTGGCTGTTCTATAGACCAAGCTGGCCTTCAGCTCACAGAGATTCATCTACTCTGCCTCCTGAGTTCTAGGAGATAGGGAACTTTTTATTGCCCCCTCACCCAATAGACAAACATATCTACCATTCTCATCTATGATTTTGGATCCATTTTATTGCAAGATAGTACAGTATCTTCTTGTAGCTTTGCAAGGGCCCCTTGGGACTTCAACTTTATGTCTAACAAACTCCAGAACATTAATTTTCTTGAATATTTTGGATTGTAGGCTCTATAATTTAGTCCTTAGTACACTTAAACAAAGAAATTAATTGAGTCATCTGAAAGCAAACAGAAATGTGTACTCATTTTTATACAAAGCTCCATGTAGGTGACTTCAGCGTTGCCAACCTGTAAAGGTCAGACAGTGGTGTTGACACTCAATAGAATTGCAAAGCTAAGTTTTCTAACCTCACAATAAAGTTATGGCAGCACAGTGAAAAATATGGAGCAAGGCGAGCAGCTCCTCTGGCCTGGGCAGCTGGTTTATGACACAGAGAAGGCATAGCATTGTCCTTGTATCACCATCCTGTCCTATTCTTCACTTTGCGTTGAGGCAGAATTCAGGACAGAGGCCATTAATCAGGGGCCAAAGAGGATGGTCAGAGTGCCAGGGCTATTGATAAACCATCAAAAGGGCAGGATCTTGATTCAAAGATAATGATCAGACATGGTGTATAGCTTCGGTCTGGCAGTCTGCAGAAAATGAAACTGTCAGATAGTCAACTTGAACTTTAAAGAATATTTATGGCCAAGAAAACACTAAACATCAGAAGAAGTAGCCTGGATTTTAAAATCCAAAAGACAATCCTGAGGTTCATTTCTGAACAGGGGACTTAGTCACAACACAGGATTTCTCATTACTGTGTTGTTCCTCTCAGAAATGGCCTAGGGTGACAGCTAATTAAGTTCGGCTGTTAGTCCTTGGCAATCAAGTTAGTTCTGCAAGTAATGCAGGCACAAGCTTGTTTGTTTGTTTGTTTGAATGTTTAGCATAAGAGGAAAGAGGGACACATTGTTCTATTCATCACCATTCAAGTACTGTATATGTAGTTAGACAAACTGTATCATTTGTCTCTACCTTCATAGAATATTAATATTGACTAGTATTTTCAGAGCTTTTTATTATAGGAATGTTTAACACTGTGACTAAAATTTGAAATACCTTCCTAGCCCCTTGCAAGATCGCAGAGAAAGAGAGAGAGAGAGAGAAAAGCCACATGGTTTAACTAACCCTACATTTGAAAATAAAAATTAACATCTGAGGCCAGAGAGAAGGCTCAGCAGTTAAGAACACTTGAAGTCTGTCACTTCTCAAAACCCACATGGAATCTTACAATTATCTGCAACTCTAATCCCAGGGAATAAAACCCTGTCTTCTGGCCTCTGTGGGTGACACACACATGAACATACAAGAAGGCCAAACACCATTATATATATAATAAACATTTTTAAAGGAATATTTGGATATGGTATGCTTTTGTAGCAGTAATTTTGTCTATATACAAGGAGTCTGCACTTTATTGCATGGAGTATCCAAAACTCATGCATAAGTAAGGTGCTATATAAAAATTTAAAACTTGTTTATATAAAATATGCAATTTTTTTTTAAAAAAATTATGTTTAGACATCATGTCTTTTGACTACCAAATATCTAGGTAAATCTAAGACTGGGACTCTTAAATTGTTTTGATCCTTGAAGTTATTTCAAGGTCAGTCTGTGTCCTTATTTAAAACTTTTATTTATTTGTATGTGTGCGTATGCATGTGTGTGTGTGTGTGTGTGTGTGTGTGTGTGTGTGTGTGTGTGTATGTGTGTGGGTGCATCTGTTAGAAGTCAGAGGACAACATACAGGCGTGAGCTCCTCCCTCGCATCATGTGAGTTCTAAGGATTATCATGCGTCTGGATGTGACAGTCAGTGCCTGTACTCTCTTTCCCAGCCCAGTGACCCTGTATTTTAGGTTTTTCAGTTCTAACCATTGAGAAGAGAAAACCAAGGGACTTGTAGATTCAAGAATAAATATGGAAACAAGAGCCTTTAAATCAACTGATCAGAGCTCCTATGAACTCATAGAGACTAAAGCAGCAAGCACAGGGCCTGCATGGATCTGT
The DNA here is from genome assembly GCA_033318265.1 of Phyllotis vaccarum. NCBI lineage: Eukaryota > Metazoa > Chordata > Mammalia > Rodentia > Cricetidae > Phyllotis > Phyllotis vaccarum. The sequence goes on along the minus strand of JARWLC010000001.1, from coordinate 32,814,811 downwards.
ACCAGGTCATCTGCATATATTATAGCTTTCAGCTTAGTGCTTTCTGGGAGACTGCTGAATGCATGAATAAGTGGGTCTCTGATTCTTGTGCCTTCTTTTGGGATTCTTTTCCTCCTGTTGGTTTGCCTTGTTCAACTTGTGATGGCTTTTGTTTTATCTTACTCTATTTAAAGAATAAATTAACTTAAGAAAGAATGAATCCTTCTGCTGCTGCATGGCCATTTGGCTCTTTTAAAGGGAGGACATAATCCAGAGAAAAGAGACACATGCAGTCCAATTCAGATCTCTCATGTGTTCCATGGGAATCTGGGTCCCCAGGAAGAACTCTCTTCTTTGCTGGAATATTTGGTTTACTCTGCTATTGCCTCAACCAAGTCAGTGTCTTCCCAAGTAACTCTCTTTTGAATTAAGATGACAAAAACCAGAACAAACAAACAAAAAAATCAATGAATTTCCCTCCACTTCAGCATAAAGAAGTCCCAAAAGATAGCTCCTAATTATTTTCATGGTGGTATTAAACATTAGTGTGATGTACTAGATATTTTTCAACTGTTAAAAAAAAATTCAGACTAGATTAACAATTTGCTGGATATTGCTGATTAAGAGGGAATAACTATAAAAAGAAGAATTTATGTGTGATTATTAACACTCTCCAAGTCAAACATTTATTCACTTCAACAACAGGAGAATTCAGTCAGATATCAGGCATTTCACTCAAAAAGACCATTTCACTAAACCAAAGTGCAAGGCACAGGGATTTTCTTAGATCAGGGCCAGCCTGAACTACTATTATCTACTAATGGCATTTCTTTGAAGAGCTCAATTAACCTCTTTGTTTTCGTCTTCTTTGGAACTAGGACGGTACTATGAATGATGTGAGAGTTAATGATACTATAAGTAAGGCAGTGTACATATTACAACAACCAATGAGACCTCATTGAGATGCCCACTCACTTTTCAGATCTCATCAACTTACTTTTATATATGTTGTGGGATTATGTTTTGGTACATTGTAAATATTTGTCTCACCTACTGATTTAATAAAATTCTGATTGGCCAGAAGGCAGACAGGAAGTGTGGATGAGACTACCAGACTAAGAAGACTCTGGAAAGAGGAAGAATCAGACAGAGATGCCAGTGCCAGTAGACACCAAGGGAAGGCGACCAGAATTCTGCTCTGAGAAAAGGTACCAAGCCACATGGCTAAACAGATTAATGAAAATGGCTTGAGTTAAGATGAGAGAGCTAGCTAGCAATATGTCTGAGCCATAGGTCAATCAGCATGAAATTAATATAAGCCTTTGTGTAATTATTTGGGGTGGCAGTGGGGCTGCAAGTGGGTCTGAGTTCCAGGGCTAGGTTGGAAAGGCCGGGCCAGAAACTTCTTATTACACATGTATATAATTATTCACACTGAGTTGGAAGTGTTTTGATGTTATTTAGAATTTCATAGCCATATTGTATCAACCAATAACAGTTTCCATTCAAACTCTTTGTTCAGTGTTCATTCCTGGGAGGCGAAAGACATCTTAAAACGATGTTCAAAAAGAACTGAAAAAAACTGTACAGAGAAAAAAAACCCTATATATTCAAGTTCCCTATACATATCTCCCTGTTTTCATTTGACAGGAACCAGTGGAACATAATTATGAAAAATCCAATTAAGATAAGCTTGTCTTAAAAAAATAAACACACATCCAATTTATACTATTTCTGAGAATTAGTTTGGTACGGAAAATTTTCTCATAATATTATTAAATTTCCCATTTGAGATTCATCCAGAGAACAAGGACTGCTGGTAATAATTGCCTTTTTTATGATTCACTGCAATTTAGGTAAGCCCCACTGTAATTACAGTCTTGCACAAAAAGTACCTTATGCTGAGACTTGAACAAAGCCAAAATATCATTTTGTCCTTTCTGCCTCTTTCCATGAAAGCTTTTGGGATGTTCATTCTGACACTTATCTGCTGAGTCCATTTATAGAAATTATCATCTTCCCCTGAAAAGCTAAGTAGGTGAGAGTTTTGGCAGGAGAGCCACACAAGTGTCCTTTGAGCTGGCTGAGGAAGCTCATTCAACCGTAAACTCACCCTGCTTTGCTCAGGTTATCTGCTTCATTGATCTCACTTCTCAAACCCACTTTTTCTACTCTGCTGCGCTCACAGCAAGTAAATGAAGTTTTATCCCAGGCATGGAACAGCTCCAGCTCTCAGCTAGATAGCACACTTAACTACACAGTCTCTAAATGCAGCGCCCCAATTCTGTATCATGTGGAGAGAGGATAGAATTGGCTTAGTGTATGCCAGGGACCACACCTCTCACAAACTTCTGGCCAGAGAAGAAAGCTCATGTGGCACAAACAGCCCTCACAGCTGACGTGTGTAGGGAAAAGAGCTTTTGAAACAAGAAGCTTTGAGTTGAAGAGATTTTCCCCAAGATATCCAGGGCAAAAGTGGTCCTAGTTAAAGAGAATTCACAGACTTTAGGTAGTTTGGCTGTCATAGCTAGTCCTAAAACAACCATGGAAAGAAAACAACATAGGGGCTTGGGAGATTAGCTAACAGCACTGGGAAGCCATTACATCAGTGGGAGGTTTAACATCTAAGTTAGCCTGATTTTATTCATAGTAACATGCTTTCCTGAAGGAAAAGATTCCCTGGGTCAAGGAAAATCAAAGAAAATGACATGGATTTAAGTCATCAATTTCATCTTATATAATTTTTGTTACATTTTTGAAGAATATGAGACCATGTGATAAGAACTACTCTGTTGGTAATAAGTCCTTTTCATCGACCAAAGAGTTTTGCATTAGCAATTGAATATATCTCAGTCTCTTTGTATAGCTAATGTAGATAATTTTAAATAAAAGTATGCATCTATCTGGGAAGCTTTTTGCTAGGTTGTGTCAGCAGTCAATAAAGTCTAGGAATGACTGTCTTGTATCATGTGCATCCAGGGGAAGGATTAACTTCCACCAAGCATTGGATTAAACCTAAAGGAAAAAAGATCTCCTAAGAAACAGAAAACACTTGAAAGAAAGGCTGAGAAACGGGTGGATGCTGCTGCAATGGCAGAAACAGGTTTGCAAAATCTATGTTTGTCAAGATGAGAAAATGTAGGGGTGCAAGGTGACTTTGTGCCAAAGGGATACTGTGTCTTCCACAGAAGCATAAGGGGATGAAGACAGTTCTTACAACACTCCCTTTATATGAAGGCTATATAACCAAAGGCAATCCTGAGCTCTCATAGGACCCATTCCCATCCCGCATACTTTACAAAATCCATGGAGGCAGGTGCCGGTGGTTTCAGTGAACACCTGCTTTCCCTACAAATAAGCATTTTTTTCACATTTATCTGAATGGCATAAAAGATATATCCTGTTGCGCTTTTAACATCTCCTTCTGCTGGTGGCTCTACAAAAACACATGATGCATGTTTAGTAAGTTGGAGACCTCCACTACTCCTTGGAATGTGTGGAAAAAGGAAAAATTGGAAGCTAAAAGTTTAAAAAGTCTTTTCTTTGATTGAAAAAGATTCAAGGTTGAAGCATCTCTTGCTACAACACCACATCGCAATCATTATTACTACTACCACGATCACCTCCACAGCCACACACATTCCACCAGCATTACTACAACCAGGACCTCTAGCACCACCACCGCCATACACACACCACCACAACTATCACCTCTACTACTACACATACAAAATTATCACCACCTACTTTCACCATCATTTCTACCATTAAATAACTGCCATCATCACCACACCCACCATCACCCCTAACACTATACATATTACTGTCATCATCGTCATCATCATCATCATCATCATCATCATCATCATCATCATCTCACTATCATCACTACACTATCTTGACCAGTTAGCTAGTGACTGATGCTGAGGAACTTAAGTTGAATTAGAGATTCAACAGGGGCTCTAGAACCAGGGGCTGTAGGCAATGGTGCTCAAGAGCCCTTTACTGGGCTTCTCCTAAGCTCTTATTTCAAAGTATCACAGGGTTCACAGCAGGAACACATAAGTATTAATACATATAGAGAGTATTTCCATTACTTTCACCAGATGGTCTCAGGATACAGAAGGTCCCATAGCCAAATAGGGACTGTTTGCATAATGTCCTTGTGTGAACTGAACAGCACTGCTGAGAACTGGGTGGGGGAATCTTGCTGTGGCAGGGGGAATGTTTCTTCCCAGGGGGCTAAACAAAGTGCTATGGGAACCACGTTCACACAGAAAGATAGTGTAGGAAAGATTATTATATATAGGTTACAACTGTTGTACCACCATCACTACCACCATACACACCATCACCTCTACCTCTACACACATACAAGAAAGTTAGCAGTAAGGTGGTACTTCAAGTCTTTATTCTAGACATTGGTATATCAAGCATCAATAATATTAATTAGTTTTTTGTCACTTATATATCGTGATAGTAATTAAAACCAAAGTAATCCCTGGACCATAAATATAACTCATATCTAAAGCAAAGTCAAACCTTATATCCTTAGGTTTTTTTCTCCTTCATGAGTTAGTGTGTCTGTAGTATTTTATGGCTTCTGATTAGAAAGTATAGTTTAATGATTCCTGTGCTTTTTCTAAATTCTTCATGGGAAACACTGATGAATTATTGAGTTTCTTGGCCCAGCTTCCTCCTACTATCCATGCTTGAAGTAAGTCCAAGTATTTTAACTACATTATCCTAATCAAAAATCACTAATCCCCTAGTTTCAACTAGCAGCATGACTCACAGGTATGCAAAGGAATTACCCAGCCTTTGGAAGGCTGCACAGAAAACTCTGCCTTGACTTTTGTGGAGTCCTCACTCATCCAGCCACAAGGGTTCTGGTTTGCTAAGAAGATTAATGTGTAAGACACAGGTCCTCAACCGGGACCTGCAAAATTCAACTCACAGCATGCTCAGAAAAAGCTATGGTAACTAATGTACTCTCAGTGCAGTTTTCAAATTACTTTTATGGTGTAGTTCTTAATTTAATACACAGAATATATTTGTGAGTGAATATCATTATTATTATTATTATTATTATTATTGTTATTATTGTTATTCCCACCTCAAGTAGAGGGATTGAGAGAAGTCAGACCCTCTCTCTCTCCTTCCCTGTCATATGTATATATGTGTATGCATGTTGGTCCAGATGTGTATTATCCATGCCAAGAATCTCAAATAGCAGATGGAAAGATGGCTCAGTGGTAGAGGGTACTTGCTATACAAGAATAGGGACCTTCGCTTGAATGCCCAGCCAGCACTCTCTTAAAAAACCAGACACAGTTTTGTCTACATCTGTAATTGCAGCACTAGTCTGAGCAGAAACACAAGGACAGCTGGGGTTTTCTGACCATCAACCTAGGTTCCTTCATGTCTCAAAGGAATAAGACAAATAATGATATAACAGGATATCCAATATCCTTCTTTGGCCTATATTCTCATGGACATGTACACACACACACACACACACACACACACACACACACACACACATACACTTAAAAATTATGCTACACAACTAGAAAGTGGCAGTGCTGTGCCTGTCAGAGAGCCTTCAAATCTTTCTACTTTGTCTGAAATTATGTGTGAAGCTGCAGAAGGAATTTTCTAAAAGCAGTCACCGAGTTTACCACACTTAGGGTGGTTCTGTAAAGAATGACTAGCATTCTTGGAGTAGATAAAATGAACACCATCTAAAAGTGTGCCATAGTGAAGTAGCTTGGCACAATTTATGAAGATTGTCCCTATCAGCTTTTCAAGTGAGCTAAGCTGCATTAATATGACCACAACCAGTAGCAGTTCCATCACAGAGATCACGTCTATGGTTATATCCATGTGGGTAGGATGCAGTTGTGTTCCACACCTATTCATTCCATGTCCTATGCCTAAAGAGCAGATCCTGTTTCCAGTACAATGAACTGTGGCAAACATCAAACACCAACCTTAGAACCGCACGTGATTTTGCTGGTTTGGATTGGTATGACATATGCAACTTCCTCTCATCTTCATCCCCCCCCCCAAAAAAAAAAGACTAAAAATATTGGAATATTTTGGGCAAGCAAGTCTACTTCTGCTTGGAGGGGAGGGTCTTTATAGATAGAGACAGCTTAGACAGCCCCAGCCTGTACTTTAAATACAACAAAGATTTATATATGCATATTAAGTAAGATAAACAAGATTCTGACAATGAAACCTTAAGTCTATACTGAAAGTCTTGAAGACCCATCCACAGTGAGTATCTTTCTACCAAACCTACCCAATTCCATCCATAAACCTGAAAGCTCCATGAAAGCAAACTTCTGTTTTGCTCACTAATGTACTTTAGCTACTTTACACGGTCAGATCATCCATATACCATTATAAAAAACTTATTAAATTCATGTATAGAAGAATTTGTACGTTAAGTCCCTGTCCTATATTGTTAAATTAAGTTGCTGATCATTTCTATGATTGGTCTTCTTTCTTTCCTAATTTTCTTAATTTCTTTTTTTTTCATTTTATTTTTGAGATATAGATTTTTTATTTTCTGTATAGGTTTGCTTGTCCTGAAACTCACTCTGTAGACCAGGCTGGCCTCAAACTCAAAGAGATCTGCCTGCCTTTCCCTCCTGAGTGCTTGGATTAAAGGCCTGTTTGTTTGTTTATTTGTCTGTCTGATTGGTCTTAGATGTCCTTCCAAAGCAGATGTGCCAATGATGCCTTGAGCTGATGGTGCTGTGTGACTTTAGGAGTAGGCTTTTATGAGAGGAAATAAAATTGGGATATGATCCTGGAATAATATGTTGGGTTTCCAGGTGATATGAGAATTCCTGGCATGTAGTGGCCACATGGTAAACCCAACATGCGCTGGCAGAATATGTTGGGAATGGAGGGCATGCCCCAGGCATGGCTATGCAAATCTGTGCCCACCCATTCTCTTAAAAGGAGCTGCCACTTGAAAGTCTATCTTTTTCTCTTTGGCTTCTCTGCCCTTGTTCTCACCTAGCAACTCTCCTGAATAAACTCTAGTGTGGCACTGGTAGTGTTTGTGTGATCTCACGTGCAAAACCAACACCAGGTCCTTCTTCCTTATTCTTTGTCTCCTATCCACTGTGAGGTGAGTAGTATTCCTCTGCCCCCCATGTCTGCCATTCTAAACTACTTCACTGAAAACTAACCACACCAAATGGCCATTGGTTGAAATCCCTGAAATAGTAATCTCTTATTGATGATGAAGAGCTACCATGATGGTGCTGGGACCTGAACCCTGGTACTCTGCAAAAGGAATATGTGCTTTTAATGGCTGGATCATCTTTCCAGCTTTGTTTTAGGAGTTTTGAAACAGTAATGAGAAGCTTAGTAAAAACCCTTTATAGAACTATTATATAATTTGTCATTTTGTCCAGTATCAGAGTAGACAAATTGTATAGCAGGGTCAAGAAAAGTTTGTTGAATGCATATAGCATGAATAGTTTTATAAATAAAGTTACATTAAATTTAATATGTATTACAATCTAATACCTATGTTAAAATGGTTTTTGTTTTATTTGACTTTGTATTGATATGTTGGGATTCTCTTCTCCTACTTTAAAAAAAAAAGAATGTTACTATTATTTTTATTTCCACTGTTTGAAAATATACACACTATAGTTTCTTTTTGTTATACTTTAAATTTTAGATTATTTTTTTTTAAAAAATACACATTTATTTACATCTTATTTATAAAGATCAGTTCCTCCTTCCACAGTGTTTTGACTGAGCATTTTAGCTCTACCTTCATTTTCATGCTCCTGCTAATTGTTGCTATTGTTTCTGTGACCTGTTGGCACAGGTTTGCTCATGGATAAGCTTTCTCCCATCACTGTTCTTCAAGGTGTCTCACACCTTCCCCCTGGGGTCAGTTTTCTTGTCTATTAGCCATCCTTCCAGAGCTCTTTCAGCGTGGGCTCTGTGGTGCCAATGTCTCGTTCATTTAAAGTATCTGCAATTCACCTTCACTCTGAGACCATCGTATTCCTGGCAAGGAAACCTTGCAGAGTCCTTATGTTCTCTTTACCTTTGAAGGGATTTGCTTTCTGGCCTCCACAGAGAGAACAGGGGGCCGAACTGCCATCCCGTTTTAGCAATCTGACATTTCTCTTGGGTTGCCTTTGAGGCTTTTATCTTTGTCTTTGATGTATAGGAGTTTAACTACAAAGCCAGAAGTTTGGGTTTCCTTTCTGTAAGCTGTCTCCCTAAATCTGATTTGGGAATTTCATCACCAATTCTTTTTGAAGAACTCTTCTCCCTACCCACCTTTTGTTTTCTGAAGCAATTAGATGGGGCTATATGTTCTCATCCAGCCTCTCTCTCCCTATTACCTCCTTCCCATTTTGTATTTCTTCTTCTCTCTGTCCTTGCTTCTGGTGATTTTTTTTCCTGTCAAGAACATTAAATTCTTCAGGCGTTTCATCTAATCTTTTATGTGATGTAAACGATCATATTTCCTTTTGCAGAGATCATGTGTTAAGTGTCTGAAGTGTTGTTGGTAGTATGTTATATTTTTTCACGCTTCTCATTTTTATTTCATTCATTGAATGATATTTGAAAGAATATCAACTATGCAAGGCTAGAGGATCTACTTTGAGGATGTCTTCTATTGACTCACAAACTTGATGTCTTAGGATTTCTATTCTGATGGTGAAACACCATGACCAAACTCATCTCTGAAAAAAGGGTTTATTTTGATTACACTTCCATATCACAATTCACCATTAAAAACAATCAGGATATCAGGATGAGAACTCAAAAAGCACAGGAACCTGAAGGCAGGAGTTGATGTAGAGACTACAGAGGGATGCTACTTACTGGCTTGCTCCTCATTGCTTGCTTACCTGCTTTCTTATAGAACCCAAGACCATTGGCTTCAAGGTGTCCCTACTCAGAATGGGCTGGGACCTTTCTAATCAATCACTAATTAAAGATATGCTCAAAGGGCTTGTCTACCTGTGGCCCAATATTATGGAGGAGTTTTCTCAAACTGAGGTTCCCTCCTTGAAGACCACTCTAGCCTATATCAAGTTAACTTAAAACTAGTCAGCACAGGCGGTGACACACATCTTTGCATGTTCTGTGGTCTGGGATTGTGAGATTATCTTCTGAGAGACTACTGACCAGACTCTGGCATTTTTGTGGGGAGACAGTTACCTCCACAAAGGCTTACATTTGTTTCTGTAGACTCTTAAGTCTGCTCTCCTTAACCTCCTGGGTTTTATTTTTCAGACATCAAAACTAGACAAAGAGCAAATTTAAGTCACAAATGGGAGAGTGGCCATGTGTTTAGGAGTCTGTTTCCATTGTCATAGAATCATAGTATTTCCCCTGGAAGTCCATGCAGCATTTTTGTTTAAGAGATTTCATTTCTAATTTGGGGCTTCTCTTGGAAAGTATCTGACTGTGTTATCAGTCATGCAAAGCAGGTTCCCCTTATACTTCAAATTCCTTGCAATAGACAAATGACTGATTTTCTTTTGGTTCCCCCTCCTCTAGTAGCTAAACCAAGGCTATTCCTGTGTTTTTGTTTCTCTGATTGCCTTGAACACTAAATCGGCCTTCTGCTGAGGAACCATTGTCCTCAATGCTTTTTCACTCACTTAAGCTCTTGCCCATGTTCCATTCAATGGCCAGCAAGAACTCGGGCATTTTAATTAATGTATATGTGGTAAGGGCTCTTTTATTCGCTTTTCTAGTTTATGTTCTGGAAGGAGAAGGAGAAAAGCAATTGACTGATACCCTTTTCCTCTGCTTCATCCTTTAACTGTGACGTGCTGTAGACAACGTGGTGATCATTTCTGTTTGACAAAGCTCCAGAATTTTAACATTGCAGACCACACTTGTCCAGCACTTTTTAACTTTCATTTTTAATGTTTCTCAGTGTTAATGCCTTTCCCGTTGGGAGATTTTGTGTGGACTTTGGTAAAGGATAAAAATGTGTACAATAGTAGCCTCTCTAAACAAAACATTTTTGGGGAGAGACCTCCCCCAGAATCATGAATTCCATTGTGCCCTCCTAATTACACCAAGAACAGGAATGTTAGAGACTTACTAGGCACACCTGATTCCAAGAATTAATTGCCTACAATTCAGATCCAGAGCCTGAAGCTATTAAAGGCAAGAGTTCTGTTAATAAATACAGAGAAATTAGAGTGATATAGTATAATGGAAAAAGTAAGACATTAGGACCTTCCCTTTGGGGACTGCTATGTGGTGGGTCCATATTGTAACATGAAGAAACTGTATTATAGTATCTGCTTCCTAGGAGTCCTTTTTCCAAAGTCAGGCATTTGAATATCGGTCTCCATTCTGTGGAAGTCTTGAAGAAAGTTCCTCCTTGATAAAGCAGTCATACTTCTTGTCTCCAGCAAAAGATACTTTTGGCCCTTTTATTAACATATGACTGGTGTCTATTTTCAAGGTCAAGGCTAGTTTTCCTCAATCCCTGATCTCAAGCCACACTGCAGCTCACATCCCCCCTTTTCTCCCATTTAATCCTATGTACAACTATACAGTATAAAAATGTAGTATCTTTTCAGTTAAATGCTGTTGTTATCCAACCCAATTGATCCTCAGATCCTATTCATCTTCCCCTCCACCCCTCCATCCCTCACCGCTGCCAACTTCACATATCCTCTTTGGGACCTGAAGATTCCCCCACCCCACAGAAGCTGGTCTCCAGCACTAAATAGGCAAGGATGTTTAAATCTCACTCTTTTCTTTTTTTCTCATCCCTTGCTGCCTAGAAGAGGCAGAGAGCAGTGCAGAGATTTATGCAGCAAAGGGATAAATCAAGCTGGCCCAAAAGGCAGAATCAGCCGAGGCTATTCAAGCCCTTGAGTCTGCCATCGTATCTGTGTTCCATCCAGGTTATAGAATTATAGATATCCAGAGAGCCCAGTGGCTCCAGAGGGAGCAGCACATCTAAGGCAGAGACAATCTAGTTGGTTCTCTTTAACGTTGATGTTTATTTGTAGGCAATCTCTAGTGAGACAGCCAGTGTGGTAAATGCTATGGCTACAAAGAAACACAGAACACCCCTTGAACAGGTCTCAGGTAGTAGAGACATAAAGTAGACACACAGATTCACCCAAATCAATCACAGAAAATGTATTCTGCAATGTACAAAGAGTTTCCAGAAGGGATGCGACCTGAGGTAAATCCTTAAAAAGTACCAGAAATCACCTTTGCTCCTTAACGTGTCCTTATTTGTTATTAATTATTCATGGAAGATGATGGTCTTTGGGATACACTAGGAAATGATAAAGGGATGAGCCACAAAGCAGGTATTTGCATGACTGACAAAATGTCTAAGGAGCTATCTCATTTGAAGTTATCTGTTTTGGGTTTATTATTATTATTATTATTAATTATTATTATTAATATTATTATTATTTGTTTTCATTAGTTACCTATCTTTCTCTGTGGCTCTGCTGTCAATTTTCTCTTTTCTTCAATGCTAGCCATCTCCAAATGGGTGTGGCAGCACCATCCCAGAATTGCACTACTCCTTGTGCTGAGTTTTGTAGAGATTAAGCGGAATCTTTTTAGCAATTGATCACTGAGCTCACTCTAGCATTGCTTTCTATGAAGCTTTACTTTATTTACACTACAAATGTGAGCATTCTCAATGTCTTATTGGAACCCTTGGCTACTCTGGCTCTGTTGAAGTGAGAGGATTTCAGGAATCAGAGTTTCAAAAATGGCATATCTTATTATTGTTGCTGGTGGTTGTAGATGGGCTTTGTCATTGAAGTTTTCAGGGGGAGCGGTCGCATAACAGAGGAAGATGATATGTCCTCCATTAAAAAAAAACTTTAAATTAATAGGGGGTCAGAGGAAACTTCTGCTATGCTATATAGGACCATGATTGATTGACTGATTGAATAAATGAGTGTGTGAATGAAGAGAAAGCCAGAAGAATGCATTCTCTCTTTCTTCCATCCACTGCTTTGATTGGATTTTCATTAAAAAAAAATGTAAACTATGAAACATTTGAAAGACTGAAAGAGTGGTGGGGGTGGCTGAGTGGTTAATGCTTGTTGTGCAAATGTAAATTTGAATCCGAATCTGAATTTGGATCCCAAGAACCTACATGAAAGCCAAGTGTGGCTGTGCCTGCCTGCAGTTCCAGCACTGGTGGGTGCAGACAGGTGGGTCAAGAGAGAGGGACTCATTGGCTAGCAAAAAATAAAGTCAGGTGGAGAATAATAGAGGGAGACATGTAAAGATGATATCCTGCCTCTCTATTCATATTCATGAGTGAGTGCACCATCACATACATGTACACATGCCCCTTCCCACCCCTATAACTATAGGAAACGATTTTTAGTGTCCATCACTTGTCAATGAGATTTTGAGTTTAACGTAAAATTATGGTTTATGTAAGGTTTGACATATAAATCTCACCTTATCTGAATTAAAAACTTCTACTTTGAAAGTTCTATTAGCCAAAGGAAAAGACATGCTACAGATGGTGAGAAAATATTTCTAAATTTCCAAGAAATATTTTCAACAAAGGATAGCAATTAGAATGTGAAAAATAGAACCATAAAACCAATCAAACAACAAATCTCTTACAAGTCAGCATTTTATATTCAATTAAATCTGAGCATAAAATGGACAATGGACCTATTTCACTGGAGAGAATATACAGATGGCAAATAAGGACTTTAAAAGACAGATAACATCACTGGCCATGGGGGAGATGCAAGATAGAACATAGTAATACATTGCTGTATCAGGGTAGCTAAAATCTAGGCTAGTAGGGACATCAAAGGCAGTTGGCTATGCCAGAAAACTTCACAAAAGACACTTTGGAAATTTCTCTTTAAAAAGAATGGATTCATCTACAGTCCAGAAATTATAGTGCTGAGTATTTTCTGTAGAGAAATATAGGTGCATGCACAGAGCGCGCACACACACACACACACACACACACACACACACACACACACACCAAAGCAAAAACCATGACACCTCTCCCTCAGTGACTATGGACAATTCATGGTTGTTGGAAGGAGGGGTATTTGTCTCATTTTCTTTAATAGCATGGCCACTGACGACTTGTTCTTGTTCCAGTAAATTAACTGCCACCAACACCTGGGAAAGAAACTAATTAAATGCAGTGGGACACACAGAGAAAGAAGACTTTAAAGTAGGGTGGGGTCTCCTTTAGAAGGACTCCAGAGAGAGAGAGAGAGAAAGAGAACTAAAGAACTTGCAGCAAAACCACTAAAATGCATTATATAAATATGAAATTGTCAAACAATTAAAAACTTTTTAAGAAGGTCACTCAAAGTATTTGCAGAATTGTGGTTCCATGTACAAACCATTTTGAAGTGGTAAGGTATAAACAGACTGTAGCTGCCAGGGTGGGTATTATGGGAGGATGATGGCTGTGCCATTAGAAAGGACAACAAGAAGCATTCTTTTCCAGGTAGAGCCATTCTTCCCTCCTGTGGGAATGGATAGCTGAATTTGACCATGGGTGGTCAAACTGCATATAATTAAACCCGTGAGGGGAAGAAGAAACTAGGAATCTCAATGGGGTCAGTGGATGATGTTATCATTAACATTTGGCCACAAGACTGCTCCACGCCTTTTAAGATGTTATCATTGAAGTTTACCAGGTGAAAAAATAGGGGGAACCTCTCTGCATGTGAGTCTAGAGTCAGGCACATGAATCTGTAACTATATAAAAAAATATATAAAAGTTTAATTAAAGCAATCTCTGGGGAAAAGCCGGATGGCATTCCAGCTGAAGCCAATGTGTGTCCTGAGCTGACATTCCAAGCTCAGCTCTGAGGTTGTCATTCTCTGCCTACGAGTGCACCTGCTTCCAGCTGCTCCTGGGAAACTCTTGGCACTGACATGTTTGCTGGAGGCTGCAATGCCAGCCCTTAAGCAAAGCCCTCTGTGGGCCTATTTTTTCCCAAGTCAGAATTCTGGCCAAAGGCTTCAGTGCTCACAGATGACCCAGGGCCACTATGCTGCAGGGCTGGGGCTTCCAGGCTCTCTGTCCACTGTACCTGCAGGAGCTTTTTACACATTGATGCAGTCCATACTTGGAATGGATTTCCAGGTTAATGATACCAACTATACATCCTGTTCACCCTTTGCCTGCAGTCATGAATGCCAAGGTGAAATCTTCAAATTTTGCCACCAGAGGCCCTTCTTCCTGCTCCCTGTAAAACGTCCTATTTTGGATTAAACAGCTTGAGCTAGAAGCTAACTGTTTAGGGATCCAATTCCCAAGAAAGGCAGCTGGATTACTGGGCTCCAGCTTACTCTATAAAGAGCTAAATCAAATTTTGCATTTACAGTATGGGCTCAAATAAACCCCTGAGGTCCCATTCACCATCTATGAGGCATGGTAATTGCAAAAGATAATTAGAAGGTAGAACAAATAATGGCTGTTCATGTGTCAGTCAGTTCGGCCTTCCAAAATAAAATACTACAGTCGGGTAGCCAAAAACAAGAGAAATTTATCTTTACTGATTACTAAAGTTGAGAAGCCTCAAATTAAGTGTCCAGTCGCTTTAGTTTCTGGTAAGGGCTCTCTTCCGGTTTGTTAATGGGGCCTTCTCACCTACCTCCTATTTGCTCATGGAGAGAGATTTTTTCTCTTTCTCTCTTTCTCCTCTTCCATCCCCTTCCCTGCCCTGCTCTCTACCTCCCGCCCCTCCCTCTCTCCTTCTATCTCTCCCTTCTTTCCTTCCTTTCTTCCTTCCCTCTCTCTTTTCTTCTTTCCCCCAGCGTCTGGCTATATAGTCTAAGTAGGTTTGGAGCACGTTGTGCAGTCCAAGTTGACCTGCAAGCCGCCCAGCCTCCCAGGTGTTCCACTTATGCGTGATGACTCCAGGCCTCTATTTCCCTCCTCTTAAAAAGCAACTTCGTTAAATCTTCAACACATGTTAAATCTTAGTTGCTTCCTCTAAGTCCTATTGACAATTGCATTAAATGGATGGGTTGGAGCTTCGGTGTATGATTCGTGGAGAAGCTTAGTCCACAGCAACTTCCTTAGAAAAATTATCTGGCATGTAATGAACAGTTGGAATATGGAGGTGTTTATCAGTTGATTATTTTTAATACTCTGGCAGGAAATAGCATTAAGTGAATTATAGGATTAGGGGAATTATAGTTACCTAAGGAAAAGAGGAAATTTTCATATAATAAGAACATGTTATCTTTCAAATACAGGTTTGGAATGAAACTGGCTTTCAGGAAAGTTTCTGGAAATAAGAAAACTGAAGCTGTATCTCTTCACATCTCTTGTATACACATCTGTTGTACATTGGGTTTCCCCTCCCTTGGGGTATTAAGTGGCAAAGATGGAAAGATAGCTGCCTTACTGTCCTCATGATGCTTTTTTGTCCCAGGTGTAGGTCTATCCCAAACTCACTCACTTGCTGGTCAAATTCCAAACTTCCAGTGAAGAAAGAGTCTGTTAAGATAGATCCAGGATCTATACCTAGTCTACGTCTAGCAGTTAGAGAGTATAGCCTTTAAGAATCCAGATGTGCATTTATGATAAACTGGATTATATTAAAGTAATACTCTCCTATAGGCTGCATGTGCCTAGAAATGGATAGGAGGTCCTGACAGAATCACAGTCTTGCATTGACCTAGACCTGACTCCACACACTGTACAGGATCTCCATGCTGACAGCAAAGCTCATTACTGAAAAGTACACATCCTTCCCGTCTCTGTGCCTCTTTTTCTCTTGCTGGGTGGCTTTCTGAATGTAGATTGCTTTTCAAAATTGAAGCTTTTAAATGCAACTAGTTATGCCAGGAATAGTTGTTTCAAGGATTTGCAAACTGGTCAGTCAATCCTCCATTTTGTGGAGGTAAGTCCAAATGACTACAAGCTGTCCCTCTTGATTCCTGGCATCTCCCTATCACCTTGAAGAATTCTTAAGTTGCAGCAGAACGTTTAAAGGACTGAATGACTTCTTAGGCAACTAGAAACAGTGCCCCCCACACCCTTTTGTGTTGTATTGAGTTTTTGGTCTCTCTGGCCTATGATCCAGACCTGTAGATCCACAGACCCATATGTCCCACAGAAATACACAGATGCTTATATTAATTTTATGCTGATCAGCCTGTGGCTCTGGAATATTGTTATCTAGCTCTTGCTCTTAAACTAACCCATGATTCTTATCCTGTTCAGCCATTTGGCTTGGTACCTTTTCTCAGCACCATTTGAACTTCTTTCCTCTGTGTTTGCTGGAGTCTCATCATGGTGTCTCTATGGAGTCTCTGTCGCTTCTCTCACCTGCTCTTCCTGTTCCCAGAGTTTTTTAGTCTGGTAGCCTCATCCACACTTTCCGTCTATCTTCAGCCAATCAACATTTTTATTAAACTAGTAGGCAGGACAGTTATTTACAATGTAACATAATTCCACTACATATCCCCCATTTTGTTTCTTTTTAAAACAAGAAGAACCCCAAATCTAATTTCCTTTGTATAGTTTTTTTCACCATTATCTATAATAACCTATAACCAGCACTGTAAACAAAGACAAACATCCATAATCCATTTTTTTGGGAATATGGACATAGTTCTCTAGGCTACTTCCTGCTGAATGGGGGAGCTGGCAAAGGGGACCCAAAGAAAAATTTATGATTATAGACAAATCATTAGTGAAATAGTCTCTAAGGCTGAATCATCTCAGCCAGTCTCCTTGAAGTTGTTTTGGATGCAGAGCTTCAGAGGAAATTGTAACAGAGGTGTTCTGAAATGCTGAATCATCCATTGGAGACTTTTCAGGGGGTTTTTCTTGATGAAACTTTATTTTCTTTAACTGGAATAAATCTAGAACCTCCCATTTTCTGTGAAAATAATAGAAAAGCTTTTCTCCAAAGTAGCATATCTTTTGATTTCAATCTTAAAGTCAATTCATTTTCAAAATATACAGGTTGAATCAGTCCAACAGCATTTGTAATCAAATGTCTTTTAGGAGCTTTTACTACTTCATTTTCAGTCAATAAACTGAAAGACAAAACAATAAAATACACTATCCAATACCCTTTGCGTTTTTCATTTTTACATGGCTTATTACTATTTCTTTTTACTCTATTTCTTTTTTAAGGACTTTATCCTTTTTCTCCTCTCTCAAGCCTACATATTTTTTTTAACACACTCTAAACCATTTAGAGATTTTTAAAAAAATCTGTCTCTACTGTTTATCTCTTATCTTTCCTTTTCTGTTTCTGACCATGCCTTTGCTGCCAAAGTGTGGCTAAGGATTAAAGGCTTGACTAGGATGGCTGGCTGGCTCCTCCCAGCTACTAGTCCAGCTTGATAGAGTTTAGCTTTTTAGCAGAAGTACTGGAAGAACTCACGATTACCATTCTGGGGAATTTTAGGGTCCATATAACCAAAAAGTAAAGCACTGCTGTCTGCTGCTCATGAACTCCGTTTAAGTATTTGGCATCAGGGTCTCTTAAAATACTCACAAGTATTTTGCCTCTAAGGCTGAATCAGGAAGCTTCTCTTAAAAAAGTTGCACCTCTGCTTGCCCCCAGCAAACAGAGCTGACTCATGAAAATGCTGCTGCTACTAAGAAGCTGTCTTTGACTCTGTTTCTTTTTTGTCTATATAAACAGAAAGCTTAAATACATCATTTACAACTTGTTGCTTAAATCTAGACTCCCGTGAGACTTCAGAAGTAGCCATTTTGGAACTTAAGTTGCACTCTGAAAGCCTGCCACTTTTAATTCAAACCCACATGCCACTCCAGGGTGTCTTTGAACCAAGGCTCATGTAAGAGACACACTTAGAAGCTATTTTTGGCTTCAATTCTGTGCTCTAGAACTTCAAAAATCTTTTTCCAGTTTTATGTGTGTGTCTATCACCCACCTTGGGCCGCCATTTCCAGTAGTAAGTTTCTATCCTGTCCAGCCTGTGGTCTAGACCTGCAGTCCACAGTCCCACTGAAACATACAGATGCTTACATTAATTTTACACTGAATGGCCTAGGGCCCAGGCATATAACTTGCTATCTCCTTACTCTAACTAACACATGATTCTTATCTTGTTCAGCCATGTGGCTCGCTACCTTTTCTCAGAGCAGCATAGTTTACGTTTGCATCTACTGGCTTCTCTGGCATCTCTGTAGCATCTCTCTGGATTCTATACTCTGTTTTTCCTTTTCCAAAGTTTTCTTAGTTTGGTAGCCCCACCGACACTTCCTGTCTCTCTTCAGCCAATCAGCATTTTTATTAAACCAATAGGCGGGACAGTTATTTACAATGTAACATAATCCCACTACATTTTTGTTTATTTTATAGTTTGGTACCTCCATATCAAGCATCTTTAGGTAGCTATCTTGGATAGGGTTTCTAGTGCTGTGAATAGACACCATGACCACAGCAACTCTTATAAAAGAAAACATTTTAGTTGAGTAGCTTACAGTTTAGAGGTTTAGTCTTTATCATTCTGGTGGCACATGGTGACATGCAAGCTGATATGGTGCTAGAGAAGGAGCTGAAATCTACGTTTTAATATGCAGGCATCAGGAAGCGAACTGTATCACTGGATGTGGCTTGAGCATATATAAGACCTCAAAGTCCACCTTCAAAGTGACAAACTTCCTCCAACAATAATACCACACCTATTCCAACAAGGCCATATCTTCTAATAGTGCCACTTCCTTTGGGGGGGGGGATTTTCTTTCAAACTTCCAAATTAGCTGAGATAGCAGTTCACCCTTAGAGGGAAGATCTGGTGCTCTTCTCTATTCTGCCCTCATACCAAGGCCAGGCATTATGTGTTCTGTCAATATAGAGAAAAATCCTAATGGAGAATGCTGGAGGCATACCTCCTTTGGAGGGAGAGATGAAGGGGGAATTCTGTGTGGATATAAGAAGACTACATATAAGAACTCCAAGAATCAAAGGATGGAGGAATGCCTTCTGATGCCATTTCTTTTTCTGCCAAACTTACTTTGTCACTTGGTATACGAATCTACTAAGTTCCTCAGTTCAGTTTAATTGAAGCTTGGAGATATTTACCACAGGACCTCTCTTAAACTCACTCCATATAACTGGCTTGCCTGGATAACCAATAAGGCCCATTATTCTGCAAAACTGGTCACATTGGAGCTATAGACAGGTAAGCTGTTTCCAGAAAGAGGCTTCTGAGCTTCCTACAGGCACGTAGTATGTGAAAACTCTTATAAACCAAGACACAAAGAGATTATTTCTGAATCCACTAAAAGAAACTTTGAGCCTTGCAAAGACAAAGCCAGGAAGAAATGCAGCTTTATAAATTAATGACTACTTTCATGTGCTCATTATAAATGAAAAAGAATTAGAGGCAAAAAAATCACAAAAGTCTAGATGACATCTATATTCAGAAGGTATCTCAATGTACTTAAGTCTCTCACCTTAAAAAGGACAAAATGAAAGAATAGAGTGCTTCTTGGATATAGTTTGTACAGGACAAGTATGCCTCTAGTAAGGAAGCAATGCTCAGAGTAGCAGCCATGGTCTGTTCCCCAGGAGGCAAACACACAAACATGCATTTTAACAATTTATGTAAGTTGAAATAAAATGTCAGAGCTATATCTGTATCTTTATGTATTCTCTACTTTCTTCAATTTTTCTTTATTTTTGAGAATTTAATCTATGCAAACAAATGAAATATTATATCTATCTACCCTTTATAGCCTATTCAACCCCTTCTCCTCCCAACGCATTCTGTCTTGACTTTATGCCTTTCTTTTTATAACCCACAAAGTCCATATAGTGCTGCATGGGTGTGGGGCAGCTGACTGAACACAAGGAACCTACCAATGACCACACCCTCAAAAAAGATGATTCTCCTATGAGGGCTTGTGCCCAGTCTTATTGTATATTGTTAGGCCATTTGAGTGGATAACCCTGAGAGACCTGCTCTTTTTTTGCTGGGGGGGTGTGTAAAAATAGAGGAGGAGTTGATTTTAGTGTAGTGGAAGGTGGAGGGAGGGACTGGAAGGAATGGAGGGAGGAAAACTGCAGTTGGGATGTATTTTTTCTATAAATTTTAAAGATGGATGGTTCTCCTTCCCCTAGTTGGCACAAAATGCTAGTATCTCTTCAGTTAGAGGTGGGACCTGGGAAGCATCTACCTCATCTATTCTAGGATTTTTGAAAGCTTTATCTTTTTATCTACTCTGCTTTTATTAATTGCTTGAGATTTTATTAATTGTATTTTGATCATATTCATCTCCCACTTCTCCCTTTTAAGCCCTCTAAATTCAATCCTCACCTCCTATCGCCCACCTTCATGTCTTCTTCTTTTCATTTTTTAATAACCCATCAAGTCCAATTTGTCTTGTTCAAATAGTAAAGGACATGAGACCACACCCTTAAAGATTAGTGAATCTCCCCCCCTCCCCAGAAGCTATCAGCTATCTATAGCTCCTCAGGGGTGGGCTCTTATGAAACCACTTCCCCCTTCATGCTAGAATACTGACTGGCTTGATGTTATACAAATCTTAAGTAAAAAACCACAGCTGCTAAGTCATGACTTCAGTGGGCCTAGCAAGTCAGAAAACACAATTTTACTCCCATGAATTGTGGCTTTTAGAATCTTTCTCCCCCTCTTCTTTGATAATTCTTGAGCCTTGAGTTTGGAGATGGTATTTATGTCCCATGTGTGCTGCATACTCACTCTACTGACACATGTTATCTGAAATTTTACTAGCTGTGAGTTTCTGCTAACCACCATATACAGAACAGGAGGCATAAATTTAGATAGTAATTTGATACTATGCGCATTTAGCAGAATGCATTTAATATATTTACCTCAGGGGCTATAAAAGCTTCATAGCCATATGTTCTTAGCCAGATTTATGATGCCATGCCTGTTTCTTGTAAAGCAGGTCTTAAAATCCAATCAGGAAGTAGTTGGTTTTCCCCATAGCATTCATGGCATTATTGCATCCATGGCATAATATTGCTATGCCCATCATTATTATAGTTCACAGAGTTAAGAACTGAATAAAAGTGTTGATGACTTTCCCACAATAACCAGTATAGTATCTTCTGGTACTATGGAAACTAGGCTTGCTTGATCTTGTTTGGGACTAGTGCAGATAACCACAGCTGCTGTGAGTTTATGACAGCAGTAGACACGCCATTTTTGGAGGACAGTATCGCACAGCACTCATCCTCATTTGCCAGGATACATTTGTCTCCTTTTCTGCTGTTTTCTGAGCCTTGGTGATGGTTAGGCTAATATGTGAGGTCCTGTTTAGGGCTAAACACTCAGTCTCTTAATGGCAACCCTTTGACCAATTATGCTTCTCTCCATTGACTACTGTCTGTTGCAAAATGAATTTCTCTGACCAAAGTTGTTTTGTAATATCTATGGGTATGAACATAAATATTTAAGAGGCATGTTCTTTTAGCATGATCATTGTTTTATTGTCTGCTCTAGGTCATAAGACCAGGAATATGGTGCCAGACATGAAATTCTCTCCTCTTGAGCAAGTCTCAAATCCAACAAGAAAGTGCTTAGTTACTACCCAACAATTGTATTGCTAATATACCATCATAGATGAACAGGTTATATACCATATAGCATAGAACACATCATAGCTGGCAGGTTTATACTGAAGCATGCAGGTTTAAGCACTAAGATCACTGACATTTTTCTTTTCCAACAGCCTGTGCAGTACCTCCTTCACTCTCAGTTATCAGGAAGTTTTGTTTGTGACCGCTGTATCAGAGGTGACTCTGGTAACTTCCTTTCTTTGTGGCATTGAACAGAGATAATGAGAAGTAAATGTGAAGAACTAGAGATTTGGAAGGGTAAACAAAGAGAAAAATTAAATCTTCAAAATCTCTGTTGCCTTGCCTTAAAATGGGTGTAAACTAGACCTTCTAAAGGTGGTTATATTAAATAGTTTCTGAGAACTGCTTATCACAATTTTTAACAATACCAAGTAAGAATACAGAAAACACTCGAGACAATGAAAGTGGTAGTATTTCTAAATTCCTTTGCACTTAGTGATCACCAGGCAGTGGTCTAGATGCTGAGGGCATGAAGCAGCAAGCACAATACTTGGCATCCAAATGCTTGGGTTGTCAGGAAGCAGAGATGTAGCAGACCAGCTGAGAAGATGCATTCATCAGCCACTATTGAGAGAACACCTGTCAGGCACCAATAAATTACTGTACAAATTGCTGTAATTACAGCACCTTCTCCCTGATATCAGAAGCAATAAAGTGGAGGAGACCATCACTAAATAAATCTCTGTAGTGTATCACAGAGGGATTTGCTGTCCATTGGGAACATGTGCTTGGACTGGATTCATGGGGTAATTTTTGGAGTGTCCACTGAAAAAGGTTGGAAGGGCCACTACTCCACACTATAGATACCATGATGGAAAAAGGGGCCTTCTGGCAAGAAGACATGGATGTTTTAAATATGTCTTCCAGGAAGCTATGGAATCAGAAGTTTGAGTTCATATGGACTTTGGAAAATGGCATAACCCAGCAAAGCTTCTCAGAAGAAATGATTATGTAAAGAACAGGATGTTCTCACAATAGACATATTAAGAAGGGTTTCCAAGAAAGGCAGAGTGAGTCTAAGTACTGGCATCCAGCTCAGTGGGAAGAACAAGGACTGGAAGCATAGATGGGTAACAAAGACATGGAAACCACTGGGAGGGAAGACTCCTGGAGACTTGCCACCATGCAGAGGTCAAGACGCTCAGTTTTAGCTTTGGCATGCCTTGAGAAGAAACAGAGTAATTGTGCTTCCTCTGTGAGAATATAAGAGCTTTGGGAGGAAGCACTGACTCTGATGGCATCTTAAACAAGCTGATTCTTGAGGAAGAGAAAACACACCTGAGTCTAGAGACATGAATACGTGTGTGTGTGTGTGTGTGTGTGTGTGTGTGTGTGTGTGTGTGTGTGTACCTGTAAATGCCAGAGGACAACCTCAAGTTTTGTTTTTCAAGAGTCATTCACCTTTCTTTCTGAGATAGAGTCTTTCACTCACAAAGTAATCTAACTCTCAGTCCTAAATACATAATTTCCATGCAGAAATTGCAGATAAGTGATACCTATGATGTGTTTTCAACAGTGGGAGACTTTTATGAGACAGAATTAAGAAGACAGACTCAGGAGAGTATGGGCAACAGCCTCAGAGAAGGAATCATGGAGGATGGAAATTAAGCACTCTCAGATCAGAGGGAATTGTTTCCAGGTTTAATCTTTTATGTTCTGCATCTACAGTTTAATCTCTGTTACTTGAGTACTCAAAATAGCATTAATCTCTATATAAGCAAAAGTAGATGATGGCTCAATATTTTCCATGTATCAGATAATGAGTTTTTAAAAAGGGCTCCCAATATCCCACTTAAGAATCTGAGGAAATTAATGAAGGAGAAATAAATGTGGGGCCCATTTCTCTTTTAGTTTTTTTTTTTTCAGAAAGATTTATATCAGATCCCTTGGAGCTGGAGTTATAAACATGTATGATCTGCTCTACATGGGTGTGATATCTGAACTCTGGTCTTGATGATTAAGCAGCAAACACTTTCAACTATGGGACCATCTTCCTAGCCCCTAATGTAGAACTGAAGTAGAGAAAAATGTATAGTTCTATGTTAATTTAGATTGGAGATTTGCAACAGGGAGTTGGATTGGGACAGTGGTGATGTTTAGAGCTGGGTTGTTATAGTGCATTGTTGGGATGAGGCTACAGTCAGTGGCTGTCAAGAAAGTGCAGCATTGTCCTAGGATACACAGAACTGCAACATAGCTGAGAATGACTCAGCTAATGGACTATGAATAATGCTGAGCACAAGATACTGCTTTAGACAAGGAGAGAACTCTTACGATCATTCTTTTCTAAAGTATCTAAATCTGGAAGAAAATTAGAAAATACCAAGTTGGAAAGTGGGTTAGTGGATAAAGTGCTTGCTGTCCAAGTGTGAGAACTTCAATTTCAATATGCTTAGAACCTACACGAAAGTCTGAGATCACTGTGTAAGTGTGAGAACCTTGAGTCAACATGCTCAGAACCCATAAAACATCAAATCTGGTAGTAAAGGTCTGCAATGTCAGTGTTCCTATGACAGAATAAGATACACTGAAATAATCCGTGGGAGGTCACAGGCCACTTAGTCTTATGTATGCAGTTATGACTAATACTTGAGATTGTTCTGTGACCTCCAATAAAGAATTGTGACACTTGGTATATTCACACATGAACACACAGACTAAATGGATAAATACCGAGAGAGAGAGAGAGAGAGAGAGAGAGAGAGAGAGAGAGAGAGAGAGAGAGAGAGAGAGAGAGAGAGAGAGAGAGGGAGGACCTGGATAGTTCTTCCATGTCTCAAATCTAGTAAAAAACAGAAGAAAATGATCTTATTCTATTTCAATTTGTAGGAAAGATTTTTTTAAAGAAAGGTTTTCTGTATTAGCAAAGGGATCTGAGATTTTAGGGGTGTAATCTATCTAATTGCTGGCACTATTCATTTGCCCTCCTACTCTGAAGTTAATTAGTAGTTCCTTCTGTGACTGGCCATTAAGTAGCTTTGTTACATTTCCAGCCTTAGAGGGCTATCCTTGTTAAGCCCAGGGACCCTCAGAGTGATGAATTTTGCTTTTATCGACTGCCCTCTGATGACTGGATTGGAATCTATTTGGGATACAGCCCAGAAATCACAACTCAAGCAAGGAACAAACTGTGAATATTAAGGAAGTGAGTGAGGTTTGTTTAAGTCACTGAGGTGTCAACAAAGAATTAAGAGACAGTGAAAACCAGAAAGTATGGCTTTAGTGACCCTCTACATTCTGCTGTTAACAGATGCTTCTAAAACATATCTGATAGAAAAGGATATTAGAAGGTAGATGATTGAAAATAAAAATCACACAGCCATATGATTGCCTTCTCTCAAAATGCTGCCATACGAATAAAAAATGGTTAGTACCTCTGAAATGAGTAAATGTTAGGAAGATCAAATATGACTTCAGGGTCATTGAAATGCCCTGATGTTGAGCTATGTTGGGGCTGAAGCCTTTGAAGTCTTTTAGCTTGAGACTTCTGGATGGTTCAGTCACATTACTTTCTGCTTTGGAGCTAACCCTACCATTACATAGGGAAGAGGTCATGCACCTGTTGCCAGGAAGGTTTTACTCAGTGATCAGAGATGCAATGACCCCTGGGTAAACCAAGTGGGAGCCAGATTTTGTTCACATTTGACTGTTTACATTTGATGTACCAGAAGAGACATTCCAAACTTTTCCCTGAGTGGCAGGAAAACAGTTGGCCTCAGAGAATCAGTGTGACCCTTTCTAGTATAGCGTATCTTAGTCTCTCACTGAGCTTCAGTGTATTACCATTAATCAAGAGGAAAGTACAATTTCTGGCTTAGTGAATGCTGGTTCAAGGATATAAATCTGCCACCTTTCAGTCTTGAGAAATCTGCTGTCTAGAAAACACAGGACTACTATATATTTATAAATCTAACATAATTTTGAATTTTTATTTTTTTGAATTATTTATTGGAGTGGCTCATTGGCATTTCACGAATGTACATGATGCCTTCTGATCTTCACCCCCTACTTTCCCTTGCTTCCTCTTCTCTTCAACCCAACACCCCCCAACAAGTCTTTTTTCCACATCTCTGTGTTTTTGTTTTGTTTTGAGACCCAGTGAATTTGGTCATGGAGTTCTGTGTGACATTAGGCTTGGAGGGCTCTATTAGAGCCACATGGGCTCAGTGGGGGCTACACCACTGATGGTAGGGACTCCCCAGTTCCCATAATTTATCATTTCTTTTTTAACATAAGAAAGACAGATGGGGAACTTGAAGGCTAAAACCACTCAGACACAATGAGCTTCAAGTTGTTTAGTGACTACAAAACCTAGGACTCTCAAAACTTATTTATTAACAAAGACACAGCCCCAGACTTGGATCAGTCCCATATTCTAGGATAAGAGGGTTCTTTGGAAAGGGATACTCTAAACACAGAACTTTCAGGCATCACAGAGATGGGATGCTGGTGAATAAGCTCAGATCATGAACAAAAACATACTCACAGATACACTTAAGATGAGAACAGAAAAACACAGACCAGCCCATCTGCAAGATGCCTAGATTCTTCACACTGCATATATGTATAAATTAGAAATTAAGTATAAATTTTGTTTGCTTTATTTTTAGGTTTTAAAAATTAAAAACAAGAGTGACAAATATAAGTGAGACAGAATGTAGTTCTCTGTAAGAAAAGTCATGTATTTTTACAAAAGAACTAAGTAGAACTTTTAGAATAAATGTCACTGAAAATAAAAGTTTCAATAGATATATTACATATGCACACCATTCAAGAGATAGTTAAGAAGCTGGAAGACTAAACTGAGCACAATCACCCAGAATGAGGCATGGAAAAAAATCATAAAACAGAGAACAGGAGACAATTGGAAATAAAAATGAATCATTTGACCTAAGTCTACAAGTACAAGAAGGGGTGGAGTGGAAGAGTCTGCAGAGGAAAGAGGAGAGAGAGTATCCAAGCAGCTGTACATTGTTCAAGTTGGTGAATCATGAAAACATTGCCCAGAAAGCCGACTAAATCTCAAGTGAGCACTCTGAGCTTGATTCAGTGTGAATACAAAGATTCCTTTGTAGAATGTGTATCCCAAGATCAAGCAAAGAATATATATTTTTCAATAGTAAACTTGGAGCCACTTGTCCACTTGTTAGTTTTTGTTATTTTTTGTTGTTGTTGTTTTGTTTACAACTGAGTAGGACCAAGAATGAATATCATATTTATTCACACTATTCTGTCTGAGTTCAATATAATCAACTGGGATATAAGGCCAACTATATTACTTACTGAAATTGGGAGAATATCAGAAGCACTCATGTTTTTGCACCAAAGTTCCCATTGATAAATCATAAAAGACTCTAAGAGTGGGATGTATTTCTGTCATTCAGGCTTAGTGTCTGGTTGTTAAGGATCTGGATCTTAAGGAGGTTTTTGTCTTTCTTCCCAGGTAATTTCTGCTCTGATATTTCAGTTTAGAAGATATTTATCTTGTAGTTAAATTAAATGCATTTGCATATGTATACAGTAGCTGTTTCTCATAAATGCAGTATCTTAGACAAACTAATTAAGTTGGCTGTACCAATTTTCCCATTCATAAAACTGTTGTAATAATGATTTCTGATCATATTATCATTAGACTTATAAAATTTAATATATGTTAAATTATAACAATACTATTTGTCATTATCTTAGTCTGTTTATTGTTGCTATAACAAACATATCTAGGACTAAGTAGTTTTTGAAGAATGGGAATTAATTTGACTCACAATTCTAGAATCTGAGAAGTCTAAAGTATGGGTCCCATATCTGTTTGGTTTCTTGTGAGAGTTCATTGCATCAAATACTGACAGAGGGCATTGCATGCTGGGACAGCAAGCTTGCTAGTTGAAGTTACTACTCTGTTATATGACACCCATGATAACACAAGGCTAACTCTAATGATTTTCTCTAATTCCAGTGGCTTCTAAACATCATATAGTTAAGATTACAGTGACTTTCAGTGTGTTGGTTCAAGGGCACACTAAGTGATTCATCCTAGTCTACAGCTAGATTCTGGTAAAAATGATATATAAGACCTAAAGAAGGGGAGGAGGAGGTGATGTGGGAATGTCTAGAGGCTTGGGATGTATTTTATGAGATAATATGTTGAAAACTTGTGAAGGTTTTGTGAGAGAGCTATATCAGAAGCATAGATGGACATGCTTATGTTTTGCTATCATGTCTCTTTAGAAAATAGTATATTTATAGGCTGTAGTAGTGGAGTTTCTTGGTCCCGGGCAGCCAGAGGCCCAGATCCACAGAACTGTGCACCAGCCGCCCACTGCGCCATCTGTTGCAATGTGGTGTCTTGGTCTCAAGCGGTCTCGAGCTAGACCCACTGCTGCTGCTCAGGTCCCCAGAAATGACTCACTTATATTAACTTCATGCTGTTTGGCCTATGGCTCAGGCACATTGCTAGCTAGCTCTTACATCTTAAATCAACCCATTTCTATTAATCTGTCTGCCACGTGGCCCATGGCTCACCTGTGTTCCTTACATGTTTCTTCTTCTGCGGCTTGCTTGATCGGTCTTTGACTCCGCCCTGCTTCTCCTACCTATGTTCTTATTTCTCTTCTTAATTCTTCTATGGTGCCTGTCATGGCCCAAAACAGCTCCTTTATTTAAAGATTGAGATTCACAGCATAC
Organism: Phyllotis vaccarum; assembly: GCA_033318265.1. NCBI lineage: Eukaryota > Metazoa > Chordata > Mammalia > Rodentia > Cricetidae > Phyllotis > Phyllotis vaccarum. Next base: position 32,786,522 of record JARWLC010000001.1, on the reverse strand, counting down.
AGAAAGGCATTCCCACATCACTTCCCCCTTTCTGTCTAATCAAAAAGGAATGTTTCAATTTTAACATAGCAAAATTACATATAACAAAATAGCTATCAAGCAAGAATTACAGTTATAATATCTAGTCTATTTTTATTTAGCAAAATTAAAGAAAATACACTTATAATCTACCTTATCTTTATGAATCTAAAGTTTCATATCTAATATACCTTACAAATTACTAAGATAAACTGTACCTATAACTATCTAATCTTCAACTACATCAAAGACCACAGAAGGATATATTTACCAAGTAAACCGAAAGTGCAAGCAACTTCTAAAATGTAGAAATGACAGAGATGACACCTATCTGCCTGGACAGTCACCCAAAGTTCCTTTATAAAGTTGGGGCATCCATCTTCAGCCTACAAGCCCAGAGTCTCTTTTCATTTTGGTGAAGCAGGAAATCTGCTCTGCCCATTCTGGTACACTTCATCCGTTGCTTCTCCTCGAGTCCTGAAGAATGTCTGACAGTTTTCTCTGCAAAGCAGGAACCTGAAGGACCCTCTCGGCTTGTTCTGCCGAAGTTCAGAGGTCACCTTCCTATGGAAACTGCACGTCCACTTTAAACAGCATACTGTCAAGCTGTCAATATAAGAACAGGTTCTTGTCCATTGGCTAACCAATGCCACAAATAAACTCCATATGGAGTTTCTTTGATGCCCATTTTTCTGTTGAAGTAAATTAGTGCTGCCAGGAGCAGACCTGTCTCACTGTTCAGAAAAGTCTAAGTTCTTAAAACATTTTAAATGCCATATTCTGTAGGTCTTATAAGTGTTTGAAGATTACCTATTTAATTGAATTATATCTTTGTGTACCTAAAAATCTAACTAACATGTATTTCTTAATTATACATTACAATTTTAAATCAGTTACATGAACATCATATCTTAAACAAGAGTAGAAAAATACATATAGCATAAGAGAATTGACCTTGAATTTGTATTAATAAACCAAAATCCCTACCAGTGTAAAACATTTTGAGATTAATAGCTGATTTCCTGGTCTAAGTATATTCAATAATCTAATTTTTTAAAAAATCATTCATATACCATATCCCATTTTTCCTCTTATAAAGAGATAACTATGATCATTAACCATTTATAATGAAAACAAACATCTAGTAACAATATTTGGGGAATTTGGGAGTTGTTTTCCATTACTACTTCCTGCTGATTAAGGGGCATTGAATGTCTCATGGTTGTTGAGGCTGGATCAGTCTGCAGCTCTGAAGCTGATATGGCCATCTCTTCCCATCAGGTTTTTTCAGGTGGTCTTGGCTGATGAAACCATATTTGCCTGGAAGTAATCCACAGGGTCTCATCTTCTGTGGAAACAAAAGCAAAACTCTTCCAAAGCAATAAATCCTTAGACATACATTTCAAAATCAAAATACCTTTAAAATATATATTCTTGTTTAACTTAGTAGCCTTTGCATTTGCAATCCATTGTCTTTCTGCAGTTAGCTCATTAACAGTTAAAAAAATTAAAAGAAAACACAATAACAACCAAAATCCAGATTTTGTGTCTATTTTCCATCTTTACGTGGCTTATTATATTTTTAATACTCTATTTCTCTTTTTAAAGACTTTATTTTCTCTCTTTTTTCTCTAAACACTATGTACATTCTCTCTTTTCTCGCTGAAGACTATGTTGCTTTTACACACATTGTAACCCGTTTACAGGTTTTTATTTTCCACTGAATCTGTTTTATTGTGAATCCTTAATCATCTTCCAAACACAAGAGCTTTTAAAATACACTGTTTTAAAGAGCTGCATAGTTTTTGCCGAGGAAGCCGAATCAGTAAGTTCTCTTAAAGGGACCGCGTCTCTGTTTGTGGCCAGGAAACAGAGCACACCCAAGAAAATGCTGCTACTAAGAAACCATCTTTGTTTCCTTTTTGTTCAAAATAAACAGAAATCTAAAATCAATCACATGCTACTGAGTCTTCTGTGAGATTTCAGGAACCGGCCTGATTGTAGCTTACACTGCCTGCCGACAGACCACTGGCGCCATTTTGAATGTGACCTGGACGCCATGCTTTCTTTGTACAATGACCCGCTTTGTATACACAATTTAGAAGCTGCCTTGTCTCAGTTTCTGTGATCTAGAACCTTTTCTAATCTTTCTCAGGGTTTAAGTGGATAATCGCCCCACATTGGGCGCCATTTGTAGTAGTGGAGTTCTTGGTCCTGGGTGGCCAGAGGCCTAGACCCACAGACCTGCGCACCAGCCGCCTGCTGCGCCATCCTGCTGCAATGTGGTTTCTTGGTTCGGAGCGGCCAGAGACCCAGACCCTGCTGAGCCAGACCCGCCGCTGCTGCTCAGGTCCCCCGAAATGACTCAAACGCTTATATTAACTCTTGTTTTACGATAATGCTTATATTCATGTTGTTTGGCCTATGGCTCAGGCACATTGCTAGCTTGCTCTTACTTCTTAAATCAACCCACTTCTATTAACCTGTCTGCCACATGGCCTGTGGCTCACCTGTGTTCATTACATGTTGCTCCTTGGGTGGCTTGCTTGATGTGCCTGACTCCGCCCTGCTTATCCTACCTATGCTCTGATTTCTCTCCTTACTTCTTGTATGGTGCCTGCCATGGCCCAAAACAGCTCCTTTATTTAAAGATTGATATTCACAGCATACAGAAAGGCATTCCCACATCAATAGGCTGTGTTGGTTTTGTTGACTTTGGTTTACCAATCTTGGTAGATTGCAATTGGTCAGCATTGTAACTGGCTGCTAGCAATAACAAATTCATTTATTTCAATCTTAATTACTATTATTAATTCTCAGTTCACAGGTTGTACTTCATAAAATAACGAATACCCAAAAGATAGAAAGAAAATACAGATTATATACACACATTTCAGAATTGCTAAGAAAGGGTTAGGGCACTTTCAGAGTTCAGGGGATCCATAGTGAAGATGGAGGGAGAGAACTAGAGAGTATGTCAGGATGTCTCTTTAGAAGAGCAGGTAAAAAGTTTAAGCAATTATAGGCACTGAGCTGTTTAGGACATAGTGTTGTCAAATACATGTCTGGGTAGCACGCAGTTTTAATGTCATGTAAAAAGTCTATTTCCAGGGTAGGAGAAGCTGTATTTGAGTTATGTTTCTTGGCTTACAGACAAAAGCAGAGTTCCTTCACTTGGTGATCTTCCTAGGTGAGGTTCATGATGAGTGACATGATGACACCCATGATGACACGAGGCCAACTCTAATGACTTTCTCTAATTCCAGTGCAGCAGGTAAATATGTCTGCCATGTCTCAGTCTTGGGGTGCTTCTCTTTCTATGGTCCCAATCAAGTTCATCATTCACTGATTTGATATGTGTTCAATAACATCAAGTTCCTAGCTCATCTGGAATGGTTTTGAAACCCACATGTCTCTGTATATTACTGAGATAATTTGAGTTCATAGGTGCTGATAATTTTATTTTCATAAATAAGTTATTTATCAATTTGTCTCCCTGGGTTTGTCCTGAACAAATGTTTGTTGATCACTTATACAAATAAAATGTGGAGTAATTCTGTCTCAAGACATGCACTCAAAACCAAGTTAACTGTTGATTTATATTCAGGCCTAAAAAGAGCCAGAAACCTGCTGTTCTACATAGTTGGAGTAACCTAGAGGAGGGCACAGCCTGATCCCACATAGATACTTTATAGTGGTGTTCAAAGGACATTCTTAGACAAAGGGCAATGATGGGATGTACGATGGATGTTTGGTGGGCTCTGTTGCTTTTTTTCATCACTGAGCTTTTTTTGGAAAAAGAAGCCATCAAACACTTTACAAGTGTGCCTAAGCAACAAATTCAGCAGCTACAGACCTGTAAACCATAGGATGCAGAGATTGGAGAGGTGGCTAGTTGAAGATACAAAAGGATCCAGTCCCAAGAACAGAAAGTTCTAAAAGAGATGACATATAGAGCAAGGTAACATTTACCATCTGTGGGAAAAAGCCAGTACAGGAAACAAGAGAGAAATGACTCTCTTCACGAGGTGCTCATTTTTACAGCTTATGCCATGTTAAAAAAATGATGTTTCAATGCATTAAATCAGTCAATGTTTAAACATTAAAACCATTCCTGCTTTACTAAATGAAATACTAAGGAAATGCACCATGACAAAAACAACAGAAACTCTCCAGTGCCAGTTTTCTCATCCATAAAATGGTGTGTGAAATGCATCCACTGGGGCTATCATAGAAAATATAAAAGGCAACATGTGAAATACACTCCAAACAGATACATCTGTAGTAAATATTAGTCAGTACAATTAACTACAATCCATTCACATATTTGGGTATTCTGTGAGCCATTTCTTCATGAAGTGTTTCTGTGCATTGTTATTTGTAGTGTATTAATGATTGTATTGCTTATATAAATTTAGATAGATTGTACTTATGTTATACTCTGATTTATTTCTGAGACCACCTAGAATTTCTCTTTTGAGTTCTACTCCCAAGTCTCAGTCTGTCTCCTGTCCTTTACTCTGGGTTTTCATTCTATTGTTTTGTTTTTAAGAGAACAAGCATTTCTCAGGAGAAAACAATTTTGGTCATAATGGGCTACTTGTTCTCAAAGCTAAGCAGCCTAAGGTTCTCTCCTGGAGACCCTTCTGCATTGTCCTGAAAGGTCTATGAGGAACCTTGTTATCACTTTGTTTTTCTGATGGTTGTGTTTCTTTCTTTGCAAAGAGAACACATATCACTCCTAATTGGCTGGTGCCAACCCTGTCACAATGGAGATAGCTCATGACAAGCTAGTTGGTATATTTTCATGTAGTACTTTATTTGCCTGTTTTCACACCAGAATTCCAGAAGGCTCTTTTGGACTGAAACTAAAGAGCATACAGTGCCTGAAGCTTTTGGCACCTCAGCTCAAATCTCCTGACCCTCTTTTAGTCTTTATACCAAAATCAGATAACTTTTAAGCTAGAAGAGTCTAAAACTATAGCAACATGGAGACTGGAAATTGAATATATGAGGATGTTGCACTCAATGAGTTCCTAAAATAGACAACTAGCATTTCTACAGATATTTATGTCCAATGCTATCTTAACATTTAAAACACATTTTACTCTGCTAAGAATGGAGTCATAATCTTATCTAACATAAAAATGGAAGGAACATAGGCACTTGTGACCCATGTGTCACATTATTTTCTTAAGTTTCAGTCTCATTTAGAAAATTTATAAAGTAACAAACTAATGTAGAGAATAAAGGTGGTAATAGATCTTAGAGATATGGAAATCAGTTTTTTAAAATTTATTATTCAAAGTATGATGAGTGTAAGGTTTATGTTTGAAAAATATTTGTATATGATCCTATTAAGTAATCCCTAGTTAATGTATATTTATCTCACATTTCTCATCTCTGATTTTTCATAGGATATTGTTACTAAAAGATAATAGTATTAATATCCACAAAACAATGAATCATTCTTCTGGCACCTTACTAGAAAAGTATTAATTCTGGCTACCGCACAAGGCCAGAGGCATGCTTGGGCAGCCTGAAGACTAAAACTTCTACCACTGAGACTCTGTCTTGTAGTCTACTTTAGGGCACAGAGGCAGTCTCCCCTCTTATTTTGCTTGGGGAGCTGCTAATCCTCTTCAGATTCAGATGAGCATAAACTGTTAGTCATAAGTTAATGAGTCACTAATTATTTTTCATGGCTGTGATGAAATACTAGAATGAAAATCAACCTGTGGAAGAATGACTATATTTAGGCTTATGGTTTTGGAGGAATGAGAACTTCCATTGTTGGAAAGAGGAATGGCAACAAGCAGCACGAATAGAAGCAGAAACAGGAAGCTGAGAGTTCACGTCTTAGCCACAAGCAGGAAGCAGAAAAAGTAAGCTACAATTAGTATGAGGCTTTCAACTTTCAAAGCCTGCCTCCCATGATATATTTCCTTAGGATCAAGTGTTTAAATACAAAAGCCTATTAGGAGACATTTCTCAGTCAAACTGTCACAGAAGCCAAGAGAAACAATAATTACTGAATTTTTAGTTCTCATTACCTCTGATGAGAGAGAATAAAGTTGCATTGACAGTAGAGATGATGAAACCTATGAATCCTTCCCAAGTTTAGGTACTAGTAAGCAAAGACCCCTGGATACCTGCCTGTTTATAGGTACAGCTGTTCCCAAGTTTATGGGTGTGGGATTCTAGAGTTAGCTTTGACACATTGTCACCTAGGTGTTCTTCGAAGATGGATGGCATTCTGTAGTGCCCTGTCTCTGATTCAAATTAATCATTTTACTTAGGAGAGGAAGTGAGGTGTCAGAATAGAGCCTGAACTACAGAGAAGCAATAGATACAATACTGACTCCAGAGCCACTGTTTGTGGTCTCATGCAACCTTAGATTTTTATTTGACAATCATGGAATTGCCTCTTAAAGTGGATTGCAAAGACACTCGTGCAAGAAGGGGAATTTTAGGAGTGGTCAAAGCAAGGTCCACTATATAGAACCAATAAAACAAGAGGCACCTCTATTGGTCAGAAATTACACTGAAAACTTTTTGAGATATAGAAGAAAAATAACATGCAGGGGGATTTGTGGTGAACAGCTTGGGAACCTGTCTCAATCTGGCAATGTGGATTCTTGAATCCTTATCTGTAGATGTTATTGCTGATAGTATCCTGTTTATTTCCTTCTTTCCTGTAGTACTGTTCACTACCGAAGTCTTCTCCAGCTCACCAAGAATGTATAATGACTTAGTCAATTATGGAATCAAAGGTCAAAACGATTTACTCCATATATTTTCTTTCAATCTTTTTATACTTTATTATAGGAGGCTTAAAACATAATCAGAAGAGAATAATACTATACTGAAGCTCTAGGTACCCATCTCCAGGTTCAATAGAAATCTGCTTGTAATAAATCATCTTTCATGTATTACAGAGCATAGGTGATTTTTTGTAAGCATTTGCTCCAATTAATGATGCTCACCCAGCCCGCAATATCCCTAGGAAATGGCTTTATGTTCCTGATGAGTTTGAACCACACCTGGCAACCAGCATTTTTCATTCTTTAATACTCTTTGATCCCCATAGAATCCTGAAACCCCTGCTTCCATATCATGTCTACATCCTAGATTCTTAGCTCAGAGATACCAGCCTTCAGTAAGCACAATGTATCAAGTATCTGGGTCTGACAACTTTAACACGATGCACTTCATTTAAATCTCTCAGGAAACTTTCTGTGAGTTATATTCCATAAGGGGTCCCAGAGCCATATGCTACATCTCTATTTATAAATCAATACCTTCAATGACATGGCAATATGCTTCAGAATTTCTGCAGGTTATGTGAAGCTGTATGGCAAGATTAATTTACTTCAGGAGGGCAGAAAGGACAGACAGATGAGGAACAGCTGTCCCTGTTGGAGACTTCTTCCACATCTCGCTATAATTAGTATCCCCTATAGACCTATATTCTTGATTTTAACCTTAGTTTTTTCTTCAGCTTTTCATCTCAATGCCTATCTTAGCTTTTGACTTCATCTTTGGACTATATTATAAACTTTCATTAACTGTGAATATGTTTTTACCCTGTATCCCACCACTCTATTAGAAATAATGCCCTTTTTATTGTCTTCTACATGGTCATTCCACAGTTTTCTGCCCTTCCCTCTTCTATTGAACATAAGGTCTATGAGGACAGAGAGTTTTGTCTATTAGGTTCACAGTCTGAATCTTTGGATCCAGCATTTAGAAAAGTTAAGCATATTTTAGAAGAATAGATAAATACCAAATGAGAGTTCGCCAGAAAAATAAGTTTTTATGTCTGGCATGGTTGAATAATAAGTATAGATTTAAATTTTCTTGTAAAAAAGAGATAAAAAAATGTAATGTTTACATTTGCCTTATAAGCTTTTCTTTTGTGAATGAAAAAAATGTATGAATGTACTTGAAATTTTTAAATGTGAGAAATAATTTGTTTGGGATTCAACTGCTTAAGTCTAATTTTGACCACAACTACTGGAAATCCAGATTTTTATTTAGCCATTTGCTAATTAGAGCTGAGGACTTTGACTCTCACTGCCTTAATCCATGGTTATTCTTGGGATTTGGACTGTCACATTGCAGGGGAGGTAACTTAAGGTGACTTGTCAGGTTCTTGCTCTGCTTCACTTACAGGATAAGTGACAATGTTTCTGGAGAGAGAGAAGAGAGAGAGAGAGAGAGAGAGAGAGAGAGAGAGAGAGAGAGAGAGAGAGAGAGAGAGAGAGAGAGAGAGAGAGAGAGAGAGAGAAGAAAAACATTTTTATCTCCTCTGGCACCTATTTCTCAGTAGGTCAGGGGAACCTTTCTGGATATAGCTCATCCTTAAGGATATAATGGTGAAATTTATCTCAACTTGCAGACTCTGAAGAGATGGGCAGCTTTGGGAAGATTTATCTTGGACCTAGGATAAAGAATGGGCTGGCTCTCCAGTGACACTGTTGCTATAGATGGGAGGGATAAGACATGGGCTTCATGGTTTACTTCTGGGAAAGAATATAGTCTACATGACAGTTCATCTGCTCTGCTCTCTTCTTTTCTCAGGTGACAGGAGGTTCTGAAAGATACTCATAAGCCTCAACAATTCTAAACTCATCCAACCAATTGGAATTGAAACTGACTCATGGTGTATTCACAATCCAAAGTGAATTTCAAAGAAGGCAATTCTTTCCTGAATCAGAACTGGGGAAGGTAGAAAAGATAGCTGTGGGATTTATTAAAGAGAAAGGGCTCCTGAAGGAACAGTCTTTGTAGCCAACACAAAGATATGCTTTAGTCCAAGGCACCTGGAATCTTCTCTGGAAGGAAACATAATTAAAGAATGAATAACTGGATTTCAGATGTATGTAATTACAGGTTATCGTAGACTACACTTGATGGAAAGTCAATGGAAAATGGTTATAAGTGGGTTTGTAAAAGAAAGGGAAAAATTTAAGGAAAGAATATGAAAGGAGAAAGTAACTATAATTGATCATGATTATTTGCAACTATGGAAGCTATGTGAGAATAATTAGGCTATAGAAAGAAGTTTACATCACTGCCTTGTAATTGAGATGATTAATTATGGGCTTCCTTCTCTTTTACTGTGCTCATACCATGTCATCTCCATTTACAGGCAATGTTACCAGTGGCTCTCTGTTTCTTTAATTCACATTCACTAACACCAGTGGAAATGGAAATTCAAAGATCTTCAGAAGGAAAGTTTACAGTAAGGAAGAACTCCATAAATGATTATGACCATCCAGGAAAAATAGTACTGAGGGACATTTCCCTCTTGGTCTAAGAATTAGCACATACATGATTATTAACAAAGACAAAATATTAGAAAGCTAGTTAGAAAGCTAACAATTTAATTAAAAAAAACTCTCCAAGAAAAATACATGATGCATAGAATGCTACTCATTATGATTTGAATATGAAATGTCCTCCATTGAGTCATGTTCCAGTCCTTGGTCCCCAGCTGGTGGTGCTGTCTGGGGAGGCTCTGGACTTGTAGGAAATAGAGTCTTGCTGGAAGAAGTTTATCATTGTGTATTCAGGGTGATGGAGGGGGGAGGGGAACGAGTCTGTGGCTTGATAGCCACAGTTTAATCAGAAGATGACCTTCCAGAGAGGTGTATTAAACACTGAACATTGACTTACATAATAGTAATTTTGGAATTCCAGACAAATGAAAGAGTTGCTGTCTTTCAATGGAAGTCATGGAAACTAAATAGTCTATTTCAAATGAATGAGTAACAGTTTACATACATAAAGTAGCAGATGACAAAGTGAAAGCCATAAGATAAATAGGGTCACAGTAAGCATGGCAAATATAACAGTCTTCTTGCTTTAATGTAATAGCTTTTCATTGTGCATGTTCATTTTATATGGTTTTGTAGTGGGATTGTGTTCTGTGCCATTGTAAATAATTGTCCCGCCTATTGGTTTAATAAAAATGCTGATTGGGAAAAGGCAGACAGGAAGCATGTGTGGGGCTATCAGACTAAGAAAACTCTGGGAACAGGAAGAACAGAACAGAAAAGCCAGAGAGTTGCAAAAGAGACACCAGAGAAGCCATCAAATGCAGAGGACAACTATGCTGCTCTGAGAAAAGGTACCGAGCCACATGGCTGAACGGGATAAGAATCATGGGTTAGTTTAAGAGAAAAAGCAAGTTATATGTCTGGACTCTAGTTCAGTCAGCATAAACTTAATACAAGCATCTGTGTGTTTCTGTGGGACAGCAGGTCAGAACCTTAGGGCTAGGCTGGAAAGACCAGGCTAGAAACATAATGCTATAAATGGTGGCCTAAATGGGTGATATACACCTACATAAAACTGGAGAGAGATTAAAAATGGATCTAGAGCACAGAATCAGAGCTAAAAGCAGCTTTTGATTTGTGTCTCTCACATGAGCTATGGTATAGTGTCACCCTGGTGAGGCATGTGGGCTTTTGGAGTACAGTTTAACATGACTGGTTCCTGTATTCTCATAATATCTTAGATTAAACAAGCTGTAAATGGTGTATTTTAAGCTTTCTGTTTATATAGACAAAAATGAAACAGAATTAAAGACTGCTTTTTAGTAGCGGCAGCATTTCCTTGGGTCAGCTCTGTTTTCTGGAGGCAAGGAAGAAGCTTCCTGATTCAGCCTTAGAGGCAAAACACTTGTGAGTCTAAGAGGCCCTGACACCAAATACTTAAATGGAGTTCATGAGCAGCAGACAGCAGTGCTTTACTTGGTGACTATATGGATCCTAAAATTCCCAAGAGTAGTAATCACGGGTCCTAGCAGTACCTCTGCTAAAAACTAAATCCTATGAAGCTAGAATAGCAGATGGGTAGAGTCATCTATCCATCCTAGTCAAGCCTTTAATCCTTAGCCACACCTTAGCAGATTAAAGATGTGGTTAGAAACAGAGAGAAATAGAGGGAGCTTGGTAGAGTCAGTCACTCTAGCCAAGCAAATGTGTGGTCAGAAACAGCAAAAGATAAAAGATGTACAGGAAAGACAGATTAAAAAAAAAACTCCAGATGTTTTAAAGTATGTTTAAAAATATATGTATGCTTGAGAGAGAAAAGAAAAAAAGAAAAAGGATAGAGAAAGTCCTTAAAAGAGAAATAGAGTAAAAAAAAATAAGCCACGTAAAGATGGAAAATACAAATAGTGTCTGGATACTGTATGTTATTGTCTTGTCTTTAAGTTTTTTGACTGAAAATGAAATAGTAAAAGCTCCTAAAAGCCATTTGATTACAAATGCTCCTGGATTAATTTAACCTGTATATTTTGTAAATGAATTGACTTTAAAATTGAAATAAAAAGATATGCTACTTTGGAAACAAGGTCTCCTCTTTATTTCACAGAAAATGAGAGTCTGTGGGTTTGTTCCCAGTTAAAGAAAATAACATTTGATCAAGGAAGACCCCCTGAAAAGTTTCTAGTGGAAATGGATGACCCAGATGATTCACCATTCCAGAGTTACTCAGAGTTTCCTCTGAGCTATGCATCCAAAACAACTTCAAGGAGACTGGCTGAGATGACCCAGCATTACAGACTATTTCACTAAGAATTTGTCCATAACCATAAATTTTTCTTTGGATCTTTATGGAATTACCAGCACCCTGATTCAGCAGGAAATAGCCTAGAGATTGAAGCCCACATTCCCCCAAAATGGATTACGGATATTTGTTTTTGTTTACAGTGTTGGCTAAAAGTTGTTATAAATAATAGTGAAAAAATACGCAAAGGAAATTATATTTTGGGGTGCTTATTTTAAAAAGAAAAACGGGAAATGTAGTGAGGTTGTGTTCTGTTCCATTGTAAATAATTGTCCTGCCTACTGGTTTAATAAATATGCTGATTGGCTGAAGGCAGACAGGATGTGTGGGCAGGGCTACCAGACTAAGAAAACTTTGGGAACAGGAAGAACAGAACAGAGATGCCAGAGAGAGAAGCCAACAAATGCAGAGGACAACCTATGCTACTCTGAGAAATGGTACCGAGCTGCATGGCTGAACAGGATAAGAATCATGAGTTAGTTTAAGAGTAAGAGCTAGCTAGCAATAGGCCAGAACCATAGGCTCATCAGTATAAAATTAATATGTGTCTGTGTGTTTCTGTGGGATTTCAGGTCTGCAGGTCTTATAACAGGCCAACATAAACATATTACTACATGGTATGGTATTCTATTATATATTGTAATTGTCATAGAAATATATTATGTTGAGCATATTCTCTCCTATTCCCTCCAGTCCCCCTTTCCAGACATCTTTGCTTAGGTACCCTAGACAATTTTACTTTCATGCGAAATATACATACATGGTTTTATGTACCAAAATAACAATCTATCTGAATATATATATACATATATATATATGCAATAGATAGAAAACTTACAGTTTTAGCTTGCTTAATTTATCTAGCTGTTGCATCTGATTTCCTGAAAACAACATAACTTATTATTTTTCCTTTCAGGTGAAGAAATTTCATTGTGTATGTATTACCTTACTTGCCTTATCCATTAACTTATTTTCGAAGATCTAGGTTTGTTTCATAACTTAGCTATTGTGGTTAGTACTTCAGGAAACATCTCTGTGATATTCTAATTTTGAGTTCCTTGGATAAGCACTCAGGTGTAGTATTCATCCATGGTAAATGAATTAGGATATGACTTATGAGATTGTCATGAGCAGTCAATTATCAGAGAACATTACATTTCCAGAATATTCCTTTGTGAATAATGTTCAGTAATATATGACTCCCAGAGTTTTACAAATTGTTGACTAGAATCAATCAGGTCTAGATTCCATAGCTTCATCTGGATCCTTTGCCTTGTATCCCTGTACCCTTCATATTTAATGTCTAAAAGTATTTAATACATAGATACCCCAAACTTCTTGAAGACCCACTTATGCCTTTCTTAAACCTAGAACTTTGTTAAATAAATCTGTCAAGATATTGCCATCATTTATTTCTTGTCACTATTAATACCTGAGCATCTTTGTCATCAAGCATCATCTCCCAGGAGGCATCGGATCAGCCTACCCTGTATTAGTGGCAATATAATTAGTTGAACCTAGCCAGAATTCTCCTTAACCCTGCTGTTCTCGTACTACTTTTCTAATACTGACATGATTACCAAGCTCCTTGTCTACTAACTTTTACTTGTCCATATCTATTCAGTCTTTCTCTTACTACAAACCCATCATTATAATCCCCATGTGTGGTGGGATTCAGGTGTCAGCTGATAAGGTCGGAAGACACTTATCCAGGGTCCTGAGCTCCTGAAGGGGGAGTGGCCAGCCACATTCAAGAAAGGCTGCTTGGATCTTGGGGGCCCTGTTTTGGTTCCTGACTGCTGTAGAGAGTGGTTCGGCATCCATTGTCCGTCGCATGGATAATCCGATCTGTCAGGCGCCTATATAAGTTGTTACTTGTTTCGTGAGTGTTGGTTTATATTTCAATAAATATTAATCTTGGATTGGTATATTTTAAGAGAGATTTGTGCCTTCACCCATGTTTATGTATACATGCATGTGCACACACATGCACACACACATCCACTGAAATGATAACAATTATAAAATACATGATATTCTCCATGTCAACACTAATGGTGACTTTTTAATTTTTCCAAACAACAAAATCAAACGTAAACAAGTAGATTAAATCTACTTACAAAGTTTAAGCATAGCAAATGATCAAGAAATGAAAAAATGCAGGCAAATGAGTGGTAGAACATATTTATTAATACACACACACAGAGAGACTATTATCCAGAACATAAAATTCTATCATTTTCAACAGCACAAATAAACATAGATGACTTTGCTCTAAATGACATAAGCCTATACAAAAAGAAAAATTCTCATATATGCAAAGAAGAAATATAAATGGTTCAATATGCATAGAGGATAGAATGATGGTGACTATACTGGAGGTAAGAATATAGATGAGAAAAACTGAGCGACCTAGTACAATTAGTAAAACACTTTTTAGAATGAATAAATATAGTTTAATATATTAATAATATTGTATTGTATCCTGAATTTGGTAAGAAAGAACATTTTAGGTTCTCATATCACAGAAAAATATTCATGTAAGATGATATGTATGATAACATGCATGACTATAGTAAACATTTTTACACCCATCTATTCATCCATCCCTTCCTTCATTTATCCCTCCATGCATCAATCATCTATCATCATGTATATATGTATGTATGTATGTATGTATGTATGTATGTATGTATGTATGTGTGTAGGTATGTATATAGTATGAGGTTTATGGCCCAGACTTTCAGGCCTAACCTCAAAGTTTAGGCCCGCAGACCCACAGACCCATGTTATAATGAAGTTTCTGGTCCTGGGCAGCCAGAGGCCCAGACTCACAGACCTGCAGCCCCAGACCCCTTAGCTGCCCACTACTGCTCAGGCCCCAGAAATGACTCAGACGTTTATATTAACTTTATGCTGTTTGGCCTATGGCTCAGGCATGTTAGCTAGCTCTTATATCTTAAATCAACCTATTTCTATTAATCTGTCTGCCACGTGGCCCGTGGCTCACCTGTGTTCCTTACATGTTGATCCTTTGGGCTTTTGGCTCAGTCTGTCTGACTCCTCTCTGCTCCTCCTACTTACTCTGTTGTCTACTCTTACTTTTCTTATGGTGCCTGTCATGGGCCAAAACAGCTCCTTTATTTAAAGATTGCCATTCACAGCATACAGAAAGACATTCCCACATCACTTCCCCCTTTCTGTCTAATAAAAAAGTAAGGCTGGGCTGCAGGTCTGTGAGTCTGGGCCTCTGGCTGCCCAGGACCAGAAACCTCATTATCACAGACCCACAGACCCACAGACCCGCAGAGACACACAGATGCATACGATAGTTTTAGGCTGATTGGCCTAAGGCCCAGGCATATAACTTGCTAACTCTTTATCCTTAAACTAACCCATGACTCTTATCCTGTTCAGCCATGCAGCTTGGTACCTTTTCTCAGAGCAGCATAGCTGTCCTCTGCTTCTTCTGGCTTCTCTCTGGCATTCTGCTCTGTTCCACCTGTTCCTAGAGTTTTCTGGTAGCCCCGCCCACACTTCCTGTCTGCCTTTGGCCAATCAGCACTTTTTATTAAACCCATGGGTGGGACAATTATTTACAATGGAACAACATAATCTCCCACATATGTATGTATGTATTGTATGTATGTATGTATGTATGTATGCATGTATGTATATATCTGTCTGTCTGAAAGCATCATGTATACCCTAAGCATAGGAAATATTTTTTTACCACATCCTTTCAGATTCTTTTCTTTTGATATTTCCTGTATTCTTTGTCAACTCATTTTATAATCACTTTCTGAGGCAGCCACTATAGTGTGATCATGTGTTTCTTCCAACCACCCCATTCATCTCACTCAATTTACCTCTCTAGTCTTCCTAGTCTGTATTTTCCCAAGTCCCTGCTCCTATACAGTTAGAGGACCTTTAGTACATTCCCCTTAGCATTGCAGAAACAACGTAGGAAGTTAAATCTCTGCTTAGGCCAAACTCAGCTGTGATCATAAAGCTAGAGCAATGTATCAACAGCCTTTAGCAAACATGCAGTTACAGCACAGCTGATACATGATTCTAAATATCTTCTGGTGGTTTCACTATTTTCTTTGTCACATCAATTAGTCATATCAAGTAGCTTCCAGCTGACCAGAAGCCAGTACAAGATGAAGCACTGTGCCAGGTCTTTAGTATAACTTCTATGTTTAAAATTTCTAATTACACATTAAGTGCTATGGCTGTACTATTAGCCAACAAATTTCTTACACACTGATAACCATATCACACCAAAGGAATCAAGGAAAATAGGAGCAAGTTAGATAGAAAGAAGTAGAAATGAGAAAATAGACAAAATGCAAGTCACTGAAATGAAGCAACAATCAAATTGGAAGCTTTGGGAAATTCAATACATCTGATAAGGTGCTGGCCAAATGTTACAGGAAAAAAATAGAAGTACATTGCCAACATCACAAGAATTAGAGATGACTATGACTTCCCATACATTAAAATCTCAGGAATAAAGTACTATAAATGTAGCAACAAATTCAATAAACAGAGTAGTCAAAATAAATAAATTACTTGAAAGGTAAAAATTGAGCCAAATGACAAAACTATACAAAATCTGAAAGCTCCAGACAATGATCCTTTATGGATTTCAATGTAAAATTTCTAAACTAAAAACATACTAGTAAGTTCATTGTAGTACTACTATATTGCACCTTCGAAAATGATTTGAAAATATGTCACTTTGGACTTTAAACTGTTCATGTATCATCAGCGTAAGAGAGGGCTTTCTCAGAAGTCCTCTATCAGTCTGAAAAAGAATATGGTTGCATTTAGCCTCTTGATGAAATGCCATTAACCAAAGAAGGGACTCATAACTCATAACATGGAAGAAAAGATTCAAAATAAAACACCACCTGTAAAACCCAGAGGAATTTTTCTCTACATGATTATTCATTTTAAGGCTCATATTTCTCTTAAAACTCATTTCTACCATCTCTAAATTACATGTAATATCTACTACCCCCTTCTCCACCAAGAGGCTACTTAAGACTCAACGACCTGGTATTTCTTTGAGTTGGGATGTTCTCTGTGACACCTGTGCATGCTAATAAACATGGATGCATTTTCTTCTGCTGAATTGCATTAGTACAGTAAATTTTAGAACTCTAGGGAGAAGTTTGGCTTCCATATAAGAATACCAAAGAAAGTACACCACGGCCAAATAGATTTTAACCTTAGAAAAGTAAAACTGTATCAACACTGAAAATCAGTCAAGAAAATTCTCTCATATCAACAAACAATTAAGAATAAACAAAAGAAAAGACTTGCAAAATCCTAGCTTTTTTATTGATAAAAAAAAATACTCAGACTACTCCTGGTGGAGAGCACTTTTGCTCCTGTGGAGGACACACGTGTAATTCTCTGTGGTGGCTCACAACTACCTATAAGTCAAGTTAGATAGCAGTCAATAGGCAAACATGTGGTGCACACAGATGCACAAAGGCAAAACATTTGTACAAACAAAGTAAAATAGAATCTTAAAGAATACTACTTAATTAAAACTAGAAGAGAATGTTCTTAACTTGGTAGGGGGCATATACAATGAAATAAAAATAAACCTAGTATTAATATCTCAGTTAAAGTTGAAGGGACAAATTCCTTCAACTCAAGAACAATTGCCAATGCACTGAAGAAAAAAAAAGAAGGAAGAAGTTGTTACAATATGGTTTCTTGTCCTGGGCAGCCAGAGGTCCAGACCCAAGACTTGCAGCTCCATACCCCTTAGCTGCCTGCAGCTACTTAGGCCCCCAGAAATGACTTAGACACATATTAACTTCATCTGTTTGGTCTATGGTTTAGGCATCTTGCTAGCTTGCTCTTTCATCTTAACTCAACCCATTTCCATTAATCTCTCCTGCCATGTGGCCCAAGGCTCA
Organism: Phyllotis vaccarum; assembly: GCA_033318265.1. NCBI lineage: Eukaryota > Metazoa > Chordata > Mammalia > Rodentia > Cricetidae > Phyllotis > Phyllotis vaccarum. Next base: position 32,768,985 of record JARWLC010000001.1, on the reverse strand, counting down.
CCTGTGTTCATTACATGTTGCTCCTTTGGGTGGCTGGCTTGATCTGATCTGACTCTGCCCTTCTCCTACCTCTGCTGTGACTTCCCCTCCTACTTTTTCTATGGTGTCTGTCATGGCCCAAAACAGCTCCTTTATTTAAAGATTGATATTCACAGTATACAGAAAGACATTCTCACATCACCTCCCCCTTCCTGTCTAATCAAAAAGGAAGGCTTCAATTTTAACATAGCAAAATTACATATAACAAAACAGCTATCAAGGGAGAATTATAGTTATAATATCTAATCTATTTGTATTTAGCAAAATTAAAGGAAATACTCTATCATCTACCTTATCCTTATGAATCTAAAGTTTCATATCCAATATACCTTTCAAATAACTAAGAAAAACTGTACCTATAACTATCTAATCTTCAACTAAATCAAAGAACACAGAAGGATATATTTATCAAGTACACCAGAAGTGCAAGCAACTTTCAAAATCTAGAGATGAAAGAGATGACAACTATCTGTCTGGACAGTTACCCAAAGTTCCTTTATAAAGTTGGGGCATCCATCTTCAGCCTACAAGCCCAGAGTCTCTTTTCATTTTAGTGAAGCAGGAAATCTGCTCTGCCCATTCTGGAACAGTTCATCAGTAGCTTCTCCTTGAGTCCTAAAGGATGTCTGACAGTTTTCTCTGAAAAGCAGGAACCTGAATGACCATCTAGCCTTATTCTGCCAGAGTTCAGATGTCACTTTCCTAGGGAACCTACATGTCCAGTTTAAACAGCATACTGTAAAGCAGTGAATACAAGAACAGGTTCTTGTCCAGTGGCTAACCACTGCCACAAAGAAAGTAGACTCCATATGGAGTTTCTTCGATGTCCATTTTCCTCTTGAAATAGATCCCCCCTATACCTGAAACTAGAACCAGAGAAAGAAACACACTTTGGTCCTGAAACCCAAATCTGTACATGACCAACTGAGCATGAAACCAACCAATCCCTGAGCATAAAACCAAACAATTCCTGATCACAAAATCTAGCCAATCTGAGCTTGTCCAAGACCAAAGGGATTGCAATATAACCAATTCCCATACTGAAACACTTCTGCCTGATAAACTCGGCTCCTAAGAAACCCTATATAAGCTGCTCTTCTCCACCCTAGCAGAGGCAGTCACTCTCCTGAATTCTTGTCTCTCAAATAAATCACTTGAAAGAGTTTTAGGTGTAGATCTTCTTTCTCTGTAGCAGAGAAGAATCTCTTTTGGTAAACTCCCCAGTGGAGTAGAGCAGAAAAGCAAGGGACACATCAGCTGGGAAACTCCCTTAGGGGAGCAGCACAGAAGAAACAACATTTCCCTGAAGGAATTTCTGTAGGGATTTCCCTTTTAGCATAGTAAAGCATAGAAATAACAATTAGGGTAGAAGCTGAGAAGAAATGGGCATGAGCATCTCTGCTTGAAAATTTTCTTAGCAGACTGGAACAGAGTTCAGCTGTAACAGCTTTCTCTTGAGAGGAGCAGGATTGCCACATCCTATGAGGAGACCATTTTTTACCAGAACCCAGATTCAGGTTTAGCCTGACTTCCTGTTCCTTTCAGAGCTGTAGGTATCCACAACACCTTTCCTTCACAGCTTTAGGTATTCCTAACTTCTGACAGTCAGGGTACTTTTCCCTCCAGAGCTACAACACTTGCGCTTCCTTCCTTCCTTCCTTCCTTCCTTCCTTCCTTCCTTCCTTCCTTCCTCCCTCCCTCCCTCCCTCCCTCTCTCCCTCTCTCCTTCCCCCCTCTTTCTTTTTTTCTTCTTTCTCACCCTCTTCTTTTTCTTCTGTATCTTTGAGTTCAGTGGTTCATAAATTATTATCTTTTAGGGGAGTCACTATGCCTTGTTTTATAAAGATCAATATGGAACATCATCTAAATAGTTCTGTAATAGCAATTTCATTGAAATATATAGAAAGACACCAAAACTCAATGCCCAGAAATAAACCAACAGTGGTAATAAAACAGATGTGGGGAAAACTAATGTAGACTGTACTGTGAAGTTAAAATTATTCAGGGCAAATGTAGACACAGTAAATCAATTAGATAATGGATAGAGGTAGGGAAAATCAAATAAAGGAGAAGCAAGCATACATTAATGGAAGTAATGAATGAAGGATTAAAAAGAATGTTTTAGAGGTTAAAAAGAGAAATTATCGAAAAGGAAACAAAGATTCCCCAATAGTGAGGAAGTTCAAGAGCAAAATTTGATAAAGGTAAGCAGTATTAAAAATAAAAGTATACTTTTGGATGTGTTGTCTTCCACTGAAGCAAGGTTGACTTGTGAAGGGTTACACTCTTAGAGAAAATTGACCTTTCATTTTTCGACAGGTCATAATTGCCTGATGATGAGACTGTATGCCCAACTCCACTCTTCATGCAGGGACTTGGTCTGTCTTGAGTTTGTACAGGTTTTGTGCATGCTGTTGAAACTGCTGTCTGTTTATGTATGTGGTTAAATCAAGAAGATGACGTTTCTTCACAATCACTTACCACATTTCTTAAGGAATATAAAATGATCAAAACCTCCAAAGATCATCAAGACTTGTTTAAAGTTAAATGTAGAAATTTTAGCATTGTATATGTCATGACTATACACTGACAGGTACAATGCATTGCTCAAAGAAGACACAATCAGAATGAGATTGATTGTTTCTGTAGATAAAAAGGAAGATGATAAAAATGTCATTCCTTATATAGCAGAGGGCACTTTGGAATTCTTAGTGGTCTTAAAGTAGACAGATATCCCAGATGGGTCAGTGTGTGTGATCAGGTGGTTCTTGCAAGAGGGACAGATTGGGAATCAGGAGAATAATAATAATAATTAATAATAATAACAATAATAATAATAATAATAGCTAATAGAAATAAGTAAAGAATGAAGTGCCACTCTTGAAGTAGGAGCAAGGTGCCTGTATTCTTTGACTTGATTCCCCTGCTACAAGTCAAAGAATGCAGGCAGCTATGTACAGGAGAAAGCAAGGACGCAAATTATCCTCTTGAGGTTTCTAGGGGGGAACAAGCCTGCAGGTAACTCGATATTGTATCCGTGAAACTGATTTCTCACTTCTGATCTCTAAAATAAATATAGTTTCAAGCTAATACATTTGTAGTTTTTTGGTATAGTAGCAAATAAATTAACACCTCATGTTTAAATGGAAAGAATAAGTTTGAAATATCTACATATTCCTTTGGGTTTTCATTTCACAGGTTAAAATGGTTGATTTCCATATACTCTATTTTTTTAATGTTATATTAGCCATAATATGATGCCTTATTAAATTTGATTGTAGAGTCAAGTGAAGTATATATATGAAGAGCAGAATGATTCCTATCCCGTGTGTGTTTATAATTTATCCAGACCATGATATTATGGTATTATATCCTCTCCTAGGTTGGGACACTATTGTCAATTTGCATTTACTTCTGTGTCTAATGATTCTGTAAATGTCCATTTTCATTTATTTCCACTGATACTTTTTTATAAAAATTCTCAAGAATGCATATTTTATTTTTTTGTTTTTCAGTAAAAATATGTCTTTAATCTAGTTCCTCTCCCCCCATCAATCAACCATGCTGAGAATTCTGTAATTTCCTATCATTTGGGAGTTGGATGATCACTGATAATGAAAAATGGCCACAGAGAAGGAGAGATGCAACTGATATGGGATTATTTTGTGACAGGTTTTCACTGTGGGGGAATGTTAGGTTCAAGGTCATTGACATTATCCCACTTATGTAAGAAAGACACACGAATGTCATTATGCCAATGTTCACCAGTCAGTAGCTGAGAAATGATAAAGGAAGATGTTAGTGTCCTGTTATTTCAGCCAAGAAGGTTGGCTGCAATAGCCACAAATTTCCTGCAGGTAAAGAAGTAAAGATGCTTCTATCTGGACATGAAGTCCATGATCACAGGTTCACCAACAACAACCACAGTGCTCACTGGGCAGAGTCTCCCAGAGAATAAGGAACAGGATGGGGAGGAGAACCAAGTAAAGCCATGAAGTCTTAATTACTGGATCAGTATGTTAGCAAGGCCTATGTAAAAGTTTTCAAAACATAAATTAAAATCCATACAGAAGTCACAACTATGTTGGAGAAATCAGCTCTCATTTTCAGTTGCACAATACAGTGTCTGCAGATAATGATGACCTCTGTAGGAAGACAAAAGAGAATTTCTAGAAAATTTTTATCCTGCAGAAAGGGTAAGCATTTGAGGAGCCAGCTCTATTCACTCTGATCTGAATGCTACACCACACAGGCATGCATTGAAACATCATGTAGTATTTTATAAATATGTACATTTTTCATTCATTAACATAATTAATAGCACTTAAAATGCACAGAGGCATACTCAGATGTGTAAGGAGCAGTGTTTCTGGGTGAAATCTTCCTCCTGGGAGAGCATATGCCCTTCACTGGTACTTTTCATGTGGTGCACACAAACAGCAGGGCTCCATGTCACTGCCATTCTCCCAGTCCTTGCATTTCACAAGCTGACAGTTTAGCTTGGTGTGTGCTGGAAGGGAACAGACCTTTCCAGGTCTGCCTGACTTATGCTATTTATATTGCTTTTAACTTTTTTCCTCCTCCTTGTCCCTACAGGGGGAACCTAACATTTTGTCAGAGGTAGGGTTAAGGTCAGGATCGAATGTGGCAAGAAAATTTGAACTTTTTCTTGTAAAGGTTCAAGAAAACCATCACCTACCCACCTCTATGCCTCCAGGAGCTGGTTTTTCAAGCATTTCCTAAGTTTTTTTCACCTGAAATATACCAAAGCAGGGTTAAGGGCAAAGATTTGTTCTTATTTCCTACTCAGCTGGATAATGAACTTGAGACTGCTTAACCACTGATAGGCTCAACAAATTGGGTAGAAGTGACTGAAATGTGAAAAAGACATCTGATTGGTAACATTTTTAAATGGCAATGGGCCAAGGGTTTGGAAGAAAGAAATTCACAAAGGAAAGGTGTGGACATAATCTGAGAGAAGAAAACTTTAGAAGAATGATTTTGAGGATGTTACTTTGGAGGTTATGGAGGTCATAGTATTTCTCCTGGCAGTGTGGATATCCACTAGACTGGGGTTCTGATGAAAATAACCAAGGCCACAAGCCTTTAACAATTATAAAAGTTTTGGCAGAAATATTTGGGAAATGGGTAGTTAAAGGATAGGTATTTAATCACAAATGTGTGAATGTGTGATGGTGAAATTTCAGTGTAAGATTCTAATTTCTCAGTCTAAAAGAGCTGTTTTGTGCAACTTATGTGCATATGAGGATGAGATAACAGGTCTGGGAGACAAAATGTCTGGAGCACTTGGTGAACATAACATCCACAGTCCTTAAATCCATTGGTTCATGGTTTCTGCATATTTTTCCATGTCAGACTTGGTTTCATTTACAGCTCTTCTCTCTTGACTTCATAGTGAAAGGCATTCACACATATTTTCCTGTTTTAATGTATGACCCTTCACTATGGATATTGTTATAACTTTTGTTTTTACAAAGCAGAGGTTTATATGTGATGATGGTAGAAACCATTCTGGAGACTATAGCATGAATAGTTGGGACAAGCAAGGAGGTAGGGGTAAACCTTTTAGACTGAATTGTATCATGGACTTCCTTCCTTGGGAGGATGAAGGGTGTGGGAAATTATGTTGTTACATTGTAAATAATTGCCCCACCTCACTGGTTTAATAAAAAGTGCTGATTGGCCAAAGGCAGGCAGGAAGTGTGGGTGGGGCTACCAGATTAGGAAAACTCTGAGAACAAGAAGCACAGAGCAGAATGCCAGAGAGACGCCGGAAGAAGCAGAGGACAGCTATGCTGCTCTAAGAAAAGGTACCCAGCCACATGGCTGGACAAAATAAGAGACATGGGTTAGTTTAAGGGTAAAGAGTTAGTAAGTTATATGTATTACAATGTGGTTTCTTGGTCCTGGACCGCCAGAGGCCCAGACTCACAAGACCTATTAGCCACCTGCTGCTGCTCAGGCCCCCAGAAATGACTCAGAAGCTTATATTAACTTCATGCTGTTTGGTCTATGGCTCAGGCACATTGCTAGCTAGCTCTTATATCTTAAATCAACCAATTTCTATTAATCTATCTTGCCACGTGGCCCGTGGCTTACCTGAGTTCCTTACATGTTGCTCCTTTGGGCTTCTGGCTCTTTCTCCCCTTACTATGTGGGAGATTGTGTTGTTTCATGATAAATAATTGTCCCACCCACTAGTTTAATAAAAAGCGTTGATTGGCCAAAGGCAGGCAGGAAGTGTGGGTGGGGCTACCAGACTAAGAATCTCTGAGAACAGGAAGCACAGAGCAGAATGCCAGGCAGAACGCCAGAGAGAAGCCAGAAGAAGCAGGGGACAACCATACTGCTGTGAGAAAAGGTACTGAGCCACATTGCTGAACAAGATAAGGGACTTGGGTTAGATGAAGGATACAGAATTAGCAAGTTATGTCTGGGTCTTAGGCCGATCAGCCTAAAATGATTGTAAACATCTGTATGTCTCTGTGGGTCCATGGGTCTGTGGGCCTAAACCTAGAGGCTAGGCCCGAAAGTCCGGGCCAGAAACCTCCTACTACAGGATGGAGGAAGGATATGACCCTGTGCAGACATATTGGGAAGGGAGGAAGCTACCTTAAATGGATGGCTTCAAGTCTGCAAAGAGAGGAGAAGACTATAAGAGATGATGGAACAACTCAGGGAAATCCATTGCAGTGGTATAGCTATGGGAAGAGAAGGCATGAAAAGACATCCCATTGCTTCAGACATTGCTTTTCCACTTTCTAAGACCTAGCCATGGGTTAGTCTTAGTCCACAACCCAGTACTCTATATTGACTGAGAAGGTCTGTATCACTTTAAAACTCTTCAAGATACCTATCTGAGCATTAGTTAAGTGGTAAAAGATAAACTTAGGAGAGCTTTCATCTACAGCATGCACCATGACTGGCTTTCTCAAAGGTCAAACTTTTTTTTTTTTGTCTAATTTTAACAGAAAAACAAGGAGGGAGTTATTGTATGCTCTTGTTGTAACAATTATACATATTAAGAAGCAGGGAGGTTCAGTAACTGTCTTCTGGTTATCCAACTTGCAACTATTAGTAATAGTTTACTGGTCCCTATATACCACATCAGGGAGGTCAAAATGAACCCCTTGGGCTCATTGTTATAATGACTCATATACCAGAAAATGCATTCTCCTCCCATCTGTTCACATTCATTACAAATGTTTTGAATTCTACTCAAAAAGAATCAGTGTTGGGCCCTGGAGACCTGAAAATGAAAGAGGTCCGGCTTCTTGTCTAAGTGGCCTCATGGCATAGGTTACTACAACGTTCAAAGTGGGGATGAGAGAAAAAACCCCATGAGGGTTAGAAGAAAATGATTGGTCAAAGATAAATGAAAAAAACTGAGAATCCTGGTGACAATTTCTTCTAGAAATTACTTTCATAATGATCAAATAGGCATGAAAAAATGATTTGGCAAGATGTAACCTTGATACTAAGAGGCAAAATAAAGCATTTCCAGTCACTAAGAGATGGTACACAAAACCAAGATTAGAGGATTTTGTCCTAAGTTTCTTTACATCCCTCATCTCTCTCTTAGAAAAACACAACTAACAAACCAGTTGGCTCTCAGCTCTCATTCTGTGCTCAGAATCAGAATTTCAATGTGAATATGAAACCCAAAGGGATTTCTTTTGACATCATCCCCATCAATTTGAGGTTTATTTGCCTCAGGCCTATGACAGATAGAGCTATATCCACTGGGTTCTGTGGTTTTATGAGGGAGTTCTAGCGAGGAATGCTATTCTAAGCACCATTTAGGCTTTGCTCAGATTGGTTTTATGGGAAAAGTTATGAGTCTTGGTAATTGCTAGAGTTTACTCTCAATGCCTCCTCCTTAGTTGTGAATGTAGGCTTCTTCGCCTTCTGAAATCCTTATCATGGTTGCTGTTGCATGGCACTGGCTCTCAGTTTCTAGGTTGATGTTATTTATGAGCTAATGACACAGCAATAAATACTGTAGTAAATAGTGGGGTGACATTTGCTGAGCCAAAGTTACAGGCAGCTGGAGATTGTTTCTATGCAGACTTGCTTTTTCCATTTTTCCCATTATAATGATCTACAGCCTAGATAAAAATACCTCTGCACCCCACCTCAAATGCATCACCATTTCCTTGTAAGATCAATAGACCTTTCAGTAGGAACTTGTCCATGTGTGTTGTGCTGTCGGAAGCTTTTGACAGTTTTAATGTTAAACTCATGGAGTTTATGAATAAATGCATTCTAAGTTTTTGTATAGATGCAATTAGCTGCACTGTATCACAAATCCTAATTGTTCTTAACAACAAAATCCAGAGCCAGATATCATGCTAAGTGCTAAAAGATCAGAGAGACAAAGGAACAAGACACAAGAGGTAAGGCACCTCTTACCTCACCAAATCCTCAGCTGAATGGAGGCAGAGCTCCTGTTTCTGCCCCACTTTATCACTTTCTTTCCCTGCCCAGCCATATCACTTCCTGTTTCCTTCTCTCAAGTGTTGGGATTAAAGGTGTGTGCCACCATTGTCTGGCGTCTGTGGTTAATTAGAGGCTAACTCAGCCATCTGATCTCCAGACAAGCTTTATTTGTCAGAACACAAACAAAATATCACCACGCTGCATATATTAATTCATATATCTAAATGCGTGAAACATTTAGCTGGTTGCTGTTATGATAGAGTGATATAGTACCCATTTAAAGAGCTTGAATTTTTGGAAAGGAAAAAGAATCAAATATAAGCAATTTAAGAGAGAGAGAGAGAGAGAGAGAGAGAGAGAGAGAGAGAGAGAGAGAGAGAGAGAGAGAGAGAGAGAGAAACACTCAGGATCCTTAGAAGGTATAGAGAAAGTGGCAGACATATTAAGAGAAACTATTTAGTTAAACTTTTTTTAGTCAGAGAAATATTCCTGAAATAAACTATAATTAGCCTGTTCTGGTAGAATATGCTCTTTCCCTCTGATAACTCTGGATTTTTATACTGGTGTTCACCTGCAAAGTATTTTACCATTCCTGTTTGCTAGATTTCCATGTTTATAACATTAGGATTCAGGTTCGGCTGGGTCCCTCTAGGAAGTCTCTCATGGTTCCCCCAGAGTGGTCAGATATCCCATGCTTTTCTCATAGGCTGATTTGTACATTTTCATATTGTGTGGAAATGTCTTTCTCTTCAAGAAATAAATGATTCATAACTTAGATAATCTCTCAGTCTTTTCAAAGCTTGTGTGACAGTGGCATGTCACTGCCATGTGGAACTGATGATGGTTTGATCATAGAGATGGGAACCTCAATAATGTGTGAATATGAAGAGTTTTCCAAGTGGGTGGAATGATTCAAGAAAAGATACTAAAGAAAGAACTTCAAATAATATGTAAGAGATAGAAAGAAGCAAGATTCTAAAAGAAATAAAACAAAATTCTCAAGTGTTGGGTTAGTAATTAGGGACTTTTCTGGAACATTAGAAGGAACCAGAGTCTATTGACTAGAACATTTACTCAGACTGACTTAATGTTCCCCTGACTGTATCTGCATGTACTCTTCTGGATTAACAGGTCCCCTAATTTTTGCACCATAATTGACCTTTGTTCATGGCCTCCCACCCTACCTACAGAAATTAGTCAGAAGTATTCCATGCACTAATAAGGGAATTCTGGTTTCACTTTTGTTAAAACCTGTGTACACAACCAAATTAAATCCAGTTATCAGGCTTCTCTGGGATCATTCCTCAACCTGCCTCAGGCCAAAAATATCTTTCCCTATGAGGATGCATAATGTCATTTATCAGGACATTGTCACATACAAGTGAATTCATAGTTAGAGATTCAATACACAATACTAAGAAAAAAAAACTGAGAAGACAGAGGACCCTCAGTGTCAGATGCAGACCTCTTTCCTGGTGAGACCAGCTGGTTAAGATGCTCAAGACTTCAAAACCATTCCCTTCACTTTAATATTACCAATAGCAAGAAAGATTTTGGTAGAGTTCAGGGCAAGTCATGGGTTTCATATTTTTTACTGTATCATCGTCTATTTAAAAACCATCACTGTAATGCAAGTGAGCCTCCTTTAACAAGTACCATGATGGAGCCCATCATCTCTATAGCTTCTCTGTCTCATTCTAGAACCACATCCTTAGGGTTAAACCTTCTCAATGTCTCCAGCATTTTATAACATCCAATGAGTCCCGTACAGAAATAGCAGAAAATAGAAGTATCCTTAGGTTTTCTTCCATCAAACCATCCAATCAAAGAATATTTGACAATCCTTGTTTTCTTTTGCTGAACTGAGTGACCTTGTCTAAAAAACTCTTAACAACCCCCTCCAAAATGAATGTCAACCTGTTCTCCAATAAATAACTCTCCTTCGTTTCAAAATATACATTTTTTGAAGTAGTTAGAAATGTTTAAAAATTATCAAAGCAATGATGAATAAACACACTAAAATGAATTGCATGTTTAGAAGATATAATGACCCAGTAACCTCTTCTTGAGTTCTTGGAGAAATCAAGAGGATTTCAGGAGCCATTGTAGAAGTCTAATAGTTTGGAAATATTTCTTATCTATTTCACATTTTATAATATGGGATATAATTGCAGAAAGAAAAAAAAAGCAAGAGGTAGCTGAGAAATCCAAGTTTTTTTTAAAAGACATTTTAGACACTTGTCTTGGCAAGAATTTGCATCTCATTAACATTGAGCTGATAAGAGGTCTTATTTCCACATTTATTATAGAAAGAATTATCTCTTGTCAATGGTCCTTAAATCCAACATTATATACATAGCAAATGAAATTCAGATGAAGTTTCAGGCCCATCACATCCTAGATTTAATAGAATAAATGAGATGATAGCAATTATGCAACATTTCTGAAGCCATAGACTAAAATGTCATTGAATGTATGTGGCCTTTCCAAATAATTTTGGCAGACTTAATCACTCTTTTCTTCTGGTTTTATAATTTCTTGAGTATACTTCTATGTCACCAGATAGACTATGGTAGAAGAAGCATATGGCCACACACTGAAATACCATTTCACCTTTTAAAAACAAAATGGTTACATTATAGAAACAACCACTTGTAAGTGAGAGGATGTGTAGGAACTTGAGAGTTGGCTCAGTGGTTAAGAATACTTTCTGCTCTTGCAAAAGACCTGGGTTCAGTTCCTAGAAATATCATGACAGCTCATAACCATCTTTAACTGCAGTTCTAGGTAATCTGATGCCTTCTTCTTATCTCTGAAGGAACCAGGCACACATGTGGCACACATCTATACATGCAGTCAAAACATTCGTGCACATTAAATAAAACTAAGTTTTTAAGAAAAAAAAGTAAAAGAGAAATATAAGGGAATTAGCAAAATCCTTGGATTTAAGTAAATGCTTTCTAATTTTTCAGTGTAGGAAGTCTTTCCTTTTATCCAGATAAGAGAGTAAACTGTCCCTTTCTTAACCACAGACATGACACTTCAAGATCATTACAGTTAGAATTTAGGGCTCTGTTCTTAACTTTTTAAAAGAAAATATGAAGAAAGTTTAGAAACTATAAACCTTGTTCTCTTTTGGAGAGTTGATCTTCCACAGTTGAGCACATTTTAAGAATCAATTGCATGGCTAATTGCTTAAAAACAGAGATGGCATAATATTAATAAACATCAAGGAATAAAATCTGCATCAACTATTTCTTTGATTCTTTATTTCATGTGATTATAAAATTCATGTTCTCTGTATATTGTCTTGAAACAAATGTTTAGTGTGATGTCATCATCAATGGTGCCACAATAAAGTGGTGTGTTCAGAAGTGATTGCAGGTGGAGCATGAGAGTAGCTATAGGAGATGAAGAGAGTTGATTGCCACTAAACTAAATAGTCCTCTAATTATTGATGTTTGTACCTCTCATTTATAGCCTGTCTTCTTAAATATCATAGCAGCTGTCAGTTTGTTACAGTCTATTTGCCTTAACCAACACTGAATGTGTTATTAGTTTCTTAAGGCAAGGAAAAGTGAGACCAAGAAAAATTAATTTATCACTACAAAAAAAGCAGAGCACAACATCTTTGGATGACATTCTGGTTTCATTTACCACTTCCTCTATGAATAATTGAGGTTGACTAAGAAAACACTTTTGATAAGATGTGCCTATGTGCTTATAATCTATCAACTGTGTATGCTATTTAGAATGATCTAAAGTACTTAAGGCAAAGAAAGAAATACCCTTGTATAATCTCTCTTGCATGTGCACAGAAGAATGAAAATTCAGGCATGCAATGCATCCAATTTTATGGGACACACATGGCACAAAAACAACCTCCTTTACCCCATCTTTTACAATCAACATCTTCCCAACTGGGATTTCACAGATCAACAGTAAACAAATTCCAAGTTTCATTTCCATAAAGCAATGGGAGATGGGTTCCCTGAGCAAAGATTGCCTTCTACCCTCCATTTGAGGAGTTTAAACTGGTAGATTTGATAATAAATGTTAAGAATGAGCAATTAATATATAAAGTGGAAGCTAGAAAGGGCGCAACAACATGCATCTTGCTGGAGTCACTTCTGTGATCTGGAGACATTAAATGGCTAATAAATGCTGATTTCTATTTATGCATTACCTATGAGACCCTCTGCTTGAGTATTTCCTTGGCAAAGGGTTCATTTCATCTCACGAACTCAGCCCCCAAAGACAGAAAGGCCACTCTCTGTCCCTAGATTGCTCTAGACTGACAGTTAGACAAAATGTCAAACTAAAAAATAAATTACATGAATTCCTCAAAGGAGAAAGGAAGACTAGGCATGACCCTTTAAGGCCAAGCATAGGTGAGTGTGTGTTTATTATTTCAGCTGATATAATCCACTTTAAATGTTTACCAAGAGTTCCTAGAATCCAGTTGTGTCAAACCTTTATCATCATCATCCTCATCATATACCATTACTTGCCATTATGCTGGCTTCCTGGGAAACTTTTAGGGGGATTTTTTTTCCCTACAAATTAAAACATTCTTTTTGGGAAGTTGCTCAGAAGACTCTGGGTGCAGGTGAAACTCTCAGAACTCAAAAAAATGAGAATGTTTCAAGATCCTTGGGACTGGAAAGAGATGGTTCAGTTTCAAAAAGCATTTGCTGCTCTTGCAGAAGACCAGAGTTTGGTTTCCAGCACCTAGGTTAGAGAGCTCACAGCCACCTGGAATTCTTCTGACCTTCCTGGGCAACTACATTCATGTGATATGCATACACATAGGTATAAACATACACATAAATAAACTGTCATTAAAAAATTAAAGTTTAAAAAAATTACTTATTTTTTTTAACATACCCATCATTGTTTCCTCTCCCACCCCTCTTTCCAGTTCTTCCCCATGCTATATGGGAACTCTAGGGAATGAAAATTTGCCTGTTACCCATGTCTATTTTGGTGATATAAGTGCTTTTGAGTCAAAGTAATGCGTGATCTTGTAGGTAACCCTAGTAAACTCACTGGTTTAATCAAGCTACATTTGGGTGGAATCATCTGCCATTGATGTTTATCTAGGAAGAAAAGACTACTTTCCACTTTTCTTTAAGAAGAGTCCCAAAATACTAAATATTAAATACAAATGTAATTATTCCTAAACATATCTGTGTATTCAAAGTACATGTGAAGTTTATAGGTGTGACATTTCTATAGGAAGGTGATATGTAGGCCATCATGGAGATGAGTGCTTTTATCTACAGGAGCAGCTGACCAAGTGAAGGAGGCCTTTAAAGAGGGAGAGAACACAGCCCTAGGAGCCAGTCACCAGGCAGGCGAGAGAAAATGTGTCAATCATCAACACAATTCAAGGAAACATAACAGGGAATTTGGATTATTAGAAGGAGCTCTGGATTGCTTCTTGAATCTGATGTGAAAACAGGCAGAACTGATCAGGGACCACTTTGTTGAATTAAACTATAGAATTTGAGCTGTGACTCAAAAGATCCATTTGATAATTTTAAGGGGATTATACCACAGTGTTACAATGTGGTTTCTTAGTCCCTGGCAGCCAGAGGCCCAGACCCACAGACCCTGCAGCCCCAGAACCCTTAGCCTCCCACTGCTGCTCAGGCCCCCCAAAATGACTCAGATGCTTATATTAACTTCATGCTGTTTGGCCTATGGCTCAGGCACATTGCTAGCTTACTCTTACATCTTAAATCAACCCATTTCTATTAATCTTTCCTGCCACATGGCCCGTGGCTTACCTGTGTTCCTTACATGTTGCTCCTTTGGGCTTCTGGCTCGGTCTGTCTCATTCCACCCTGCTCCTCCTTCCTATTCTGATTCTCCACCTACTTTTTCTACGGTGCCTGTCATGGGCCAAAACAGCTCCTTTATTTAAAGATTGACATTCACAGCATACAGAAAGACATTCCCACATCACTTCCCCCTTTCTGTCCAATCACAAAGGAAGGTTTCAATTTTAACATAGCAAAATTACAAATAACAAAAGAGCCGTCAAGCAAGAATTACTGCTATAATATCTGATCTATATGCATTTAGCAAAATTAAAGAAAATACTCTATTATCTACCTTATCCTTATGAATTCAAAGTTTCATATCCAACATGCCTTTCAAATGACTAAGAAAATCTATACCTATAACTATCTAATCTTCAACAACATCAAAGACCACAGAAGGACATATTTTCTGAAGTAAACAGGAAGTGCAAGCAACTTCCAAAATCTAGAAATGACAGAGATGACACCTATCTGCCTGGACAGTCACCCATAGTTCCTTTATAAAGTTGGGGCATCCATCTTCAGCCCACAGGCCCAGAATCTCTTTTCATTTCAGTGAAGCATGAAATCTGCTCTGCCCATTCACCACAGGACCACTAAAAATAACAAAACCTTAAATTTGCAAAAATATGATTACTGATTGGACCAAGAAGTGAATGACACTCTACCCAGTCCAGGCAGAGAGACTGGTCTCTGAGACCCAGGCCCTGGGATACAGCCTTTGGAACCCCACCCCCACTCATCTCTCCTCTAAATATAGACCGCAGGAAAAAATACCTCCTGTCCAGAAGCCCCCAGTAAAATCCACTTTGCTGGACATCCCCAACTACAAAACCTTGCCCCAACCCTCAACCCACCCTATCACCACAATCATAAGTGGCAATCTGAGATCCATAGATACTTAGCACCCATTGGTGCCAAGAGTCCCTCAACACCTGTTGGAAGAACAGAGATTCCCTGAGACTCACAGTTCCTCAGAACCTACTGTATCAAGAGCAGCCTGAGACTGACAGTGAGTCAGTGCCTACTGGATTAAGAGGGGTACCTGAGACCCACAAATCACCATTACATATTGGATCAAGATCCTTTATAGGATCAAGAGCTCCATCTGGATCAAGAGCTCATACTGGACCAAGATTGGATCCCTAAGACACAGAATTAACTACCTCCAAGTGAACCAAGAGCTCAGAATGGACTAAAGAGAAGCTTCCTGAGACACAGACACAGTCAGAAGAGATTGCACCAAAATCAGCTCCTTGAGATATAGACAAATTCTGCAGCAATCTGAGGACGCTATGGGCATATGCCAGTGCAAGAATACATATAACAACATAAAGAAGAACATGGCAACCACCAAAGTCTGGTGGTTCTACAACAAGACCTGAGCATGCCAACACAATAAATAGAAGGAAACAACCTTAAAAACAACTTTATAAAGATAGTAGAAGCCATAAAAGAGGATATAAAAAATTCCCTTAAAAATAGCAGAAAAGACAAACAGAAAATTGGGAGACATCAACAAATCTCTGAAAGAAAATAAAGAAA
Organism: Phyllotis vaccarum; assembly: GCA_033318265.1. Lineage (NCBI taxonomy): Eukaryota > Metazoa > Chordata > Mammalia > Rodentia > Cricetidae > Phyllotis > Phyllotis vaccarum. Next base: position 32,753,113 of record JARWLC010000001.1, on the reverse strand, counting down.
TCTAAGAAAACTAAAAACAAACAAACAAACAAAAAACAAACAAAAAACAAAAAACCCAATTAAACAACTGAAGGAAACACTTTAAAAGATTTGAACATTGAATTAGATGCAATAAAGAAGACACGAACTGAGGCAAACCTAGAAATAGAAAATCTGAAGAAAGAAACTGGAACTACAGACACAAGTATAGCCAATAGGATACAAGACATGGAATAGAGAATCTCTGGTGTGGAAGATTCAATAGTGCACATTGAAACATCAGTCAAAGAACGCACTAAAACCAAAAAAGTCATAACATAAAACATTCAGGGAGAGAGTATAATAAGCAAAGGGATCAGGATCACAAGGAGACCAACAGAGACAGCTGACTGGGGCATTCAGAGCTCAATGACTTTGAAAGGAACTAAACCCTCTGAAGGTAGATGACAGTCAAATGGCACGGACACTTTTTGGAGTCTCTTGCAGTAGGATTAAAGTATATTCCTGGTGCACAAACTGACATATTGGAGCCCATTTCCTCCAGAGGAACATCTAATCCAGCCTTGATACTGGGATGAGGGACTTGGACCTACCTCAACTGGATATGCCAGGCTGAAGTGAATTACCTTGGGATTCCTTGATCTCCTTGGAAATGAAATGGCAGAATGTGGTGGAAGGGGGGACTGGGAGGAGGGAAGGGAGGAAAAGTAGTGGTCGATATGAAAAAATATTTTAAATAAATAAAAATATGATTACCTCTCCCTTTATTTACTTCCTCAGAAATGATACTATAATTAGCAGTAACATGTTTGAAACAAAGTAATTCTAAAATTTTGGAGGGAGTCAGTATTTTTTTTTTGTGTTAGCAACAGTTTTAAAAAGGTAGGATAGAGGTAATCATATCCCCATTTGAATTTTAGATTTATGCAAGCAGACTCAGGATAGGCTTGAAACATAGTCAGTGCATTGATGAAAGCATACTACAGCGTACACTTGGATTCGTAATTGTTCTGGATGTAATTTTGCTGAGTCAAACTCAATGACTGAAATCTAGCATATAACTACCTCTCTAAAATAGTTTTACTCCTGACTATTCCATGGAATCATAAGCAAAAACATTGGGTGAAATATGGCTTTCTGGTTTTGTAAATAAAGTTTTATTGGACATGCTCATGCCCAAACACTGAAAAATTGCTTATGGCTACAATTATGATAGACAAGAAGAGTTGAATAGCTGCAACCAACTATTTGGTGCACAAAGCTTACACTGTTTTCCATCTAATCTCTTACAGAAACTGTTTGCTGACCCTTAGTATATTATATTATAAATTAACTGGGAGGAAGCTGCTTTTATGTCATCTAGACAGCATTACATTTACCTGAAGTTATCCAAGCCATGCTACTCCTGTGTTCACATCAAATCCCAGTTCAGTGGAAATTTGATTATTTGATATTCCATCGAGCATCTTGCTGGTTCACTGACACATTTGGTCTTCTGCTAACAGGACCAGATGATCAGTCTTTGGAAGATAAATACCGCATCATTTTTCTTGCATGTAGAATCTTAAAATGTCAAACTCATAAAATCAGAAAACAAAATGGGGGTTGCTAGAGTCTGAAGAGGACTGAGAAACTGTTTGTCATGGAATAGACAATTTGAGGTAAGCTAGAAAAAATGATTCAAAAGATCATTTTATCATACAGTGACTGTGGTCAATAATAATGATTGTAAACCATTGCTGACAGATTTACAGGTTCTAATCAAGAAGATGTTAAGTATATGAGTATTGGATATGTCAACAGCTCAATTTAGGAATTGCATAATTTTTATGTGTATCAAAGAATCATGGCATACACCATTAACACATAGTTTTGCTTGCCAATTAAAAAAAAAGGCAATAAAAATTTAAAAGCACAATGCGATTTAAATATCTTGATATATAAAACATAGTGCTAAAGGGGGAGAACTCTTTCTAATGAGGCCAAGGATAACTTGAAGCCTTTATTCAGTGGCTCTCAGACTGTTAAAGTGCATCTCAGCAAAGAGTATCCCACCAGGACAGGCTGCAGCTTAAGATGCCATTATATGACCCACTAGAGTAGAAGTTCAACCCTTGCCTATCATACATCCAGCATATCAGATATTTATGCTATCATTCAGAACAGTAGCACAATTTCAGTTTTGAAGTAGCAACAAAGTAATTTAATAGTTGGGGGTCACCATAACATGAGGACCCTTTACAGTCACAGCATTAGGAAGGTTGAGACCCACTGAATGCCAATGGTGTGCAACATGGCAATGACCACTAGGAAATATATGAAACTTTTTGCAAACCATAAAAAAGATAATTAACAGTACATTCTAAGACTTTGAAGCAAAGCCAGTTCTTTTAAGCAACCAGTAATTCTCTGTTGACAATGATCTTTGTACTTGTTATCAGACTGAGGTTAGAAATATTAGACACCAAACAGCAAACTTTTCAAAACCTGTTATTCTTTTTATCTTTTTTCATCCTAATGACTGGAAACATACCAGGGATGGGAAAGGGGGATTTGTTGGAGCAGAAGGACCTCACAAGATTCTGTACTGCAATATCTTAAACATGAACTCCATGAAGAATCTGGAGCTCTCTGGAGTAACATGAAACAGTACAGCAGAGCATGAAATTACTGCCTTAAATCATGAAATTACTGCTTCAATCTATAAATAGATAGAGGAGTAATGTGTGTCATTTACACAATGGAGGAAAATCTAAAGGCTTTTTGAATAAATACAAAGAGACGAAAACAGGTGTTGGAGTCAAGTAGACTAAACTCCAACATATTCTGTAGCACTTGCCAACTGCATGGTCTAAAGAATTACAACTTTGTAGCACCAATGTCCTCATAGGGTTGTAATTGCAAGAGTTTTGTGAGATTGAGGTGGTAAGCTCTATAAAAGCTCACGAGACACTCCTAGCTAATAATAAATGAGACCATCAGTCTAGCATTGTCCTTACCTACCTTCCCTCACTAACTAACAGGTAGCCAAGCTACCATGCCAGCAGTTCTATGGAGGGACTGCTATAGTTCAATGATCTGTAATTATACAATGGAAGGCTAGTTATCCCTACCAAACAAACTGTCAGATTTAAACAATGAGTGGAAGCAAAGCTGAGTGGCATAGAGATTGAGATTTGTCTATGATCTAGCCTAACGTGATCTTTAAGTTCTTGTAAACATGATTCAGTGAGTTCCACAATTTCATAAGCAGAGAAGATGTAACTAAATTGTGTGTCTTATCAGTTTATTATAAAACCCAGGTTATATATACTTCTATAGATTTTATAGTAATGGAAAAGGTCAAATCAGTTATTCTTAAATAAATGGATATATGAAATTTTATAGCAGTATTTTATATTTAAGCTAAAATGTTGTCTAAAATAGTTTGCTATGAAAACCAACATGACTAGAAGCAATTTGGGGGGAAAGGGCGTGTATTTCAGGTTAAAATTATAGTTTATCATAAATGGCAGTTGGTACAGAAATTCAAGGCAGGAACCAGGACCAGAGGTCATGGAGGAACACTGCTTACTGAATTGCTTAGCCAGTTTCCTGATACCTCTCAGGACCACTTGCCCAGGAATCAAATAGCTCATAGTGGGCTGGACCTTCCCACATCAATCAATCAATAAAATATACCATGGACATGTGTATGGCTATTGTGATGGATGCATTTTTTTTCAAAAGAAGCTTCCTTTTATTAAATGATTATAGCTTGTGTCAATTTGATGAAATCTAGGCAGCTCAAATACATATTTGAAATTAAAAAATGACAGATGGCTCATCATATATTGAAGAAAGCATGGAACTTACCTTAATTGTTTCATACAAATAAAGGAGGAGGCTAGTGATTCTGCTTGAGTTATGACTGGGGGTGGGGTGTGGAAGAAGTGCTACAGAGGTTGAGAAAGAAAAAGTAAGAGGCACCACTCTTACACGCATATTTTTGCAGTAACCTACTCTCATAATAACTCCAATACATTTCAAAGGACTATTCTGTCGTGACCTCGTCATCTCATAGAGGTTCTGCTTCTCAAAACCATACATAAATTTGGGAAGACATTTCTGATACATGAGCTTTGGGGAACACTTCCAAATCATGGAACCATCCAAATCACTACAGTGTGTATAGAGGACCTGCAATAGTGAATGTAATTCTTTTTAGCACAGAAAATTAACATTCAACATGAGGCAGCATCTGTGTTGGTTAAGAGCATAGACACTGGATTGATATCAGATTGGGACTTAGTGCCAGTTTGTCAGTTTGTTTCTCCTTCTTTCTATTGTTTTATCACTTAAAACTTTTCCAACATGGTGGTGCCTTACTCCTGAGATTATTGTTTTCTAATTAGTAAAGCAGTCAATAAATGAATTTTCTGTCATTATTATTAAATGATTAGTGGCTTCTAACACTGAATATTTATGTGAAAACGTGCCCTGGAAACCATCATGTTCATCTCACACAGAAAGCAAATGAAATAGTCCACAGCACTATCCCTAGTTGAACAACAAGGAAGCTAAGACAGAGTAATTAAGAAACTTGCCCAAGCTTCAAAAGGAATATTGTCAGAGCTAGAAGTAAGAAGTGAAAGATCAGCTTAAACAAAAAGTAAGCAACAAAAATAATGAAATAATGAAAAAGATCATACCGGAAACAGGGAACCTAAAATTGAATGAACAATAGGAAAATAAACAAGGTCAAAATTCAAGTACAGAGCTATTGCAAATCTTCAAGAAGAATGATGAAGAGAACACAGGAATTTACTATTGGAAGTTTAAAACTGTGATGTCCCTACAAAAATCTATGCATTGAAAAGATAGTAAAAAAAAATTATTATTACATAGATATTTCCTCTGACTTGTGACATTCTGTTTTGAAAAGATGTTGAGACTCAAAAATGAAATGCAATTTACTAGCCTCAAAAAGTAAACAAAACTCACAAGTCTTGGGAACTTCTGAAACTTAGAAGGTGGATAAGGAACTCACTCAAGTCTGAATAGAACAACAGTTTCTGTGCAGGAAAGACTGGCCAGTTAAGCTGCCCGCATGTCTTGCAGAGAGCTGTAGGAACTCAGACCTTATTAGTTGTCACCCACACCAGAGCATGGGTGGGATGGTCCTTAGTTCAGCTGCTGCCTTTATTCGAGTCATCCTCTTACCCAAACTCCAGTAAAGGAATCCCCCGCCCTGCCCAAAACTCAATGTTTCCCTAAGGTAGACTAGAATGGAAGTGATCTGGGGTGAACAGATGTTTGTCCATACTACCCCAGAACAAGTCACACAACTGAGAACAACTTTGTGCCAATAAATTTGACATCTCACATATAGTAAAAAAAAAAAAATCTTGTAAAATCACAACATAATTAGTATAGTAATAAATATAAAATAAGAATAACTTTCCTTTCTAAATTTTAATTTTAATTAAAATACTTCCCTTCATAAAGAACATGTCAGGTCTATAGCTCTTTGCTGGTTAACTCTGGAGACCTTGAAAACCAATTCCATGTCCACTTTTGCTCTTTTCAAGCATGTTTTATGTATAAAATAAGTGTGATTCTATTATCTAAATGACAAGACGACATTAAAAGAAAACTGGAGATTATGTCTCCCAAGAATAGCAGCACAGATTTCCCAAACAGAACATTAGCTGATAAAATCAGAAGTGTATAAAATAATGCTTTAGTATCACTACATAGGGATATTTGTGGGGGTAAAAGGGAATAGAGCTTATGGAAATCAATACATTTAACCCAAAAATTTACAACCAAAGGAAAAAAGACATAATTTCATTAAATATGGAAACTATCCAATACAGTGATTATTTTGTGATCCTATTCACAGACTGTTCATAGTAGTACATTTCCTTAATGCAAAGGCATTTGAGAATTCTCTACTGTTAGTTTCAAGCTTCAACTGGTCAACAACAAAACAAGGTTTTCTGCTTTCACCATTTCTACAACATCTCTCTATTACAAAAAGACATAAAATTACAAGAATCATACTTGGGCTCAGACAGCAATGGCAACAGCAGCATGTGCTACTGCTGAGCAGATAAACAGAGACATCAGCAGGGTGAAAGACATCCGAAGTAAATTCACACTCCTATAATAGGACTCAAGGCAACAGAAGGGAGGCAACGCTTTTCAATCAGTGGCTAAAAGAAGTTTAAATTCTCACTTCACACCAAACGCAGAAGTAAATTGAAATGTATCATCAATCTAAACAAGAATGCTAAAACTACACTTTCTAGGAGGAAAAGCACAGGCTCAAATTTTTGTAGCATGGGAATAGATCTCTATTTTTAGCAAGGTTTAGAAAATACTCAGCATTAAAAATGGCAAACTAAAGTTTATGAACTAAAATCGTCTCAGAAAAAGGGTTTGTTAAAAACATGAGGAGAGAAGACATCACCCGGGAGAAGATATTTGTAGCATATACATCTGGGGAAGATACTTCTATATAGCATACATAAAGAAAATTTACAACTTAATATTAAGATGGCAACCCAATTAAAAATAAAACGGTGAGAGAAAATGTTTGTAATGCATCTCATTGCTTCCTTAATATAGTAACCACTTCCCTATTGTCACCTTGCCTCTATATCCCTGCAACGTGTGGGGTTCTATCCTTGAGACAGGACAGCATATATTCAGTTCTCTGGTGTTTCCTTGAATAAATCTGTGAGGCAAGTAGGACCTTTTGACTGTTGCTATCTAGGTCTTCTGAACCTCACAAGTTTTGTCTTGGTTCCCATGCTACACTCCAGGTAATTTACAGCAGATTAAGCCTGCCTTCCACTCTGTAAATTCTCTCTTCAGTTGTTACCAATCTTCTGTTTAACCAACCCACTCCCTGAAGATGCCTTTCCTATCAGAATTTTCTTTCTTATTTTTTAAGAACTTCATAGATGTAGACAATGTAATATGGTTACATATACTATTTTCCTTAACCATCCCCAGACTTCCTCAAAATGTCAACTCTATATCCTTTTATTTTTCCTTCTTCTATTCATTCTTTCTTTTTGATAATCCACTAGGTTAGTGATGGATACATGTGTGTGTGAGAGAGAGGTTGTTTACTGGCCTGTGCACAACCTACCAGTGACAACAAACCCTCAAAAGATGACCCTCTTCCCCCCAGCAACTATTAATTGCTAGTACTGCCTCTGTTCAAGGTGGGGCCTTGTGAGAATTCCTTTCTTGTCCATGGTGGAACTTAAGCTGTATTGATCTAGTGCAGGTCTTTTGCAGATCACCACAGCTGTTGGGAGTTCACTAGTACAGTAGCCTTGTCATGGCCAGAATACAGCTTCCCATAGAATTTGTTCCCATCAATGGCTCTTATATTCTTTCTGCTTCCTCATCTCTAGGGCTCCCTGAATCTTGTCAGATGGGCGTGGAATTAAGAAAGATGTCCTAATAGGGTTGGCACTCTCAGTCACTTATTCTCAGCACTAGGATTAGTTATGAGTATCTGCACTAACTTTGCTCACTGAAAAAAAAGAACAATGTTGAGAACAGCTCAGGCTCATAAGTATACACCTAAATATTTAGAATGCAGTTTGAACACATGGCCACTTAGCAAAATCACAATGGTAGGTTGTTATAGAACATCCACTGTATCCTTTGTCAGATTTTTTTTTTTGGCTTACTGTCAATTGTTTTATTTTCCATGTTGTCATTTTATTTTATTTTTTTTACTTTTATGTCTTTAGCCATATGCTTAATTTGCCTGTATTCTGGGTAACCTCCTGCCTCTAGGCAAACTAATACTGCTTTGTCCACAGACTCCTGCAGAGTAATGATTTTCAATTTTGTTATTATTTATTTTTAATATGAACTTAATATAGTATAAAAGCCATATGCTGAGCTTCTTTTTGCCTGAAAATCTTTCCTGTTTTTTGGTACAAATATTTTCCACAAGAGAATCCTGAATTCCAGAGGGAGCCTTCAGCTCATAGCCAATTGCTTTATTTGTGTGCAATTTCCAGAACCACATAGAGCATGTCGCATGAAGCCTCACATTCACCAAAGGCCAGTCCTAAAATGTCTTTTCCCCAGAAAAACTCCAGTTCTTCTTCCAGGTTCCTGAAAAAATTATTTTTCTCCTCCAAGCTTATCTTTGTTTCACCCCATGGAAACTCTGAATCATATGCACCTTATTCTTTATTTCATCTTTGGCTGGGAAAAATGTACCTGAGGCAAAATCTAAATGAAACTCATTTAACAGTTAATAAAGAAGCTGTGGAAATGGAGAGTTTGTTGACTCAGATTCTTTGAGAAGATTAACTGTGAGCCTGCCAATATATCTTCTTAGATAAAAAGAAAAATATTCTCAAATATGAGCATCCCCATTAGCATGAAATGAAGCTAAATCTTTATTCTGTATCCTGTCATCATGGACCTGAGTTTCTAACTGACTTTCTCAAGGTGGCTGTGGCCTTTTCTAATTATGTTGAAATGTTCCCAGCTGCTCTGCAGTGTTATCAGGTCTCCTGATTGCTGTTTGAGTTTTCTCTGGGTTTGCCTCATAACAAATATGCTTGAGATGTTTGTTCAGTAACACTGTATTTATTATGTTCTGTTACAAGCTATAACTGTCATAAAGGGTTCATCTTGCCCACCTACTATGATGATAAATTGACTCATAATTTCCTGACTATGATAGCTCCGATCTAGATCTAATTAGCTTGATATTTGTGAAAAGACATAAAGAAAATCTTAAAATGAGGCAGGCAGTTAAAACCATACCTCGGATTATAAAATATTTACAACTAAAAATGAGTGACAGATTGCTTGGAAAACAGAGTATGATATCCCAGTTTGGCTCTTTATTCCTGTCAGGGAGTTCAGAGCTCTAGCACAGATAAAAACTCTAGCTGGACCCAAAACTTCCCTCCTTGCTCTAATTCATCCTATGATCAATGCCCACAGATCACTGTGCTGACTATACAGCCTATTACCTCTACTTAGCTGGAACTGTACCCACAAGAATCTCCTTCCTGAAGGTTTGTTTCCTAAGGCTGCTCTCAAGAAATATTTTGTCCAAAATTTAGGATGTGATATGAGGGATCATCCATATCTGTGTGAAGTAAGTCCATGTGTGGTTACCTTGTCGTGTTTTTTTTTTTTTTTTAGCACTGACATTGGAGTGGCTGCTGGACACTCCAACAGCTTCTTACCAAAGACACCAACAGGTCCTGGTATAGTTGCTAATGGAATCTAGATTGAAAGGCACAGAAGTCATATGTAGGTTTTAGCTTGTCTTTAGTGGTTCCAGCCCACATTTCTTTTCATTTTGTGTCCAACTTTTCCTTCCCAACTGCCAACCTGTTCTGTTTCTTCCAGCTCTTGTCTTCTTCCAGCTCTGGTCCAGAGGCACTGTCTTGTCCAAGCACTTTCACAAGCTCCCATGATCTTTGTGACAAGATCTTTACTCTGACACCTTCCTGAGAAGCGTGTCTTGTGCATTCTTTTATACTTCTATACTATGCTGCCTTGTGCATTCAACCCTGGTGCACACAACTTGAAGAATATCATATTCAAAAGTCATTAATATTCTTCTCTCGCCAATTCATAAAATAGATATTTGTGAAAAATTCTCGTATAATATTAATTATTTTTAATTGTATAGATTTGACTTTCTCATGACTTTAAAGAATTGCTTTATAAGCATCTCATTATAGAGAAGGCCAAAGAGGATAGAAAAAAATGTTATCATATGATTCCAAATAAAGTAGATTTGACAGGTTCTCTTCCTTAATCAAACCCTGTGTGATGTCTTTGCTACTAACTCTAACATCCCCTATTGTATCTATGGTAGCCACATCAATGTTTCATTTAAGTTTCTACTTTTAATATTTTGGGAACCCTAAGCAATTCATTCTCTTTCCTGTAAATTTGCATATTCATGAGTTGAAATTTACTCTTTTGTTGAGGAGTTGTATTTCTTGGTGAAAGGGGCATGTAGTATGAGGTTTCTGGCCCGGACTTTCGGGTCTAACCTCAAGGTTTAGGACTCACAGACCTGCAGTCCTGCAGTCCCACAGTCCCACAGAGACACACTGATGCTTTCAATAGTTTTTGGCTGATCAGCCTCAGGCCCAGGCATATCACTTGCTAGCTCTCTACCCTTCATCTAACCCATGTCTCTTGTTCAGCCATGTGGCTGGGTACCTTTTCTTAGAGCAGCATAGTTGTCCTCTACTTCTTCCAGCTTCTCTCTGGCATTCTGCTCTGGGCTTCCTGTTCTCAGAGTTTTTAGTCTGATAGCCCCACCTACACTTCCTGCCTGCCTTTGGCCAATCAGCGCTTTTTATTAAACCAGTGGGTAGGACAATTATTTACCATGAAACAATATAATACCCCTACAGGGGCATCTTTAGGTTTGGCATGATATTATCAGAAAAGAAAGTTCTTTCATTCATCAGTCCATAATCATCTTTCCAGTGTGTTCATTTTCTAGGGAACCTTACATGGCCAAGCCCTACATAGCACCAGTGAGAAATCACCTACCTTCTGACCCTTCTTATACCCTGAAAATGCCAATTGGAAGAGACTTGCCATCTTCCCAAGATTTGACTCTCATAGAGATCAGCCATCTAGGACAAAGAAGGAAGGTACAGACCTAATAGTGTCTTTATTCCAGGCCACCTAGGACAAAGAGTTGTCATCACAAAGCTTCTGAATTTCCTTTTGAAGACAACACAGCTGAAATTCTCATAGAGGAAACATATCCTTCTTCTCAGTATCCCTTGCCAACTCTGTGCTGAGCCAGCATTTATTATAAAGGGTTATTAACTTATCTGAGAATGGCTCAATGTATGCCATCTCCACAGGATAAAACCATCACCAAACATATTAATCAGATTGTTGATACTGGATGGAAGCTTTTTGTTTCAGGGATGTGTACAGAGGGCAGAGAGCTAGAGAGATAGAATGTTTATGGAGGTTCAGTCTATCTGAAAGAGCTAGAGAGTGGGAAAGAGTATGTATTCCTTCAGGACTCACTGCAGCTTGATCCTACCTTAAAAACTGCTTCCTCGGGTTTACTTTATATGTAGAAATACTTTCCTGTTTTCATCAAATGGTTGAAATGTCAGCTTTGAAAGTCTTACCTGGTCTTTTCTTTATTAGAATGCTCTCTTCACCTCTGACTGAAGCAGATATAATTATTTTCCTTCCTCTCTTACAGTACTTGTATCTCCTCTGTTGGAATTATGTAAAAGCATTTCTTTTTCTTCCTGATCACATCTATCCGATGAGAGAGATACACAAAGTGACAGATATATTTGCACAAATACAGAAAGAGAGAGAATGAAAGAGATTTAAAAATAGGTTAAAATGTGTTTTCTTTGGTGAGAAAAATCTATATAGTTATCAACAGGCAAGATTATAGAGAACATTTTTTAACCAATTTTGGTTTTATAAATTTATAAGAGAAAAAAATAAATGGCTTTTGAAAATGACATTTTAGGATTAATGGACGCCTGTGATGTTGATGTCAATAGTGTTTACCCTATACTTGTATAGCTCTGCCCCCACCAACCATGTAATGGAATTCTTAACAGGTAAGCTAGGCATTTGTTTCTGCTGATGTAGATTTTCAACGATGTAAACAAAGTCTTTCTAGTGAAGAAATGTCAGCTCAGTGAATTAGCAAGTGGCAGGGATAGACCTAAAATGTTGAGTCCTTCTCTAATAAACACATCTATTACTTATGGTCTTGTGACCTAAAGTTGGATTGCACAGGGAGTGAACATAAACTCTAGACAAAGTTGGTTTATCCAAAGGGTTATGTGAGGGATTAACACATTCCAAAACTGGATGAAACATCACAAAACCTCATGTTGTGATATTCTCTTCACCAAAGTCTATTCTCCCTGTAATTTGACATCAACATTATACATTGAATATTGGGTGGAATAACTTGAATATAGGATGAAGAGTTCCATAGCATTGAACAAGTAGAATAAAATGGAGAGGTAAAAAGATTAGCTTCCCAAGATGAGAGCTCACACAGGGCAATGAATATAGTGGAAAAATATTTCACCATAGAGATGATGTTTTGAATCTATAAAAGTCTTCATGATCAAGTTCCTTCACCTGAGCCTTGCTTATGTAATTTGTTAAGTGAGAGAGATGATCTGTCCTGAAATTTATGTGTAATTATCCAATAGGAGTTTAATGAATCACTCATTTTTATCCTCATCCACAAAGGGGAGAGAAAAGATAGAGAAGAAGCAAAAGTCTCTATTTGTGTCTGGGAACTTTCAAGACCAGTTTATCCCTAGTATTTCAATGGACTATCGCTCTGCTACTTTTTTATTGCTGGCATAAAATGCCACGGTTAAGGAAACTTACAGAAAGAAAGGTTTACTTTGGGATTACAGTTGCAGAGGGTTAGATTTCTGATGGCAGGAGTGGAGGTAACAGGAAACAGGAAGCTGGAGCAGCATCTTGAACCACAAGCAAGAAGCTGAAAGCATTAACATAAAATAGCTCCAGTCTTCTAAAACCTCAAAGCCTTTTCCAAGTGGGGCTAACAAGATACCTCTTAATCCTCCCCAAACACTCAGCAACTGGGGACCAAGTGCTCCAATTCAGGGGACTTGTGGGGAGCATATCATTCATAACCACCACAAATAAATTATGTCATCATCCAATTAACTAATGGTATTTCGGAGTAGCTAATAAATGCCCATACTACAGATTTATATTGACATGCAGATATTTTAGCTTTCCTAGAGACTAAGACCTTCTTGCTTATAACTCCCTTTAAGTAAGTTTAATCTTGGCACAAAAAGGGACATTTCTTCCAAATGTTGTACTCAGAGAAATTTATCAAAGCAACTGTAGACATCTTATTTTGCAATGATCTATTGACAGTGCTGCTTAATGCTGTGTCCATACCATTAGCTACAGTAAAACAAAGACTTGCACGTCCTCCTAGGTTGAATTCCAATGAAACTTTAAGACTTGAGGGACCAGTTGTTCTTAAAATGCATTTCTTTTGATGCATGAACACTATTCCCTAGTAAAAGAATGAAGAGGCTCTTGCTTTGCATGATGTACAAACTACAGAGAAGATATAGTTTCTTTTGGCCAGAATCAAAAAGTAGGAAGAAATTAAGAGTATATGTTGCTTCTTCAATGTATGCCAGCAGAAAGCTATGTAAGCAGTAATGAGATGGATGTTGTAGAAACTTTGAGTATGAGGCTTTGATAGGGATTAAAGTAAGAAACAAGGGTTTGGTGGCTTTGGCTTATCTTCTGGAGGCAAGACTAGAGGGTGACTCAAACAAAGCAGAATTCAACAACAGCAGTGGTCAACTCCTTCCTCTGTAAGCAGGTGGCACGAAGCAGTCATGGACAGCATTCCTTCCCCGACTGCTTTTAAACATTGCTTATATTTCTAAAATGTGACACAGAATTGATGAAAGACACCAGGAGGCCTTGGTTCCAATATCAGTGTCACTATGAAACCTTAGGCAAGGTAATCTCAGCTTACCATACCTTCAATAACAGTTCTAAGGCTCATCAGACAGGTTGCTAATCAAGGTACATGGGACTGCATATATTATGCAAATAAAGTGGGCCTTGTTTGTTTTTCTGTAAAACTTCCCTCATTCTTTTTCCCCTTGCAACCTAGAAAAATAAAAAAAAATATTTAAAAATCATATCAAGCATCCATATAAGAGGCTAAAGAACTATGTACTGGACCGAACTATAAGCCTATAATTTATTATCATTATTATATTGTTTTTATTGTCTATACATATTGTATTATATATATTTTTCAGTGCTGTGGATTGAACCTGGAACCTTGCAAATGCTAACTAATTAGGCATGTTATACTGTGCTATCTCCTCAGCCCTACAGTTTCCCATCTTCATGCACTTAACTAACATACCATAATTTGCCTAACTATGTGTATATTCACATATAGGTATATTCATATGTATTTTGTATATAATTACCCAAACAATGTATATAAAATTGTACATTTCTATATATTAAGAGAATGGGAGAATGAAAATCTGTGCTTTTTTGTTTATTTTAATCTTAATTTTTTTATGTTTATGGATGTTTTATGTGAGCACTGGGAATTTAAACTATATCCTCTGTAAGATCAGCAAGTGCTCTTAACCTCTGACCATCTCTCTAGCCTCAGTAGGTCTATGATTTTTGGCAGGTAAATTTCTCTTTTAAAAATCATAAGTAATTCTGCTCTTGGTGTGGCAATTGAGATTTAATCTTGCCTCTACACCTTCCTTTCGTGGACTCAGGCTATTAATGCCATCATGTTAATATCATGGAGTTACCCCAAAGCATATTCATTAGATTGAGATTCCTCCTTAGTAAAGTTAATGGGATGCAATAGCTATCTGAAATCTTGGAAGCTCTGTCCCTCACCCTGTTTTCTTTAGAAGGCATCATCTTTCTCATCAGAATGAGAGAGGTACCAGAGCTAGATAAAATGGGCACAAAGGAGTGATGCATGATGCAGGTTAGCCGGAAGGCAGGTGTGAACAGGTTTAGGTTGGCTTTTGTTCCGTGCATTTAGCACGGCTCTGAGACTACAGCACTGTGAGTTATATTGTGTACCTCAAATAGTCCTACAACCCCACATTTTCAATATTTTTTATTTTGTCTTTGTCATAAATCTAAAAAGATAGTTCTGAGATAAATGTTAGAAGGGCAGTAAGAGAAAACTTTCAGAATTCTGTCTCTTTAGAGGTCTTGCTCACCACAAGTAAATGTTCTTTAAAAAGATGAAGGGGGAACAGGAACACTTCTATCTGCATGGAAATGTGCCCTTTGGGTTTCCCAGATCTCATTAGTTTGTAGGTTCACAAGAGGGCATGCCAGGCCAGAAAGGAGCCCACAGAAGTGCAGCTGAGAGGGGCCTGAGTGACATTAATGGAGAAGTGGGCAGGCGGTGTGGCACATTGTCCAGTGAGGTGGATGAAGGGCAATCTTTGCCAAGAATAAGTCTCCGGAGAATGTAAAGGTAGTGGGGGAGGGGTATCAGTGTCAGATGACCTTTGTTGGATGCATGATCTGATGTATGTTAACAGGCTTTCTCTAAATAGGACAGAGGTTATAGGAAGGTTGTTCAGCTGGACACCTATGGAAGACATTTTTCTTTTGCAGAAGCAGAGAGATGCCAGTTAACCATTAGAATACATTCATCTTGAGTGCAAATGGCACCATATGCTGACTTCTTGGGATCAGGAATTAAAGAAAAAGGCTCCTTAGTGCAGGTAATTTTCTTACTGTGCTCCCTGCCCACCTTCCAGTGAGTAGCCTGTCATGTGCTCAGTGTAACTACACATCTAGAGTCTGTGAAGCCAAGGCCTTGGGACTAAAAGGTGAACATTTGTGTGAGCTAAAATAAGCCTTTCTTCCATAACAAGTGTTTTATCAGGCACTCTGTCAGGGTGACCAAAAAAATAGTAACTCACACACAGTAGAAAAAGCCCCTGGTTGTGGCTGGGAGATAGTGACGAAGCGTGAAAGGAATTGCAGATATGAAAAAGGAATTGGAGAGCTTGGGAAAGGTCATGCTTATGTGATCAGCATTCCTGCATGTGCCCTGGACAAAGACTTCTTGGTGGAATAATATGAGGCCTTCCTAGACCATCCAGGTGCCCAGACAAGTTCCCCAACTTTGTGTTTCAGGCTGCAACGGGGATAAGAGTGGCTACTTTTTGAGAACTAATGCCTAAAACATGTAAATTTGCTCTCTCACTAGGTAAAGAGGCTTTTTGCCAAGGTAATTATGGAGGAAAACTTAAAACAGAAGATGACCTTGAAGTAATTGAGCCTGATCCACAGAGAACTTTCTCAGGGTAGTTCAGGGCAGATGCAGACAAAGAGAAAGTTAGAAAGTCTGAAACCTAAGAGGATTTTGATGTGTTATAGAAGGGATGAGAGTAGGGCCTGCATGGCCCCAAGAGGTTCAAGGAACCCTGAGATACCTGGAAAGACAGTTATTCCCATGAGAACATGGATAGCCCTAGCTGGCAGCCTTTTGGACCCACCTTTCCGAGGTATGTGGGGATTCAATAAAAGTTTCAGAAGTTTTGAAGATATCAGAGGGAATCTACCCACAGTCTATGTGTGTGTGTATGGGAGGGGGGTAGTAAAAGCTCCAGAAGTCCCAAAGCTCTAACCACAGTCAGTCTAGGAAAATCAGAGAGTGGTGATTCAAACTTTTAATCCCAGCACAAGGAGTATCCTGGGAGTGGTGACCTATGCCCTTAATCCCAACTGAGTCAAGGTCACTTCAGATTATAGAAGGAATTCCAGGCTCCCAAGCAGTCAGTGTTGGGGCCACGCCTTAATTTATGAAAGGGTACTTAAGACAGGATAGAAACACAGAGGGAGCCATTCCAAGGGAAGGGAGGCTGAGGAAGCTGGAAGACAGCTGGGTAAGATCTTACTGTGGTGTTTATTCCCTCTAGTATCTCCAACTTCTTCAGAGATCTATCCCTGAGTCTCATTCTTTCGTGCAACATTCCTCTGTGCTTTGTTTTATGTTTCTTAAAAGCACTCACTTCTCACTTGACATTTGAATGTTTTCTTTGCAGTTAGTGACTCATCTTGCATGTGCCCCCTCACCCCCAGCATCCAAGCCT
The DNA here is from genome assembly GCA_033318265.1 of Phyllotis vaccarum. Classification (NCBI taxonomy): domain Eukaryota; kingdom Metazoa; phylum Chordata; class Mammalia; order Rodentia; family Cricetidae; genus Phyllotis; species Phyllotis vaccarum. The sequence goes on along the minus strand of JARWLC010000001.1, from coordinate 32,736,449 downwards.
TACAAAGATAGGTTCTATGTCTCAGTGGCCATTTCATACTCCTCCAAGATGTATGGCTGATGCCTATACAATGTTTAAGTGAATAAATAGTTATATCATTGTATTCTCCCAAGTGCCCCATGTAGAAGACAATCCCTTCTTTCTCATACTGAAGGGCATCAGTGTTGTAGGCCTGACCCCTCTTATCCCTAGCTCTCTCAGTGCAAGAGGCAAGGTCAAAGCCTGGAAATATTTTTTGCCATGCTAACACAGGCCTGTTACAAAAGAAGGGAGTTATCTGCTCAACACACTGAGTACCTGAGCTGTAGCAATCACACCTGCCAGCTTCCGTTCACCTTTCTGCAGAACCTCCCCCCTTTTTTCGATTGTTCCATTTCCTTCCTGGTGAAGAGTCAGTTTATTTCATGCCAGAGTAAGCTTCAGCCTTGAATCATAACAGTGGATGCTATCCGACATCAATTGCCACAGCTTAAAGGGGTTTAGGCTTGACAGACTGCAAAGTCGTTTGCAGGAGCTGCAGCTGAGTGACAAAATGCCCATCATGAGGCGTAAACCTGTCAGCTGCAATTACCCACGAGAGATTCCAGAGAAGCACAAAAATTAAACCTTGCAAATCCAAAAGGCCCTATTAGAATGATGTATTTATCTGGCATCATTTCATGAAGGCTCTAAAATGGCCTTGAGATTTGCATAGCACAGATCTATACATGGAAAGGGGTGTGTGTTAAGGGATACTGTGAATTATCAGAATTGATCAGAAGTTAGAGAGTCTAAAACCAGGTACCACCCATGTCTATGTCACCAGTCTCTATCACCAAAAGATATGGGAAAGTTTCTGGACCAAACCTGAGACCCAGCAGACTTCTCAGTGAAACACTGCATTATTTTAACATAGGGAGTGGAGGTGAGAGAAAGTCAGAGAAACATTCAAGTCCACAGTTATACCCTGTTTGTTTCTGTGTGTAACTGGCAGTAAGCAGAGTCACATGTTTATGTCTCATAGGCAGGGTGAAAATGTTAATGACACTCATGTCTACCTTTCACAGATCTCATTCCCATTAAGCAGAGTCACATGTTTATGTCTCATAGACAGGGTGAAAATGTTAATGACACTCATGTCTACCTTTCACAGATCTCATTCCCATTTCAGTGCTTGTGGTTAAACATACAGAATCTCTATCAAGAAACTCCCTGATGGCTGATAGAGTTGTTTGATGATGGAGTCAATGCCCACGTGACTCCTAGAATGGACTTTCCTGCTGATCTGCATCGTTCCTTCTCTGGAAACAGTATGTATTTATACACAGAAGACTTCACTATGATTTGAAAAATGGGCAGGATTTCAGCAGAAGGAATGATGGACAAGGTGTCTGTGCTTCATAAAAGGTTATTATCTGGCAGAAAATTTACATGTCTTAAGAGTCATCAAAGTGGAATATCAATAGTATCTGCTGTCTCATTTGAGTGTCTGCTAGACACCACAAACACACTTCTCTCCTCTCTCAACTTATACAAGTGGAATCTCACTCTTTGGATTTCATAGATCAAAGTTCATGAATCTAACCTTAACCTCTTTGCTTTTTACATGCATTCTAGCAGACAGCTTCATTAATTCTACTAACAAATTGTTGTTAGACTCAACCGTCTTGTCATCCCCAATGCTAGTGATGTCTCCATTGAAACCATCTTTTTTTTAATTTTTTTTTTTTTACTTTTGTGGCTTCTGAATCCACTAATTTATTACAGCTCTATCCTCTCTCTGGACTGTGATCACTGGCTACTGCTTACCCATGAAAGGGGTCATTTGAAACGTGAGGTCAGACCACACCCTCCTCTCCTTTCTAGTCTCTAAACCTCTCTACCAATGACAATGAAGAGCTAATCTCCCATCACTTATCTAACTTTGTGTCCCTACTCCCTGGCCTTTCACCGACCCCTTTCCAACTATAGGTTCATTGTCAACTAAAATGAAACACTTTGCCATTCAAGAGCCATTGCAGTTACTATGATTCTGTGGAGAAGATGCTCACTAAACCAGTTCTCTGGTGTACTTCGGCGGCCCTAAGCAGGGCAACCTTTAGAAGCCATTTAAATACGCATCCCCATCACCAGCTGTCTGTATGTGCTATTTTTTAAAAACATGTTTTTACATAGCCCTGCACCATCTGATTCAGTTCACGTAGTTTTGTTTATTATTTTGCTTGAAAAACTTGATCATGTTCCATGGGACTGAACAGGGACAGAGAATAGGATCCGTGACTCCATCTCTTTTTGTTCATATCCTGCTTTTTCCATGGCCTTAAATCATAGACTTTTCCATACATTGCTCACAAATACAAAGAGTTTTCTAAGTCTAGAGCACTTAGGTGACACCTTGAGGAATGAACATTTCTGCCAGATGAGCTAAGGAAGGTAGAATGAACTGCACAACACACTGTTAAAGTGCAATAGGTGTGTGTGTGTGTATGTGAGAGAGAGAGAGAGGGGGGGGGGGAGGGAGGGAGAGGGAGAGAGACAGAGACATAGAAATAGAGACACACTCAAAGAGAAAATGCATGTTGCATGTTCTCTCATGCTGCCATGCTATATCTTAGCACCTAGGACAGCAATGAGATACCATAATAAACTTTCCCTGGAGGTATAAAACTGCAATCTGCAGCCTAATACCCAGGAGCCTACAAGTTCTGACTTTAGGACTCTCATTAATGCAAATAGCATGCTGATACCCTTAACTTTAGATAAAAGAAATTACAGAATAGTCTAGTCAAGTCTGGGTCAGGTGTCCAGTATTGTAAGAGCAGTTATTATACAAGTGGCAGTGTGTAGAAAGGACAAACAATAATTCTCCATTGTTATTCAAATCAAGTTAAATCAGATGGCAGTAACAGGAGGCACAGCCTGCAATAGTCCATTTTCAGTTTTCTTTACCAAGCTGTGACTTTTCTGGAATGCAGCAATTTATCCAAGCTGACTTTTTCTCCAAACATGCCAAGCTTGGGGAGACATTGCCACTTTTACTTTGTGTTCAGCTCATCAAAAACTAAGCTACCTTTTCAAGCCTGGTCTCTGTGATGGCAGCACATGGTCCCTTGCCCTATAGAAGCTGCACTTGTGTTTTGTCTTAGGAATTGTTTCATTTTTTTCTTGCAAGGGGTCATTTGCTACACTGGACAGTGACCTTGCCCTGCAGCAATCCCTAGCTCTTCATTGAGATCACAGGCCATTCATTCCATCACAGGGTTCTTTTTACTACTCCCTCAAGCATGCAAACCAAATGACATTTGAGGCTCAAATAATTGCTCAGCAAAGAAGGTCAGTAGAAGGTGCCAAGTCAAGAAGGACTTTGACACCAATGGCTGGGCCTACTAATGCAACTTTCCCTGCTTTTCCTGTCCTTGCCACATTCTTCTTTGCCTTACTCCCAAAGCAAACAGCCTTAAGGTTGATTTGCCTTAAGGATAAGGAAAGGGTATTTTAAGGGGCAGGAGAACAGTGCAGGATTTATTGAGTACTTGCTGTGTGACAAGCACCATCAAGTATCATTTGACTTAACCCTCCCAGGGGTGCTCTGGAGTAAATCTTAACACCATATTTAAAGATGCAGAAACCAAAACTGAGTAAAATTAAGTTCCTTCCTTGCTCAAGGGCATGTAGCTAGTAAATGACAACTGGGCTTTTTATGCCACTCTGCACTTTCCAGGAACATCATCTGGGGACAGGAAGAACACACAGTCTAAGACAGAGGAGAAAGCTCTCCTTTATTCAAGAGCTGGTGCCCAGACTCAGGAGCACAGTGTGCAGTGGGAGAACAATCCTGCCTGGAGCCTTCTGGAGGCAAAAGGCTGCGAAATAGTAAGCTGGAGAAAGAAAACACCTTTCCCTTCCCTTTCCGTCTTTTCTTCTTTCCTCTTTTCTTCTCCTCTCTGTGTTTTGTTCTGTCTTTCCATCCCCCTGTCTTTTCCTCCCTCCCTCCCCATTTCCTTCTTCCCTTCCTCCCATCTCTCTTTCCTCATTTATTGCTTCATTCACCAACCCCCCTTTCCTATAATTTTTGCTTTCTACCCAGGTCACTGAAATGAATTGACCACATCTCCTACTTTCATTGCAGAAGCAGAATGTGTCTTATAGTAAACTGCTATGGAGCCCAGGATAATAAACATATTTCTTATTGGTCAGACATAGTACTAGTGATGAGAGATACGTGTCCAGGAGCACCTGGTAGAACTACAGGATCACAAAGTATGTGAAATGCAGGTGGCTTTCCAGCCAGTCTATGAGTTGATTATGTGGCTTCCAGACTATCAGGGTAAACATTTAGTGCTCTCGGAAGGTGGCTAGATATGCAAGGGTTTCAACTGGATCTGTGCAGAGGCTCACACCAGCAGTAACAGTATGACATTCAGCTTCCAAAGAACAGTTTTGCTGTATTCTTTAGGCACCACTCACCTGATCTGAGCTCTGCCTTTCCCTCTCTTAATGTGTCTAAGTACATTTATTTATTAATGTCTACAATGTGACAGACATTGCATTAGTGCTGTCTTTGTGCCCATAGGATTAACACAGTGAAAGAATCAGATAAAAAAGCAAGTCTACACATAAGTGCAATTAATAATCAATGCTTACTATTGGTCCTAGCAGGAAAGAAAACAGACTGATAGGTGTAGTCAAGGACCACAACAGACAAGCTGCCCTTGGTAGCCTAGGTGTCATGATTAATTTATCTTTGTAGAGACTGGAGCAACTACCCATTCTTATCCCATGTACATTGATTGTCTTTGCTCACAGCAAACTGAATTCCTAGATGGAGCATAGATCCAATAGATCTTTGCTTTAAAGGACCCTTCTGCAAGCATCTCAGAGGCCCTACATTCCTCTCCTTCAATTCTGTGTTTAAAGTTTCTCAACAGCAGACAGTAATAGCCAAGAGGTCAGTCCTTTTAGAAAAATCTTATAGATTAGCATTTCCCAATTGGTTTTGGTTCACAGTCTTAGAGACTCAATAAATGTGTAGATTTATAAAAGCTTTGAGCAATTACTGTTCACTACATAAGAAAGACTTGGGTATTTCAAAATTGGTATTTCAATAGTTTTAGAATCTTGGGCTCCATAAACTTCCAGCTGTTTTCTACCTAAATCAAAAGGAAAACTATTTTCATTCAAAAGTTTGGGTTTGCTTCTGGTCTATAGTGTAATCCAAATATGAAATGTAACCACCATCATCAGCATGGTTCATATGATTAAAATCAAAGACCTGAAACCCAGTCACAAGCAGATTAACCTTCTCCAAGGCATGAATTTTCAGGTATAACAGAGCCACAGGACTGGCTTGCAATCATAGACTCTCTACTTGTGAGCTAGGCAGGTTTTATTGGGTGTAAGGACACCATTCAGCCTCCTATTCTTTATCCATAAAACAGAGACAGAATTTGAACACATTGCTGCAGAAAAGAACTAGACATTGATTAAACAAAGCATGTGAGTAAGAACCTTAAAAAGCTGCTGAAGCCTGAACACATCTCCATTTGGGATGAAGAATCTACTTAAATTTGTAAGATGAGGATACAAAGAAGTATTTTGAAGATACTTTATTCAAAACCCAAGTTAGCATGGAATGAAGCTAGACCTAAAATGCTTTGCCTAAAACCAGATAGCTTATCAGAGACAGGACTCCCCACCTGGTGCTGCAGCTTTTTCCCCAGGTGCTCCAAGGTTTCAGGACTTGACATGGGAGATATATGACACCAGGATGGATCTCTGAGGAAAACTTTCAGTCTTCGTATCCCAGAGTAACTCCGAGTTCATCTGCTCAGTGTCCGGATGCTGTTTTGAAGCCTTTAGTGGGAGGGGCAGAGTGGGTTTGATAGAGCTATGAACAGATAAAAAGCTGTACATATTCCCCCAGAACACTATGTTCTATGGTCTCTGAAAAAGATAGGGACACCGGGCAGCATGCCTCCTTTCTGTATTTTATCTCTATAGAGCTGGATTTTTCAACTGTGTATATTGAAATGGACTGGCTAGCTTTAATTAGTCTGCCTTTGATTCTGAGGAACTTTACTTACCGTGATCAACTTATTCCCCACCGCCTCCTTCCTCCATTAAAAACCCATTTTAAAGGTTTAGCTCAATTATCTGGGTTGAATGGCTGATAAAGAACTGTTTCAAATAATAGAGTCAGGCAGATAATTGGAATGATTTTTCATGACTGAGATAAGGAGTGGAATAAGGAGGCTTTCTAAGCATGGGGTGGGATTTTTCTCATAATTTTCATTTGAAAAGATCTTCCTGTTGAGTACAAAGAAACAACTGACATCTAAAGTCACAAAGCTTGCTCCTGCTTGCCCAAGAAAGTATAAATTTAGACAGAAAAATGCATCTTAACTGAATAGAGAAGTGGAGCACAGGGAATAAAATTTAATTATGTACACCCCCCCCACACACACACACAGACACACACTAGCTTAACTGAAGAGGCATCCACTACTGAGCAAAAGAAAAACTTTTCTAAAATTGCCTGCAGGTTTGCACCAAGTCATCAAGTATGTTTTTGGCTCTCTCACCTAGCTGTCACCCATGCAGTTGACCACTCCATTTAGCCAAAATAATTCCCTGGAATCGTTGGGTTTGCAGTGCTGTCCTTAGCCACGACCTTTCCCCCTCTTTGTCTAAATTACTCTCTCCCTAATTTCGGTCTTCTCTAGAGCAGCCTTCCTCATGTCCTTCCAGAATTGGAGAGCTCAGACCTGACTTACTCATGTCTTTATCTGTATCTTCTTTTTAACATTGGTCATCCTCCATTTTCAGAAGTTAACTATGTATGCACAGCAGTACCTGGGAATCTCTTTGTTATCACATCAATCTATTATGATTGCTACTCTTGTCTCCATTTTTATGGCTAAGGATACTGAAGTTCAGAGAAGCAAAGGAAACTTCTCAAGGTCATACAACTGGTCCTGGATGGAGCTATGACAAGAGCTCATGTTCAATGTCAAGGTCTATCTGAGAAAGATACATAAGAAAACCATTTACACTCAAGAAGCCCTTGATGAAAGCTTATGAAGAACACAAGTGTATCTGTCTATTTGTGTTATGCACATCTTTACTATTTACAAATGTGTAATATGGCATCTGTCTTGGGATAACACTAAGACTTCTGTGGCCATACTGTAACTTAGGTGTTGAAGTAAAAAGCCTTGCCTCAGTCACTTCTGATTGTACTGTTCTGTCTTATTTCTCAATAATACAGTGATCTGCTTTGATAGATTCCCTGAGAACCACAGGTGCATTGCATGGTCTTCGTTTAAAGTTCTACATAATAAAATTTTGTCAACAAGAACATGAACAGACCTCTATTATCCACTCCACAATAATATCTTTCTTGCTGCTCACCTGGAAAACTGTAAGCAGGCTTATAATAGTTTTAATTTTTTTCTTTTTCACAGAAGCACACACACTTTTGGGTGTCAGTTTTTGTCTCAATCAAAATAAGATAGACGCGATGATTGCATATTGCTCAATGAGATCTCTGCGAAGAGTCCAGCTCATGTCTACTGCTTGTTCAAACTACATGCACAGAGAAGACTGGTAGGGGACCTTTTGAATTACTATCAGTGATGCAGATGCCACGTGCAGATGAATCTTCATAAATCTGAACTTCTTGGTGTATGTCTGGAACTTCTATTCTAAAGAGGTTGTGGAAGGAAGATTCTGTGTTTGAGCCTAAATTTCTAGGCTCAAATCCTGACTTAAAAATATCCAAAACAAATTTAAAAAAAAACACATATTGCCTTCCAATATTCCACAACCAAATGGGGAAATGAAATATCTGCCCTTTAGTTCTTAAGGCATCTTATGAGAAATAACACGTTAATTTCTCTTCTGGCTGAAGCAATTTGCATAGCCACATCTGTTCACTCTATGGACAAGGAAGAAGCCTTTAGAATATCCACAGTCTTATTTTGATCTGTGCCTTACTTATCACCAGGTGTAGGATACCTTGAGTGGCATCAATGGACTATCTGTGAAGATTTTTTTAAGAGGTTCACTTTTTGAGAACTATTGCACTATTTGTGACAGTGCTAGATAAAAACATGACCTATAAAGGTAAAACAGAACTGACCCTGAAGGGATTGGCTCTCCAGCAAAGACATAAAGCTCAATATAGTTTATGGGTATCTAAGCAGCATTTAAGATGACAGCAGTAAAACCTGACTGCAGATATTTAGAACTCATTTGCTTTTGCCCTATATGTCAATTATAGTTTCTAACATGGTATAAGAGAACAAAGTCTAAGTTTCCTTTTCCTGCCTTTTTCTCACATTGGGTAGTCTGTGCCCTTAAGAAAGAAAATTAGCTCTTTATTGATCTTTAGGTAGTGATGGTCCCAGTCCTATCCAGACTATCTGAAGGGACAGTTGGTAGGATTAAATAAAATCTCAGGTGAGGAACTCTTTATCAAGATCAATGGGAGATTTTTCAGCAAGGATTCAATATATTGAATTGTTAATAAAACTTTTTGAAGAAAAACCCTGTCTTATTGACAGTGATTATATTAGATTATGTTAAATAATTTGTTGATAATGTGTACGTGTACGAGGCTGTTCTTTTGGGAGATCAGGAGTCTGAGGGATATTTGCTGTCACTAAAGAGGAAGAAGAGACCATACAATTAGATAAAGCCTAGGTCACATAGGACCCGGCATGCCATGGTAAATACTTTGAATATTAAATTTGTTGGATACCTCAGGAGCCTGGCATTTAATTTCACTTGACTTTAGAAATTAGGAAAGTAAGTCCTAGAAACATTAATTGGTGTGTTCAAACATCATAATAATAACTCAGAAGCCATGATCAGTCTCAGTTCTACTAGATTGAAAAGGAGACAACACTGTCAATCATGTAAAAACTCATATGCTGGAGCTAAAGAAAATGAATGGCTGCTGAATAGAAGATGGAATTATGGTGGGAATATAAAACCTGAAATGTTTCAGGAGATGGGGAGTAGAGAAGGGAAGGGAATCTAAATCTGAGATGTGATGTATGAGAGAAGAATAAATACAGTTTTTAAAGTCCATAGAAACACAGACACACAAATACGTACACACGCACACACCTGGAAGATATGAAGTATCAGCCGTAGACTCAGGTCTCTACGATGCTACAACAGAACTGTTCTAATTGCAGTTAATGCAGTATACACATCGTATGCTGGCACAAGTGCAACTCTCTGTGGATACTGTCTCAGGTGAAATCAGTGGGCAGCAGAGATGAATGAGCAATGTTTAATAGCATAGTGACGGCATGACATAATATGATCAAGGCAATGAGAGAAACCACTCTAGGAAGGCCTGGCAATGAGAGAAACCACTCTAGGAAGGCCTGTAGATTAATTCACAACAATTGAAGACAGAGCAAGAAATGGTTGGGGAAAAGGTCTCTGTCCTATTGTCTATAAAATTCCTATTAATACCAGGTAGAACATAAGATTTGTACAGCTAAACCATGTCTGAATTTTTGACTCACAAATGACCTAAAATACAATGTTTATTATAGATAGACAACTTTAGAGAATGGTTGTTACACAACCAAAACAACTATTACAAATACCTACAGGGCTGAAAACTATTTGCCTAGTGATTCTTAAGTGGGAGAAAATGGTGATGAGTGTGGCAGAACAGGATCCTTATTTAAATCAGTCATGAGCCAATTATCTTTTTCATATTAAAATTTGGGCCTTATATTGCTATATTTCTCAGTTTTCAATTTTTGTATATGTATGTGAGGTCCTTAAATGATCATATATCTTTACAAATGTAAACATGTATACATCCCAGGTGAAAAAATTGCCCGGGGTTCTCTGATGCTGAGTCCAGACTCAGGTTATATATATGCAGATCATCAGGGATCCAACTCTATCTTGTCTTCTCTCTTCCTTCTTCATATAGCCTCACGTTTGCAACATGAAAGTAGGACCAAGACCTGAATACGGTACTTACTTTATGTGTAGTCTTTACTACTGGAACAGTTTCCTTTACGTTCCTGTGAAGTGGGGACATATATCTTATAACTCCTCTTGTTCATTGATGTCCAACTGAGGATTTACTTTCTGATATGTGTTCAGTAAATATTCATTGTAGGATTAAAAGGGCACCTAGATTTTCAGCACACTAAAATCATTGCTTCCCCAAGGAGGCCCTTTGGAACTGAAACCATAAATCTAAATGGCATGTACAGTGATTAGAACTGATGGGTGTATCAAGTTGGGGAGCATTCTGCCTAATCCCTGGATGATACTGGCTCCATTGCAAAGCAATATTGAAAGGATGCCCTAGAATATGAAAAGAGATTCCTGCTCTCAGCAACTTATTAATGCAAAACCTTGTACATGAGCTTTTCCCAACATGCAAGATATGTCAAAGGGTTATTCATATTTTAGATATTAGCGTATGCATATTCATTCCTTAAAGGAACCATTCCTTGATGTAGTGCCACTCTATACCTCTTTTACATAACATCATTTTCAGATCTCAGCCGCATCTTACATTTCATCTTCAGATTTCCAAGTTGTCCCATGCAATATTGGCTGGTGTTATTTAGCAATATCTAGTTGGTTTCTGGGAAGCTGAGAAGTCCATTCAGCTTCACTTTTGCCCAGAAACCTGACAGTAAAAGTAGGAAGGCTGAGGGCCTCTCTGTCTTGGAGTAAACTTAGGGGTTTTCTGCTGATCTCTTTAGTATATGGATATTTTACATGGTGGCACTGGCCTCTAAGAGTCTTCTGAAAATGGGGCCCTTAACTGGAAAAGTTAATTCTGCCATATAACACAGATCAAAGTACAGAGACAAGTCTAGCTTTGATGAGAGACAAAATAGACCCATGTTTCATTTCACTGGAATTGTGCCAGGAAGTGTTCTGTTATTGCTGATCTGTTGCCACATAGACATTTCCATCTTCAATATTATCCTATGGATTAGTAGCCAATGGGAAGTGGTAAGCAGGCACTGTGTCAACCAGGATCATAAATAGTATGCTATAACACCACAATCAGGAAGGCATGAATGAGGCACATTTAATGCTTAAGACTGTAAATGTAATTAAGAGCAAATGTAGTGTTGAAAGGAATTCCACTAATATTAAGGAGATGTAATCAACAGAGTTTGGGATATACAGATCTTATAGAATCAAGGGTAAATTCTAGGTGGGAAATGTTGAGATACTGGATTAAGGGGGTTAAGGATGGGGGAGGGAACTCCTCATAACAATAGCAAGTAAAGAGTCCACATCTGTCACCAAAGTAAAACATGGCACACTGTACTCTGCTGCAATCCTCTCCTAAATTCAGCACAGCAGTAGCTTCTACTGAAACAGATAGGAATATGTAAATGCACACACACACAAGCATTTGAGTATAATTGGTCAGTAGAAATCAATCAAAGCTAAAATATTAGCACTTGTGATTCTGTTCTCCTTGAAAACAAATTCTCCTCTCTCTTGCTCACTTGTATAGTTAGAGAGTATTGGAAAACAAATGGGGTATGTTTTTTAATTCCATCTCACAGTTCCCATTTATGATGTATCAGACTGTATACTCACAAGCCCAAAAGGGGCAGTTAGGACTTTTATTTTAATGTTCTTAAATCTTCTGAGGATGAAAGTCAGTGTATTATATGATGATTATCTTTCTGGTTTGACTGGAATTTCATTTTTAATGCTAAACTTTGAGTGGGGTGTGCTGAACAACCTTTAGTAAACTAAACAGGAAGTGCATGCTTGTTCCATTTACTAATATTTGCAATTTCCTTCTACTTTCCTGTACTTTCAGGTGCATGAATGAAATGGTGGCAACAGTTTATTGTTTTCCCTCTTTAGGCTCATGCATTCAGTGGATTTGAAAATCAGAAGCAGAACTTCCAAGGCCAACAGTTTAAAATTTAAGATGTAGCTGGTTCCAGAGAGTAGAAAGATTGGTGGCTGTAGGGATGACTCAGCAGTTAAGAGCACATGTTGTTCTTGTAAAGGACCCAAGTTTGGTTTCCAGCAACCAGACCAGGTGATTCACAAACCACCCACAACTCTAGATACATAGTACCCAGTGTCTTCTCCATTGTCACCTGTCCACACACACACACACACACACACACACACACACACACACACAACTGAAAAGAAAAGTCTTTAAAATTAAACAAGACAGTTTAAATTTGGGAAGGTCAAGGGATCAGATGATTGATGAAAACATACAAATTTCTTATATATTTTTATTAATTTTGAAAATTTTTGACACACATGCAATGTACCATGATCGTATTCACACCCTCAGTTTTTTCCCATAACTTCTCCGAGGCCCAACCTCCACCTTCCCACTCTCAAAATTTATGTTCTTTTATTGTTAAAAGTCAATGTATCCAATTTGTGCTTCACATCTACTTGAGGGTACAGAGCATCCACTAGAGTGTATCTATATCCCAAGGACCATATTCTTAAAGAAAATTCACTCTTCTTTCCTTAGAGGGAACTGTCAACTATCAATAGTTCCTCAATGGGTATGGCTTGTTCGTGAGCCTACTCTTGTTATGGAATAAGGCACATAAATTTTATAGTGTTGTTATTAAACCAAATGTAAGATCCAAGTCTCAAAATTTCTACATCCAGAAGGCCTTGTGTCTAGTCCGAGGGAAGTTTGAGGGAGTTAATTTCACCCAGGTGAACTCATTGGATATAAACAGGAGTCTCTTTAAAAATGAGAGGTGTTATGAAAGTTAAGTGAATTAGAACAAATTATGAGTTTCCCATGGGTGTTACTAGTGGTATCTATAGTAACAAGAGCACAACATAGTATCATAAGTACTTACCCCTTCCAAACACTCAACAATTTCTATTCAGTTCCTACTGTGAGTCAGACATGGTGCTTGGCACTGGTCACAAACTGAAAATAATCCTGTCTTCAGGGAAGTTACTGTAGCTTGCTCGTTATCCACTCCTTTGGGTCCATTAAGAGGACTGGCTTGCATCTCTGAGGTGCCTTCTGAGAGAAGCTCTCAGCATGGGAGAGTTAACAGAACCTCTGCCCTCAAGGGGCTGAACATTAACTCATTAGTTTAACCTGTGCACAATGAGGTGTTGTGATCTAGAAAACTGGATGATTTATTTCAAGGCTCTTTACCAAGAAATGTGATATTCTAAATGTATTCTAGATTATTTTGCTTAATAATTGTTCTTTTACCATTGAAGCTAGCCACCACCTAACTAAAGAAGAGTTGCACACAAGCTTCCCTCCACTCCCCCATCTGTCATCAGTGCTGGTTCATCTCTCTTGGTATCTTGCAAACCTTATAGTCAGGTGCTGTTAGACTTTGCATAAGAAAATCATGTGGTTATACCACTCTTCAATTTTTCTGTGCTTATACAAGTGTGGATATTTGATGGGATAAGCTAAAGATTTAGGATCCTGAGACCAGATGTCAACACAGTGCTTCTTATTACTTTAGATTTATTCTATGTCTGTGGGATAATGATGAGAATAAAAGCAGTAATAACATCTTCATATAATACCCAAATAATATTTATAGTGAACATTTTAAAGGCAAAAAGGGCTAATTTCAAGATTGCCTAAACTACATTATATCTATTAGGCTTGGATAAATTAAATCATTTATCAGAGTCTTGGTTTTCTCATAAATCAAGTGGAGATGATAATCAGAGCTATGTCATAGGGTTGTTTGCAGAGAGTAAATTACATATTAAATATTGCTTATTGCCCTATCTGGCACACAGCACATATAATTGGCAGCTATTCATATTATTATTACTGCTGTATGGTTCCATTGGTGTTAAAATAATACAGATTATACTCCCCACAAGTTAGAAAAACACTTTGAAAACCAAGACTATAATGAGCCTACAAATGAGTATAGCTCACCCTTTCCCAAATGCACTATATCTGAGTAAATAGAAATGAAATAAAAATGGTTTGACTATAATGAACATTGAAAGGAATGGTGTGGAATTACAATGCAGAAATGAAATAAGGCCTTTAGTTCATCCAATGGAGAAGTATGGTATAAATTATAGCAGATACAGGGCGCCTGGTTGAATGGTCTCTTCTTCCACCAGTATTTAGGCTACTCATTTCAGAGTTCAAACTGGTTGTGTATTAAAAATTAAAATTATTTCATGTTGCAACACCTAAAGAATCTTGATTTTAAAGACATTGCTGATTCAGAAGACAGAGAGTTTATAACATGTTGTTAAAACATTAATAACACTGAGTTATTTTTAATTACCTATTCTAGTAAACAATAACGAAAATGTCAGTTTCTCTAGGAAAGTCTCTGCATTTTAAAGGAACCACACATCGGTAAGTGTAGATGTGAAGGAAGCATGTTTCTTCTCTTAGTATTGCTATGAGAGTCACATGATCTTCAGAAATGTTCCCCATGAAATCTATGGATTTTGCAGTCTAGATCACAGGCCTCTTCATTATTATCTTCTCAGACTGCTTTTATTGTGTTACAGCATTTTAATAGAAAAAAATAGCTTGGTATACTCATGCAGGTCAATTTCTTTATATTTCTAATGTCTTTTCGCCTACCATACAGGCAGAAGAATAGCTCTGTAAATTCACAGCATTTGTGAGTGGCAGTTATTTACACTGGAGGACATGCAATGAGGATTTCATCCTTTAACTCCTAATGAAGTTTCATGAAATAGATGGCAAAGGCACTGGCTGGAAAACCAAACTTGCTTAAAGAGTGACTATGATCTTGCTGTTCAGTAATATTTTTATTTTGTTTTTTTTTTAAAGTCCAACAAACATTCCATACTACTTCTAAATGGTGCAAGTGTTTCCCTTTTGACTTTGTGCATACACACTGTTGCAGTGTAAGAGTGTCAAGGTGTCTCCACACTTATGGAATGCGATTAACTTTTCTCCTTAAGAGCCTTTGGGATTTTCTCTGTAAGAATCTAAAATATACCTTTTCATAACAAAGTGTATTTGCTTTGACCTAAGAAAATTAAAGGTGACACATGGTGGTAACATGGGCAGCAAGCAGCAGTTTGGGATTAGCAGTCAGGTTTATCTATTATTCCTTTCTCCATATCAAAGGCTGCCATACTTTTTCTATGTGGGGAAAGATAATATTTGTTTGAGAATTTTGTGTGCCTTACAACCTCTGCTAAACTCTTGTTAGTTATAGTATAAAATTGCCAAAAATGTGCAAATGATGTATTCCAATAGAATTTTATTATGGTCACATATCTGAATGTAACATATCTGCATATCAAAATATTCTTCATTTATTTAAACCATGTAAAATATGAAAATGACTCTTAGTTTTCAAATCAAGACTAGAAGTAGCAGTGATAACTGAATACAACGGGTCAGCTGTCTGGGAAGCACAGTTCTAAAAGAAACCCCGTACTGTGGTTATCCAGCACTGTTAAGAAAAATTAGGACTGATGATTAAGTAAATGCAAATGAGAGTAATGTACCTTAACTAGTTTAGTGTTTCCCCAAAATGTAGAGTTTGTTTTAAATTAATCTCAGTATCTTTTTTCTTTTTCTGTCCTCTTCATACAAATGGAGAAGTGAAGTGTTGGGCATGTTTGATAGGTTTCTGTAAAGTTACAAAAGTCGTGAAGACAAGAAACCAAATGTTAATGAAACCAAAGCTCTTGACTGCAGCTAGAGAATCCTCTGTGTTGTGTGGTCATCGGAAAAGAGGTAACACACAAAGCCAGCAGTAGAACCTGTGGAGGCTTAAACAGTTTTCGAAGATAATTTTCATCACAGTCTTCGACAGCTTTCTATAAAAACAGCCACAAATTCCATCTTAAAGCCAATTCCAGAGGTGGGAAAAACTGTCCCCTTAGTTATTTTTTTTAAAGCAAACTTCTGTATGCTAGGGACATTACCTAAGCTTGTCTGTACTTCATATGTTTGGGAACATGACTGAATACTTCTGTCTGCTCTAAACATAGAAGGACAAAGTTATCTCAGAAAAAGAGAATATTGCCCTCTTTGCAGATGGAAATAAAACATAGAAAATGACAGTCTCTGCTTTCCTGAACTCTTTTTGCTTCCATGGAAAGAGATGGAGGTAAAACTCCATTCTTTGTGATGTCAAGGATGCAGAACTCAAGATAAGAGAGCCCTTATTTTGACAATCAATTCCCAATCCACAATGGGTCTTAAAATACACATTAGCACAACATCTGGTAGAATTAGATCCTTATTACCTGCTCTCTGGGATGTGGGGTGCTGTAAGGATACAATGCAAACTATTATGTTGTTCAACCACAGGAACTTTAGATATCAATGTGAAAAAAGAGAGCTCAACACTGAAAAGCTGATCCAAAGAGGTACCCATGATTCCATGCTCGCTTTCTTTCCAAAACCATGAAAGGATTATTAAAATGCTAATGACAACTTCCTCGGTGCCAGAGAGGACAGTAAACACTTATTTCTAGTTGTCACTTGTTTTCAGAGATTGCAAGTGGACTGTGCTTGGAATCTGATTGTCACTATTATTAACTGAAGCTTCTGAAACAGGAAAAATAACCTACATCTTCCTGTCTATTCCCTTTTACCATGAAAACAGGACTCTGGGTAGCTGAAGAAGCTTGCCTCATCTTTCTTTATTTCTGTCTTCCAAGAGATGGATACTTATTTGAATGGACAGATTTCAGAAGACCAATTCCCCGGTTTTGGAAGGCAGCAGGATATTTCCTCAGTGCTCTAACCAAATGGTTGACAGGAAGTAACTTAAGGGAGGATAGAATTTAAAAGAATCTTCTAGTCCATTGTGACTGGGAGGGCATTGTATAGTTCATGGAAGCAGAAGCATTTGGCTGGACCATCTCACATCCGGGTTAGTCAGGAAGCAGGGGAATTCTATGGCTCAGCTCAATTTCTCTTTTTTATTAAATAGAGGATACCAGCCCATGGAAAATAAAAGGCAGACTCAAGGTGAATCGTCCTCTCTCAGTTAAAAGTCTTTGGTTAGCAAATAAACCTAACATCATGTCTTCCAAGGTGACTCCACGGTTCACAAAACGGTGTTTGCTTCTTTGTCCTTCAAGAGAAAGTAACGGTAAGCTGAGATGTGTGGCTTTCCCCTGGTTCAGGATTTCATCAACTTCCCTGTACTCTCTATTTATGGCTCGGAAGTGGCACAGATAGGAATGACCCTTCCTCAAGCTTCAATTAAGCCTCTTTTCATTTTTGCTTTCTATTTCTCAGCATCTTGGGGGGTATGAGCACCTCTATCAGTCTCCATTTCTCTATACTCTTGCTTTTACCACTATTTATTTTCCTGTCTAAAGTACACACTGGAGGATGGTCAAATCCCAAGAATTAGAAGTCAGTAAGAGAAATGAAGGCCTGCTAGACCTTAATCCAGACTCTATATTATGGGCCATCCTTGTAGAATTGCAATGACTCCATACAGAATTCACAGGCAAAGTAAATGAGAGCGTAGAGTCAAGTTTGTGGATTCCGACAGTTTCCCAGAATTTTCTGTATTAAAATCCTAATATAATAACTAACCTTATCAATACGTTTAAGGTGGTCCTCTAAGAATTAGATTCAGTCAGACTAACAGACTATCAGGATTTCATTGACAAATCAGAGTGTGGCCTTCAGTGTTCTCCTCCTTCCAGCATCTATCTCGAGTCTAATCTAGCTCAAACTTCATTTCTTACTTGTCCACCAAAGAAAAAGTTCTAAGCTGTGTTCAATGAAATTCAAGTTTCAAAGTTCCATTCTCTGAAAGCCAGTCTTATGTATGGTCTCATTGATAAACTTGAATTTTAAAAGCTTGCCTAAACAAGCTTACCATATTATTGAAATAAATGTGCAGGAAGACTGGAAATCACTAGGAAATTAAGAGGTCATTTAAAACAATAAAAATATACTATTTAGCAGAACATATCTACTAAATAAGACTTGTAGTACAAAAGGAAACATAACTCTATTTCCTTGAGCACCAGTATTAATCCTCTCTGCAGTTCCATCTCTGGACTTTTCTATTCTAATTTATTTTTGCATATGGGGAGTTGTTAAATTATTTGGAACAGGGCCCTTTAAACATATACTCAACACCAGTGATTCTAAATTGCTTTATTTTTGTTTCCCTCCAAAACAGGGGAGATTGAAATGTGATCACATGTAAAAACAGAAGTCATTGACTTTAAAAAGAGGTCTAGCTTGCAGACAGTTGTGGATGCTTTGAGAAAATATCTTTCTCTGTGAGTCAGAAACAGCAATTACAATTTTATTCTCCACTAGCAAGTTCAAAGTTCAAACATCTCATGAGCTGAATGCTAGCTACTTCAGAGTCCAAAGTTCAAACCTGAGCACTCATTCTCATCCAGAAAGATTGTCTTTCTTTATACATCAGAATTATTTTTAATTGCTTTATATATATTTCAGAGAATTTTATTTATTAGTATTTATATAATTTCTACCTTGCCCACTCTTCATATGCCATCTCCCCATTCCCTGTCAAATTAATGATCTCTACATTATTGTACTCTCTCTCTCTCTCTCTCTCTCTCTCTCTCTCTCTCTCTCACACACACACACACACACACACACACACACACACACACACAAACACACACACACTCACATAACCTGAATCCATTTAGTGTGGGACTTAAGTACATGTGTTTAGACATGAGCACTTGGAATTGGATAACCTATCAGAGTGTTTGTCCCTAGAAGAGACTTATTGTCTTCTTTTAGTAGCTGTTATTGCTCAAAGTTCTTCACCTAGGGTTGGAAGCATAGCAGTCGGTGTTGTCACTGGGAAGATCTTATTTAAATGGCCATGCTGTTACATGGCAGGCACAGCTCCATGTCATGCTTTTTTTTTGCATGAAACCCAGTGGAAATTCAAGAATTTAGTGTACGAATCTGCTCCTGGCCTAAAATAGGGATAATGATGCTGTAACACACAGCAACAGGGTTTCTCATACATCTGATGGCCAGGTGGGCATACCAGCTTTATAGCTCATTGCTATAAATTCATTGCATTAACCTTTGTCCAGATCTCAATAATCTGTGGGATCTGTATAGCAGCAGATAGGGGGAGAATTCTAGAAGGATATGACATCTACCTCTTGCACGAAAGATTACTGAACATGGCTAAGATACCTGCAGTGATGCTAGTATGCTGGGGAGTGTCAGGTGACTATCGGGAACACAATAAATGAGTGATGTTGGCTCACAGTGCTTAAGGGAATTATTAATATAGTGATTCTACTTCACTGAATTACTGGGTGATCTTTTCCTCACATTTGCTTTCCTATTGTCTTGAAGTCCCCTATGCTTAGACCTTATCCATGCTGCTCCCCAATCTCATTCTGACTTATAAGGAGTTATTAAAGGGCCTGACCATTTTATTGTCATGTATCAATAAAATAATCTTATGTGTGGATAGTTTAATTTACATTCCCAGCCGAGCTTCTGCATTTGTCTTTCTCTCTGGGACTTGCTGGGACTGACTTTTTAACATTCAAATATACATGGTACATACATTCTGAAACTTTCTTACTGCTCTCTATGGCTTCAAATCTTCATGATCTGGTCATTATTTATCTTTCTCACCTGGATCCTTTCTTTCTGTGATGTTGAAGCAGAGCCAGACAATAAACTGGTAAAAACAAATTTTACTCTGAAACAATTTCGGCAGTGTAAGGAGATTTCAGTTTAGAAATGAACTCAATTCAGAATCCAACAGGGAGAAGGAAGGTCCCAGTGCAGTGATGGAAGTAGGCAGGTGGTGAATGGGAAATCATCAGGAGGACATATTTAGATGAGGAATTCTTGGTAAAAGGGCTCAGTGAGTTTCTACTGAAGACAGGCTTGGATAATCTCATATCAAAGGTATGAGGGTGGAGGGAGGAGGCTTTTATCAGCTCCTGAAGTTGACTAGATACTAAAGGTCTGAGGATGGACTTTTCTAGAATGGAAATCCATTCTATAGGAAAGAGAGCTCTTAGCAGTTTATTAGGACTTCGGGGGCAGGGGAAGTAGCAATAAGCCTTACCAGACAATTCAGGGGAAATCAATTCAATTTATGTAATGGTAACTGTTATGAGCACACTGAAAAAGATCTGTCCTTCCTAGGACCTGACACCATAGTAACAGTGTATAAGAGAAAAGAAAATAAATTATTGGACATTGTCTCTGAATCAAAGAAAAACCAAAAAAACACTTTAGAACATTCAAAATGTCATTCAACAGCTAGAGAATAAGGTGCATGAATAGAGGTGAACAATAGGTTTAATCCAGACTCTTGGTGGTCCCTAAAACAGTGGTCTCTAAAGCCACCTTATCCCCCAGTTACATAGTGTGAAGGCAGGCTAGTTAAACATAACACCTGTCAGAATCCCATCTCTGTCTTGTGAGTTTACTGATCCCTTTTGTCATGAAAACTTCCTCCAGATAGAAAATAACTGTTTATAATAATAATAATAACAACAACAACAACAACAACATTACGCTGATTCAGGAGCCTTGTCAATGAAGTTTACATTTGAAGATGAATAGTAAGGGAATAACAAAATATCATCTGTGTAGAACTGTGTAACAGTTCCAAGTTCCATAATGTACAGAGGGAGTTGAGTTGGAACATAAATAACTAATTAGGAGACAGATCTCCCTTCAACTAGAATCTGAGGAGAATGATGATGGTCGCCTTCCTTTTCATCCCATATATACGCTCACAAAACGAACTGTGCTTGTCAATGACATACTCACTGACTAGGGTGATAAAAATGGGTAGCATTTTATGACTAAGGAAAAACAGGTGGAGTATGAACAAGTAATTAGAAAGCTTTGTCTAAAGTACCAGTAGAGTATAGTCCCAAATAATTCTAGTTACTATAAAAAGTCTTTCATATAATGAATGGAGATGCTCAGCAAATGTACATACATGTATGCTAAAAGTCAGAACACTCACATAAAATGTAAAGATCAGTTTTTTGCATCAAGACAAGGCTGTGAGTTTTCTGGTCTAGCCCTCATCTACTGATTCCTTCTGCCACACTCCTGATGGAGTGCAGCCACCTCTACTGGTGGAGAACTTGCTACACCTGGTGGCATATTATCCCATTAACAGATAAATGGGTTCCACTAGCATTATCACGAGGTAGTTGTAGCAATAAGTTTCTGGCCTGGCTTTTCTGGCCTAGCCCTGAGGACACGTAGACACTTACATTAATTTTATGCTGATTGATATAGGGCAAAAGCATATAACTTGCTAACTCTTTACTCTTAAACTAACCTTTGACTCTTATCCTGTTCAGCCATGCAGCTGGACACCTTTTCTCAGAATAGCATAGTTATCCTCTGCATCTGCTGGCATCTCATCATGGTGTCTCTCTGGCTTTTCTGCTCTTCTCTTCCTGTTCTCGAGTTTTCTTAGCCCCACTCACACTCCCTGTTTTCCTTCAGCTAATCAGTGCTTTTATTAAAATAGTAGGTGGGGCAAGTATTTACAATATACCAGAACATACTCCCACAGCATATCCCTTTTTTTCTTTTTTAAAATAAGAACTCCAAATCTAATATCCATTTTTGCCATTATTTATAACAATTTATAACCATCACTGTAAACAAACATAAACATCCATAATTCATTTTTTTGGGAATGTGGCCTTAGTCCTCTAGGCTACTTCCTGCTGAGCAGGGGTGCAAGCAATCCCATGGGGATCCAAAGAAAATTTAGGATTATGGACAAGTCCTTAGTGAAGTAGTCTCTAAGGTTGGGTCATCTCAGCCAGTCTGCTTGAAATTGTTTTGGATGCAAAACTCAGAGGAAACTGCAACAGAGGAGCTCTGAAATGCTGAATCATGTGGACCATTCTTTTCTATTGGAGATTTTTCAGATGGTCTTCCTCAATCAAACTTTATTTTCTTTAACCAAGAATAAACCCACAGGCTCTCTCTTTTTTTTGTGGAAATAAAGAGAAAAATCTCTTCTCCAAAGTAGCATATCTTTTGATTTCAATTTTAAAGCCAACTTATTGGCAAAATATATAGGTTGAATTAATCCAGAAGCATTTGTAAATGGCTTTTAGCAGTGTTTACTACTTCATTTTTGGTCAAAAAGTCTTAAAGAGAAGACAATAACATACAGTATCCAGACTCTCTTTGTATTTTCCTTTTTATGTGTCTTATTACTATTTCTTTTCACTCTATTTCTTTTTTAAGGTATTCTTTTTCTTTCTTCTTTTCTCTCTCAAGACTATGTATACTTTTTTTTTTTTTAGCACACTAAACCATTTAGAGTTTTTTGAATCTGACTTTACTGTATATCTCTTATCTTTTTTTTGTTTCTGACCACACCTTTGCTTGAGTAGACTGGCAACTCTACCCAACTCCCTTTATTTCTTTCTGTTTCTGATCACACCTTTCATCTGCAAGGTGTAGCTAAAGATTAAAGGCTTGGTCAGGATGGCTGGCTGGCTCCACCCAGCTCCTAGTCTAGCTCCATAGAGTTTTGCTTTTTAGCAGAGGTACTGGTAAAATCCACAGTTACCACTCTGGGGAATTTTAGGATCCATATAATCACCAAGTAAAGCACTGCAGCCTGCTGTTCATTAACTCCATCTAAGTATCTGGCAGCAGGGCTCTTAAAAGACTCACAAGTGTTTTGCTTCTAAAGCTGAATCAGGAAGACTCTCTTAAAAAGAATAGCCTCTGCTTGCCTCCAGCAAACAGAGCTGACCCAAGATAATGCTGGTGCTACTAAGAAACTGTCTTTGACTCTGTTTTCTTTTTGTCTATATAAACAGAAACCTTAAATACATCATTTACAGCTTGTAGCTTACATCTAGGCTCCTGTAAGACTTCAGGAACTGGCCATTTTGGAGCTTAAGCTGCCCTCCAAAAGCCATTTTATAGCCCAAGCCTACACACTTCACCAGGGTGTCTCTGTACCACAGCTCATGTGAGAGATACAACTCAGAAACTGTTTTGGGGTGTATTTGCCCACATATGTGTGCCGTTTGTTGTAATATGTTTCTGGCCTGAACTTTCAGGCCTAGCCCTGAGGTTCTGACCTGCAGACCTGCAGCCCTACAACAACATATAGATGCTTGTATTAATTTTATGCTGATTGACCTAGGGCCCAGGCATATAACTTGTTAACTCTTTACTACTAAACTAACCCATTATTCCTATCTTGTTCAGCCATGCAGCTCAGTACCTTTTCTCAGAGCAGCATTTTAACTTCTTTCCTCTGCATCTGCTGGCATCTCATTGTGTTGTCTCTTTGGTGTCTCTCTGGCTTCTCTCTGGCATCTCTGCTCTCTCTTCTGTTTCCAGAGTTTTCTTAGTCTGGTTGTCCCATACTTCCTGTCTGCCTTTGAACAATCAGCATTTTTTATTAAATGTAACATAAGAGCCAGAAACCCAATCCTACAAGTAGCTCCCTCTGTTGCTCCGGAATTGTTACAAATTCTGTCTTCATTCTGAAACCCTGAAACTCATAATCTGCTCAACCAAGCAGTGAGGACAAACTCTATTCAAAGTAAAGAATCTTATACCACACTCAAAACAACTGTATCAGGTCCCTGGCTTATCTGTATGCACAATGAAGCTTGCACATTAATCTATGTCTAAGTCCATTCAGGCTATTACAATAAACTACCACAGATGGGTTGTCTTAAACAATAAATATCTGCTTCTCACAGTTTCGGAGGCTAGAATGCCTATAATCAAAGGTGCCTGCAAATCTGGTATTCATCAAAGGCCTACTTCCTGATTCTGACCCATCTTCTTATTGTGTCCTCACATTGTAGAAGTGAGAGAGACCCATGAGGGAATTTTTTCCCAAAAGGGAAACTACTCCCAATTTATCTACTTCCCAAAGCCCACATCCACAATGGAGTAAAAATCTCAAGTTAGGTTTTGTGAAAATGTAAGCATTTGGTTAACAATGATATACATCTACAAAGTGAATTCTGATGGGGCCTCCCTTAAGTTTCATAGGGGCCTCATGTCTCCACCCAAAGATAGCCGAATCAGACCAGGAAGGTGGCTCATTGAGTAAAGCTCTTGTTGTACTAGTGTGAGGACATGAGTTTTAGTTCCCAGATCCCACTTAGAGATGGACATAATAAATATATCCAGTCTGAGAATATCTGTGCCTATGTGGTGGACAGAGACAGGAGAGTCCCTGGAAGTGCACAGGCCAGACAGTTTAGTGTAACCAATGGGAACAATGAAGAGATTCCATCTCTTACAAGGTGCAAGATGAAGCCTAACTGATACTTCAAGTTATGTTATGATCTTCCTGTGCATGCCCCCACATTCACATACATAAATGTGCATACACACACACACACACACACACACACACACACACACACACACACACACACTTTTTTAAAGACATAAGAATCGGCAAAAGAGCAGAGACAAACTCACACTTTTATAATCTACTTTAACAACTGCTGGACTTCTTATATTATACTATCTCCACCAATTAGACCAACAAGCTCTGGTAGGTAAAAATCAATTCTGTTTCACTTTAGTGCTGCTGCTTATGAATTGTAAGTTAAATTTGCCTCATAAAATTATCTCTAATGTAAAAATAAGTTAAAAGGAGCATGAGCTTGCTCATTTAAAATAAATTGGCCAACCATTGCTCAATTTTAAGCCTGCTGTGTCCTGCTTCTCATGACACTGATAATGAGATGAAGCATATTCTGTATCAGACCTTAGTCAGTTCTGAGAGCAAAGGATGGCCTATTTCAAACTCTGGCCTGACAACAAAGAAAAATTGTAAGACGTGTTCGTTCAGTGAGGCTAGGAGATAAAGAAATAAATTAAACCAATTGAAGAGAGCTATAAAATTAGAGATGGAAAGGTGTCTAGACATGATAACCAAATGAAATGATACAAGGCATAGCAAACCCTCTGTGGGGTAGCATCTGAGACCAGTATGTGTTTCTGAATTACACACATTGTTCTTTGAATAAAACAAAAAGTAACGGGCAGGGGAGATGGCTCAGAGAAGAACCTACATGCTTCAGGAACATGAGAACCTGAGCTTGAATTCTAGAGCCCCCGTGAAAGCCTAGGAGCACATATGCATCTGAACCCCCAGTGCTGAGTGACAGGGAAGGGGTTGAGGGTAGCAGATACAGGAGTGTACTTAGAGCTCACTAGCTAGACAGTGTAGCTGCATTAGCAAGCTTTGAGTTCCATGAGAAATCTCTGCTTGATCCTGGAGCTTACACTTTCAGGCAGACTGTCAACCAGTAACAGTACTGCTCTTGACTCTGCCTGATAAGTGATGGGATTATAAGTATATAAACGACTGTCCCCAGTGTTAGGTGAGTGCTGATACAGGAGATTCAACCCTTGTGCTGCACAGCTATCACTCTTAACCACTGAGCCATCTGTACAGCTCACACATGTGTGTCTGTATACACATGCAACTTCATTCCTCTTCAGTAGATTCCCCAAAAATCACTTTTTATAAGAAATATTTCTGACAAAACAGTTCTAATATGTTATAAACTTTCCAAGAGAGTAAATGGTGACTAATGAATTAAAAAAAAAACCAACAATAAACAAACAATTATGCTCAGGTACTTGTTTTCATCTACCCTCTGCATAATATATATATCTGAGTATATCTTTAGTTAATTTCTAAAGGGGTTGTGCCATTTTACATTAGGGTACAGGCATTACTTCCTTATCACAACCTGGTGTCACACATTCTATATTGAATGTGTTATCCCCAAATTTTTATATGATAAAGATATTATTCCAATATGGAGAGACACAAAGAGGCTTTCGGGAGGCAAATGAATTTAGATGAGATCCTAATGGTGGGACCTCATCACTAGGTAGG
This sequence comes from Phyllotis vaccarum, assembly GCA_033318265.1. Classification (NCBI taxonomy): domain Eukaryota; kingdom Metazoa; phylum Chordata; class Mammalia; order Rodentia; family Cricetidae; genus Phyllotis; species Phyllotis vaccarum. Next base: position 32,710,572 of record JARWLC010000001.1, on the reverse strand, counting down.
ATCATATGGTAGAATTTGTGTCCTTATAAAAACAGGAAGGGATGAAAATCTCCCTTCCAGATGAGGACTCAGAAGACAATGATCTCAAAGAAAGAACAGGTTCTTACCAGGAACCACTTCAACTAGAAACCTAATTTTGGATTTTTCCATCATTAAAACTATGAATACTAAATACCTTCTATAAAGTAAAATCCGGTGTGTGGTGTTTTGTTGGAAAATCATGACCAGACTAGAATATTTAAGGGTTTCTTTTTGATTTGTTTTTGTTTGCTTTTTTCATAAAACTGGAAAACAAGAGAAATTAAATCAAGATAACTAATTGAAAAACATAAAACAAGAACACATCAATTAAGGAAATTTAATATAATTGAGAAGATACAATTTTATTGAACTATACAAAAGTGTTGGCAATGAATGGCATCCACAATGGAAGAAATTGAAGGTCCATAAAGACAACAAATTGAAAACATGACAAAGATCATAATAACATTGTTAAATGTACTAGGAGTATTTTGTAGAAACACATGGAGACCATTACAGAAAACCACAACCAGTCCTAATGCAGAGATCAACTGATGTAGAGTATCCAGCCCCAGTGGATACATTCATAACACTACTGTACCTAAAGCTCGAGGAACAGTGTAGAAGATGGGTCAAAAGACTGTTAACAGCCAGAGGAACAGAAAGTCTGCTTTGAGATTGTATCTTCTAAAAATGACAGAGAAGCTTTATCCATGAAACCTCAACAATGTGGCTGTCTAAATAATTACTGAACAATGATAATAGCGAAATACATGCTAACTCAAAAGTGTAAAATCTGATAATGTTCTACCCCTAGACAAAGAACTACAGGCAACTAACGATTACTAAGAGAGAGAGATAAAAGATGAGTTCCATAATTATCAAATACAAAGTACTCAGCCCTGAAATTATATACACATAAGTCAGAATAAATGAAACAAACAGGATGTATAGTGTGTGTGTGTGTGTGTGTGTGTGTGTGTGTGTGTGTGTGTGTGTGTGTGTGTGTGTAAAACAGTCAAGTTGAAAGGGAATGGGAAACATATGAGGAATTAAAAGGAGGAGACTTGGGAGGATTGGAGGGAGGAAAGGAAAATGGGAAAGTAATGGAATTTGGCAATTAAAAATGTATTCTAAAAGAATATTTTGTGGAGGAAAAAAAATTAGCCAAAGGAAAGAAAGTCACCATTGAAGAAATTTCTCAAACCCCAGACAAAAGAGGCAATGCCATAGAATATATAGAGAATATATAAGAACACATAAACAGCATAGAGTACTGTATGACAGTTCTAGGAGTGGTTGTTAGGTATTTCAGGAAAAAGAAATTATCGCACAGAGAACAAAGTCAACTCTAAAGTGAATAATAGAAACTTTATAGTGTTAAAGTGTTGGGAACCATAAAGATACGAAGTGGGAATTGTTTGGCACCTACAAGGCTGACCCATCAAAGCCAGGAGACCTGATGGAGGTAAAGCCCCAAATCTCAAGGAATTTGGTGTTAATTGCCTTTGAAGGCAACTACCCACCCCCACTTCTTACAGAAAATTTCTGTATGCAAAGGCACCACCTTCCATCTGTTATTTTCTTGGAATTTATGGGTATGTCCCCCATCCCTGTGTGAAAACAGTCACACAGATAAGATCTTCCAGGCCTTTGTTTCCCCTGCCCAGAGCTGTCTTACTGTCTACCTTCTCTGTGGTTACTTTTGCTAGTAAACATAGTAACTCATTTGAAACTTTGTTGAGGTATCCAAGGGCATCTACAGACATAACTCATGATTGGGGTATACAAGACCTATGCCTTCATTGCCATGCCGATATGCCATTGCCATCATGTCGTGTTGAGTCATCGCTGTGTCAGTAAAGATGTATTGAAAAGGAATTGCTCTAAGTTTGATTCCTGAGAAGAGATTCCAAGAGACATAACCCCCTCTGGCAGAAGTGTATTTTCCTGAAGTCCTGAGAGAAAACATATCTGGGGCTGGACTCCAAGAAGGTTTTGTTACTAAAGAGAAAGCAGTGTTGGACACTGGAAGTTCCTCCTAAAGTTATAACAGGTAGAGTGGGAAAACTCATGTCATGGGAATTCTTAGGATACCAGCAATACATTAATGGTTCTAGCAATTTAGAGCAAGGAATGAACAAAAGAATGGAGGGGGAGAGAGTGTAGCACAAATTCTAGTTGTGTTAAAAGAAACTCAGAGCCAGATATCAGGAAAGGCTGAAATATCAAAGAGAGGAAACACCACAGTCAAATCTCACCCAGCTGTCTTCATGCTTCTTCAGTCTCGCTCCTAGTGGCTTCTACTGCCTCCTCTGTCTTTCTATGCCTGCCTTAAATACCTTCTTCACCCAGTTGTTTCACATTCAGGTTAAGATTAAAGGCATGGGCTAATGCTATTTGGTATTTATTCCTGAACTCACAGAAACACAGAAAGATCTCTGTCTCTGAAATAATGGGATTAAAGGCCTGGCACCACCACTGCCTGCCTGGGAGCCTGGAACTTCCTCTGTAAACCAAGCTGGCCTCAAACTCATGTCTGCTGTGATTAAAGGCGTAGGTCACCACTCCTGGCTTTTCCCTATGCTGGGATTAAAGGTGTAAATTACCACTCTCTGATCCTCCTCTGGGTTGACTGTGGGTTGGTTTCTTCTTTGGTATTTCAGACTGGTTTTCATTAAATATGTAACATGTCACCACAGGGGAGGGAAAGGGGAAGGATAAAGATGAGAGGAGAAAAGTGAAACATGCAAGTCTAGATATCAGAGGGTATTCCATTCAAATAATTCTTTCTATACGTTAATCAGAAAATTGTTTGCAATGTTGAGATCTATTCCAAAATAAATATGTTTTTAGACAGGTAGAATTTCCTCTTAATGGTCCCCTCTTTTTTTTTTTTTTTTTTTTTTTTTTTTACAAAACAGTGTACTATTTTTAATTATATCTACAGCTGCGAATGTCTGCGTGGGTATGTGCACATGAGTACTGATGCTTCAGAAGCCAAAAATGTCAGGTCCCCTGGAACTGGAATTAAAGTTTAGGAGCTGCCGTGTGTGTGTGTGTGTGTGTGTGTGTGTGTGTGTGTGTGTGTGCATGCGTGCGCGCGCATGCATTCTCATACTGGATTTTCTACAAGAGAAGTGCCTTCCCTAAATTGCTCACCCATCTCACCAACCCAGCCTCATGTTTGCTTTCTTGGGAAACTAATCTTGCTCCAACCAAGTGATAAAACAAATTATATAGAGCAAGGTATGTGTTCTAAGAACCAATGGGCCTGAAATGGGCAAATGAAGGGACATGACTTCAACTGAGCTTTGAGCAGTAGGACAAAAACAATTTGGATGAAGAGAAGAAAAGCTTCCAAAGGTCATTATAGTTTTATATTTGATTTTATTCAGTAATAATATAGAGGTTCCAAGAATGGCTCAAGGATCTCATATGTATTCCTTCCAAATTCACAATTCTCTCTCTCTCCTCCCTCTCCCACACTCTCTCTCTCCTCCTCTCTCAAGAAGAATTCAAAACTTGATTGTCACAGTGGATGGATTAATTTAAAGAATGCCAATTTGAGTAGCCATCTACAAGGTAATTTGGGTATAATAATATTATAATCATCATTTTCAATCAGTTTCTTATTTCAATGATCTACTCTCTTACCATAAAATAAATTATTATTTTTCTAAACAACCACATTATACAGGTTCTATTATTCTCCTTTCTTCTGATATTTAAAAGTTAGGGTGCTTATGTGACTTCTTGAAGTTCATAGATAATATGTGTTAGAAATCAAATTTGGCCTTCCACAAATCATACTTTAAAGCCTGATTTAAAGTTCTTGTCCATCTTACCAAGTGTTCCGTGGAGTCATAGAACACTAAGAAGTAGGAGTCATGTGACTATATAATTAATACAGTGTTTGCCTTGTAAACATGTGGAGCTAAGTTCAATCTAGAGAATACTGGTAAGGAGAATCCCTGCCGCTCACTGCCAATCCAGAAAAGTTGAATCAGTGAATATCAAGCCAATGGGGAGACTCTGTCTTAAGGCAACATTTCTGAGATGACACTCAGGATTATCATGTGGCCTCTACCTATGTATATGCATAAGACTTGGAAAGCGAACAGAGACTATGATTTACCATGAGGTCTTGGGGCTTTATTATTGTTAGTTATAGATGTAATAATTGAGCAGATACTGGTGCAAGCTGTCAAATTAATAGAACCATCATTCTTAGCACATGACATATTATATTCGCTCACTATACCTTGACTATGTGCAATTTTCACAGATTGTCCAATGTCTTCCTCATTTTCTTCATGTTGATTTATTTTATTAAAGATTTTGCCTAGCATTGCTTATGATGGTTAATAGACAATAAGTAATAAAAATTAAATAGGTTATATATATATGTATGTATATAAGTAGGAAATGTAAGGAACTATTTAAAACCTTTAAAATTGTGAAAGATAAGTAGAAAAATCTGGAAACATTGCTGTTATATGGTTTTAACATAAGCATAAACTTAGGGAGTCAGCTCAGGATGCACGAACATGTGAGTAGGGTGATGGCATTTAAGATGAATATGTCATAGCCTGAAGCTATGAGTCACTTTTGTTCTCTTGATTTCATTAAATTCCCCATTTTTAATAAAGCATTTTACTTTAGTACTAATTAAAACAGTTATTCATTGAACAAATGTGTACCAGTTGTTTGCTTAATAAATGTGCACTCTGTGTTCCACTTCATGTGCAAAGATCTGGAAAATGATTCCTTAAATCAACACATTTTTTTCCAGGATCTTCTTTAGTTTTGCACATATGCATTCCTAAAAAACAAATAAAGAAGTGTTTGCAGAAATAGGTCAGGTTGACACCCTAGAGTTTTGTGGAGAGGGTTGATATGTGTTCACATGTGTGGGATGCAAAGGTCAATGTCAAATTCTTTCTCAATTGCTTTCTGCATTATTTTTTGAGACAGGATCCCCAAATCTAGAACTCACCATTTGGCTATATGGTATATATATATGTATATATATACCAGTGCCAATCAACTACCTGTCTAGTACAAATCCACAGTCTAATAGCATTTCTAAATGCCTATCACCACTGAAAAGTCCATTATCTATTGTTTAATTATTTGCATTATAATCAGTCTCAAGGTACTTTTTGTTCTTGGAATAATTTCAAAAGGACACCGACAAACGGAAGTCCTTGCAGATGAAGGCAAGCAAAGATCTGGTCCTAAGAGTAATGACTAAGGTAGCCAGGTGGAGAAAGTCTGCAGAAAACCCTCCATCCTGTGAGAGGCAGATTATTATCATCATTGGTCATATTTTTATGATAGGGCTGACTCCATCAAGTCCTGTGGATGCTGTTCTGGTCAGGATAGAGACATCATCGCTGACTGTGCCTCTTCCTATGCTTTCCTTCTAAATTTGATTATCTACTTTAGAAGGCAGATTTAAAGTCACTCTCCTTTTAAATCTCTCCAAAGGCATTCCATTACACAATAGCAAAATCCTAGTTATAACACCTTGTAGCCATTATGCTACTCCGAGAAACTATGCTTCTTCCCTCTTTCATTTCCCACTGAAAGCAAATGCTCATCACTGCTCATGCCCCACAGTGTGCCACTTTTTCCATAGAGCACAAACATTACCAGTCTAAACAGCAACTTTACCTGTTTACTGCTGGATCATCTATAGATTCTCATCTGCCTTATTTTCTACCATACTACAGGGAATTGCACATGCTTAGCCAACGTGTGCAATCTCCATTTAAGAAACAACTGGGTAAGGGGAAGGGAGCAAAAGAAGAAAATCAAAATCACTTGACTTTCAGTATCACTGAAAATGCCAAAAGTTGACTGCAATACATTCATCCTATACTTTGAAAAGAAGGGTGGAGGTCAAGTAGGTCACCAGGAGTACCAGCTGAGTGTTTTCTATTCCAAACTTATTGTTGGTACAACTACCGAGGCAACATGGTGTTCCAGTAGAGAGGCTGCCAACAGTGGAAAGGATAGTTCTTCAGAAGATGGGAAGCCCCACTATCTGAATTTGCCCAAACAGGAGCCTAGAAATCTTATGTATGAATTGGAGTTACATCTGTAGGGATAAACAGGAAACTAGAAATTCAGAAGCATCCAATTTTGGGAGGCAGATTTTTTTCTTTTCTAGGAAATTTCAGTGTTCATTAAGATCTTGGTAATGAGGCCCACTCACACCACCAAGGACGACCATGTTTACTTAAAGTAAAATGATGACCACATTAACAAAATGCTTTCAGAACAACATCTTGGTACTGTTTCACTAAACTACAGGCTCCCATAGGCTAGCTAACCTGCCAAGTCAAATTAACTATCTCATCCTGTCAGGAAGGACATTTAGCCATTTAGATTGTCTGATGTTCAAGGCTTCTCCAATTCAGAGTTTCTCTGATTAATGCTCTTCTCACTCCTTCACAATATCCCATTTTAAACTCTGAGAATCATGTTAATAAACTAGGCAGAGCAGAGATGCAGAAAGTCTCCCAACTAACTTCTATGCCCATGTACCCTTTTTTCTTGGTATCTAAATGAGTTATGACTGGCAGAGAACCAGTGAAGGTTATTTTAGTGAAGTAATTATAAAATTTGGATGGCAAGATTTCCACAAGGACGGCCCATCCATGTCTTCTATCACATCATATCAAAATACAGTGGGTGAAGAAGAAGGCCATCTGGTGGCTACTCCACCATCTCATTTGAAACAGACCTACCACTTTGTAAGGAAACCACAAGAATTTCTGATGTTAAAGTTAGAAAATTGAATAATTCACTGGAAATTCGGTGAATATTTATTGCTGGCCCACCAGATACTGTGCTAGGTGATACACACCAAATGCATAATTCAATTGTTACTGTAATCTTGTGGGTTGAATTGTTTTATAGATGCTTAAATGGAAACCCATGCAAAAACAAGTAACAGCTGTAAACTGAGCTTTTAGATCCAGGTTGGAGCCTTTGGTTGTCCCTTATTATTGTGCTCTGCTCGGTGGTACTATGCACTGCTCCTCACAAAAGCCTATCCCTATTCCAAGGAATCTGTGTCCCTAATACTGTCTGTGATGGTGCTGTGCTGGAGGACAAATGCTAGCTCTACAAGAGCCCTTGACTTACATTGGTACTTATAACCGACCCTTATCATCATTACCTAGAAGTCTCATACTGTCATTTACCATCTGCTTGAGGACAGAGACAGTGATTTCTATGCCAAAATCCTCTCTATTAGAGGGCTGTCTCAAATACACGGTTTTACACACACACACACACACACACACACACACACACACACACACACACACACACACACACACACACACACACTGCTTTTGTTATTTCATTTAGAACACATTTTAAAGTGAGATGACATTTGTTAATAATTTACTGTATCTTTAAAAGTAAAATTTTACAAAATAAGAGAACTGCTTATTCTGTTCAGGTTCTCTTTTCACAAGGCATAAAGGAGACCATAATACAAAGCAGTCAGTGCTGATCAGTGGATGAATGGCTAAATGGATGGTTGGATAAATGAGTGAAGAGCACAGGCATGGCCTTGGGGAAAAAGGGTAATCAATGCCTGTCATCTTTCAGGAGGCAACTGCTTTCTTCTTAGGAAGTACTTCTTGTCCGAAGGTGTACCAGCCCCAAGTGACATCTTACTCTGTTCTGTCAACACTGTCACATTAATAGCAAAGCTAAATTGGCTCTCCTTTAGAAATCAGTCAGCTATCAACCCTACCATATTGTCTTATAAGCAATTACCTGTGCATTTTTTTTTCATGGCAAGAAAGCTATGTTTCTGTTGGATTCTCTAGAACTTACTGTAGTGATTAGCAAGAAATAAATTCACAACATGCAATTTTCAAATGAATAAAAGAAGAAAAAGCAAAACGGCATCTCATTTGTCTTACATAACTGAGTATTTCAAAGAGCCTCTGACATATTTAATATTAGTTAAGTATATAAAATTTGAAGTCTAGGCTCTGGGGATAATTTTCCTCATTATTATTCTTTTACTAAAGCACGGTTTTCATATAATAAGGACGTTATCATTCCAGTTAGTAGCTAGGTGAGAAAAGAGAATCATTATACTTTCCTAAGTAAAATAGGGTGTGAATCCAGAAGTCATTTACCAAGGTGCTAGAAAGTACCAAAGAAAAGAAAGGATTTCAACTCTAACTTGGGAATTTTCATACTTTTATGTCCAGAGTCCATGAACCTCACTTATGCCCTGGAATGACTGCTGTTGCTGCAGAATTATGTAATGACCAAGTGCAATGAAAGGGAACCTTAATTCTTTGCTCACCCTGAGGTTCACTGTAGCATGACCAAGAGTCTGGAACACACAATATCTTGCCACAAATTCTGTGTGCTCACTGCTGCTTCTGCAAGAAATACAGCAGCGGTGGAGAAACTAGCTGCTCCTTTTCTCTACCTTTCAAGGTCTTTTCATGCTGCCCACTGGTAACACCTAAAGGAGGCATTCCACTTACGTAGTTTCTGGTTTCCTGCTCTGACGAACATAAGAGCACTTCCCAGTTTGCTGCATGAGGATCTGACTGACATGCAGGTCAGCCAGTCTGGGGAGTGCTCACAGACATGAGCACTCCTCACCAGTAGCCATGTGAGGTCATTCCTGTTGGTCCAAGAGCACATTCAGAATTACAAACCTTCCCTTCAGCAGATACTCTGAAGGGCATGCAGTCCAAAACAACCTAGCCACTATCATGTAGACAGGATTTTTATCTTCAAGCTTCAGTTTCCTATGGAATAAAGTTTAAATAATATTAGCTTATCTTTCCCAGATGCTCATTTTAACCTGGGGCTATATCATAATTCCCTGGGATGGTTCTGAAAAATAAAGATTTCTAATTTCTTTTCTAAATATTCTGATTCCCAATGTCTTTGTTGAGAGACTAAATTTTGTCACTTCCCTATGTTAATTCTCTTGGACAACTGGGTATAGAAATTCTGCCTGTCTCATAGGTTATAGTAGACATAGTAAGCTAGTCATCATGCAAACCTATTACAATTTCAGGTGCATAAGACTAGTAGTTACTAATGACTACTGTGTTAGCATTTATAGCAATTATTAGTTTTATTGAAAATTTTGTATGAACAAGCATGTAACCATGCACCTGGAACACATCTCTCTTAAAGCATGGAGCCCATAGTAGCATGAGCAGGGAAAAATTAGAAAATGATTAGTTTTCTAATTGGCTTTTCACTTTGATAACACCAAAAATTGAATAGCATTTAAGTCATCTATAGAGATATATTTAACACATAGGGTGTGAGATTTCATGAGCGATACCAATATGACATTATGAGAGTGTGCAGATGGCCTCCTAGGCAGATGGTTGGGAGTCTCTTCTTCCTAGAAGGATATTCTGAGCTGAGAAACAGGATATGTTCTGAGCCTGCTGTATGTGAGTGAAGTGCCAGCCAGTAGGGTCTAAATGCCCTTGTTCTGCTCACTCTATATTTCTCTACATCTGTGTGGCTATTTTATCAAGGAACCCTATCTACAGGCTTTAAAAAAAAAAAAAAAAAAAAAAAAAAAAAAAAAAAAAAAAAAAAAAAAAAAAAAAAAAAAACTTTAGATTTTATTTACTTCCTTTGCTCACTACTGCTTTTGCTTAGAATCTTTTCTGAGATCCAGATAATGAAAGTTTGGGTGCCATGAATTCATTCATTCACTCTCAAATGGAGATTTAATATTACATGCTTTTGTTTTAAAAAAAGAAAGCCCTTAGAATTTTACTTAGATGAATGATGTGCAAACATACCCTATGAAAAAAGTGTTTCATTAAACGACATTAAGGACTCATGAGATGTTAATAATACCATATTGTACAAGGTATTATACTGCATATTTAAAATGCAGAAAAAGAAGCCATGTAATGCAATGCTGAGCTAGCCCTGGGCAAACTTCTACAAGAAATACATTTCTCTCCAACAGGAGTCTAAACTTCATTATTAAATTCTTCCCCTCATTTTCAAGGCCCACTGGCTGGCAGTATCTCCAACAGATGAAAAAATACAGAAGTTCCTCCACACTAGAGGCACTGGAATCAAGTAGATAGACTTCAGTCCCAGATTCATTATTTTCTACTGTGTGTGTTGTGGGGGTTGCACACATACAATACACACACACACACACACACACACACATACATACATAAACACATGCATACAGACACATGCACAAATGTAAGAATAAAAAAAGGAAAGAAAAGAAAAGAAAGAATTATGTTGCAATTAATTTGTAAAAGTGTGTTAAACCCACACAGGGCTTCTCAGAGATTCCAGACATCTACACTGCTGTGGAACTGTGTTAGCAGTTGGTGTTCAGAAGCCCTCATTTGTCGGTGAGTCCTTTCTCACAGAGTTCCACTGTTCTGAAAGGATTTTTTTTTTTGCTCCAATGTGACCAATAAAGCTTGACTTTGTTAGAAATACAGTCTTCCTGAAAGAGAATTTAACATAAATCATGGGTGGCTTAAATACATGTTGAAATTTGAGAAGAAGAAAACTTGATTGCAAATTATAGAGTAATGAACAAAGCAAAAGCTTTCTTTAAAAAGCTTTTTCAAACCTACATTGAATAATAAACCCCATGGACTAAAAACCACCATAGAGAGTGCTTAAAGATTTCCAAGCCAGATTTTGGCGTTCTCTCTCTCTCTCTCTCTCTCTCTCTCTCTCTCTCTCTCTCTCTCTCTCTCTCTCTCCCTCCCTCTCTTCCTTCCTCCCTCCCTCCCTTCCTTTCTTTCTTCTCCCTCCCTCCCTATTCCCAGTCATCCTCCAGCTTCCCCTTATCCCATCCCCCATCCATTCCCCAGAGAGGGTAAGGACTCCCAGGGTAAGTTAATGTAGTCTGGCATATCCAGTTAGGTAGGACCAAATTCGTCTCCCAAGTATCCAGGCTGAGCAAGATGTTCCTCTATAGGGAATGGGCTCCAAGAAGCCAGTTCATGCGCTAGGTCAGTGATTTTCAACCTCTAGGGGTCATATGACCCTTTCACAGGGGTCACATACCAGAGTATCCTGCATATCACATACTACATTATAATTCATAACAGTAGAAAATCAGAGTTATTATTTGGCAACAAAGTAATTTTATGGCTGAGAGTCACAGCAACGTAAGGACCTGTATTAAAGGTTCACGACATTAGGAAGGTTGTGAACCACTACACTGGGGGAATCCTACATGGACCACCAGTTTAACTAAAGTAAACAGATTGTCCTGCTTATAGACAGAATGTCCCCTTCATTATTTACTCTGGGACCACCTCACACACTGTCAGTTCTTTTTCTTGTTACTCTAACAGAGATAAAAGCAGTTTAATGAAGGAATGAATGATTTTGACTCACAGTTTGAGAGTAAATAGCATCATAGTAAAAAAGGCATGGATACGGGAGCTTGGGGCGACCAGTCACATTGCATCTCTTTTGTAGTCAGAAAGTAAAAATGTATGCTAGTTCTCTAGTCACTACATCCTTTTTATTCAGTCCAGGATCCCAATCCATGGAATGGTGTTACACACAGTTTGTGTGGGTATTTCTCCCTTAATTTACTCAGTCTGGAAATATCCTCTTTTTTACCCCACGGATTTTCTAAATCCTAACAAACTAGCAGTCAAAGTTAGCCGTCACACCCAGCAGTCCTCATCTGTACTACAAGGACGTGACTAGTCCACTCTGTTTACTTAGGTATGTGATCTAAGGTTCTCCAAAGAGAAGGGAAATGGCTTACCAACATCTCCATGGTCTTCTAGGAAAAATCCTGCTATCTTCTTTTTCAATTAGTTTTTTGTTTGTTTTGAAGTGTGTGTGTGTGTGTAAATATGTCTGTCTCTATGTGTGTGCACACACATCATGACTCATGTGTGGAAAACAACTTATGGGAATTTCTCTTTTCTTTCCACCATATGGGACTCATATTAAACTTAAGTCATCAGGCTTGGTGAAAAGTGCCATTATCCATTGTGCCATCTTGCTGGAAACTAACCAATCACGCATGATATTCTTTTTTTTTTTTTTTTTTAAGTCAAAGTAACAAGCAGAATAAGCATCACTTTGCACTCTAAGCCATTGGTTGCATGCTTTCTATTTGTCCAAGCTAGGAAGAATCCCACTGCACCCCAATTGATCAGCCATTCTTGGCTTAGAATTCAAGCTAAACTTTTTATTTCTATCTATCTCCCAGTCATTTTGATGATAACAACATTTTCATGAAATTCACATTGAAAAAGTACAGATTCTGTGAACCCTAAACCCTTTAGAGAAGGGCGTAATTGATGTAGAGCACAGCAGACAGAAAGTCACATAGGCAAAAGAGCAAATGTGCTTTGGTATGATGAAGCAGAGAATGTATCACTGTTGTTGGAATATAGTCAGTCCCCTGGGTCAGAATGTTCTCAGGAATCAGGAAATGGGACCCTAGCAATGGATCAGTGGTGAAGAACACTAGCTGCTCTTGTAGAGGACTCAGGTTTGATTTTCACTATCCACATGGCAGTTTATAACTGTCTAGGACTCTAGTTTCAGGGAAACCAATGCTTTCTTCTGACTTCTGCAGACATCAGGCAGGCATGTGTTTCACATATATCCATGCAGGCTGAGCATTCATATAAATAAATACACAAAAAATAAATCTTGCAAAACAAAGATTTATAGAAGGTGATGTATTGGAATAAATGGAGGCGATTGGTAGAGACTTTGGAATTCCCTGGTGAGAAGATGAGATTTTTATTGTGCTATTTCCTGGGTGTAACAGCTGAACTCTAGCTCCTTTAAGTGCTCTGATATAGAAGAGATTTTTGAGGGATTATGTCTAAAGTCTGATTTAAATTCTACCTTTTGGAGACTTGTATCAAACATTTGCATGTTTATTTTAAAGCTCCAAGAAACCCTACCGTTTAAAATTCCCATTTTCAAATCCTTCAGCTTACACATTCCGCATATTCTTTTTCTGGAAATGCTCATTACCATCACAGGGAATGTGATTTTGGAAACAGTGTTCTAGGCAAAGTAAAGCTATTGCTGCAGCACACTTGTCAAATCCTGCAGCTTTTCAGGGTGTGCATTCTATATCACAGCTTCCTCCATGCCCAGTGAGGGCTGGCTCTATTTGTCCATACTCCCCCCCACCCCACTCCTAAGACCTAAGAGGCATGAGAGCTATAGACCTGAGATACATTTATTTTACCAATAATGTTTCCTTTTAATTTATCAACTACTGTTCAACTTTTAATTTATTTTTAAATTTATTTTTGGGTTGCCTTCCTGAGATTTACTGCATTAAATTTTATTTTGCAGGCTCATTTCCTTTAGATCTTTGAGTATAATTACAATCACTTCTTTAAAATCTTTGTCAGGCAATACCAGCACAAATTACTCTAAAATAGGTTTATGACATTTCTCCTCTTGATAATAGGTGGTATTCCTGGTTGTTCATCTGTTAGTATTTTTTAAATTACCATTTCTGACCATGGCAGAGTTATATTTGAAAGCTCCAAGTTCTGTTCTGCTCCAGCGAGATATGATTCTGTTTGATAGCTAACTTGTTTCCTTTCTTATCAGACACTTAATGTGATTACTTTCAAATTTCGAGTAGTGGTTCTTGAGTATAAGCTTGAATTTTAGCTTACCTTTGTTGCTTTCTTCAGCTAGAATCTGCCTTTGGCTACTGTTGATCGTGATTAACCCAGAAAACAGAGGCAAAGTTTACATTTGAGTTTAGAGATTTCTCTCTTTTGCCACCTCTTCTTGGACCTTCTTTCTCACATCCCATTCACTGTCTTTACTGGGTCTCTCTCCTCTTAGATCATTGTTTGCTTTTTTATTGTTTGTTCCATTGTGTTTACTTCCTTCATGTAAGTTCCCAAAGACAGCACTGACGCTAGCTAAATGCAGAAAAGCAAGCCCTTACTACATGCCATCTCCCCTCCTCTACTGTTTCTGCCCCATGCTTAGTTGCCAAAGCTCATCACTTATTATAGTTAAATATGAGAAGAGTGTTATCCTGTAGGGACCACTTGGCTCTCTGCAAGCAAAATCTCACTGCTTATTTTTTTCTGTAAATGTTCCCAAAGTTCAATCTAGTAGTTTCAGTGGTTAACAAATGACTTATCTGATCACACTGTGGAATGCAGTACTCTAAGTGGCAAGAGTAGTTCACCATATGCTAGAATAGTGTATGCTTCAGTGTACTCTAAGAGTTGTATTGGCTTCCTGCTTCATCCTGGACTGCCAACACAGAGGGAAGGGGACTTCTCTTGGGAAGTCAGTACCTCAGCAGATCTGTTGGTAAGATATATTAGATTGGATAATTTATAACTAAAGTGCTTTATTTGATCCATGATTCTGGTGGATGGAGAACTTGAGTTTTTTCTTGGTGACTGCTCCTGGCTGCATCACAGCAGGGCTGAGAAGTAGGAAGGAGCCTGGCTAGATGCAGAAATGGACACGTATGAGAGCTTAGAAGAAAGAGAGATTCAGGCAAGGCACCAGACTGGTTCATAGCAATCTGAGTCATCTCATGAGTGTCAGAAAATACTCCTGACCACATAAACCCCACTTAAGATCAACTCAGACCCACTAGGCTCATTTCCTTACATATTCCACAATGTGTCAAATTGCCACACTGGAGACCAAGAGTTTGGCACATAATACTTGAAGACAAACCAAATTCAAATATAGGAATCTGTCATTTTCCTGATTAGCTTTTGTAAACTTGACACAACCTACAGTCACCTGAGATGAGGGAATCTCAGTTGTGGAACTCCTCCACTATACTGGCATATGGACATATCTATGGGACATTTTCATGAGTTATGATTAATGTGAAAGGGGTACCCCTGGGAAAGTGGCCCTAGACTGTATGAAAAGCAAGCAGAGCAAGCTATGCATGGCTAGCAAGCCAGTAAACATTAAGTCTTCCATGGTCTCTGTTTCAGTTCCTCCATCTACTTTTCTGCGTTGAGTTCATAACCTGAATTAACTGTAGATTTTAACTGGGAAGATAAAATAAACCATTTCCTTTCCTAAGTTGCCTTTAGTCATGGCATGCATCACAGCAACAGAAAAATACCAAGGGTGGAAGTTTATCTCAGAGAGCATCATGCTTATGTTATGGACTTCAACTGTTTGGGAGAGGGTTGTAGAAGTATTTGGACCATTAGAAAAGCCATTGAGCTACCTAGTTCCCAAATAAATCACACACAGAGGCTTATTCTTAATTATAAATGTATGGCCTTAGATTGGCTTGTTTCTTCCCAGCTTTTCTTAAATTATCCCACCTACCTGTTGCCTCTCTGCTTTTTCCTTTTAATAATTATGTCATCTTACTTCACTTTTACTCTGTATTTGGCTATGTGGCTGTGTGGCTGACCACTTCTTTTCTTACTTCTTGATCTTGCTTCTTTTTTCCCCAGATTTCTCCTTCTGTTTATACCCCTTGTCTGCCAGCCCCGCCTATTCTTTCTCCTGCCTCACCATTTGCCTTTCAGTTCCTTATTAGACTGTTGGGTGTTTTAGACAGGCTAAGTAACTCAGCTTCACAGAGTTAAATTAATGTAGCATAAACAAAAGCAACACACCTTAAAATAATAGTATACAACATTTCCCTCTTTTTATCTAAATAAAAAGAAAAACTTTATCTTTAATATAGTAAAAATGTATACACCAAAAACAGTTTATAAAGTAAGAATCAACTAGCAATATTCAGTACATTTGTAAACATATTCAGAGAAAAATAATGCATCTTCTGTTCCATTTTAGTGAATCCAAAGTTTCTACCTAACTTATATTCTATTATAGATACAAAAACTGAAATTATAACTATCTACTCTTCAACTCCATTAAAAATCCAGAATAATGTAATATTATCTAACAACAGAGATATTTGGGCTTCCTGGATAGTCACTCAAAATTCCTCTGCAATGTTGGAACATTAAACTTCAGCCTATAGGTCCAGAATATCTGGAAGTCTTTGGTGAAGCAGGAAATTTGAAGGACTTCCCTACCTTTTATTGCCAAAGTTCATCAGTTTCTTTCCTTTGTGTCCTGCAGAATGTCTTGCAGACTCACTGTGAAGCAGAAATTTTGAAGGATAACTCTGCCTTGTTTTGGCAAAGTTCAAGGGTCTTTTTTCCATGTGTTCTGCATGTCCAGTCTATACAGAACACTGTCAGCAGTAAAAAGCAAGGATAGCTTCTTTCATCAGTGGCTAACCTTGACACAGCAAAAGCAAACTTCATAAGGATTTTCGTCAGTGCCCATCATTTTCTCTGGAGTAAATTGATGCTGCCAGGAACAGACAGATGTGTCTCATTGTCATGACAAAGCTTTAAGTTAACAAAACATTAAATATATTCTATAAATCTTTGAAGTGTTTAAAGACCATTTATCTTTCTAAAATAGATACATTTAACCTAGAAAACATGCCTAATGTGACTACAAGTTTGATTTTATATTAACTGTACAAGTATAATACCCCAACAAAAGTAGAAATATATATACAATGTAACAACTTTAATTTTGAATTTGTATCAATATTTCAAAATCCATGCCAATGAAAAATATCTAAGACTAATATTTTTATCCTATTTTGTTATATTTCCCTAAATTATAACAAATATCTACAACCCCCAAATACCCAAAAGCCACCCAAACCCTATTTCTTGGGAATTTGGACATTATTTTCTCAAGACTGCTTACTGCTGTCTAGCTTTAGGGTCCTAGAAAAAATTAAAATAATGGCCAAGTTTTTGGAAGGCCAACTATAATCTTTGTTGATAGAATCACCAGTCAAGAGTCAGAAAGTCTTCTTTGTTTGTACATAATTTATATTATTATTGAAGAAATCCATAGCCTCTCATCTCCTGTGTGAACAAAACTCAAAAGCATTTTTGATTTCCATTTGACAAATATATTTTGATTTATCTTTTTAAAGTTAAGGCACACCTACAATATCTATATTCTTTCAATTTAGCAGTCCATTTCACAACCCCACATCTCTTAGCAGCTCTCTTTTGCTTCTCAACCATCAAAAACTTTAAATCAACACAATAACATACAGGATCCAGACTTTCTGTATATTTCCCATCTCTACCTGCTTATTCTTTTATTATTATTTTAGTTCTCTCTTTAATGACTTTATCGTTTAACTAGTCATATTTTTTTTCTGTGACTATACAATTTTTCTTTCCTTAAGCCTACATACATTGTTAAACACATTGGAAGCTGTTTAGAGGTCTTACCATTTGGTCCTCTTTTACTGAGTATCTTTTAGCTTTTTTGAGCAAACTTTTAAACTGCTAACTTAAACTTAGATTCTCCGTGCCCAGCTGGCTCCCCATACCTATTGGCTCATGAAGGCCAGGCCTAAAGCTTATATATTTGTTAGAAGCTTGTGACTGAGGACTGCATTAAACCTTTCCTAGAGCTCTAGAATATCAATGTTTGTGCCATAGCAGGCATTTTTATTTAGTTTTTTTGTTCCTAATTAATGTTATAGCTGCCCAAGAGCTCACTGTTTCTCAAAAAATCCTTAAAGGGGTCATATCCCTTTTTTTCAAAGCTTTCTCAGGCACTATGAAGATTTGAGCCCCACAATGGCCACCAAAATAATGTTGGTTGGTTTTGCATTTTTGGCGATCCGTCACCAAGTTACCAATAAATCGCACATGGAGGCTTATTTTTTATTTTTTGAGATGGAGTAGCTCTGTTTAGCTTTGGAGTTTGTTCTATAACTTACTCTGTAGACCAGGCTTGCCTCAAATTTACAGACATCTGTTTGCATCTGCATCCTGAATTCTGGAATTATTTTTAATAATTAAGAATTATTGTTCTTACCACTGCCCCGCTGCCTTATTCTTAATAATAAATTTCTAGCCTTAGCTTGGCTTGTTTCATGCCAGCTTTCCTTAAATTAAATCATTTCCCCTACCTTTTGCCTCTGGGCTTTTACCTTTCTCTTACTTCTGTAATCTTACTTTCACTCCTACACACTTTATTGGTTGTATTGCTGGGTGACTGGCCCCTTCTTTTCTTGCTCCTTGACTTTTTTTTTCTGTTCCCAGCTTTCTCCTTATATTTATACTGTATGCCTGATAGCCTATTCTTTCTCCTGCCTCACTATTGCCCTTCAGTTCTTTATTAGATCTTTGGGTGTTTTAGACATGAGAAGTAACACAGCTTTACAGAGTTAAGCAAATGCAACATAAGAAAAAGTAACACACCTTAAAATAATATTTACAACATGTGTAGCCTTGATTGCAGTGAAAATCTCAAGAATTAAGGTTCCACAAAGAGAAGCTGAGACTTGGCACCATGTGATAGATTTGAGTCCATGAAGATGCCAGGAGAGTCTGTTGATAAAGGTGGTGCCTCAATTGTAATGCAGACCAATCATATAGGAGAAGCTGGCAACATGGACAAACATCAAAAACAGTAGTAGGTGTAGAGTAGAGCCATCCTGAGTCTATGAAATAAAATGCATGTGCTAGAGATGGCAGAAACACAAAAGTGGAATTTCCCAAACTCCCTGGAACCCATAACATCTGTGAGTCCCAAACATTGAGCTTTTCACTGTCAAATTTTGGTTTTGCTCTGATCTAATTGTTACTGCATTCTGGTTCTTCACTTTTGGAATAAGAAAGTGTTTAACTTGGTTTTTTAATTTTAATTTTAAAAGACCTCACAGAGTAATTTGATCTTCAAAGAATGCTGAACTTTTAAGTTTGAATTTTTTTTAAGACTTTGGGACTTTTCAGGTTTTATATTATGATAGTTACATGAAATCATGGGGATAAGTAAAGAGGAAATATTATAGTGTAATAGTGATATATTTGTGTATCAGGTTGACAGAGGGTCACATGTCCAGGTTTTTTTATGTCAACCTGACATAAGCCTGAGTCACCTGGAACTGTGAAAATTTCAATGTCATTTTATATTTCAGGGATCCCCTTTTCTCCATGACACTAGAAACAGTGGTACCACAGAAATCCAAAGTTTTTGTTAAGACTATTGTTCTCTCACTGTACTGAAGCAGCATAGCTAATTTTCAGACCTCAGATGCCTATAGGATTTAAGTTCAGACTATTTTAATGATTTTAATTTTTCATGTTCAGGTTTATTGTACAACAAATAACACTGTGAAGTCACTAGGAAGTATTTTCCTCCTCTGTAGTTAGTATATGGTGCATCAGTTCTTCTAATTAGTTAAGTCATCTCTTATGCTTTTATGGAGATGGGCCATAGGACAGCTTGGCAGACGTGAGAGAAAGAATAAAGCTATAGGATGAGACTCAGATCATAAACTAGGACTTGTTATGTGATCAATTTACTAGAGGAACCAAATACAACATGGTGATACTATTTTGTTTGTGCCCTAACAAATAACAAAGGAGCAGAAATCCACTAGAGAGACTTCTTACCTCACTGAATCCTCAGACTGAAAAGAGCCAACCTCCTGTCTTCTCCCATCTTATATTCCTCTCTCTGCCTAGACATATCATTACCTGTCTTCACCTCCGTAGTGCTGGGATTAAAGGTGTGTACCACCACTGTCTGGTCTCTATGGCTAAGAGTGGCTAACTCTGTTCTCTGATGTTCAAGCAAGATATATTTATTAGAGTGTAAACACAATATCACACCATATTACAATGTCATGTATTTCTTTATAAAGCATGTGAATTCTGTAGTCGGTGATATCAAGGTTTATATCCTATCTTACTTTTTAATAACCAAGTGTCTTTAGACAATTATTTAAACCTCTGAACATCAGTTTCCTCAGAGTAAAACTGAAATAACAATCCATCCCCTACAGCATAACATGCTCCAAATACCTAGAACAAAGACAGCTTTGACATCCCCACAGTAAGCTCAGCTCTGTGCACTGGCATAAAGGGAAGAACAAGAGAGATTTTATCCCAAAAAAGATCTGCATTCATTGGAGACAAAAATGCCCAGAAATTGGCTAATACCTAAAATAGACCATGGAGAAGTAGTGAGTGATGTAGTTGTATTTTGTCTCATCATTCTTATTAGGGTGTGCCTGAAAACCTTTGGAATCTAGACACACGGCTTCCTGATTACTTTAGCAATATTTTAAAATGCAGTTTTTAGTAAGCATCCTTCTAATATATTACTTTCCTTAGAGAAATGATATCATGGTGACAATGATATACTTATTATTATCTTCGTGTGCTAATTTATCTTCATGTGCTAATTGAGAAAACTTCAAATTAGATTGGTGAAGAAACTTTTACAGTGTCTCATAAGCAGACAGCAGTGGACTCTAACTTGACTTTAAGGCCACCCACCTTTCATTTTCACAATTGTATCAAATTCAAATCACACAATAATCTTGTTTAGACGCAATTATACTTTGAATGAAGAAAAGGAACTTCTTATTCTCAGGTCATGTGAGAATTGACACTGGGTGAGTGAATCCCATTTTCATAGCTCTCCTCTTTGCATTTACTTCCCTTACTTGAATTTTTTCAAGGCTCTAGCTGTTGTTGATTTCATAGAAACATAACCCCACACACACTCAAAAAGCACATACACACATACATGTGCATGCACACATGCACATACACACATGCATGCACTCATATGCATATACATGCATGCACACATGTACACACGTGTGCTTGCGTGTACACACACACACAAAATGTGGCTAATGTAGCAAAGGTTTTAATACAGCAGTGTTCAGAACTTGAGCCTTTGCAACATGTCGTAATTAAATTTCTATTGTTCTCATAAAACATTATGTCTAGAAGCAACTTAGGGAGAAAAGTGTTTATTTGTTTGACATGTTTTCAGGACAGGAATTCAAAGCAGGAACATGGAGGCAGGAACTGAAGTAGAATCCATAAAAGAATGTTGTTTACAGGTTTTCTCACCATGGTTTGCTCAGTCTGCTTTCTTTCTATTTTCTTTTTGTTGTTGTTATTGGTTTGGTTTGGTTTTTAAGACAAGAATTCTCTGTGTCACAGTACTGGCTGTCTTGAAACTTGATCTCTGGACCAGATTGGCCTCAAACTCACAGAGATCTAACTACCTCTGCTTTCCCAGTGGTGGGATCAAAGACCTGCACCACCACCACCCAGCTTTCTTATACCACCCAAGATCACCTGCCTAGGAGTGATCAGGGAATTTTTACTTCAATCACCAATGAAGAAAATTCCATGCAGAATTTTCTACAGTCAATCTGATGAAAGCATTTTCTAAATCAGGACTTCTTCTCAGATACATTCAACTAGCATCAGCTTGACAAAAAGTTAACCGGAACAGTCATAAGTGATTGTATCTTTGGTACCTTAACATCATTAATGAATTAATCTACTGACAGATTCATAAAATGATGTCAATACTGTTAAGTGCCAGAAACTAAGAGAAATTGTGTCATTAGGAGAATTCTCCAGAAGAAAAAATCTGTTACCAATCAATTTTCCATTGTACCCCTATGTTTTCTGGCCACCATAATGTTTGCAGCTTTGTTCCACCATGTCATGACTGGCCGAGAGACAGGGCATGCTGCCAGCTGCTGTAATTTTGGAAAACATGAGCTAAAGTGAATAACCTTTCTTCATGCTGTTCCAGTTTTATTATAGCAGCAGGAAGAGTGACTAATATAATATTGATATCCATAGGAGTGAGGTTATTTCTATGATTCTTCTAAATGTTCAGAAGACATTGGAAGTGTTTTGTGGGAGAAGTTATAAACATATGGAGCAGTGGAGTTGAATGCTCTAAGTAGAAGCTTATGGGAAATTCTTGGGGTAGCATAGAAAACTAAAAGGTGGATAAAATGCAGAGAAGTGATCGTGAAGCTTCAGGTGGGAATAGTGATTTTATTTTTCCTTTATATGTATATGTGTGGTACCTTCCTTTATCATTATTGTTTGAAGCACAATATTTTCTGAACTCAGAAGTCACCAAATCTAACTACTCTAGCCAGCCTATTCCACCAATCTTTTATTTTCTCCAAGCCCTTGGATTACAGGTAGTTGCCATGCCTACTCATCTTTACATGGGTTCTAGGGATCTGAACTCTGGTCTTTATGCTTGTGTGGTAAGTGTTGTATTCACTTGAGGTCTCTCTAGCTCTCATTTTGATTTTATTGGGATTTATAGCTAAGAGAATATCATAGGAAACTTTAGACATGAGTTTCTGAGCAATACTAGAACAGCTGATTTTCTAAGAGATGTAGTGTTTGTTTTATTTTATGCAGGCTAATTCTGATATGTTCGACATAAATATGACTTTGTTAAGGTTTTTATTTAAGTTTTATTTGAGAAGACCTCTTTAGGTGTTATATGAGACTTCTATTATTTATATTCAAATTTGTTCTCCCAGGAATTTTTTTACTTAGATAGGATGTTTCCTGACATACTGCTTTGTACTGTTTCTCTACTCCATTTTTTAGTCTTCCCCTATGCATCAAAGCAAAGATACTGATCAAACCAGTAACATGCTATACCATGGAAGCTTATTCATAACAAGACATCAGAAGATCTTCATGACTTGGGTGCTTCCTGCCTCATCAGTTTTGCTCATTGCCCCTCTTCAAGTATACTACCTGTTCTGATTAGCTTAATTTTTACTGTTTCTGAAAGACTATCATATGGTTTTATTATTGTAGACCTGAATAAATTATCATCTTTACTTTGTAATTTACATTATATGGTAAGCAGCTGGGAAAACACAACTCATATGTTAGTTTAGGCCAGATTTCTTGCAACTTAGACAAACCCTTTTGTATTTCATGAGCCTCTGTGGTAACATAGTGGTGGCAGCATCTGTCCTTTCTAAAAAAGTTTATCAGTACTTTGACTTTTAATTATATGCCTGTGAAAGAGAATTTGCAAATTTACACTTATGTAAAATTGTTGAAATTATCTATTTCTCTTCCCAATCACCTCAACTCTTAATATTATTCATCATTTCAAAAATATTTGCTTATATCATAGCTTAAAATGTTACCATTTTTTGTTAGAAAGATATGAAGGGAAATTGATCATATCTCAGCTGTGGGATTATGCTCTGGTGCACTATAAATATTTGCCACTATAAGTATTGGTTTAATGGAATGTTTATTGGCCAGAAGATAGCAAACAGAAAGTATACACAGGGCAACCAGACAAGGAGAATTCTAGGAAGAAGAAGAATAGAGCAGCGGTCAGCCAGACTCAGAGAAAGGAAGATCAGAATTCTACACCAAAGCAAAGGTACCAAGCCACATGGCTAAACATAAATAGAATCATGAGTTAGTTTAAGAGTAAGAGTTAGCTAGCAATATGTGAGCCATAGGCCAAACAGTTTATAATTAACATAAGCATTTGTGTGATTATTTGGGACTAAGTGGCTGTGGGACTGGCCAGGTGGGACAGAAACTTATGACTATAAATGGCATTGCAATATGGGGCATATACATCCACACAAAGCCAGAAAAGGGGTCCTAAAATACAGAAATAGAGTCAAAACCAGATTCCTAGTTGTATCTCTCAAGTGGGCCTTGGTACAGAGACACGGTAGCCTGGTTTGTGGCATGGAGCTTAAGCTACAGCATGGCAGGCTCTTGCAGTCTCACGGAAGCCTTATCACAAGCACAAGGTTTCTGTTTATACAGACAAAAAGGGAACAGAGTCACACATGGCTTCTTGGTAGCGGCATTTTCTCAAGTGGGCCCTGTTTTCTGGTGATAGGCTGAGGCACAGCTCCCTTAAATAAGATTTCATGACTCACTGTTAGTGGCAAAAAGCTCAAAAGGGCCCTGCTGCCAGTACTTAAATAGTGTTCATGAGCAGTGGGTGGCTCTGCTCTACTTGGTGGCAGTGTGGACCCTAAAATTCCCCAGAGTTTGAGTGGTAGACAGAGCTCTTGCCAGTACCTCTGTGATGAGTCTAGGTTCTCACAGACCAAGAAACTGGGTGGAGCCACTTAACATAGGCTATCCTTCAACCCTAGCCATGTCTTAGCAGCTTAAAGGTATGTCCAGAAAAAAATAGAAATATACATCGAAGTCAGATTCAGAAGAAAAAGGATAAAAGTCTCTAAATGGTTTACAGTGTATTTAAAAAATATATGTATGCTTGTGAGAGAAAAATAAAAAGGTAGAGAAAGTTCTTAAAAAGGAATAGAAAAAATGAGAAGATGGACAAATACGGCATATACATAAAGAGTATGGATACTGTATGTTACTTTGGTGTTTTTGAGTTTTTTGACTGCAATGAAAGTAGCAAGATTTGCTGAAAGACATATGATTATAAATATTGCTGAATTAATCCAATCTATATATTTTGTTAATGTCTAGACTTCAAAGTTGAAGTCAAAAGAGATGTAACTTTGGAGAAGAGGTTTTATTTTTATTTCTACAGAAAAATGAGAGAATGCTGATTTATTCTGGATTAATGAAAATAAGGTTTTACCTATGAAGACACTCTGAAAACAGCAGATGGGAACAAATGACCCAGATGATCCAGAACTTCAGAGAACCTCTATAGCTGTTTCTTCTGAGCTTGGCACCCAGAACAACTTTATGGAGACTGCCTGAGATGACTTAGCTTCACAGAATATTCCAGTCAGAACTTGACCATCCTGCATTTTCTCAGGATTCCCATAAGATAACCAGAACCCACACTTCCAGAGAACTATGCCCACATTTCTAAAGAAAAATGGATTATGGGTATTTTTCTTCCTTTACAGTTTGATTACAAGCTGATACAGTTATTGTTGAGGAAAAAAAAGGTATACAAAGGAAAGTAAACTTGAGGTTCTTGATTTAAAAAGAAAAATAAGGAAATGCTGTGGGACTATGTTGTGCTACACTGTAAATATTTGTCACTGTAATAGTGGTTTAATAAAATGCTGATTGGATGGAAGCCAGGCAGACAGGAAGTATAGAAGGAGCAACCATATAAGGAGAATTCTGGGAAGAGAAAGAGTAGAACAGAGGTCATTCTGAGGAAGGAAGATGGGAATGCTGCATTAAAGCAAAGGTTCCAAGCCATATGGGGGTAGTTTAAGAGTAAGAGTTAGCAAGTAATAAGCCTGAACCATAGGCCAAACATTGTATAATTAATATAAGCCTTATTGTAATTATTTTGTACTAAGTGGCTTTGGAACTGACTGGGCAGAACAGAAACTTCTGACTACATATCTACATCTATTTCTTGCACTATTTGTAATTTTTTCTCTTAAAATTGCTGCTCACAATGGCGTGTTGATTTGTCTTTTCACTGAATATGAAAACCCTATGTAAGAAATGTATTAATAACAGCCCTTTGTATTTCTATATCTATATCTATCTATATATATGTATATATATATTTCTATATCTCTGGGTCAAATATCCATTAGGAAGATTTTACTAGCCTCTCACTTAACTTTTAACTTTGCTTATGGGAACTTTTGGGCTCCAGAGAATATTGCATCTTTTGAATTATTTAGAGAGTTTATAACAAAACCTCTCCTATATTTCTTTTACTATTTATTATAATCCCAGTTGAGCTGATTCATTATGTACTATATCAAGTGCCATTTTCTTCCCTTAAATACAGTTATACCAATGTCAGAAAAAGATGTATTACTCTTTTCCTCACTGATTTGTTATGGCATCAGTTAAAATATAAAATTCACATGGAGCTATAAATCTGTCTGGGGGACTCTCAATTCTTTTAAACAGATTTATTTAGCTAATAAAAAAAACAATGAAAAACCCTTATCCAACCTGAATCTAATTCAGATGAATATAATAGTACCCAATTACAAGTACCTTATCAAAGATCTATTGATACTATAGAACCAGAATCTGAGTGTACAGTCAACTTAAATCCTTCATTTAGACTTTCCATCCTTGGCAATAATAGTAACCCTTTCAAGCTCATAGAATTTCCAAGATACATCTGATACACATTTCCTGAACTATCAGTGAGATGGGTAAGCACTTCCTTCTAGTTATAGTAATGCCAGAGAACTGAAAGATTAGTTTTCAAGTCTCCACATTAGCAAAAGACCTAGTCAATGCTACTGTTAATTATTTTGATGTGTTCCTCAGTTATTCCTTTTTTCCATTCAAGATATATTTTCAAATGAGTGTAATGTACAAAGAGCCACCCATTTTAAGATCTCTAAAGAATCTCCTAAAGGACGACTTCCTGATAGCCAGACTGCCAGAAAATTGGAACCAAACTATTCCATGTAATACTAAATGTTATAATAGACATCCTCTGCTTGAGAAACTCCCACCCACCTTAATGTGAGTCACAAATATGACAAGTTCTGAGAATCATCTTTTTTTACCCCTTTTATCCCACAGATACTGACAGCACATCACAGACTGAAATGAATTAACATTTTTTCTTTACTATTTTACTTACAATATGACTTTCCTTTAATATATTTCCTGAATATCTGACTTGGTTCAGCTAATACTTCCTCAAGTTTGAAACTAATAAAAATGTTATTGAGAGTAGCTGGAGATAACAAAGATAGGACTGGTTCACTCCACCTGTCTGGGAAAGGAGATAAGATCAAGTAATAAAGCTTCCAAATGCCATATAAATACTTATCCTTATATCAAAACATGTGTGCAGTTCTCATATCTTATCAAAGAAACTTTATGAATGACTTAGTGACTATAAGAGAGATCTACGACAAGTTAAAGTGCAGAGAATAAGTGACTGGGGCATTCCCAGGTCCATCTGGAGCATCTATAAACACAAGCTATACCTGAGGATCAAAAACATTATAGAAGATGAGACTTGTGACTGTGATGGCTGCTGCATGACCATTTTTTGTACAGGTTAGGGATATCAATCCCATGAATTCTCAACAATATGGCTCCTTGCATGTGACTTGCAATGACTATAGCAGTCAACATGTCAATATGGAAGAAGGATAGTTTCACAAGGCTCCATATCTAGGTGAGGAGCTAAAGTCATTAACATTGAGGAAAAATAAATATTTCATTCTATTTTATTTTCAGAAACAAGATCTCAATCCTAAATTTTATCCTTAAACACATGCAACTAAGGGCAACACTAATTAAATTCTGTGTGTGTTGTGTTCATGCACATATTTTATATATGTGCATGTATATATGTGTAATATTAGGTTTCTGGCCTGGAATT
Source organism: Phyllotis vaccarum (assembly GCA_033318265.1). Taxonomy (NCBI): domain Eukaryota; kingdom Metazoa; phylum Chordata; class Mammalia; order Rodentia; family Cricetidae; genus Phyllotis; species Phyllotis vaccarum. The sequence continues at coordinate 32,683,356 of JARWLC010000001.1, read as the reverse complement.
TCCAGTCTTGCCTCATGGCCCAGACTTCTGGGCCTACAGTCCCATAGTCGCCCTAAAATACACACATGCTTGTGTTAATTGTATGCCAATTGACCTGGGGCTCAGGCATATAACTTTCTAGCTCTTGCTCTTAATCTAACCCATGGTTCTTATCCTGTTCAGCCATGCATCTAGGTACCTTTTCTCTGAGAAGCATAGTTGTCCTCTACATCTGCTGGCTTATCTGGCAACTCTGTAGCATTTCTGCTTTGCTTTTTCTGTTCCCAGAGTTTTCTTAGTCTGGTAGCCATGCCCACACTTCCTGCCTGCCTTTGGCCAATCAGCATTTTTATTAAACAAGTAGCAGGACAATTATTTGCAATGTAACAACATTATTCCACTACATTTTTCCTTTTCTCTTGTTAAAACAAGAACCCCAAATATAATTTCCTTTGTATATTTTTTCACTTTTATCTATAACAACTTGGAACCAACACTGTAAACAAATATCTATAATCCATTTTGGGGGAATGTGGGTGTCATTCTCTAGGCTACTTCCTGCTGAATGGGGGTGTTGACAATCCCATGGGAACCAAAGAAAAATTTAGGATTATAGAGAAGTCCTTAGTGAAATTGTCTGTACAGCTGGGTTAGCTCAGCCAGTCTCTTTGAAGTTGTTTTGGATTCAGAACCACAGAGGAAATTTCACCAGAGATGCTCTGAAACACTGAATCGTCTGGGCCATCCTTTTCCATTGGATATTTCTCAGGGGCGTTTTCCTATATCAAACTCTATTTTCTTTAACCAGAAATAAATCCATAGCTTCTCATTTTCTGTGGAAATAAAAAGAAAGCCTCTTCTCCAAAGTAGCATATCTTTTGATTTCAATTTTAAAGTCAACTCATTTATGAAATATATAGGTTGGATTAATCCAGGAGCATTTGTAATCAAATGGCTTTTAGCAACTTTTACTACTTTATTTTCAGTCAAAAAAAAAAAAAAAAAAACCCAAAGACAAGACAATAGCATACAATATCCAGACACTCTTTGTATTTTTCATTTTTACATGGCTTGTTATATTTTTTACTCTATTTCTTTTAAGGACTTTATCCTTTTTTCTATTTCTTATCTCTCTCAAGCCAACATATATATTTTTTTAACATACTCTAAACCACTTAGTGTTTTTTTTTTTTAATTTTAAGGAATCTCCTATTTCTTACCTTATTCTGTTTCTGACCACACTTTTATTGGCTAGGGTGACTGATTCCACCCAGATTTCTAGATTTCTTTCTGTTTCTGTCCACACTCTTTATCTATCAAGGTGTGGCTAAGGATTATAGGCTTCACTAAGGTGGCTGACTGGCTGCACCCAGCTCCTAGTCTAGCTTTATAGGATTTATCTTTTTAGCAGAGGTATAATAGAACCCACAATTACAACTCTGGAGAATTTTAGGGTCCATATAATCCCCAAGTAAAGCACTGCCATCTGCTACTCATTAACTCTATTTAAGCATTTGGCAACAAGGCCTCTTAAAAACCCACAAGTGTTTTGCCCTAAAGCTGAATCAGGAAGCTACTTAAAAAAAAAAAAAAAAAAAAAAAAAAGCCGTGCCTCTGTTTGCCCCCAGCAATCAGAGCTTGCCCAAGAAAATGCTGCTACTAAGAAGCCATCTTTGACTCTGTTCCCTTTTTGTCCAAAATAAATAGAAAATTTAAATCCACTATATACAGCTCCTTGCTTACACTGAGGGTCAGGAACTGGCCTTGTTCAATTTAAGTTGCATGCAGCAAACAAACCATTTTGTAATTTAATCCAATACACCATTCAGTCTCTTTACCAGGGCCCACTTAAGAACAACTCAGAAGCTGCTTTTCACTTCATTTCTGTGCTCTAGATATTTTTAAGCTTTCTATGGCTATACATGGGTATATTTACCCATGTTTGGCTGCCATTTGCAGTATTAGGTTCTGTCCCAGAATTTCTGGTCTTTCCTCGTTGCCCTTACTTTCTGGCCTACAGTACCATAGTCCCACTGAAATGCACAGATGCTTATATTACTTGTACACTGATTGACCTAGGGTCCACACATATAACTTGCTAGCTCTTGCTCTTAATCTCACCCATGATTCTAATCCTGTTCATTCATGAGGCTTGGTACATTTTTTCAGAGCAGCGTAGGTTTCCTCTTCATCTTCATGCTTGTCTGGCAACTCTGTGGCATTTCTGCTCTGTTTTTTCTGTTCCCAGAGTTTTCTTAGTCTGGTAGCCCCACTCCACTTGCTGTCTGCCTTCAGCCAATCAGCATTTTTATTATACTAGTAGGCAGGACAATTTTTTATAATGTAACAAAATAATTCTACTACATATATGTGTATGTGACCATGTGTGTGTGTATGTATGTATGTGTGTGTGTATATATATATATATATATATATAACATACATATATATGAATATATATCATATAAATATCTGAGAATATATAATCAATTTAAATTTAAGGATAGTAATTAAGGAGACACAGGAGGTAAGAATCTCTGGAAAAGATAAAAATACAGAATACTTACATGTGAAATCCTTAAATTAAAGAAGTAGTTGCTCAAAAAACAATTTGGAATGCAGTTTGCTTTTAATAAAAGTAGAAATCAAATTATTGACTAATTCATCAGAAGCAACTAGAAAAATAATATATTCTTGTTTCTTTTTTGTGTAATGATTCAGGAATCAGATAGGTTTATAAGAAATACAAGAAAATAGTAGGTTTGTAAGTGATTAATAAGTTATATTGATGCCCCATAAAGACTGTGATTATGTAAAATGAGTAAAGCCATATTCTTTGGTAGTTCATCTGTCTCTTGGGTACAAAAATATTCAAAACCTGGAATCAGCCTGAAAACTTGCATCTATCCAGAAAGGTTGACACCCTGAGTAGGAACATCTTGACTCCTAAAAATTTTAGAGGGACATTGGATAGGTGACTCTGAGAATATTCTCTTTCAAATGATTAGCAACTGGCAAGTGGGCCACACTACCTTGTGTAAATACTTTTCCATTTACAGAGCATTTTTGAGAATCCTCTTCTTCATGAGGCAGCTGGAGTTTTGTCAGAAGTTGACACCTTATATCTGACTTTTAGGTCAGTAGTTACATTTAAATCTCAATATGATTTAGCTAAGAATATTTTGGTCAGATAAAGAGCAATAAACACAAAAACATGCATTTTTGACAGACAGCTTTGTCAGAATAAGATTCTTGGTTGACAGTTCTATGAACTTAAGTACTTTAAAAATATTAACCACTTACTGGCATCCAAATTATCTGGTGAGAAATTTGCTGACAGCCTTTATTGGGAAATCTGGTATGTAATGAATCAATTTACTTCTGCATCTTTGAAGAAATACCTTTAAATACATTGATCATCATGTGTTGTGATTTCTTCTAGTGTTTCTCACTTGGAGTAAACTGAAATCCTTATATATGTATATTCATGACTTTGACCAAATTTGATGTTTTTTATTTAAAAAAGAATTATTTTTAATCTTTACTTTTTATTTAAAAGGTTTGTCCCATACCCACCAGTGTTCCCCTTCCTCAAAGTCATCCCTCAGCCTCCCTCCTATTCCAACCCCTATCCATTCCCCAGAGAAAGCAAGGAATTCCATGGTGAGTCAGTTTGGTCTGGCATATGCATTTGAGATAGGTCTGAGTCCCTCCTCCCCCAAGTATCAAGACTGAAAAAGGTGTTCCTTTCTAGGGAATGGACTTCCAGGTCATGCAGTTAGTTCATACACCAGGAATGAACTCTGGTACTACTGCAAGAGGCTTTACAAACTTCCCAGGCCATTTGACTGTTGTCTATATTTACGGGGTTTAGTTCCTTTTTCTGAAGTTTCCTCAGCTGTCATTTCAGAGTCAGTAAGCTCCCAAAAAAGCTCATGTCAGCCATCTTTTATGGGTCTTCTCCTCATGATTCTGATCCCTTTGTTCATGTACTCTCTCCTCTCTGGAGCAGAAGCTTGACCTGATGCTTAGCTCTGGATCTCTGCTTCTGCCTCCATCTATTACTGTATGAAAGTTGTATAATGACAATTAGAGTGGTCATTCATTGGAATATAGGGGAAGTCCTGGTTAAGCACCTTCTCCATTATTGTTTAGAGTCCTAGCCAGAGACATCTTGTGGGTTCTAGAATATTTCCTTACTACCAGGCTTCTCTCTAACCCCACAATGGCTCCCTCTAACAAGTTATCTTTTTTTTTGTTCTCACACTCTGTTGCTCCTCCCACTCAACCATTTCTTTCTCTCATGATTTCTTCCTGCCTCCCCTTGCTCCCTCCTCCATGTTATCCCAGTTTACTAAGTAGATCTCTATTTTCCCTTCTCAGGGAGATGCTTGGATAGTTCTCTTAAGTTCCTTCTGTTATCTAATTGCTTGGGAGATGTAGATTGTAGCCTGGTTATCCTTTGATTTTTGTCTAAAATCCACTTATAAGTGAATAATTCATGTCAATCTTTATGTATTGTGTTAGCTCACTCAGCATGATATTCTCCAGATCCATCCATTTGCCTGCAAATTTCAATGTCATTTTTTTCTGCTTCTGAGTAGAACTCCATTGTACAAATGAATCACAATTTTTTCATCCATTCTTCAGTTGAGGGGCATCTAGTTTGTTTCCAGATTTCTGGCTATTATGTATAATGCTGCTAGGGACATAGTTGAATTAATGCCTTTGGGATAAGAATGTACATCTTTTGGGTATATGCCCAAGAGTGGTACTGCTGCATCATTAGGTAGTTTGATTCCCAGTTTTCTGAGGAGCCACTATACTGATTTCTATGGCTGTACAAGTTTGCATTATAACCAGAAATATAAGGGTATTTCCCTTGCTTTGCATTCCTTCCAGCATAGGCTGTCATCTATGTTTTGATTTTAACCATTCTGACAGGTGTAAAATGATATCTCAGAGTTGTTTTGATTTACATTTCTCTGATGGTTAAAGATATTGAGCAGTTTTCAAGTGTCTCAATCATTTGAAATTCTTCTATTGAGAATTTCCTACTTAGATCTGAACCACATTTTTAAATTGGATTATTTGGATTTTTTGGTCTCTAGTTTCTTGAGTTCTCTATATATTTTAGAGATCAGGCCTCTGTCAGATGTAGGGTTGGTGAAGTGCTTTTCCAATTTTGTAGGCTCTTGTTTTGTCTTATTGACTGTGTTCTTTGCCTTACAGAAGTTTCTTAGTTTCAGAATGTCCCACTTATTGATTGTTGCTCTAGGTGTCTATGGTACTAGTATTTTATTTAAGAAGTGGTCACCTGTGCCAATGCATTGGAGAGTGTTTCCAACTTTTTCTATTATGTACAGTGTAACTGGGTTTATGCTGAGGTCTTTGATCCACTTGGACTGGAGGTTTGTGTGGGGTGATGGATATGGATTTACTTGCATTCTTCTATATACTACCATCCAGTTACACCAGCACCATTTGTTGAAGATGTTATTTTTTTGTCCACAATATTTTTGACCTCTTTGTCAAAAATAAAGTATTCATAGCTGTGTGAATTAATGTCATGGTCTTTGATTCTGTATCATTTATCCTCATCTGTTTTTATGCCAATGCCAAGCTGTATTTATTACTGTAGTTCTATAATATAGCTTGAAGTCAGGCATGGTGATGCTTCCCAAATTTCTATTATTGAAGAGGTATTTTTTGTTGTTTGGTTGTTTGTTTTTCCATATTGTTCTTTCAAGGTCTGTGTTGTGATTTTGATGGTGAGTGCATTGAATCTCTAGATTGCTTTTTTGCAAGATTGCCATTTTTACTATGTTGATCCTATCTATCCAAGAGCATGAGAGATCTTTCCATTTTCTGATATCTTCTTTAATTTCTTTCTTCAATGACTTAAAGCTCTTTTCATACAGGTCTTTCACTTCTTAGGTTAGAGTTATTCCAAAATATTTGATGTATTTTGCAGCTATTGTAAAGGATGATGTTTCTCTGCAAATATGAATTTTTCAGTCATTATTTTATTGAGTAATATATGCCTTCATTTCTTTTTCTTTAAATTCCTACAGTCTATACATTGCTGCTTGATGTCCCACAAGTTCAAATTCTATTTACTCATATTTCTCAGATTTTTATTATTTTGTTATATATTTTTCAAATCTTTTGATTTTTTTCTTTCAGTTTTCATATCTTTAGAATTCCTTCAGTGAAATTTTCATATTAGTTATGTATTCTTCGGGTACAGAATTGTTTATTCTATTTTGTTTTCTCTATTTGTAGCTTCACTTCAATCACATATTGTTTATTTGACTATTTTATGACTAGTGTTGGATGTTTCATTATTTTTTTTGTGAAGTTGTCAGGACAGTGACATTTATCAGATATGGATTTGGTGGATTTACTTACCTTTTAGTAGATTGAGTTTTCTTGTTTCTCTATATGCCTTGTGATTTTTTTCTTTCTATTTTTTTCCTTTTCTTTTTTTTTTGTTAAAGACTGGATATTTCACTTAATATAGTTTTTGGATCCAAGTTTCTGCTTCTTCAGATTTATTTTTTATGTTGTTTTTGTATGTGATACAGTTTGAAATGAAATGTATATTTAAGTCCTTCTTTTAAAAATATATGAACTGTTTAAGGAGAACCTGGCAGTGGGATCAGAATCTATTCCTGGTGCATGAGCTGGGTTTATAGAGCCCATTACCTATAGTGGCACACCTTGCTTAGTTTGGCACGGGGGTGGGGGGGGAGGCTTGGTCCTTCCTCACCTGAATTATCATGCTTTGCTGATTCCCCTTGAGAGGACCTACCCTTTGAGAAGAGGGGATGGAAAGTGGTAGAAGATATGAGAGGAGAATCTATGGATTATTATGATTTAATATAATAACTTAAAATTATTATAATGAATTTAAAAATTCTTAACAACTTAGAAGAACATATCAAAAAAGTTTGTCTTTCTTTGACAATTAGGTATAAAAGATTAGTTTATAACTAATAAGCAATTAGTTATAAAAGATAAGGAAAAACAAAGGAGGAAAGATGCTAGGTTGTGGCTCAGCAGCTAGAAATTACTTCAGCCAAAGAGATGGGCTTATAAAAATGATTACTCACCTCTATAGGCACCATGAGACCACAAGATAATAGGGATAGGAGCACTGATACATATTGCTAGCATAGGGTCCTTATTTTCTATTCTTATTCCTGTAACATGGACACAAACTTCTAGCATCCATACATAGTTTCTTCTGTGAAGTTGTAGGTGGGAAGATAGGTATCTGATATGCTGTTATGATTTGAGGTTGAATAAAACTGACCACAATTTACCACCCAAGTCTTCCCAGGGAATTTTTCTGTCATAATAGACTATATAGGTTCAGAATTTCACATATACTGATTCTGCTTCTATTTCTGCAGCTGTAGCTTAATGACAAAGAAAGATTCTGGGTGCTTCTACTCTATCTTACTTCTAGTTTTATTCAAAATTATTTTTAAGCTTTAATATTTTACTTGTATGATAAATGCTAATTTTATAATCAGTAAATAATCATATATTATGTACTTTGGGTCTGTATGTTTTTTCTTCTTCCCCTTGTTAAATTCTCTGTAATCAAGATGGAGGTTGACTATTCATCAGTGCATCTCTTTGCTGAGGGCACCATGTAGCACATGATTTAAGCTTACTCTGCTTTTAGTCAGTTAATCACTGAATAAGTAAAAATTGTGTTTTGTATTAAGAAAACCTTTTGTTTTTTTATTAAAAAGAAAATGCAGTTTGTAATTTTACCAGTTTTTTCCCAGTCTTTGTAACTCATTCTTTGCTGCAAAGAGAACTCATCACTACTAAACTGAGTTCAAACTATATATTGCACAAGACATTATTTATTTTTATATAGCATATAGTTTTAGCCTTCATGCTAGGCAGTGAAAAAAAAGGCTACAGCAGTAGTCTTAATGCTTACCTAACCTCTTGACTTCTCTAAAGCTTCAGTGTAGCCTGGAATTCCCTCTATAAAGCCAATGACCCTGCCTTCATGTCCAAGTTCTATTCCTTTACGAAACAGTTAATTACCACTGTCACATTAACTCCAAAATGTTTCTTTGTACACTAAAATTATAAAAAAAAAATACCCATCATTGTACAAATGTAGCAACATTAATGTGTGTGTATGTGTGTGTGGCAGAGACTTTCTGTTCATGGATAACGTGTTTTACTTTAAATGAAATTTAAACTTTATTGAGTTAAGTGAAATGAAATTAAATAAATTAGAATTGAATAAAGGAGTATGTAAATTTCCAAGAGATCGTTATAATAATCCATTACTTAATAGTTGTCTATTACCTTAAGGGTAGAAAGTACAAAAAATTAAGATGATAAAGAACAGACTTGTACTGAACATCAGTACTGCAATGCACTATGTGTTTTAATATTTTCATAAATAAAAAAGTAGTGAGGATTATGGCATATTACAGACAAAAGTCCTTTTTCATTGAGTTGTTTTTATGTGTGAGGCAGTTCCCACACATCTCATGTAAAATTTATCAATTTTGGGTGATAGATGACATTGTATGGCAAAGCTGGATCTTTGAGAAGACCACTTATTCAGCATAATCCAACCACTGAGCTGCAGAAATAAAAATTTAATACAGGTCTATGGAACTCTAAGTCTCCATGTACATTGAACATTATTTATTTATACCATTTCAATCTGGATAAAAATTTAATCTATTAAAACCTGAAGATATAGGCTTTATGCAATTTTTTGTTCTTGTGATTGACACTATTCTGTAACTACTATTGGTTTTTTTAGTTTGTCCTTCCTGAAATTTAGTCTCCCTTTGAGAATGAAAGGTAGCTAGTCATAGGGCTATTACCAAGAATGTAAAGAAAATATCTTAATTTCATGGATAGAGAGAAAACTAATGAAGAGTTTCTCAACATTTCTATCATGGGTATTGTTAACTTTCTCACTTAATTTTTAAAATTTATTGTGAATTCAACTGTAAGAAAACTTAATAAGCATTTCTTACCTTATTATGGGGTTTCCACTTCTAACCCAATAATTTGAAATAGATATGACATCATCCTCAGCACTAAAGAGTTCTCAGGATTCAATTTATGTATGTATGTATGTATGTATGTATATATATATAACTTTTCATTTTGATGCTTACCTAATGTTAAAATTTTAATAACTAGTCTCATTTCAAGAGACTGCAGCATCAATTTTGATAATATGAAGGGAAGCTTTTGATGGCATGTAAGTGCAATGTCATTGGCATTTCAGAGTTGCCTGGCTGGGAGTATGGTACTCTCATTCAATACAAACATAATACTTTTCATTGAGTGATTAGCTACTATACCTTGACCCATTATTTTTGAAGAACTAATGTTTATGAAAATACTGATCATAGCAACTGACCTGTCAGAGTTACATTTCAGTTTTTGCAGTAATTATATATCACTATAGTAAGAAATTTAGTCAGCAGAAATTACCAAGAATTCCTAGACATTTAAGAAGTATTCCATACCAGTGATTAGTAAATAGAAATAACAAAATAAAATAAATTCAGAGAAGTATTAAAAAGAAAAGTGGTAACTGTAGAGACTAGAAAAGATCATATACATAAAATATGACTTCTCATAAAAATCTAGATAATACCATAAAGTCTTAGCAACTAGAAATGTAATTACACAAATAAATAAAACATGATAAAACTGGAAGTTAATCCTGAATGGCTTTTCTAAAATGTATAGAAAAAAGACTAACTGAGCAATAACAGAAAAGAAAGCTTATAAAATGGTGAACAACATAGAAGTTTTGAAATAACAGGAAAAAAATAGAATAGAAGAAAAAGAATCAGTGAGACCCAGAAGAAATGATGTATGTATAGCTTCCGTTCTCAGAGTTAGACAGTATACGTAAAGTTTGAATAATGTTGTTGTGTCTATGCATGTGTGTATCTTTGTGACACAGAAAGCGTACCCCTAAAGGCACACCACTCTAACATAACAGCAGACAGGATTCTGGGATGAGCCCATGATCTGGTGAACCCCAACACATTTTGGTTTACTGGATATAACTCCTGTGATTAGGTTCTGACCAGGTTAAATAAATAATATGGTTAGTACCCCTGTGGGTTAGATCTAAGCACATGAGCCTTTTAAAAGTAAAATATTTTTTGAGCTTGTGACAGTTTAGGATGACAGGCGGGAGTCATATGAAAGATCATAGACTATTCCTGGTTTTATGTAACAGGATATGGGTAGCCCTTGATGACAGGTAGCAAGGGAAGGTGTTCTATCATCAAAAGATAACCCAGAATGGCAGTTGGGTTTAGCCTTGTAACACTTTGAGCAGAGATCCATGTCCCTACTCTGGCTGACTTCTGACTTGTATAACTATGAAATGATAATAAAAATAATTAAATGGCTGTAGTTGTAAACTTTAAGTTTATGGGGATCTGTTATGGTGGAATGAAAAAAGAATGTAGCAACTTTGAAGTCAGGATGGTTTACCATCTTCTAAAGAGAAGGGCAAAAATAATTTTTATAGGCAGGGTTAAGATCAGAATGAAACTGGACTCTTCTGGGCCACATAAAATTGGAAAGAAAATGAACAAAGTCTTTTCAACCCTGATGTAAGAATTATTTCCTATAAAGTGATGAGGTTTTAATAAAATTGTCACAGAACATCTGCCCAACATTTCATTAATCTAGTTCTAATGTCAGAGAACAAACAGAAAATGTGTTGCATTCAAACTAGTACAGAAGCCCCAAGGGCGGGGGGGGGGGGTGACTTAACGTAAGTAGAACAAAAGGAGTCCTCAGTGCCCAGAGAAAAGTCATATTGTTGAAAGCTGGACCATGATGCAGCCAGCTATACCAGAGACATCAGAAGCCATGGGAATGATTCTTTCCCACAGGTGAAACTGACAGTCAGTTGAAGCATAAGTATTTTGAGAAAATATTTTCTCTCAAAAAAGAACCTGAGGCAGAATTAATAACAGTATTTTCAAAGTTTGCAAGCAGGTAAATGACACAAAACAGATAAAAATGTAATCTAAGGCAATTAAATATCATAGTTTAGAGGACTCAGGATGTATGACATCACATAAGATACCAGCTGCAAATGTCATTTACATAGCCTGAAGTGACAGGGATGGGGAAGCAGAAGGTAGATGTGTGAGGAGACTCAAAGTCAGTTATATAAAAGTGTATAAACTCTCATGTTCTGATGATGACCAAATGCTCATTCTCAGGCCACTAAAAATGTGAGTCAGATACATGCATTCAAGCAAAGTACTTCTGCAGGATGGGTAAAGGGATGAGTGGTCCATGGAACTAGTCTCTTTCCTTTCTGTAACAAGCCTTGAGGAGACACTGGCACTTGTAAATGGAGCACATACCTTATCTAATATAAATATAGAAACTGAATGAAAAGATGGAAATAAGGGGGCTCTGGAGGGTAGACTGTGCCTGCACAATGAAATCCTTATCCATCAAAAGTGTTCTCCTTCTGGGAATGTAGTTCCTAGATATTTCTGAAACTACATGATAGCAAACTCCTAGTTGAAGGGAACTTAGACAGTATGTCTTCCTTTCTTTTCTCTTTTGACAGATTTTTTTTATTTATTTAAGAACAAAGAAATGCATCTGTGAATTAATCAATGATTTTAAAATACTAGGGCAGAATCAGAGCTAGAAAAAATATTTGTATAAGAGGAGTGACTCCTCCTTGATTCTCTATGGGTCTCCCATTGATCTGATAATCTACTTTTCAGTAGATTGGATCTCAAAATGATTCATTTGGTATTTTCTTTCCAGAACATGGAATTTTTTTTAATAGGATGCCTTTGACTGTTGTACATACAATGAAACTGCTAGGACCAAGTTATTTTCAGAGCTGTAAGTTGGACTTAATAGGACTGTGGGGTATGAAAAAGGAATACCTTACTTCAAATAAAACTAGAAAGCAGAAAGCAACTCTGTGCCCAATCTAGAATGCTTCTACCCTCAGTTCATGTTGTGGTGACCACAACCATGGAAGTATTTTCATTGGTACTTTATAACTGTAAATTTGCTTGTTATAAATTGTAATGTAAATATCTTTGTTTTCCAATTGTCTTAAGCAATTCTTGTAAGGAGATTATTTGACCCAAGCCAAATAAGTTATGACTCACTAGGTAAGAATGGCTGGTCTAGACAGATATGGTTGTTTAATGAAGAGTGTGGCTTAGGAATGCAAACAGCTATGGTTTAAGCCCTGTTTTGCTGAGTAAACTTGGACAAATAAAAGCCTTTTTTTCTGATCTCCTCTCATCTTACCCATCACATATACCTATATAAGCTATGTCTTATGAAATTATGAAGGTAGGACCTATAGTGATTTGAATAAAAACTGACCCTCATTAGTTCACATATTTGAACACTTGGTTTCTTGGTTGATGATTCTGTCCTAGGAAGTTAAGAACCTTCAGAAGGTGCAGCCTTAATGAGGAAGTTCATCATTAGGAACAGGTTCTAAGAGTTTGTTACCCAATCCACTCACTACTTTAACTGGTTCCTGTGTGTGGTAGTGTTGGACCTTTAAGCTTCATGTTTTTTTTTTTTTTGTTAACATGCTTTTCCTGACACTTAGACATATATGGCTCAGAAACCATAAGCCAAATTAAACTTTCTTGAGTTTCTTTTGTCCATGGTATTTTACCACAGCAACAAAGTTAAGTAGTTAATGCAGAAATTGGTACCAAGAGCAGAATTATTGCTATGAAGACCCTGACTATGATGAGGTTTTGGAGGAATGTGTAAGACTTTGGAACTTTGGACTAGAAATGTGGTTGGATGCTATAAGCAGAACTTTTGTAAGTCATTCTAGTAGGAACCTGGAATACAGTACTACTGAGAGTGATGTTCATATAGAAGCATAGCTCATGACTTTTCAGAGCAGAATAAAGATTCTATTAACAAGTTGGCTAGAGACTATTAAAGGCTGTGTTTTCTGCTCCTGTTCTGAGAATTTACATGAGGCTGAATTAAAAAGTAATGGATTAATTTTAAGACATCACAACAATAAGTCAGTGGCATGGTTACTACTGATTACTATTATATAGGTCTACAGTTAGATGGCTTGAGATAGACAAGAAGACATACAAACTGTCTCTTAGAAAGGAAGAGAGTAGTAGGAAGCTTAAAGTTACTCCCAAGACATGTGCAGAAGAGAATTGATTCTGCAATTATTTAGGAAACTAGTGCCAGGCTCCTGTTGTGCTCTGTATTAGAAAAGAAAGGGTGTTATTAGGATGAGATCCCATCTAGCTAAGTTCATGCCTTGTAAAGGAGAGCCTAAGGAGTTTTATGTTCTTATGTGGTATCTAAAAGCTTCTGCTAATATGACTATGGGGATGAGTGCTCATTCTAGATTTGTGATCAAACTTGAACATGTTGTCTACATGCTCCTGGATTTGGAGACATCTAAATAACAAGAGTGAGGGGGAATTGATTATTCTCCACAGTTTCAAAGAACAGCAAAGGTCAGCCAGCATATAACAAGGCTGTTGTATGAAACTGTAATGGTAAAGATCGAGTTGTGGTAAAGCACCAAAGTTATCAGAGATGTCAGAAATTAATCTTCTGATGAAGAACTGCCTACAAAAGATGGTACCAGACCCAGAGAGAGATGTAGATAAGTTGGAGTAGAGTTACCTCAGTCTTTGAATCTTAAACTCCCAGACATGGGACATAAAACTAAAGAATTTGTTATTTGTCCTTTTTGGTTTTTGGTATTTCATTTATCTAGTATACCTCACGGTGCCTCTATTTTTTTTTTCCTTTTGGTGTATGTGATGGTTTGAAAGAAAATGGTCCCCAAAAGGAGTGGCATTATTACAAGGTGTGGTCTTGTTGGAGGAAGTGAGTCACCATGGAGGTGGGCTTTGGAGTCTCATATATGTGCAATCCACTCCCAGTGAAACAGACCACTTCTTGTGAGTCAAGATGTAGAACTCTTAGCTATTTCTCCAGCAGCATATCTATCACCATGGTTCACCATGATAATAGACTATACCTCTGAATATGTAAGTCACCCCTTTAAATGCTTTCCTTTATAAGAGTTGTCATGCTCATGGTGTCCGGTCACAGCAATATAACCCCTAATTAAGACATTGTGGGAATGTATACTCTGTGCCAGTGTGTTTTGTGAGTATACAATTTTTTTTTATTTTTGTAGGAGACCATAGTTAAAGTATTGTCTTGTGGCTCAGAAGAGACTTTGAACTTTTGAACGATATTGAGACTATTAAGGACTATGGGGACTTTTCATATTGTACTAAATGTATTTTTGCATAAGAAAATGGCTATTAATGTATCAATATGGTTTGAATAAAAAATTTCCACTAATGGCTCAGAGGTAAAGAATATTGCATGTTCTTTCATGTGACTCAAGTTTAAGTACCAGCATCATATTAGACAGCTAACAACCACTTATAATTCCAGATCAAAGGAGAACCAATATCACTGCCCTTCCCAGGGAAATGTGTGTGTGTGTGTGTGTGTGTGTGTGTGTGTGTGTGTGTATGTGTGTGTGTGTGTGTGCATGTGCCCCCCACACTACTTAAAAATAAAAATAAACCTAAAGAAGAAAAAATATCCCACTGGGCTCACATATTTGAATACTTGATTCCCAGTAGATGATACCATTTGGGGAGTTTATGGAACTTTCAAGAGGTACTACAGCCTTGGGAAGCATGTGGGCTTTGAGAGTTTATAACCTCTCTGAACTTTCTACTATTTCTTTCTTTCTTTCTTTTTTGCTGTAAATGGTTTAAGTGTATCTTCTCAGCTTTATGCTCTTGACACCATGTATTCCTTGCTATTGAGGACACCTATTCCTTGGGAACAACAAGCCAAAAATCTTTCTTCCTTATGTTGCTTTTTATTTATGGTATTTTATTAACATAAAAATAAGTAATGTGAGTACTTTTATATGAATTGACTAACACTGTGTTTGGAGGCACTCAATAAATGTCATATCCAAGAATCTGCATACATGCATACAGGTAAACACACACACACGTAGTGGATTTATGATGTTATGTTGTAAATAATTGTTCTGCCTATGAGTTTAACAAAAAGTGCTGACTGGCCAAAGGCAGACAGGAAGTGTGGGTGGGGCTACCAGATTAAGAAAATCTGGGAACAGGAAGAACAAAGCAGAAATGCCACAGAGACTCCATAATAGGTATCAAGATGCATGGCTGAACAGGGTAAGAGTCATGGGTTAGTTTAAGGGTAAAGAGTTAGCAAGTGATATGCCTGGGCCTTAGGCCAGTCAGCCTAAAATTAATGTAAGCATCTGTGTGTCTCTGTGGGTCTGCGGGTCTAAACCTTGAGGCTAGGCCTGAAAGTCTGGGCCAGAAACTTCTTACTACGCACTACACACACACACACACACACACACACACACACACACACACACACACACACACACACACAAGAGAGAGAGAGAGAGATGTATATACTAATCCACCCCAAATACAACCAATGAAACTTTTCTGTCTTTGTTGCTCTATTACCTCTGATAATCTCACTAAGTTATTTGAAGAGGTTATTATCCAATAGGGAACTCAAAAATGGAGAAAAAAGTAGCCATACAAAACAGTTTTCTATTAAGCCTAGTAACAAGATGCAGTTAATGGAATAGAAAAGCTCAGTTCAGAATGATCAACCATGGGTCTAAGCAATGGGATAGGATTGAGATGAAACTCAGAAAATAGATTAGAACTATTGGTTTCATCCTTTTTGTTTCTAAGATGTGCTGCTAACATATGTGTTGATGGATCTTTGCCTAAAGGCAAGAATAGTTGTGTCCTGGTATTAATACCAATTATCTTCATTAAAGAATTTGTGAGGATGACCAAGAAAAGGGAATAAATTTCTATAATTTAATTTTCTTTTTTTCCTTCCATCCTATCTCAACATTGTTCCTTCATTCTAGGGGGTTATATAGAGAAAACTATAGAGATGAGTTAAAACAGTCCTAATATTTGAAGTATTAAATATCCATAAAGCAAGATTTCTAAGATCTTAACTTTTAGTAACTATGGAGATAAGCCATGATTGATTTAATAAAAAAAATAAAGTAACTTTCCTCTTATGTTGGAAGATCTGAGATTCTTGTATTGGAGGAGGAGGTAGAAAAATTACTATGACTTTGGTAATAATGTATGGAAAGCAAGAATATGCTTCAGTCTCAGGAAACAGGGCGTTGAAGTCCTAGAGTAAGGGAGAAGTAAATTGCGTGGTCAACTTAAACTAAAATATTTCCTAAAGTGGGCTATAGATGCCTCAGCAATTAGGAGCATTTATTACTCTTGAAAATGACTGGAGTATTGTTCCCATTTACAGGCACACACATGGTATAATACATACATGTAGCAAAACATTCATGCATAAAATGAAAATAACCAAATATTTAAAGTTCCCTCTAAAATCTAAAACCAGAACCACCATGTTATGCCTCAGATACAGTGACAATAAAACTTTAAAGAGAATAAAATTATGACATTTCCCAAGAAATGAAAAGAACTGGAGAATAATATACTTATTAAAATAAGCCAGACTCATAAAAACAAATATTATCTATAGCTTT
Organism: Phyllotis vaccarum; assembly: GCA_033318265.1. Lineage (NCBI taxonomy): Eukaryota > Metazoa > Chordata > Mammalia > Rodentia > Cricetidae > Phyllotis > Phyllotis vaccarum. Next base: position 32,666,726 of record JARWLC010000001.1, on the reverse strand, counting down.
TCTCTCACATGTGATATATATATGTATATGTATGTGTGTGTGTGTGTGTGTGTGTGTGTGTGTGTGTGTGTGTGTGTGTGTGAATAAGAGAGAGAGAGAGAAAGTCAGAGAGAAAGAGAGAGAGAAAGAGAGCTAGAAAGGAAACTAAGAGGAAAGAGCTAGGGGAAGAGGGAATGTGTGTAATGGAGTATATGTGACATCAAAAGAAGAAAGGGGTTATCTAGGGCAGTAAAGTGGCCACCAAGAAACATGCAGGAAATAGCGGAGTCAGTGGAATTAGAGAATAAGAATGGAGTGTAATGGCATATATGTATAAAAATGCTATACCAAAAATCTATTACTTTGTATCCTATTATAGATTAATTTTTAAGAAGTTTCAACAATTAATCCCCTCCGAATCTGTGGTGAATATGTAGTACTACTTTCAATTAACAAATGAGTTACAGATGAGAACATCCCTCTAGTCAGGTATCTGTATTATGTAAAGGTTAAGAGAAGCTGACTGATGGGCCCAGCACACAGTTATCATGATAGTTTCAACGTTATTAAAATAGGAAATGTATCTCAGTTATACTTTAAAAGGTTGTCATCCAAATCTACATGAGAATAACCTACTGTCTTCAGTTATACCAAAATAAACTAGGCAAAATGAGGAGGAGGAGGAGGAGGAGGAGGAGGAAGGGGGGGAGAGAGAGAGAGAGAGAGAGAGAGAGAGAGAGAGAGAGAGAGAGAGAGAGAGAGAGAGAGAGAGAGAGAGAGATGATGTGGGATGTCTTTCTGTATGCTGTAAATATCATTGGTTAATTGGTTAATGAAAGAACTTTTTGGTCTATGGCAAGGCATCTTAGATGCAGGCAGGAAACTGAGTAGAGATAAAGGGGAAGGAAGGCGGTGTCAGATAGAGACAAAATCCAGCCACCCAAGGATCAATATGTAAAGAAACTCAGGTAAGCCACAAACCATGTGGCAAGACAAATTAATAGAAATGGGTTAAGATGCATGAGCTAGTTAGCAATAAGCTTGAGTCATAGCCCAAGCAATTTTTAATTAATATGTCTTTGTGTGATTATTTAGGACCAAGAGGGGCTGTGGGTCTGAACCTCAGGGCTAGGCCAGAATGGACATGTCAGAAACCAAATACCACAAATAGCACTCTAACATGGGTCATATATATCCACATAAAGCCCAAGAAAGCTTAAAAAGTGTTTTAGAACACAGAAATGAATCCAAATGCATCTTCTAAGTTACGTCTCTGAAGTGGGTCATGACGCAGATATGGCATAGCTTGCAGGCTTAAATTACAAAATGGCAGATTTGCTACATGCAGCTGGAGCTGCACCATATGTTCTCAAAATCTCATGGAAATATCAGTAAAAGCACAAGCTGCATATGACAGATTTAAAGTTACTGCTCTTACAGACGAAAAGGGAACAAAAGATGCCTTCTTGGTAGCAGCATTTTCTGAGAGGGCCTGTTTGCTGGCAACAAGCAAGAGTTGTGCTCCTTTAAGTGAAGTGTCCTGATTCAGCCTTAGCTGCAAAAACTGTGGGGCTCTTTTAAGAGGCCCTTCTGCCAAACACTTAAATGGAGCTGATGAGTGAATGATGGTGCGCTGGTTGGTAGCAATGTGGACCCTAAGACTCCCCAGAGTTTGGATGGTAAATAGCTCCACAATATTTAATTTTCTACCAAGAATTAAAAAGATAAGTGTGGCTCTGATACCTCTGCCATGTTGAAAAGCCGAGATGAGCTGAGTCAGCAGTCAAAGCAGTGCTTTATAGTCTAGCATTTTAAACACTCTTTTGGCTTGAAAGTGATTAATGATATGCAATAAAACATATTCAGATGAAGAAAACATCTAAATGGGTTACAATGTGTGTGAAAAAGAATATGTAGGCTGGAAGAGAAAAGAAAAAGGGTATAGGAATTCCTTTAAAAAAGAAAAATAAAGCAATAAAAATATAATAAGTCACATAAAGATGGAAAAACCACAATCTGGCTTATTTCTCTTAGTGTGTTTTATTTTAATTTTTAACTGTTAGTGAGCTAACTACAGAAAATCATTTGACTGTAAAGTCTGCTAAATTCAACAAACATACATAATTTAAAGGTAACTTGACTATGAAATTTGGTTCTAAGGATATGTTGCTTTGGAAAAGAAGTTCTGCTTTTGTTTCCACAGAAGATGAGAACCTGTAGATTGCTTCTTGGCTAATATGGTTTGACCAAGGAAGACACCCTGAAAAATCTCTAATGGGAAGAGATAGTCACATCAGCTTTAAGGCTGCCAACTAAGACGATTCAGCCCCAGGACCCTTATAAGACTGCCAGTGATGCTAAACAGCGGTAAGTAGTAATGGAAAGCTACACCCAAATTCCTAAAATGTTTATAAATGTTTGGTTTTACTATGAATAATGGTCATAGTCAATCTCTTTCTAGGGAAAAGGGAGGGATATGATATAGAAATGATGATAAAAGATAGATTATTGAATATACTTTAATCCAAAAAACACCAGTTAATTTCACAATAATTTACATTGGTATGTTTTTGGTTAACACAAATTTAAGGCTGATTTTGTTATACTGTAGGTATATTTCTATTTTTGTTTTAGGTATTATGTTTATGTAACTCATTTAAAATGGTAATGTATAATTAAGAAATGCAGATTAATAGTCATCTATGATAAGCAAACTTATAGTCATAAGAGCTAGGAATTTTTAGGTATACAAAGATATATTTTAATTAGATAAGTAATCTTCAAACATATCAAAGAGCTAAAGAATATGGTATTTACAATATTTTAAGAGCTTAGATTTTCTGGAGAGTGAGACAGGTCTGCTTCTGGCAACATGAATCTACTTCAAGAGGATGATGGGTACTGAAGAAACTCTATGTGAAGTTTACTTTCTTTATGGCAGAAGTTAGCCACTGGATAAGAAACTCTTCTTGTCTCATCTGTCTGACAGTATGCTGTATAAACTGTATGTGCAGAATCCATAGGAAAATAATCTTTGAACTTTGGCACAATAAGCCAGGATGGTCCTTCAGTTTCCTGCTTTGCAGAGAAAACTGTCAGACATACTTTAGGACACAGGAAGAAGCAACTGATGAACTATGCCAGAATAGGCAGAGCAGTCCTTCAAATTTTCTGTTTCATTATAAGGTATTCCAGAGGACTCTATGCCTATAGGATGGATGCCCCAAAGTTACAGAGCAATTTTGAGTGACTGCCTAGGCAACCAGATGTCATCATTGTCATTTCTGGATTTTGGAAGTTGTTTTCACTTTCTGTTTATTTGGGTAATATTATACCCTTCTGTGGCCTTTAATGTAGCTGAATATTAGCTTTAATTATAGTTTTCTTTAGTTAAAGTAAAGGGAAAATTACATATAAAACTTTAGACTCACTAGGATAAAATAGATGATAGAAAAATTTTGTAATTTTTGTTAAGATGTGAGAGTAATTCTGTAACTGTATTTCTTGCTTGATAATTTTTTGTTATATGTAATTTTGCTATGTTAAAATTGAAACCTTCCTTTTTGATTAGAAAGAAAAGAGTAAGTGATGTGGGATATATTTCTGTATGTTGTGAATATCATAGTATCATTAGTTAATAAAGTAACTGTGTTGGTCTATGGCAAGGCATCTTAGAAGTAGGCAAGAAATCTGAACATAGATAAAGGGAAAGGAGGGCAGGGTCAGACAGAAAAGCAATCTAGCCACCCAATGAGCAATATGTAAAGGAACTCAGGTAAGCCACAAAACACATAGCAAGAGAGATTAATAGAAATGGGTTGAGTTAAGATGTGAGAGCTAGTTAGCAATAAGCCTGACTCACAGGCCAAGTAATTTTTAATTAATATAAGTCTTTATGTAATTGTTTGGAACCAAGCAGGGATGAGGGTCTGAGCCTCAGAGCTAGTCTGGAATGGACAGGTCAGAAAGTGAATATTACAAAGAAGGAAAGAAAGAAAGAAAGAAAGAAAGAAAGAAAGAAAGAAAGAAAGAAAGAAAGAAAGAAAGAAAGAAAGAAAGAAAGGAGGGAGGGAGGGAGGGAGGGAGGAAAGGAAGGAAGGAAGGAAGGAAGGAAGGAAGGAAGGAAGGAAGGAAGGAAGGAAGGAAGGAAGGAAGGAAGGAAGGAAGGAAGAAAGGTCTCTTTGGATATTTATATCTGGTAAATCCGATGAATGCTTGTTTGCTGTATCATAGCAAGACAAAAGGTACTGTATGTTGAAACAGTGCAAAAAGGACATCTTGAATTTCTCTTTATCTTCTTTAAAGCTACAAATGCTATCAAGATGAAGACATCTATGTTATCCTGTCTCCTGATAATTATTTTCCCCAAGTCCCCTTTAAAAAATATTTTTAATATGAACTCATGCATTAAGTTTTTTGAAATCTTTGGTTTTTACCTTCAAAGGACAACGAGTGCAGGTCATTAGGGTAAAACAAAGGTCTAGTTTTAGGTTTGCTTAAAGGATAAAGAAAACTTTAACAAAAAATTGCTTAAAGTTACGGTAAGATGCTATTTTATTTTATTAATTTTATTAGCATATATTAAATATACAAATGGGTTTATTAAGACAACTTAATACGTATGTGTAACGTACTTTGATCTCCCTGCTTTCCCTATTTCTCCTCTTATTCTCTAATAGATGGGATCTAATGTGTTTCAGGCTGGTCTTGAGCTCACTGTAGAGCCCAGAATGATCTTAAACTGCTCTTCCTGCCTCTACCTCCAAAGTGCTGGATAACATGAGTACACCACTACAATACATGTAAGCAGTCTTCAGTTCAAGGCTTAATGTATAATAGACACGTGCTCTACCAAGAGAGCTGTGAGCCCAGTACATGCAACATTAAACATTATCTGGGATGTATTGAGGTAAAATAAACATGAACATGGAAAAAAACCTGCTGTGACTTTTAAACCAGTCATTCATCATAGTCACTCAGAGAAGAGGTGAAGCAGTTGAAACTCATCTCTGTGCCTTTTGTTTTTACTGACTACTCAAAACAGGAAAATAAAAAATAAAGACCCAGCACATTAATCATGAATTGCAAAATATAAAGTTGAGTCTGTTTTCCTTCAGTGTTTTCTCCCCTGTTGTGGGATGTCTTTCTGTACACTGTGAATTAGCACTGGATAACAAAGGAACTGTTGTGGCCTATTGCTGAGCAGTTTAGAGGCAGGCAGGAAATCCAAGCATATATAGAGGAGAAGAAGGTAGAGTCAAGGGAGAATCTGCCAGCTGCCTCCGAGGAAGCAAGACGAGTAAGGGCTCAGGTAATGCCGCAGAGCCACGTGGCAATACACAGATGAATAGGAATCGGTTGAGATAAGATGCAAAAGCTAGTTGGCAATGAGCCTAAGTCATAAGCCAAGCAGTTTGTAATTAATAGAAGCCTTTGTGTTATTATTTAGGGCTAAGCAGCTACGGGACTGCATGTCTGGATCTTGAGCCAGAAATTTCTGACTACACTCCCCTTGATTTCTGTTTCTTTTATATATCAAACCAAAGTTCTAACTTTCAGATTTCTTGTCTCCTAATCCATTCCATTTGTACTCTCCTAAAGCAATCTGCTTATTTACTTTTCACGAGGTAACCTATACTCAAAATAATTTTCTATTAGTTGCCAGTATTCTCCATGTTAAATTTAGCAGCTCTTAAAGCATTAGCGCATATAGCCATCAAAGAGCATTATTAGTATGCACTCTCACTGTCTGTATCCTCCTTGACAGACTGTCTGATGAAACTATGCTTAACCAGATACAGTGATGGGGCACAGCTTTAACAAGCCTTCTTTTTCCTTCACTTGGCAGCTATTTTTCACTGATGTTCTGGCCTCCTGAGTCCTATACTATATGTCTGTTGTTATTTTGATCTAAGAGCCTTCAGATAAATGATGTACTATTATCCCCTTCAACCTTCATGCAATGTACTAAAAACTCCCTTGGGCTGAATAACCCCAGCTCTTCTAAGATTTTATGACTGATTACTTTGTGTTTTCTCCCCACCTCACATCATAGAGTCTATTGTTCAATTCTGTCCTATAAGCATAACATGACCTAAGTTATCATCTTAATTGGAGAAGCTGTGACTATGCATCCTCAACACACCTTTATTAAATCAGTTTGTTGACATTCCCTCATAGAAAGAATGGCAGAGAGTGTAATTTGATTCTCAAAAGTTATTTCAGCCACTTGCCTGCTTCTATGTACATTTGTCTACCCTTCAACTAGTTGTATGTAATTATAGACTGATGTGATAATGTCTTTTTGTATGCTGGGGATATCAATCTTTAAATAAAGGAACTGTTTTGACCCTTGGCAAACACTGTAGGCAGAGACAGGAGAATAGGTATGAGAAGGAGGGCGGTGTCAGACACAGATTGAGCCCAATGCCCAAAAAAGAAACATGTAAGGAACACGGGTGAGCCATGTGGCAGGACAGATTAATGGAAATGGGTTGAGTTAAGATTAAAGAGCTAGTTAGCAATATGCCTAAGCCATAGGCCAAACCGCATGAAGTTAACACAAGTGTCTTAGTCCTTTTGGTGGGCATAAGCAGCAGTGGGTGGCTAGGCACTCTGGGATGGCAGGTCTGTGGGCCTGGACTTCTGGCCAAACAGGGCCAGAATACATTATTGTGACAAGGGACACATATGGTTTTGTTACCAGTTGTCAGTATCTAGGTTGTGGTTTCTAGGCTCTCAGAATTGAAAAAGATATGCCAAGATTGCAAAATGGCAAGAAAACTGAATTCAGAAGCAAAGTGATAGTGCATATCATACATGTTTTCCAGAGAGACTGCAGAACAACTGAGTGAGAAAGTATTCTAGGGCCCCAGGTTATTGCCTTGATCATCTTATGGAGCCAGAGTGAGGAGAGTCTGGCTACTTAAGAACATAGTTCTCTGTTTTGAATTACAAATTTAGGCTAAATAAGCTTTTCTCTATTGTGCATGACCTTTGCAAGTTTAATCCCATGCATGCAAAATTAGGCATAAACATTAAATAGTAAATAAAATGTTCATCCAGAGGACACACTTTTCATGCACCCAACACCAACCAGTCTGGGCTGAATAGGACCCTTCATTTCCATAGCCAGTTATAGCCAGAAATATATTTGAGTAGAACTGTCCATTAAAAGGGAGTCGCTGACACCTCTCAGGGGAAGATATACTTATTCCACAGTTTTGAGTGAGATAGACATGGAGATCAACATGGGAGGCCCTAGATTGTTAGATATTTTTTTAAGAGAGGGGTATGTGTTCATAGTTCATGCAGGTGAGGGTCATAGGTTGCTGAGTACATTGTTATAAAAAGTAAGTATCTATAGCCCAAATCAAGTGGAGTCCCAAATTGCTAAGCTATTACCTAGGCTTCCATGCCTCAGTTTCAAATGGTACTGTGGTATATGGGAAGTAAAAGACTACACAATGGAAATTAATCATACAATTTTTAGGGTAATTATCTATCCCATGGTGGGACTTACCATTAAAGAGCTGGTTAAGAGTCACCCACACTACTGTAATTAACTTATGTGGGAGATTGTGTTGTTACATTGTAAATAATTGTCCCACCCACTGGTTTAATAAAAAGCACTGATTGGCCAAAGGCAGGCAGGAAGTGTGGGCAGGGCTACCAGACTAAGAAAACTCTGAGAACAGGAAGCACAGAGCAGAACACCAGAGAGAAGCTGGAAGAAGCAGAGGACAACTATGCTGCTCTAAAGAAAGGTACCAAGCCGCATGGCTGAACAGGATGAGTCATGGGTTAGATGAGGGAGGGTAGAGAGCTAGCAAGTTATATGCTTGAGCCTTAGACCGATCAGCCTAAAACTAATTGTAAGCATCTGTGTGTCTCTGCGGGTCTGTGGGTCTGTGAGCCTAAACCTTGAGGCTAGGCCCGAAAGTCCGGGCCAGAAACCTCCTACTACAAACTTATTACTCACATTTCTGTAAATAGAACCTATCAATCCACTGGCTCTCCAAGCTGAACTTACGTAGAATCATTCCTTTGGGTTTTTTGTTGGTATCTTATTTAGAGTGAGTAGACATTTTTCCAGTTTCTTCACTCGTGTCACTCAGTCCAAAATGGGTCTCAGTTAAACACAATTACCCAGATGCATCCTGGCAGTTCCTTTGATAATTTACAGTTTCAAATGGATATTTAATGTGATAAAATTTAATAATTGTTGCAGGCAAATTGATGGAACTAGAAAAAGTCATTCTGAGTGAGGTAACCCAGACCTATAAAGACAAACATGGTGTGTTCTCACTTAAAGTGGATATTAGCTGTAACATAAAAAAAAAAAAAACTATGCTGTAATCCACAGACCCAGAGAAGCTAAAGGTGAGGAGTGACAATGGATCTCCCTGGCAAGAAATAGCACTGGGGCAGGTGGGTATGGGAACATGAGGGATCATGTAGTGGCAAGGATGAATGGAGAGGATACTGGGAAAGAAGACTGGAAAGGTGGGCATTTCAGGGTAAGGCAGAAAACTAGTACATTGTAAATTCCCAGGAAACTACAAGGGTGACCAGAGCTAAGAATCCTAGCATTAGGGGATATGTAGCATGAACTGACCATCTCCTGTAACTAGGCAAGACTTCCAGTGGTGAGATTGATATACCAACCCAGCCATATAATGTGCAATATACAATTTGTCATGCCTACAAGATGTTCTGAGGTAAAAGTTGCACAGAAATTGTGGTAGTGGCTAACCAATGACTGGTCTAGCCTGAGATCCATGCCATAAGAGAGAGCCTACTTCTAACACTGCCCCAAGTGCCAGGACCTGAAGGGCAAACATAACTGGCAAAGAAAAATGTCAATATGATGATATCTCATGATGTAATATACTCATAGATTTGTGCCTGGTCCAATTGTCACCAAAGAGGTTCCATACAGAAACTGAAAGAAAAAAATGCACAGAATCCACAGTCAAACATTAGGCAAAGCTTAGGGAATCCTGTATAAGATGTGAAGGAAGCATTCTAAGAACCAGAAGGGTCAAGAACACCTCAAGAAAATCCACACGATACGCTATCCTCGGTTCACAGAGACTGAACCAGCAACTAGGGAGCTTGTGTGGGACTGACCTAGACCCTCTGTGTATATGGTACAGTTGTGTAGCTTGATATTCTTGTGGAGTTTCTAACAATGGAAGACGGGGCTGTCTCTGATTCTTGTGCCAGCTTTTGGGAACCTACTCTTCATACTGGGTTCCTTGTACAGCATTTAAATAAGGGGGGGAGGTGCCTACCTAGTCTTACTGCCATTTGATATGCCCTGTTTTGGTTGATATCCATGGGAAAAGAAAAGGAGTGGAATGGGTGGCAGACAGAAGAGGGCAGGGCTAGGAGGAGAAGATAGAGGGGAAGATGGAAGGGGTGGGGCTAGGAGGAGGAGGAGAAGGAGGGGACACTGCAATTGGGATGTTATAAAAGTTAACAACAACAATAATAATAAATCATTAAAAATTGAATAAATGTGTCTGGTGGATACTGGCTTCCCTCTCAGCATTCCTTCCCATGCTGAGAGCAATGAGGTTCTTATTTGGAGCTAGCCCTATCCCCATTGATACACATATTCTGTGTTCTGAGGAGGTTCTTGCCAAGTCCTAGAGAAGGATATGACAGCCTGCCAGGGGATCACAGTAAGTGTCTCAAACTCGACTGAGTCAGGTGGAACAGAGGCAACCTTTCTAATAAGTAAGAGTTTCTCTTGCAACCTAAGCAACTTGGGGAAAAGGCTTTATTTCATCTTATGGCCTACAGTCCATCATCCATAGAAGTCAAGGCCAAGACCAAAGTCGGGAATACTGAGGCATACTGAAGAACAAGCCAGAGAGTACTACTTACTAACTCATTCTCTGTGATTTGCCCAGTCTGATTTCTAGCAGCACACAGGTCCACCAGCCAAGGGATGGACCTTCCCACAATGAGCTAGTCTTTCCCACATCCACATCAGTCAAGAAAATACACTACAGACCTATGCACAGGCCAGCCTGGTGGGGACATTTTTTCAATTGTAGTTCCCTCTTCTAAACTGTTTTTAGCTTTTGTCAAGTTGATATAAAATGAGCCAGTTGACAGCCTAAGAATTTAAATGATCCAACAGGCGACTCTCAAGTGCTCTAAGAAAATGGATCAGCACAGAAGCAGAGCCAAGATACATTGCCATGCACCTCTGCAAGCATATCTGAAGTCAAATAGGACCCAGGGTGTATGCGTCACAAGAACATAGCAACTGCTCCCTCCCATATAGACAAGCTACTTTCAAATAAGCTTTTGTTCTTTGAGATTAGAAATACTTATTAATAAAAGATTATATAGTACAGTATAAAATCAATTAATAAAAGATTATAGTACAGTAAAGGACTTGAGAAAGAATATTTAAATCTAGTTGGGCTTATTTAAGAATATTTGGTTCTGATCAGGCTTATAGGTAATTTCCTAGTCCTCTTTGACCAATCAATATAAGGAATGTCTTTATGTCCTATATCAGAGGAAATTCACATGGGTTCTCTGAAGTGGCTTTCAAGAATATTTTTAAGGCATGATATTAATAAAATATATAATTTTTCCAGATTTTTGCTTTCAAAAAATGAACTTTCAAGATGCAAAAAGATTCACAGAGGTAACAATTACCTGACTCTCAAGAACTGTCCAGTAGCATGATTGTACACCTGAATCCTAATCAGAAACCCTATATACAACATGTTCATAGAGCATGTAATTGGATGAATGTATGAGTGACTAAAAATACTACACAGTTGATCTTGTCTTAGATATTTACAATTAATGCAGTAGAAGGATAGAGAGGTGGATAAAATATTGTGTCACCCCCAAATCCACAAAATAGTATTATTAATTGTGTTAATATTTGCATGGATATTTCCCAAGACTACTGTGAGGATGGTCTTAAGAAAGGCCAGTATCCTGGAAAAGAGGCTATTGAAAGAATCTAAACACAGCCATACACAAAGAACCAGAGCCATACCTACACCTAAAGAACACTTGTTTTCCCAAAATGCTATCATAGTTCTCAACACTGTCACACATGCAATGCCATAAACAGCCAAGGCAGAAAAAGCAAATAAAACAAAACAAAAAACTTGATAAAAATAAGGGACTTCCAAGGACCTGAAACTCAAATTCTCTCAAATAAAGCATCATCTGCTGCTGCAAAATTCTTGCCCAAGTGTGAGGCAGAGCAATGGCCCCTTGCAAATGATCTCGGCTCACTCTGACTCAGAAGATTTAGTTCATTTTTACAAATGGAAATAATAAGCCCAGAGGAAATATTATGAAAATGAATCTGTAAACATTGAAATTGAATGTAATCGTGAGCAAGTCCTAGCTTAGAGTAATGAAGAATAAATTATGCTGCAATGCAGACTAAGATTTGTTTCTCAGCATGAATGCTGGGAGGAAAAGCCTACATGATTCTGCACTTAAAGATGGAACTATAACGCAGAGACCCACTTCTAGAACTGGGCTGAGCTCCTAGTCCAGTTGAAGAGAGGGAGGAGAGATTTATGAGCAAAGAGGTCAAGATCACGATGGGGAAACCCACAGAGACAAAAGGTCTGAGCTACGGGGAGCTCACTGACACTGGATTGACAGCTGAGGAACCTGCATGAGACCAGACTAGGCCCTCTGAATGTGAATGACAGTTGTATGGCCTGGGAAGTTTGGGGGGCCTCTAGCAGTGGGACAAAAAATTCTCCCCATTGCATGAACTGGCTCTTAGGAGCCCATTCCCTATAGGGGGGATACCTTGCTCAGCCTTGATCCAGTGGGAGGGGCTTGACCCTGCCTCAACTTGATATGCCAGACTTTGTTGACTCCCCATGAGAGGTCTTACCCTTTTTGAGGAGCAAATGGGAGTTGGGATGGGCATAAGCTGGGGTGTGAGTGGGAAGAGGAGAAGGAGGGGTAACTGTGGTTGGTATGTAAAAAAAAAACTTTTAAATAAAAAATGGAAACAAAAAAATATAAGACAAAACTACATAAGATGCTAACATGATATTTGGATGTTTGGAAAGGATATCACAGGGCAGCCACCTGAACTGAAAAGATAGTTTTCAATTCAGTTGACACCATCTATTAGACCAGTTACTCTCATTGTCTGACTGCCATCATATTTCATATACTTGCTGACCAGAGCATTAACTTTTAAACTCAATTCTATAGGTTTTTATTATTTGAAACACATTTTCACTCTGTACATCTGAGATGCATGTCTCTATTCAGTCTTGCAGGATTTTAATGAAAGTCTGCCACACAAATTCTGGTCTTTGTAATCTACACCTTATTCCATCCTTTAGGCTCGATCCCTTAACTCTAGTACACTCTGAGACATAGAACTAACTATTGTGTACTTGCAGCTCCTTCCAGTCCCATTATCAGCTAAACCTAGTTATGGTACCCAGGCTCCAGTGAATATCACCATCTTATCTTTGCACTCTAGAATATAGTATTGTCAAAGAGAGTATTATGGCGATGACAGAATGTGGCTGTGAGGGTAGATCCCAAAGTCCAAGTGATTTTCCTTCTGTTTGGGATTACATAATCTGTCAGATGCTTGTTGACATGCTGTGAGGATACTCAAGGACCCTTAGGATGAGAGGACCTGAAGACTCCAGTCAACATCCAGCACTCAGTTCCTGTCAAGCATGAGCATGAGTCACACTGGACTTGGGTCCCCTAGTCCCAGTCAAGACTTCAAATGACCGCAATCCAGGCCAAAACTTAGACCAAAATGTTTTGACATCTCAAATTTTAAAATGCTTTACTCATTTTTAAATTTTTCCCTGCTCATAAGGAAGAACAATATCCAATGGGACAAAACATTTGGATCACGGAACGTTAGGACTTTGGCACTAACCTTGGTATATTCCTTTACTGTGGACAGCCAATATCTCCCGCAGCTCACTGCAGCCTGGCCTCTGTCCTCTCAGCTTTGGAAAGGCAAGAGAAGAGACTGAGCACCTTGAAGCAGGAAATCATAAGTATGCAGCCTTCAGTAATCTTGAAGAACATATACAACGTTAGTACATTTGTCACCTGGGAAGTTTTGTCATGGGGGAAGGCCTCTATTTAAAGGCCCCATTCACCTCAAGTTCCCTTTCCTTTAGAATTTGACTTAGCCAAATCCCTTTCTCCCTCTATTATAAAAGAAGTTGTTCCTGATCTACAAAGAGAGGTAAGTCCAGAAATTGAAAAATTTAACTTAACAATTGTGTTTGGTCTTCAATGCCCATAGGACTCTATAGGCCTAGCTTCCATCATCCACCATCAAAAATACTGTTCTGCAAGCCCTTTAGTGGCGAATCAGTGACAATTGCAAATGAAATGTCCTCCAGATATCACCTTCTGTGAAAACTGCTCTTCCCTCATCTGACACCTAGTTAATCACTGGGCTCAGAACTATAAACAGGATATGACAATGGCACAAGGTGAGGTTGAAGTTTCAGTGTGCCCTCCACATCTCTCCAGTTCAATCACAGACTTGTCATTATGCCCAAGCTATAAAATGTGTCCAAAGGCTGATCAGTACTAGAGTCCAGAAGATGTCAAAAAGGATAGCAATTGAAATAGGAAGAAAATCATGTCCTGGCTTGTAAACACAACTTGATCCATGGGACAATGACAGACAATAAATGTGGAGCTATACGAAGTCACTTTTATGGGTACTTTATGAGATAATAACCAGGAGAAGAGCTGCCCCTGCCTGAGGTGCAGACATGGCTTATAGAGATGATAGGGTGCTTAGTTCTCTCCCCATATCTTCCTGTTGCATTCATCAGAGAAAAATGAGCTAGTGATTTCTAATTATGCATAAACATATCAATATATGCCTTGCTTTCTGAGAACAGAAATGCACTTGAAATTTTGCTTTCTGCTGTTTTTATACTAATTAATGTGTTTTTATTGCAGCCCATTTATACTTAATGATGCATCCAAAAGCTCTACAAATTGAAGATGTAAATGATGTTTTATATTTTATAGGTTTAGCTTTTTTAACCTTGTAATATGTCATGAGAAAATAAAAGGAAATTATCACGCTTGGTTCATTTCCTAGGTTAGAAAAGAATGTTTTGCAACTTTCTTTCTTAATTGAAAGTTTGGTCCTACTTTGTGGTCATACTTAATTCCTTTAAACCCATTCAGCCAGCCAGAGAGGCATTTGAGCAAGTCATTACCACATGTGAATTCATTAGCTCCAAAATTGATTAATCCATCATGTGAATGTTTCCAACTACACCAAGGCAGACAACAAAATTCTAATGAGAACCCATTGTACATGGTGAGGGACAGCACCCTTGACAAGCACTTTCAATCAATCCGAAGGCCTCAGTTAACCTTCTTGGAGTTGGCTTTATTGTGTTCTGTAGTTTCACAAGACTGAAGATACGACTGGGTCAAATGAAACAGAATATTGTCTGCCCAGCAGAGCAGAATTGCTCTGTGATGTTAGGGGGCTAAAGTAAGAAAAGAGACATTCCATATGATTTTCAAAAAGGTTTCCCTCCTTAATAGATGGAAAGCTAAATACTACACACACATTTTTTTTCTTTTTCTTCTCTTCTTTCTCAGTGACCAGCTCAGTTAGCACTTTCTCAAAATCTGCATTTACATTAGGAAGAGCACTTACTTATTATTCATTTAAGTCTGACTTAAAGAAAAAGAATTCATTATTACAAGGCATTTTTTCTTCTATTTATTAATGTAGGAATGCATGAAAAGACAAAAAATTAAAGAAATTGTTCAAGGTCAAATAATGGCTAAGTATGAGGCTTCAATTTGATTTTATAATACATAATAATCTTTAAGATATGTTTTCATTTCCCTTTTATAAAAAGAAAGCCACAGATATTTGAATCTCAATACTAAAAACTAAAGTATGAATCGGTATATACTACTGCTTTTGAATGGTATACCACACTAAGAACTCAAATTATCCTGTGCACCATTGCTAACCGGAGCAAAATATCAACCTAAGATTGGGGTTGTAAGACCCTGAATCTATGTAGTCATACATCTCTCCCTCATCCTGTAAGGAACACTTATACCAACAATTTTTACAAAATTGCGATATCTTTTTTTCTTAATTTTGATAGGTGATAATAAAATTAAGAGCATTAAAAAGTGTTTGCCAAAATATTTTAACACGAAAATCAAAATATCTGTATACAACCTAAAATTATCGGTAAACAGAAAAAAAATTCTAAATGTTTCACTTACCCTTTGGAGAGTTCGTTTGCTTAATTTCTGAGAAATCCTCTAAAGAATTCTCATAATTACTTTAAAGAAAAACATACAACTTAATGGTAAGTATATATAAACAAGTATAATCTATTGATCAGGCTGAAAATCCCTGCACTATTACAGAGCATCATCAAAGCAGAGTAGAAATAACACAAGGAAAGGAACATAAAGTTATACCAAAATAAATGTCACAATTTTACGTTTGACAAAAGTGAGATTACAAATCAAGTGGGAAAAAGTGATATATGATCAGCTGTGTTCAGTGGCAGTGACTTGGAATAGAATGTCTCAAACTTTCTACCAAAATAAACATCAGATGACTCAAAGTTTATTTTTTAAGGGCATGTGATTATTTTGAGAGAGAAAGAATATCCTATATAAATTGAAGCATATTCATTTCATGAAATCTAGACTCTAAAATTTGATGACTTTGATATCACAGACGTAAGTTTACACCAGAGACAAGCAATATGGAAAGAAATAAAATAATCTAAAAAAATAGTAAATTAAGAAAACAAGACATTTTTTAGTATAAAAGAGCAAAATTGGTCAGAATAAAGCTACTTAATAGAAAATACAGGCCAAGAACATGAATTTACTGATGTTTTAAAAACAAAAACAGAAACATTTTCATTCATACTAGGTATTTAGTTTTGCCTGTAAATGTTAATTCAGGACATTTATACAGCAGTTTTGTCTATTAGATGAACCAAAGATTCAGTAGTTTGACAGCATGCTGAATTGAGAGGAAACGACGTGTTAACTAGGTCAGTTGTTTTCTGTAGGGTTGAAAACGGAAATTCACAGTCTCCAGGAAAAGTCAAATTCTTCTTCCTCCCTTGTTCTGTCCATTCTCTCAAGCTTCTTTCCATCCTTAGATGCTTCTTTGTGTCCTAATTGTCTCATTTCTGTGCACTGCATCCTCATCCTCACATTGCTTTACCGTTTGGCTTCAAGTTGGTATCACTGAACAGGAGATGCCGGAAAGGCCAGAGTGACTCACTCTGGAAAGGCAACCTGATAGACAAACAATTTAACACTGTTGTCTAATTTCCGTTTCTGAGTGTGACTGGTCACTGGCAAGGGTTGATTTGGAAGCTATTGGAGTTACATTTAAGACTCTCCTCTCCTCTCCTCTGATTTTAAAATCATTTATCTGTCACCCCCCAAAAAATAAATAAATAAAAATCTTGTAGCAGAGAAACTAACTTCTTTTGTAAATAACCTATTTGCTCTCTAATTACTGATCTCTCAAATGCCTCTCCAATAAATTTTCAAAATATTTTTCTAAGCTCAGAAAAATATCTTTGCTGATGGAGATCAAAACAACTGATGCCATTTAGTTGTCGAACAACAAAATGTTAAAATCCTAGCAATGCTCCACTACTGAAGCATGCTATCTGTCCCTCTAGACAGCAGGACCTTGTGCCTGTGCCCCAGGAGCCATCTTCATCTCAAGAAGCTATCAGAACTCTGCCTGAGGAAGAAGAGGTTCAAGAAGGAGCTTAGAAATGGACTCTGAAACATGTCAGAATTTACCAGGAGAACTACAAGAAGTGGCCTTTGAAGGAGAAAAAGCTGCATATGGGAAGACAGGGAAAATCAGTGTGTTCATCGATGAGAGGGAATTCTATGTGATGTAACTCTAACTGGGAAAAGGACAAAATGGGAGGTGGCACTGATGTGGTCTTGTCTCATCTGGACAAGATTTGATCAGCTCTTGTAGGAGCCGGATCTGTTCCCAAGTGTATTCTACTGAGCATGGGAAAAGTGTCATTATTAAAATTCTGAAAATCTTAGCAATATGAAATTTTATTTCCTTTTGATCCTGCATTTCAAATGTTAATTTTAGAACAATCAAGAAGAATACTTAAGAATTCACAGAATATTGTAGGAAGGGACAGGCTGCATCAGATTTATGGTATTAAATAAATAGAATTTTGAGGTCTTCTATAGTTTTCTCAAATCAGTGGCTAAAGTAATGAGGATTTCTGATGTTTAAAATGAACCTTTCAGTGTCTATTCTGTGGATATAAAAAAAAAGATACATAGAACCTGGGAAAATTAAAAATTAGATTATAATCTTACTTTTTACCTGTTTCTCACTGAGGGCTTGATGCTTTATGTAATTATAGTTTGCTATATAAAATTTTCCTTAAGTTAATAATCTCAAAAATCATCTGTTGTTTTCTACTGAGCTATTTTTCCCATTTTTTGGTTGTTGTTTATTTTCTTCTACAATGTACCAGAGTAGTTTGGAAGTCAAGCAAGATGCTAAAAAGGTGGGTATCTACCTTTTCCTTCCTCCCTCCCTTCCTCCCTCCCTCCCTCCCTCCCTTCCTCCCTCCCTTCCTTCCTTCCTTCTCCCTCCCTTTTTCCTCCCTCTCTTTCTCTCTCCTCCCCCCCCCCCCCCCCGCCTTCTAATTTTTCCTATCTCCTACAAGTCTATCCACATGAGTCACCCATCCCTTCCTCTTTAGAGTTAAAAGCAGCCTATATTTGGTTGAAATGAATAGGATGATAAATCAACACCCCTCTGCTGAACACTGAAAGCTAAAAGAGAGAAAGAAATTGCTCTTGCCTTTGCACTCAGTATATCAAAGTAATTTATGCCAGAAGCACTCTGGCTGCTTTCATACGTATTTGGTTTTAAATAAAATCAATATCTCTATACCTGCAATAGCTTTTTTTGTAAAGCTTTTTAAAAATAAAAATAAAGGTTGCTGAGATCTGATTCTCTTAGGATTAAATTAGAGATTTGCTGCTTCACAAACCAGTCATCCTAATAAAGCCTATGGTGAATAGAACATATTAGCTAATGGCCATTTGATGACCGGAAATGAAGCAAGAGAAACCCACATCTAAATGGATAGAGTAAGGGTTAATTGTGCAGTGTTTAAAAGGAAATAAAGGTCCAATAACTACACAGGGATGGCAACAACTCTGAAAGACAAAACTAGTTGCTGAGCCTAGGAAGGCTTCCCCCATCCAAAAAGTTTCTTGAAGAATGGTTGGTAGGTCGAACCCTGCACTAATCTTATGAAAGTTTCCTCAATGGAACTAAAAGGCCCCTACTCTTTATATGATACATGGTCTAACAAAGTAGTCCTAGCTCACTCAGAACTCACTCTGTAGACTAGTAGATTCAGAGATCTGCAAAAGAGAACACCACCATATCTGGTTTTCTTCCATTTTTAAAGACAGAGATAGTACACATGGCAACTACTTTTGTTGTTATTGCTTTCTGCTTGGCACTACTTTATATCCTGTGAAGACTTCATGAAACAATGCTATAGACTCCTTAAATTCATGGGATTGGAGACTGGAGGAATTGTCCAGAGCCATATCATGGGAATTTTACAAGATGATTCATCTCATTCTAAAACTTGTTTCTAATCCCTTAGTCTATGTTTATAAGATTCCATTAATACAAAGTCACAGTAAGTAACAGATCCTAGTTTATGATAGGAAAACCAAGGTCCAAAAGTTGAAGTGTCTTGCTTAATTTCCATGTCTGTCTGTCTGTCTGTCTATCCCAAAGCTCATATTCGTAAATTAGAAGAGATTTCTGAAGTGCTGGTAAGAAAAAAAAAAAAAACAAAAAACAAAAAACAAAAAAAAAAAACCCAAAAATCAAGAAACAGCCTCTCTCCCTAAAATACTTGCACTTCTTACTCTCAAATAGACAACAGGCTGTACTCTCTTTCCTTCAGCTTCACCCTTGTAAGTTCTTCCACTGAACAGCTTTAAACTGAGAAAGAAGCTGATGTTTTGAAGTCAAACATACATGGAATAAAGAATTCCCAGTTCAAATGAGTTTTTGGAGTCATTAATTCCAGGCTAGTTATGTTTTCTGAGACTAAGTTCAACCATATAATGGTGTTGATCCTCATTCAGTGAGCTGAGAAATTGTGATCATGAATTTGAATCTCTAAGACAACATGGGGCATGGAGAAAGTTCTTGATAAAAGAGTGTTGTCATAATTAACTGCTGATCAAGTTTCTCATATCTTCCGAAGCTTCTCTACAGCCATCCTCCAGGGTACTCTTCCTCAGAGAGAAGAATGCCATAATATATTCACACTGTGGTGAGTGAGATGTTATATAAAAACAAAACAGACCTCTGATTCAAAGGACAGGTCATCTTAGAGTTTCCTGTAGAAAATTAGATAGGATTCAAATTGTAAATTCAGTCCTCTAAGCAAATATTGCTATTCTTAGCTCCTGGAGTAGCTAATGAATTTTCTGCCTTTTGGTTTTCCATGCAAGTCCCATACCTTTACCATTATGAAGAGACTGGTAGGAGAAAATTATCTATGGATAGGATGGCCAAGTGCAATTCCAAATGGACAAATCTGTTGTCCCTATCTCTCCACCAAATGGACTATCATATAAATTGTGTTCATTGCTTGCTGACTGTGGATGCTTGGATATGTAGACTCTGAATGGATAGTTCATCCCTTATTTCTTAAATGAATATATTTGAAATTGGATCCAAGATTTTATGATTACTCATAAAGAAATACAAACATCAAGGATATCTAAGAATATTTATTCTGAATTGAACTGATCCAACATGTATTAATGTTGCATCTCATTAATTCCTGCTCTCAGCCAGGTATTTGCAAGTTCTTGGCATAAAGAGGATTAAAAATGTAGATTCATACAGATTTGTAAAAGAAGTGAGGCAGTATTATTTGGAGCTAAGCAATATCAAAAAAAGTGTACACTTTCAAGAGTGACAGCAGTTACACCAATAGGAGCACTCGTAAACAAATAAGCAAAAACCAGGAATTGTTTAGGGTTTCTTTTAATAGAGTTCAAGAGAAGAAACAGTCTGCTTACTAAAGGTCAGAGTTGGGAAGTTCTATCTTTTGATTAACAGACTAAGTAATACATTTACTTTTTCTTGTTACCCATGTTTGTCCCCATAATATATCTGAGTTTAATCATACACACACCCATATATGTATATGCATAAAATGGTAAATAGGGGATTTTCCAGGTAAACTATACAGTTTTTCCTTACTCAGCATGCATGCAAAACCAACTCAGGCTGCAGCAGGTTTTTTTTTGTTTTGTTTTGTTTTTTGTTTTTTTTTTTTTTTTTGTTCTTCAGACTCAGATACTTTGGAATACACTTAAATCAAAAATTGCCTAAATTAGATTGTTACTAGTGGTAATTAAATCTATATTGTTGTTCAGCAATAGGCACATGTGTATATTGTTACATGTGGGAGATTGGGAGGGCTCTGAGGTGTTAGGCGCATTGTTTGGAGAGGAGTGTGTATGTGTGTGTGTGTGTGTGTGTGTGTGTGTGTGTGTGTGTGTGTGTGTGTGTGTAGCACATGCAGATGAATGAGCAAGTATATCAAGTGCATTCTTATGAGAAGATGGGTTTGCATAACCAAAACCAAGTATAGTCTTAGGTTACTAAACTGTTTGCTAAGGCAGCAGACCTCATAAAGAGTTTCTCCTGAATAGGAGTACAAGCTAAATTCTTGGCTTCAAATTGATTTTTATCACTTAGAAACTTTCCTGTGTTACCTTCCTATAAAACGATAGATAATTGATTTATATATAGAGAAAAATGTCAAGTTCTTAGAATGATTCCCAGCTTTTAAAAGGCGATACATAAATGATGAATTTTTGTATTGCTGAAATTAAAGCTGAATATAATCTTAATAGTTAACTAACCCAATAAATTAATTTCACAGAAAATGCTAGGAGCCTTGAAAAGTAATGAGAAGTAATAAGTCCCAGCTAGGTTAACCACCAAAATGTAGTACTTGACAATATTAGAAAGTACACATGAATGTCTCTGTGATTTTTGTATAAAAAATGGTAATTTTAGATAAGAGATAAAAATAGCATTCATAAGGAAGAAATAAGTTCACTTTATGGCAACAAAATTTGTGAGTAAGAAATTTATGGTATTGAAATATGTGATTAATATAGCTCAATGTACCCTGACATTCATCCCAACATGGAAGGGGCTGAAGATTAAGTTCAACCTTTGGCTAATGGCTCAATCAATCACACTTACATAATAGATCCTTAATAAAAATCTTTGAACACTGAAGCTCATGAGCTTCAAGGATATTATGAGCTGAAGGGCAAAAGCATTCTTGAATAAGGTGGTTCTACATATATTGGTGAATATTGGCTGAGACACACAGATTCTGTGGAAGGAGTATTTGATTTGAGAACTTCCATGTTTCTATATGTAATTTGTCTTGTAGTTGGTCCAGATTTATAGCTTCATGTGCACTTACAAGACTATAATCACGTGGATAGTCTTTTTTCAAGTTCTTTAAGTCATTTTATTGAATTATTGAAACCGAAGGATAAGAAAAATCCTATGAGAGTTTTACAGTCACTTGGTAGGGACCATGACTAGTCTAGGGACTTGCAGCAGCTCTGGGAAGACAGAGAAGTGAAAAGGCCTTTTGAGGAATCTTCTCCTTATCTGTGAAACTGATTCTAATTCTAGGTAATGTAATTTCTAAAGTAGAAATAAACAAATTGAAGATAAAGTCATAATGAAGCAAGATTTGAGCCAAATAAATTTTTGAGCTTAAAATATTTAACCACATCAATACCTGGCAATGAGAATGAACAGGAATTGTGAGAAGAAGTTTGATGTGTGACTCAGACAGTGCTTTAGTTGAACTATTCCTGCAATTATGCTCTGAGACAACAAGAGATAAAGAAACACGACTTTCACAATTGACAAGTATCAAAATATAAATTCTACCCAAGTCACCTAATTCCAGTGTTCTCTCTATCACAGTTGGGCACCCTCATGATTGATTACATATTTACAGTGAAACCTTCAATTTGCACTATGTTTTATATTGCAGAATGCCTCGTGTTCATGAGCTTATTTAATTATCATAAAACTCAAAGAAGGTTAAATACAATAGTGAGAAAGAGTTCATACCATGATGAAATGATTCCAAAAACTGAGCTTATTCCCAAGAACCTAAATGTGAACATCAGACTTAAGGAGGTGGAATTCCTCCAGAGCATGTATCAGAGGATGATGAGAATCACATGCTGCAATTGCTGTGAACTTCAGTTATTAAACCTGAAGAATAATAATAGTACAGCATACCTGCTCTTAGACCTACTCTTATTATGTGATACCCATCTACTATATTGTAACATAGCAAAAGAACCTCACTAAACATAGCTAATCATTTAGACACCCATACTGTGGGCTACATCACTGACTTTTCTTTACAGAGTATTTTAATTCAAGACATTTTTTATGACAATGTAAAAAAGAATTAAAGAGAACCACCAAATGTTCTTTAGATACATTTTATATTTATTTTTATCTAAAGAAAATCTCATTATACTAGAGATCTACTGACCCCAATGTGCCTAAAACATGCTGTGATCCTCTCTCAGAACCTTTACAATCACTATTTCTAGGTCTTGGAATTTATTTCAAATATCATGACCTCAAATCTCTGTAAAGGGGGTCTTTCCTGACCTACAGAAATAGACCTCTGGCTTCTTTTCTGCTTTGTTTCAACCATGATACTTATCATTGACATTACAGCATGAAATTTCATGTTTACTAGATGTCTCCATGATTAAAAATTGGAGGCAAAATAGAAGCAATTACTTTATTCTATTCACATCTGTGTTTCAAATATTCACTATAGTCTTGGCACATAGCACTTTAAAATAAATTTTGATTAAATGAAAAAATTTATGAGCTGAGTAGAGTTGCTGGGTCAGCCAAATACTGAACATTTAATGTTAATAGATATTGCCAAATTGCTTCTTCAGAAGGCTTATGTTCTCATCAAGCTTTCCCATTTTTGAACCAGCACTATTTGATATGCAGACTGATAATCTTCGGTGCTAAGACATATGAGGCAAAAGTTTTACAAGTTCAAGACCTTCTTGAGCTACATAGTGAGTTTAAGGCCAGCCTGGTTGATTTAGTAATAAAACAAATGGAAAAAAATAAAGGCTGGAGACATTTATCATTTGTTTATTAATGAATTCCTCAGGCTGAATCTTCTCAGGTTCTAGAGAGATTATATATATTCATTAATATGTGTTTCCTTATTACTTGTGTTACATTTCTTAGTTTTTAACTTATTTTCTTGATTTTTGAGACTCTCATACAAAGCACTATATTTACACCATTTCCACCTCTCCTTTTCTTTCTTCTAGCTTCTCCCATAATCTCTTAATTTCTTTCAAATTCATAATCTCTCCTCTAATTATTACTGTTACATATGTTTACATAAATGTACAAACACACGTATATAAACACATATGCATATACCCAATCTCTGAGTCCACTTATTATTGTTCATATGTATGTACATTTAGGGCTGACAACTTGAGATTGAATGTTTGAATCATTAGTCATCAAGTAGTGGAGCTCTTTGATAGATTTTAAGAGTTAGGAGTAGCTTTGAGGTTTCTAGTTCTCTCTCTTTGCTCTCTGATTAGGATGTAGCTCTCAATTACTTATCCAGGACTACGCCTGTCTGCTGCTATTCTCCATGCTTACAAGGTCTCTGCCATGATGGCTAATGAACTAAACCTCTAAGACTGTAAGCAAGCCTCCAATTAAATATTTTTTAAATTGCCATTGTCATGGAGTCTCTTCACAACAATATAACGTTAAGATAGTAACCTATTTCTTTTTAAAATCATCTTCATTTTTCTCCTTGTTCTGTGTGAGTCCATTCTGTAATTTGATAAACATGTTACCTAGTCTTTGTTTTGGACCACTTCATATATCAAAGAATGTATGTCCACTTATTGTTTCTGTGATTTCAAGTTCACTGGTCTTTGAGATTAGATCACTGCACTATTCCTGTATAAGATGATAGTGTTCACAGAGCTTCTTGACTACCCTGGGAATGTCAAGGCCTATTCTGCTCATAGACCTGCATATGGGATGAGGTGCACCATGCTCTTTGTTCTGCAGTTCAGAAGTGTGTGATGGCATTATCTTGTTTCTGTTTTCACCTCCCTCCTAATTAAATGAGAATCAAACAGTTGATTCTCACACTCACTCCCAGAGGGATTATAAGGATAAAATAAAATGATCAATATAGACCTACAAAAGGTGCTGAAGGGAAGAAGCCAAGAGCAGAATCAGGGATGGCCAAAGTGAGACAAACTGCTCACTGAGACTGTTGTCTAGAAAAATGAGACAATTGGAGAGTGCTCAGTTAAAACCGTTTTCAAGGAAAATGAGAAATTTGGAAGGAAGACATTCTTCTAAGGAAACTAATTCGGTAGTTGCTCACACATAGTGATTTTATATAATTGATAGGCATTCTGAGTCTTCTTATACAGTAGAACATATCCCTGGGAGGAAGGCCAGCTCTACTCGCTTCCATCTCTTACATTAATTCTATTGCACTGCACAAATCCAGCCTCTCTGGGTTGCAGCATTGCTTTTGCTTATAAAGAAAAGTTTTAGAAATGTATCTCAAAGAACTTTAACAAAAATCAAATGTGTTTTGAAAGCATAATATATACTAAAAGATTTTTAAGAATTTTTAACTTTTAAGAATTTCATTAAATATCTATTAAAGTAGATGTTTTATGTTATTTGGTAACACTGATATTTTGCTATATTTCTCCTCTTGAGTTCTTACCTGTGTTGAGGATGTTCAGTCCCTATGACTGTGGAGGCAATAGATTGCCTTTTACTGGAAAAAGTACACTGATCATTACCTATAAATAAGTATGTGAATAATCTGCTCTGTATATCACAGAGCATATTTGGGATGACAGGAGAGGCACAAAATCAGAAGAACTACTCAGTTTTTTCCTGTTCTTTAAGTATCTACAACCATTGGTATAAAGTCAGTTACAGTTTGAGGTCTCTTCCTTAACATATGTTAATGGAAGAAAAATGTTGGGATGATATAGAATCTAGAAGAATTTAAGTTCACTTCATTATAAATTGTCATTATGAACCCACCATTTAAGACTCCATTTATCTCACATAATTAAAATGCTAGACAAGAATACCTGGTTTAAAAAAAATAACCGAGGAGCAGAGGATCTGTAAGGCAAGAATATAGATAACAATGATCTTGAGGAAAGACAAAGAACCAATGAAGAGTCTAAAGTCAATGAGAAAAAAAATATGCAGCAAAGGGCTCAAGTGATGAACTGTTTGCCCAAAATTTGAAGAGGAAACGGGAAAAGAGAAAAGAGACCAAAATTGGGGGACGAAAGGAGAGTGTGACTTCTCATCAAACCTTCCTCCTTCATTGCTCTGATGCTGTTGTCCACTCTGGAATAGCTGCCTTCACCCCAATCAGTGCAACCCCACAAAGACCTCACAATTATTTCTGTAATTTATAGAAAATATTACATCTATCAGAAGTTTTGTTTACAGGCCTTTAGGGTACTCCGGGCAGAAGGAGGTCAGAGAGTGCCCTTGTCCACAGCTTTTAGTGGACAAATCGCAGAGGTGCTTGGCACAAAATAGGAATCTAGTAACTGAAATCCTAAGAGTACCATGCTCAGTCTGTCACTCGGCTGTCATCTGACCTTCTCTGCTTTGTTTCCTTTCATTTCTGCTTCTTTTCTTTTCTTCATTAAGCATAATATAGGATATGAAACATATGTGGAAAGAAATGAAAAGGTCTACTTGAATCTACCTCCAAAAGGACAAGATAGGTCTGGCTTCGTATCTACTGCTGTTATCCAGAACAGTGAGTTTGCTCTGAGATCTAAAAAGTAGATTACCCATACAGTTACTTATAGAATAGTCAATGATAGCCACCATGCCAGGCACTTAAACCTGGATAGAATGTAGTGTGCCTTCTTTCCCAAAGGGCGTTCATGAGTCTGTTACTTTGGTGTGAGGAGAGAAACATCCACTGTGGACATATCATGATTTAGAGACAAGAAAAGAAAGTACTTAAGGCTGTACTTTAAAGGCAGAGGGACGTCCATGGTGCATCACTGTTTTATTTTCTTCTGCAGAAATTTAGATTCCCATGGAAATGGGAACTCTCTTTAAAGTGATTCAAAAACCACGCCTCTGTGGGTCATATGCTTCTGGAAACTCAACACCACTGACTGCAGACATAATCTGATGTTGAAAGTCAGCAGATTTCTCTGTACCCTCCTTAAATGATACAGTGTGGTCCTGGGGCCACACACTGTGCTGTATAGATATTTTGGAATGTTCAAAGAACACAAAACTTTCATTTTGTAAACATTTTGATTTTAAAGCTGCTCATTCTCCAGAGGAAAAACAACAATATGAGACTTTCAAAGCTCACTTAATTCCTTGCCCTACTTGAAGATTGGACCTACACATGATTGATTCAGCTTCACACAGGTCAGCAGGTCAATGCCACTGCTGAAGAAGGAATGACGTTAAGATGCAGGTTCTTCCTCTGGCAATAGGACCAGGATTTATCCCTAGCACATGAACTGGCTTTGTGGAGCCCATTGACATGGGGTGGGGGTGGGTGGGGGGGCTTGGTCTTGCATCTTCTTGATATGCCAGACTTTGTTGACTCCCCAAGGGATGCCTTACTCTTTTTGAAGAGTGGATGAGGGATTGGGGAGGGAATCTGAGGAGTGAGTAAAAGGAGAGGAGGGAAGGGGAAACTGGTTGGTACGCTAAATGAAAAATAAACCTTTTAAATAATAAAAACAAGATGAAGGCCCTCAGTTCCAGTGTCCTTATTCAGCCATTTCTGTCACATCAGTCACCACTCATCCCTAAGTTATTTATTTGAAGACACCAAAGGAAAGAGGAAACTACAGTTATCATTAAACCCTAAAATGTAATACCTTTTACATCTTAACCAAAAAGTTATCACATTCTGTGGCTGTAAGTTATACAGATCGTGGTGTGACAGAAAATATTCATGAGTTTCCTTTTTCTCCAGGATTTTAGATAGATGATTCATTCTTAATACAGATCTCAGCAAGCTCAGTACATTTTTCCCTTGTTGAGTCAACGATCTTTTTTGCTTTTTCCTTAAAATAAAAGCTTTACAGCTTCTACTCTTGGGATATGGAACTACTGTTAAATAAAATAAAGTTTACAAGAAACAGAACTGCCATGCCAAAACAGTTGATTTGAAAACATACATAGTCATTAAATGATTAATGGGAAGGTAGCATATACACCATGGAGACAGAATGGAGGGGCAGTTCCTTACATACAATGAAGTGGAACCAAATGATGTTTCATCAGGATACTCAGAACAGTTCATGATTTAATACTTAGGAACTGATTATGAAAATTTTAACTTAATATCTTTGCACTGGGTCAGCCCCTGGTAACTGAAACTACAGAATACAAATGCTAGACGGGGTTTAGGGAGACAGCTAGATACCAGGAAAAGTGATACCATCTTGCCCTCAGTCTCTATGTGGGAGATCCAATTTGTGCAGCTCTCAAAACAGAGTGTATGGAATTCTGTTCTTGGGATCTATGCTCCTAGGTATGCATTGGATTTCAGGTATGGGGTATCTTACCTATTGGTAGATCAATTGGCACAAGCCTAATTCTGCTCAAAAGGTACAGCTGTCATGAATGCTATCAATGACTGAACAAAGCCTTAAGAAAAGGCAATGTTCCACTCACTCAGCAGAACTTCAGTTCCCACAGCAGGTCCTAGAGAGTGTGGTTATTATTCCTACCTTGCAAATGCAGCTTGGAGATAAGACAAAATGTGAAATTAAGAAGGGGATGATTTTAGTTTTCTTATTTAGTTGGAGGTTCACTCTTAGATAAAAGTAAGTTTGACTTGTGGACTTTAATATTCAACAATGACTTGTGTAGCTTGAACTGGATCACTTATTTTTCAAGCCTCTTATCATATGAGGTGTCTACTTGAGTGATGATTCTCTTTCTATGTCTCTGTTCAGTATGGCACCCAATTTTGAGATATAGAATATTCCTTGGCAATGTTCCTTATGAACTTTAGTTTGAGTCATAAAATGGCCTGTTCTGAGACACTTTAAAATTTCTAGTGGCACTTACCAGTTGAGAACATGGGTATTCACAGAATGGGCCAACTTTAATTCTGACCATTCTCTCACGCTTGTACCCTGTCTCATTCCTGTTAAGTTGTTATTTAGGACAGAAAAAAAATTACTAAGTATTGTGTTGGGAGCCGCTGGCCCCAGCTCCTCAAGGTGGCGCCGATATCCGGTGCTGGCCAACCCGCCTGAGTCAGTAAACAAAACAAGAGCGCATGCGTTTGGTACTCTCGTGAGACTGGTCTCTCCGCCTCTCCCGTGGCGTCATGTGGGATAATGAGCTGCAGCCTATAGAAAGGTGACACGTCCAAGGCAGAGGTCTTTGGTCTATATAAAAGTTGGGCTTTCCTACCTCGTGGCCTCTCCATTTTTCGTAAGCTAATGCTCTCCCTCAAGACGCATTAAAGCTTTGCTGCAGAAGGATCCTACGTGTGCCGTGCCTTTTCTTGCGGGTGAGAAGTGGGCGCGGGACAGTATTGTAATACTACCTTTGTTGAGTAAAGGAAAACTCTAAGATAATCTCTGAAGGTTTCGCGCCTATCCCAGTCATCATCAGAGGGGCATCATCCAACAACTGATGGGAGCAGGTGAAAAGACTCCGAGCCAAATACTACACGGTGTAAGGTAACCCCACAGCAGAGGGATAGGAAGGATTGATGGAGTCAAAATACTCTAGGATACCACAAGAACATGGCCCACAAATCTATTAAGCAGATCTCATAGAGGCTCACAGAGACAGAGAAAACAAACATGGACCCTGTATGGATCTCAGCTAGGTCTGTGCATATGCCTTATGGTTGTGTAGCCAGGTTTCTCCTGGGACTCCAACAGTGGGAGTGTACATGGAAAGAGTTGTGTCTAACTCTTTGCCTGACTCTTGGGACATTTTTCCTTCTGCTGAGTTGCCTGATATTTTATCTCTCTCTTCAAGGGAAGTGAAGGAGTAGTAGATATAGGAGACAGGGGAGGTGGGGAAAAGAGCTAGAAGGAGTTGAGGTAGTGGAAACTGTGGTCAGAATATAATCCATGAAAGGAAAAAAAAAGATTTTAAGAAAGCAATTTTATAACTATCTATTCATCCTATGAGATCAGCTTAACTGCCCCCTTCATGGGATCTGGAGTCCATTTTTCCTTACCTGCCTTCTGCTTTTAGCTATCAGATTGTCTTTGTTCTATATATTAGTGATCATTAAGGACTCTGGTTGGAGGGTTAAATACCATAGATTAACACTCTAGTCCTTCCACTGACTAACTCTGTAACCTTCTCTGAACTAGTTTGCTTATCAGTAAGCAGAGATGATAGTAACACCAATGTGACAAAGGAGGCTGTGCAAAGTGGTAGACACTTGAAGGGCACTTGGCACAGCTCTATACCTCAGGTTAGCATGACAGTGACATACATGGTATTATAGTGATTTGTGTACCATAGTCTCTGACATCTAATATTGAGCAATTTGGAAATTGCATCTCGCCTTTCTCATCTTTTTACCCCAGTGTCCAGAAATTCAGTTGAATTTAAAATGTTGATTTGTGTGACTATTATCATCTCAACCTCTCTCTGCATGTATGATCTCATCTCCCTATCAACAGGAGAATAATAGATGTGATGGCAATGTGTGGGAGAAAGGAAGCACCTTATAAGCCTAATAGTGCTCCTAGACTGTGACCATCACAAGTCTTTCATGTTGTATTAATTTGTTTCCACTCAGTCAATTTTGTATTTCCACTCTCCCAGCTCAGTTAAGCTCTAATGAAATTCAGCAATTTAGTCTCTGATAAAATGGTTTTTCTTTGGGTCAGCTCTTCTTAAAATCAGAATGTTCTGAGAATTGTCCACTTTTCCTCCTGCTGCCAGGGACCAAGAAATTATTCTTCAGTCTTCCCTGTGAGAAACTAGCAGTACTGTAATTGGGGGAAATCCATGAAATGAGGGGTCCACTAAAACTAAGCTTGCTGGGATTTTTAAAAATAGATTCATATTTTGCTATTATTTATTTATTTGTGTGTGGGGGGTGTGGTGTGTTATGTAACACTATTTCTTGATAGACATGAGCAAACATCTACTCACTCCATACAGGGAACAAGTGACAGACTTAAATAAGGATAGCACCAAAGTCTTCTAGATGAACAAGTAAGTACTGTTATTACAAGAGTGTGTGAGGGTTTTTTACAGGAGTGGAAATGGCTCAAAGACAATTGCATTACCCAAAATGTACCAGCATAAACACACTGCACAAATTGTAAGTAGTTCCAACAGGATAGAAATTGTCTTTTTCAAGCAGCTTCTTTTAGTCTCTTTCAGGAAGGTTGTTTAGTTTCTCTCCGAAGTTCTCACTGCTTATATATTCTTGATGAAGGAAGGGCCTAGGGATCTGGTAGGTTTCAGGGACTTCCTGCGTACATTGAGTAGTTTCTTTTATGAATTTAGGAGTGTCCATGAAGGATGCAATGCTTAATTTTACCTTAGAATCATAGTTTAAGGAACTTCCCTAAAGGATGGAAGGTTTTATCTCAGAGGAAATTGCTACACAATAGTATGTCAGTGAATGTACCCCTTGTGTGTGTGCAGTACTTGTAGAGGCCTGAAAAGGGCATAGAATTCCCTGGAATTGGAGGTACAGGCATTTATGAGCATCCTGACATGGGCACTTGGAATTAAATGTGTGTCCTCTAAAAGAGCAGCAAATGCTCATAACCACTAAGTCATCTCTCCAGGTTCAGCTGATATTTTTTTTTAATATTTTATTTTTAGTAAAATTTTAGGCTTGTTGCAAAATTAAACATAATGTAGAGAGTTCCCACATGAGTAATACTGTGGTATGG
The DNA here is from genome assembly GCA_033318265.1 of Phyllotis vaccarum. Lineage (NCBI taxonomy): Eukaryota > Metazoa > Chordata > Mammalia > Rodentia > Cricetidae > Phyllotis > Phyllotis vaccarum. Next base: position 32,635,604 of record JARWLC010000001.1, on the reverse strand, counting down.
GTATGGGCCCCTTCACCATTAATACTCCACTACAATGGTGTACTTATCAGCATTATTAACTTTCATAAATACATTCTTATTTTCCAAAGACTACAGTCTACATTAGTATTCTATCCACTCTCTGACAAACATTAATGGTATGTATCTTCCTTGATAACATTACACAGAATTCATTCATAGCCCTGAAAATCTGTTGAGTAATACCTACTGATCACATCTTTCTTAACCCTTAGATAGCATGATCCTTTTGATATCTTTATTATCTAGTCTTTTTCAGAATGTCATGTGGTTAAAATCATATAATATACATTATTTTTAATGAGGGGGCATTACTTACTAATCTGTTGTCAAGATTACTTTATGCCCCCCCCAATGTCTTGGCAGACCATTGCTTTCAGACTCTGAATAACATTCCATTATTCTGATGTTTCATGTTTTATTTTTCCACTAACCTGCTAAAGGTTATCTCTGGTGTTGTCCTCTGCTTTGACAATTATGAAGTGGCTGTAAACATCCATGTGCAGGTTTTTTGTGTGCATCTAAGTTGTTAGTTCCTCAACCGAATATGGGAAAGCAGTACTTTTATGCTATATGATAGGAGTATAATTAACTTTTAAAGAAACTACTCAGCTGTCTTCCAAAAAGGCTGAACTTCTTGCAATCGCTGAGTATTCTTGTTGCTCACCTACCCAGTACTGGCTGCTGTTCTTGGCTTTGACAGCTTTAATATTTCTTCAGTGAAATCTCAAAAATTCTTTAATGTTTGCCTCCCTATTGTCAGTAAGAAGTAAACATATACTCATTTGCCATTAGCACATCTTCTTTGTTCATGTGTTTTGCCTAGTTTTAGTGGAGCTAATCAATTGTTCTATTGAGTGTTCTTTGCATAATATTGATTATCTCTTTAGTAGATGTGTCTTTGGCAGATAAAATCTTTGAGCCTATAGTTTATCTTCCTATTCTCTTGCCATCTTTGTTCCTTTTTACTCTCAAGCTTGTCCTAACTAAACCCTAAGTACTCTAATAATTACAGACCATAGGATCCTTATTCTTTCCAATGGTGTCCTCTGTTCCCAGATTCCACCTCTTCCCACTTATTCTTTGTACCAGCCTTTCTGTTTTTTTTATTTTTAATTTGAGGGGCACTGGACTTTCTGTGACCTCTGTTTTCTAGTGGATATCAGAAAAGCTGTTGATTTTCCATAGTCTATTTTCTTTGGGCATATAAACATACTTTATAACTTTAAAAGCCTTACCAAGAACATTTACAGACACCTTTATGATCTCATTTGTTATATATCAGCAATGGGTCAGTGCATAAGAGTTATGACTGGTTCATAAATTTTAAAATGGAGTTAAAATAGAGTTCCTAGCTGTTAGCAAAAAGAAGATCATCATTGCCCAATATGGAATGGAAATTCTTGTTTCTCAAAATCCAGGGTTCTTTATATCCAAAGAGCTATCTGTCATGTGTGTGTTGTTAATAGCATGAAAGCCATGTTGAACTCCCAGCATCAGGTTTTACATCTGCTTATTATTTAAAACTTTTAACTAACTCTATGATTTTGAATATACATCTCTATTATGTTCCTTCTATATTCCCTTCTTCTGTCCCTGTCCCTCTTTCTGTCCCGTATCTGGCTATCTATGAGAGTAATAGCTTGTTTCAGTGTAGTCCAATAGTGTTTCCCTTAAATCTGCAGCTTTAATAGTATGATTAGGCATCTGATAGAGACAAGTTACTTTCTCATGGATGTAAACAGAAAGAGTGAGGGGCCATGAATCTTAGGAGCATGTGCAGAACCCAGTAGGTGAATACAACCCACATCTTAAATGACCCTGATATATGGCACTGACTAGCAGTCTTGACACACACACACTCTCTCTCTCCCTCCCTCTCTCTTTTAATCATTTACCTGTGAGAAGAACTTTCTGATTCTAATGTTCAGATTGTATCTATCTCCCCATCTGTAACAGCTTGGTCTACAGATGGAAGCCAGTTCTTTCAGTTATCATCTGAGCAATGTGATGTCTTTGAAAGATCTGACTAAAAGCAGAACTGATAGATTTAGTGGGATTGTGTTCTGTTCCATCATAAACAATTGTTCTGCCTACTGAATTAATAAAATTCTGACTGGTTGAAGGCAGACAGGAAGTCTGGGTAGGGCTACTAGACAAAGAAAATTCTGGGAACACGGAGAGCAGAGCAGAGCAGAAATGCCAGAGAAGCCAGCAGATGGATAGGACAACTATGCTGCTCTGAGAAAAAGTACTGAGCCCACATGGCTGAACAGGATAAGAGTTATGAATTAGTTTAAGGATAAAGAGTTAACAAGTTATATGCCTGGGTCCCAGGTCAATCAGCATAAAATTAATGTAAGCACTGGGGTGTCACTGTGGGTCTGTGGGTCTGTGGAACTGTGGGTTTGTGAGTCTGTGGGACTGTTGGTCTGTGAATATGCAGGTCTGCAGGTCTACAGGTCTGCAGGACAGAACTTTAGGGCTAGGCCAAAAAGGCTGGGACAGGAACCTCATACAAATGGTATACCACCATGGGTAAAATATGCCCACATAAAGCTTTAGAAAGCTTAGAAATAGTTCTAGAGCACAGAATTGGAGCCAAAAACAGCTTCTGAGTTGTGTCTCTCACATGAACCATGGCACAGATACCTGGTGAGGTGTGTGGGCATAGGCTAAAAAATGGTGGGCTTCTTTTGGAGTGCAGTTTGCTGAAATATGGCCAGTTTCTGAAGTCTCACAGGAGCCTAGATGTAAGCAACAAGCTGTAAATGATGTATTTAACCTTTCTGATTATTTAGGCAGAAAGGAAACAAAGTCAAAGATGCTTCTTAGTAGCAGCAACATTTTCTTGGGAAAGCCCTGTTTGCTGGAGACAAGCAGAGGCACTTCCTTTTTAAGAAAGTCTTCCTGACTCAGTGTTAGTGGCAAAACACTTGTGAGTCTTTCTAAGAGGCTCTGCTGTAGTATGAGGTTTCTGGCCTTGAATTTTGGGCCTTGCCTCAAGGTTTAGGCCCACAGACCCACAGTACCGCAGAGACACACAGATGCTTTCAATAGTTTTAGGCTGTTCGGTCTAAGGCCCAGGCATATAATTTGCTAACTCTGTACTCTTAATCTAATCCATTACTCTTATCCTGTTCAGCCATGTGGCTCGGTACCTTTTCTTAGAGCAGCATAGCTGTCCTCTGCTTCTTCTGGCTTCTCTCTGGAATTCTGCTCTGTGCTTCCTGTTCTCAGAGTTTTCTTAGTCTGGTAGTCCCGCCCACACTTCCTGCCTGCCTTTGGCCAATCAGTGCTTTTTATTAAACCAGTGGGTGGGACAATTATTTACAATGTAACAACATAATCTCCCACATCCTGCTGTCAAATTCTGAAATGGAGTTTATGAGCAGCAGATGAGTGCTTTACATGGTGGTTATATGGATCCTAAAACTTTTTAGAGTGGTCATTGTGGGCCCTACCAGTATCTCTGCTAAAAAGCTAAATTCTATGAATATAGACTAACAGCTGGGTAGAGCCAGCCAACCATTCCAGCCAAGTCATTAATCCTTAGGCACATCTTGGCAGATTAAAGGTCTGGTCAGAAACAAAGAAGTTGAGGGGTCTGGGTGGAGTCAGCCATCTACCTAAGCAAAGACGTGGTCAGAAACAGAAAAAGAGAAGAAATAAGAGATATAAAATAAAGAAAGATTTAAAAAAAAAACTCTAAATGGTTTAGAGTTTGTTTAAAAATATACATAGGCTCGAGAGAGAAAAGAAAAAAGAAAAAAGGATAGAGAAAGTCCTTAAAAAATAGTCAAAAATTAATAAGGCACATAAAAATTAAAATACATAGAGCGTCTGGATACTGTATGTCATTGTCATATCTCTAAAGTTTTTAACTCTAAAAGAAATAGTAAGAGCTGCTGAAAGACATTTGATTAAAAATACTTCTGGATTAACCCAACCTATATATTTTGTAAGTGAGTTGACTTTAAAACTGAAATAAAAGATATGCTACTTTGGAGAAGAGATTTTCTTTTTATTTCCACAGAAAATGAGAAGCTATGGATATATTCCTTGTTAAAGAAAATAAAGTTTGATAGGAGACCCCCTGAAAAACTAATGGAAACAGTTGGCCCAGATGATCCAGCATATCAGAGCACCTCTGTTGAAGATTTCTCTGAACCCTGCATCCAAAACAATTTCAAAGATATTGGCTGAGATTACTTTAGTAGAGACTACTCTACTAAAGACTTGTCCATAATTAAAAACTTTTCTTTGGGTACCCATGGGATTGTCAACACCCAAGTCCAGCACAAAATAGCTTAGAGAACTACATCCACATTCCCAAAAATGGATTATGGATATTTGTCTTCGTTTGGAGTGTTGGTTACAAGTTGTTATAAATAATAGTTAAAAAGTATACAAAGGAAATTATATTTGGGGTTTTTGTTTTAAAAAGAAAAAAAAGGGAGAAATGTAGTAAGGTTGTGTTCTGTTCCCTTGTCCTTCCTACTGTTTTAATAAAAATGCTGATTAGCTGAAGGCAGACAGGAAGTGTTAGTGGGGCTACCAGACTAAGAAAACTCTGGAAACAGAAAGAGCTGAGCAGAGATACCTGAGAAGCCAGGAGATGCAGAGAACAACTATGCTGTTCTGAGAAAAGATACCGAGCCACATGGCTGAACAGGAAGAATCATGGGTTAGTTTAAGGGTAAAGAGTTAGCAAGTTATATGCCTGGGCCCCAAGTCAATCAGCATAAAATTAATATGAACATTTGTGTGTCTCTGTGGGACTGTGGGTTTTGGGACTGTGGGACTATGGGTTTGTAGGTCTGGACCACATGCCAGAAACTTCATACAACAGATAGAAACAGTGGAAGGTACACTAGAGGCAGGATAACGATTTCAGAGGGATGAAGAAGCCACCCTCAGATCATCCCTTGGTGTGGGTGTGAGATGCAGGATCTGGAGGTTGACTGGAGCTTGAGAGAAAACTAATGGTAGAGTGCCTCAGTCTAAATTTGAAGTATATAATTCTATATTCAAATCTGATAGCAACTTTTGTGGTTATGAATATTTGGTAGTGTGCTTGTTGCTAATTTTCAATTCTGCCATCTATAAAATGGGGATCATGTCACTCACATCATAGATCCCTGACAGTATTTGAAAACTGTAGTGTTTCAAGAGTCTTTCTCAGTGTGAACATTTTTATTTTTTCCCTTTTGTCTCCTTTGCTCCCCTCCCTTCTTCCTTCCTTCCTTCTTTGTTACTATTTTCTTCACTGTGAGACTATTTTATTTTTCACAGCAATTCTGTCAGACAAAGAAAAATATTAGAATAGACCAGGAAAGACCTTGATGAGTAGCATTCCCAACAACAAAAAAGAGGTTTTCTTTTTTTTTTTCTGCAAAAAATGAGAGGCTTTTGATTTATTCTGGGTTAAAGAAAATAAGCTTTAATCAAGGAAGATCCCCTGAAAACTCTCTAATGGGAAATGGCCACATAATGTTCAAGGCTCAGGACACCCTTAAGATTGCCAATGTCTCCAGTAAGCAGGAAGGAGTTTATAGAAAGCTATGTTTAAATTCCCAAAATACTATTTATAAGTTTGTTTTTGTTATGAATGGTTAATGGTCATATTCAATCTTTTTCTAAGAAAAAAGGAGGATATGATATAGAAATGATAAAAAGATAGATTATTGAATTTACTTTGATCAAAAAACATCTATTAGTTACATTAGTATAGACTTTGATTTATTGATACAAACTTAAGCTCAATTTTGTTATACTGTGTGGATATTACTGTTCTGTATTATGTTTATGAAATCCCTTTAAATTTTTAATATGTAATTAAGAAATACAGACTAATATTCATCTATAATAATAAATCTTATAGTCATATTAGTTAGTTTCTTTTAGGTATACAAAGATATTTCAATTAGATAGGTAATCTGCAAACACTTCAAAGACCTACAGAATATGACATTTTAAATGTTTAAAGAACTTAGACTTTTATGAATCATGAGGCATGTCTGCTCCTGGCAGCACCAATCTACTTCCAGAGGTTGATGGGCATTTAAGAAACTCCATGTGAAGTTGACATTTTGTGATAAAAATTAGCTACTTGGCAGTAAAGTGTTCTTACCTTAACTTCCTGACAGTATGCTGTATAAACTGGACTTGCAGGACCCATAGGAAAGTGACCTCTAAACTAAGCCAAGATTGTCCTTTAGGTACCTGCTTCACAGAGAAAAAAGATTGCCAAAAATTCTGCAGGGCACAGGGAGAAGAGACTGATGAACTATGCAAAATGGATATAATAGTCTTTCAAATTTCCTGCTTCACTGAAAGGTATGGCAGAAACTCTAGGTCTATAGGCTGAAGATGGCTACTACGATGTTACAAAGGAACTTTGGGTGACTGTTCAGGTAGCCATATGTCTGACATTTCTATAATTTGGAAGTTGCTTGTAATGCCCTTCCTTACTCAGGTAATATTATATCTTTCTGTGGTCTTTGATGTAGTTAAAGATTAGATAGCTATAGTTTTCTTTAGTTATAATAAAATGTAAATTGGATATGAAACTTTGGACTCACAAGGATAAGGTAGATAATAGAATATTTTCCTTAATTTTGCTAAATTCAAATAGACTAAAAATTGTAGCTGTAATTCTCGCTTGAATGATGTTTTGTTATATGTGATTTGGCTATGTTTAAGTTGACACCTTCCTTTTTAATTAACCAAAAAAGGGGGAAGCAATGTGGGATGTCTTTCTTGTGTGTGAAATAAATAATAATAAAGGAACTGTTTTGGCCTATGGCAAGACATCTTAGAAGCAGGCAGACTATTCAAGCATAGATAAAGGGGGAAAAGGGCTGAGAGAGACAGAGACACTGTAAGCTGCCACAGAGAGAGTAAAATGTTAAAGTAAGCCACTAGCCACTTGGTAAGTCATAGATTAATAGACATGGCTTAAGATGAAAGATCTATCTGATAAGGAACCTAAGCCATAAGACAAACACTTTGTAATTAATATAAGGCTTTGTGTGATTATTTGGAACCAAGCAGCTGTGGGATGTTCATTTGGGATTGCTGGCTCAGATCTCAGGGTTATACTGGGCTAGAAACTTCATACTACAGTATATCATCTATTCTTTAAGGTAATAAACTCAAATTGTATGTGTGCAAACACACACATACACTGAATGATAGAATTTTTCTAGAAATCTGAGTATTAATTTACTCCAAAAGCTTAGAATTTATATTTTTCTCAACAGTATTCTGATTTTATGTGTGGTGATATATTGTACATTGAATACAAATAGTCTGGAATATCAAAGAACAGAGCTAAGTCCCAAAGGTCAGGAAGTGGTGAACTATACCTTTAATCCCATCACTAGGGGGAAAGATCCATCTGGATCTCTGTGAGTTCAAGGCCTAACATAGCCAGGCAATGATGTCACATACCTTTAATCCTAGCTCTAGGAATTTTGAGCCAGGAAGTAAGATAGCAGGGCAGAGGAAGAGAAGGAAGGGGTTCAGCTTCTCCTGAGGCTTCCCATTTCAGCTGAGGACAGGAATGTTGGAGTCAGAGGATTCGGAGAAACAGGCCTGGGTAAGAACTGACTGTGGTTTGTTTCCTGTCTCTCTAATGTTTCAGTTTTCCCTCAATATCTGGCTCTGAGTTTTTGTTATTATACCAAATAGAGTTCATGCAATATTTTTGTTCTTGTTAATTTGAATTTTATAATGTATTTTGCTAATTATTAAAATTTTAGGTTTAATTTCTGTTTTGTTGTGTTTAATATTTTACATGTGTATATAATTAATTTTTTATCATTTTCATCTCCCACTAACCTCTCTCATCCCCCTCCCAGTCCCACTGAACAAGGCCCCCATTTTCATATCTCCTGTTGCTGTTTTATTCTGCTAACCGCTGAATTTAATTAGTGTTCTTACACAAGTAAGTAGGAAGTTATTTACTGGAGCATGGGCAAGATGCCAGTGGCTATTCCTCTGAAACAAATGACTCCTTCTCTACTAGCATCTACTACCCTCCTGTAGTTCCTCCAGGAGCAGCAAGGCTTTATGAGCCCCTCCTGCTAAGGGATAATAAAGTAATACTGCAGATACCAAGCAAAGCCTCAGAATTGTTATATCATAATATATGTTATATATCAAATACAGTTATTTCTAGTTTTGAGTCTAAAGAAATAAATATTTCTATACGCATATGTATCAGCATTCTTGAATATATAGCTAAATACATAAATTATCAGGTTATAGGGGAGGTGAACTTTAGTGGTAGAAATTTTTTAGCACACACAAAGCCATAAATGAATAAATGAATGAATGAATAAATAAATCATTTAAAATATCAGAATATAAATCATGCCCATATATTTCAGTTGTTCGTTATCTCTCTTAAGTTTTATGAACATATTCTCCATCATCTACCCCCATCGACCCGCACTCTTACCCAGCCTGACAAGTCATCTTAGAGTGAACCAGAATGATTACCCTGTTGAAACTCTCTTCATAGTCATTTGCTGGCTACGTTCCCAGAATTCCCACTAAATTTCTCCTCTGTCTTTGTGTTTTCTATAAAGTATAGTTATATATGAAAGCTTTATCAGATCCAAATTTCATGGTTTGATCAAGACTACTTCATGAGTAGTAAACTGTAGACATAGAATATCTTCATTTTTAGAGGACATGTAATGCCTGATGGCCTCTTTTATGATTTGGCAGCCAATAACATTCCTTGCCTCTATCCATGAGCTTTAAAAACAATGGAATTCTATTTTAATGTTTATTTTAAATGGTTTCCCAAAATAATTTTATATTGAATTCTTTATTAGACATTTGGTAACTCATTGACTATAACAGCAGAAGGAAAAGAAAAAATGTTGGGTTATTTTTCTTTAACATTTGTTATTAATAATTTCAAGCAGAGTTGTGATCTATTGAAAGACATTTTAATAAAGATTTCTAGCTTGAGGGTTAGGAGAAGTGGCAGTGATTGGGAAAGAGAATGAAAGGAAGAAAGAAGAAAAAAGAGATAAATAGAAAAAAAGAAAGAATAGTAGAGAGGGAAGAAATAATGGGAAAAAGGGAGGAAGAAAAAAGAGAGAGGGGGACAGAGGGAGAGAAGGAGGGAGGGAGGAAGAGAAGAAATAAGGACATACTAGAGAGTGTCATCTGTTATAAGAATAAATAAGACTCAGGGACAGATCTCTGAGAAAGTCAGAGATATAGAGAGAGTAAACACCACAGTCAGATCTTACTCAGCTGTCTTCCAGCTTCCTCAGCTTGGCTTCTCTTGGCTTCCTCTAACTTCTATCTTTCTATGCCTGCTTTAAATACTCTCTTGGTAAGTTAAGGCATGGCCCCACCACTGCCTGCCTTAGAGCCTGGAACTCCTTCTGTAATGTAAGATGACCTGGAACTCAGTTTGGATTAAGGGCGGACATAGGTCACCACTCCCAGGGTACTCCCTGTGCTAGGATTAAAGGTGTGAATGAGGACTCTCTGATCCTCCTAGACTGACTGTGGTTAGATCCCTCTTCTATCTCTGAAACTTCTGGAGCTTTTATTAAATCCCCACAGTCATCTTATATAACAATCTGGTTTCTTGGCATCTGTCAGCATAGCTTCCTTTGGCATCCTAAATGTTTTAAATGGTGAATGTCTTTCTACTCAGGTTTCTTATTCATTGCTTAAATTGCTTGACCTTTGTTTGGGCTAAGTGATAGCCTACATCAGTTAGGTCTTCTGTCATTTGGATGTGCCCAGAAAGATTCTTTTTTTGTTTCCTCATTTGAAATATGTCCATAGCTTATCTGGAACATTTTAAAAGAGTTTTATTTTCTTTCAATAAGAAATGACACTTGAAGGCTTTTTTCTAAAAATGTTTCCACACACGCAAAAGTTCTCAAGTCTGATTCCTGGTACCCAAGGCTGCTGCAGAAGGGGATAACATTTTCTTCAGAGATGTAGCCCCTGCAAGGCTGCTCATGCTCCTACATCCATGCACTTACAGGCTACAGTGGGTTTTAAAGTGAGAGAGAATAAAAGTGAAAATGGAAAGAAAGAGTGTTTGTCAGAGAGATAAAGAATTAGAAGGAGTAGTGGGAGGCATAGTTAATGAAAAAATGCACAATATGCACATGTAATATTTTCAATAGACATTTAAAAGCTCAGCATAGTAAAGCATACTTGTAATGCCAATGTTTGGGAGTCAGGAACAGCAGATCTTAAGATACAATGGTCAGAAAGCTTATCATAATTCATGAGTTATAGACCAGTGAGAGAACCTTCTCAGAAAACAAGGTGGGTAGGACTGGAGAACTGATGCTTGGGGTTGACCTTTGGCCTCCTCACAAACACACATATACACACATACACAACTATATTTGTATGAACACACACACACACACACACACACACACACACACACACACACCTGTACACACAGAAAAAGGATAAAAAGAGATGATATATGGAATCACAACTTGGTATAGAAAATGACTGTAGTCACCAATGGATGTTTGCTTCCATGCCTTTTTATAAGAGTCATGCAAAGCACAGTTCTTTAAATAAAACACAGTGTGATGCATTCTGATAATTGTGACTCAATCTAAGCATCAGAATATCTTAGCCTTGTTAACACATTAGTATCTCTTTTCTGACTTGCCAAGAATCCAGATTCTGACTAAGATCTCATGGTTACTCATTGGCTTTATTAGAATAGAGAAAACCTACCATCAGTACTTGGGATTTCTTATTTGATTGTCAAGCCTTGGTGGTCCAGTATGTAGACTGTTTTGTATGCTAGCTCTTTAATTTTCTGTTAGCTAAAAGAGGCTGTTTTTCTATTAGTCACCTTTAACTAATTCCTGTATAATAATTGTTGTTACATAACTAATATCCTAAAATGAATACTTTGAAGATAAGTTAATGAATTAATAAGAAATCACTGACTCTGGCAGAGAGAACTAAGATTCTGGTAGCATTTCATTTCATTTCATTTATTTATTTATTTATTTATTTATTTATTTATTTATTTATTTATTTATTTATTTATTTATTTATCTATTTATCTATTTATCTATTTATCTATTTATCTATTTATCTATTTATTTACTTATTTATTATCTTAGTCTTAGAATAGAGAAAACCTTGGTGAAGAAACACAAGCCTATCTGCCTTGGTAGCGTGCTTGCTTTTGATCATCACAAAAGAATATGAAATTTTTAGCCTCCCTAGTCTCAGAAATATTTCCAGAAGACTCATATTTCTATTTTATGCTTGAAGCTCATGTGCTTCATCATCTGTATTTGTTATCCTTTTAATAACCAGGACAAAACAACCAATGAAAGAAGCCTAAGTCCCCTTTTCTCCCTCGAGTCATTCCCATGCTTCACTACTTGCAAATTAATAGCCTCTTTTTGATCCTTATTGTTACATATCTATACACATATATGCATATATGTACACACATATATATTTGTACATATATACGCATGTATGTGGATATACATACATCCATGGGACAGGATAATTCTTCTCCTAGCAGTCAATAGTTGCCTGTACTTCTTTGTCTAGGGGTAGGATTCTAAGAAATTTCCCCCCTTCTGTGTTAGCATGTCTATGACTATTATCATTGTTCAACTCTTACTTATAGAAAACTCTTGCTTTCTAGTATAAAATGTCTCATTGACGTCTTACTGCTATTCTGGCTCCTACAATCTTTTTCACCTCCCTTTTTAGTGATTTCCCTGAGTCATAGATGCAGGATCATAATAGAGATGTATGCATCCATTGGGACTGAGTTTCCCATAATGTGTTGATCTCTGCATTGTGTCATTTGTGATTTTCTGCTCTCCATTTTCTGTAAAGATAGCTCTTTCATAAGCCCCAGGAAGCTGGCTATATTTTCAATATAAGTATGAGTTCCTTGTTTATTCATATGCATACTCATATCTGATTTTATTGAGAATTCCTGATATTTCTTGAAGAATTTTTTCCTTTCTTTATTTTTGGATTATAATTACCTAATCCCACTATCTCTTTCCCACTTTCAACCCTTCCTATATATTTCTCATTGTTTTCTTTCAAATTTGTAGCTTCTTTTTTATTGTCAGTTACGTGTATACAGTTAAGTGCATAAAAATATGTATATATATTTCTACATATAATCTGTTTCATTTGGATAATTTTACTTATATGTACAGTTTCAGGACTGATCATAAGAACACTAATTGGCATGCCCTTCCTTGGCAAGACTATTTCTCCTACTCTCAACATATTATAATTTCATGTAGTTCTTTGTGTAGAATTGAGGCCTTTTGGGCTTTCCCTCATCTACTCTGTCATGTTTATTGTTGTCTTTATTCAACTCATGTTTAGGCATGTTCCTGAGCCTTTGTGGGTATAGCTTCTTACACTACTAGGAGACAACTACAAACTCTCTGATCTTTTTCCTCTTACAATGTTTCTATCATCTCTTCTGCAATGTTACCTGAGCCTTAGAAATGGGACTTGTTTTGTAGATGTATCTATCCATCTTCATCAGGATTGGGCTCACAACTCTGCATTTTGGCTAGTAGTGTTTTCTGTAATAATTTATGTCTATCGCACAGAAAATTTTCTTGATGAGAGGTGACACCTCCTCTCTGTGGGTATAAGGCCAAGTATTTGGAAGTAGTTAGGGGTTGTTACTAGCTTGATGAGGTCATAGTTGTAAGTACTCCCCCAAAGACCCATGATTTCACTATTCTTGGATAAGTAATAGGTTTCCTGTACCAGATATGATTGTCTTCTTGTTGAATGGGCCATAAGTACAAAGAATGATTCTGGTTCCTGCCAAAGTATATATGCTACCACTGCACCCTAGAGGTTATCATGCCATATTGATAGTCATTGTAGTTTTTAGGCATTAACATTCTATTATTTTTGATAAAATATGCATATGTAGTATGCACAGGCATGTGCATGCATGCTTTCATGTTTTTATGTGTGTATGTGGATGAGTATGTGTGTATGCCCAAGGTTGATTTTAGGTATCTTCCAATAGTTCTTCTACCTTGTATATAAGGCAAGGAGATTCTGAACCCAGAATTCCCCACACTGACTAATCTGTCTGGCAAGCTTGCTTCAAGAATTGCCCATCTTCACCTCCTTTGCTTTGGGAATACACACAGACCACCATGCCCACCTGGAATTTACATAGGCTCTGAAGATCCAAATTCAGGTTTCTCCAACTTGTGGGGCATGTCTATTTACCTAAAGCTCTTAACAGTCTTAATATTCTTAAGTTAGCTTTATTTTGTTTTTACTTTAAAATTGCTTGAAATCTTTTTCTAAGCTACAAGAATTGGATATTAAATGAGCAATTTTGAGTAACAAAAACTGAAATTTTTAGGAGACCATTATAATCTTGGTGCAGAAAACTCTTGCTATAGATAAAAAGATACCCAAGCAGTTACAGAGTAAATTCTGACAGATTAATAACATTCTTTATTCTACTTTTACACTGAAGTACGTAATAGTCATAACCATGTTTTCCCCAATAGAGACATTGTTCCCCCAAAATATTGTTTTTCTATAATGCATATATTTTATAAAATTAACCATCAAATAATTTTGTTTGTTTTCAATGTTTTAATATTTTTCTAAATTCAGAAGATACAAAATCATATATATTTAACTCTAATTTTGTCTTAGTAGACAATATCATTTCATTAAATTAAAAATAAGATTACATTAGAAAAATTTCTTCAGATTGAATAATTTAACATTTTAGAGTAAAATACAGTATGCCCTTTGAGCACTTAGCATTTAATTCTCTCTGGCTCTTTCTGTTCCTTTGTCAAAGTGCATTTTCACAGCTCTTAATTTGCAGGCCTTGTTTTGCAGTAATTATAATTTGCTTTCAAGCTTCAGTTGCTTAAAAGTTTTGAACAAAATGATACCACATTCTAGAAGGTTCACAAAGAATAATTATTCTAAAGTATTAGAAGACACTTAGGTTTATTTAGAAAGTAGTTATTCAAAGTTCCATAGGTATTTTAATTGGACCAATTTTAAATAGCAATATAGGAAAGTGTGTGTGTGTGTTATGCACACATCATACACATTGTCACTTGTATATATCCTAAATGCATATATTCTTTCTCATTTTAAATATATTTTATTAATTACTTGAGGTTTCATGAATTTATATATATTGAATTTTAATAATCTTCAACCCTCCACTTCTCTTGTTGACTCTTTCCAGATTCTTCACCCTGTCAAGTGCCCTTCCAACACTTCCTTTTTATTTTGTAATATAACTCACTGGGTCTAATGTGTGCTGCTCACGTATTAATGAATATCGTGAGATCACCCATTAGAGCATAGTTTTCTACCAAGAACCTCTGCCTCTCCCAGAGGACATCAACTGTCAAGACTTATCAGCTAGATGTGGGATTCACAAGACTCACCCCCTCCTTACTAGAACATTAATTGACTTGATCTTGTGAATGTCTGCTGAAGACAGCTGTGGTAGAATTCAAGTATTAGCTGACAAGGCTTAAAAGCATGTCTCTGGAGTTCCAGGAGCCTGAATGAGGCATGGCCAGAACCATTAAAAAAAAGCCACCAAGTCTCTGAGCTGGCCCTGTTCATTCCTGCATTATCAGAAGTGTAGTGGACCATCTATCATAAAACAATTCCTCTCTCCAAAAATTGTCTTAAAGTTCAATTATATCAATAAGTGTTTATACACCCCTTAATAAATATTAATCCTTTATATGTAATATATTACAAATAAATATTACTACAATAGCTGGCACGGCACCCAACGTGGGTCACACCTGTTGTGACTTCATGAGTACGAAGGCCCTCTTATATGCAAAAGACACTGTTAGGCACCAGTCCTCCCTGGCCTCTGGCTCTTACAACTTTCTGTTTTCTCTTCTGAGACTGGAGCCTTGGGGATAAGGATTGTGGTATAGGTGTCACATTTATTGTTGAACACTCAGTGATACTTGTTCTTTGCACTTTGACTATTTCTAGGTTTCTGTTTTAATTGCTGCCCACTACACAATGAAATGTATTTGAGGTTTATCTCATTTAAAGTACACCTAATTACATTTAGCAGATGTTTCTCCCCTCCCAGAGGAGCACATGAAAATATAGAATCAAAATTTAAAGTTTATTTGTTTCAGATGAACGATCACACTTTTCAGATGGAACAGAACTTATTAGTTCCGTGAGGGACCTTCTCTTCCAGTTACGCTCTTCTTCACATACCTGCAAATGGGTGTAGTGAAGACTGAATGTACCTGAACCATCTATACTTCCTGTGCTTTACACAGTCAGTGAATTCACAATATGGTCTGGTGTAGGCAATATACATTCCTAAGGACATGTTTATTATCAGACCTATTTAGGTAGAAAATAGGATTAAATTGAAACTTTCTTAAATATGCCTCCCAATTTTAGTAGTGATTCCTTAGACTGAGAGATTATTATAAAATAAGTTTATGTTTTATTCCACAGGGTTACATAGACATTTTTTCATGCAAGTATATACTTAATTTAAACATTTCACCAAATATAAGAAAATCTGGGACCATTCCAAAGGACGAGCAGAATGACTCAAGATCTTAGTGAAGCTATGTGAAGCTGTGCTGTGTTATTGAAAAATATATAATTGGTGGTAAAAAATGAGACTGCCATTCTGTCATTTATGGAGAGAGAGAGAGAGAGAGAGAGAGAGAGAGAGAGAGAGAGAGAGAGAGAGAGACTGATTTTTTTCCTCTACCAGGTAATAAAACTGAAAGAGTGAAGTTTAGCCATCTATCAATAGGCACACACTGCTTTATCCACTTCTTTCCAATCTATTCAGTGATACTTCTCTTAGACACAATGAGGAATGATAATGATGTCTGAGAGCATTGATATAGAGAGGAAATGGGAGAGTGTCCTCAGGTAGCCAAAAGAAAAAGGTATTCCAGCACTTGAAGAGTGTGGCTTATTTGTAAGAGTGATAAAGACACCGATCAGCTTGTATCTAGTTAGGAAGCAAATGGACTTAGGTGGTGAGGGAAGACCATAAGTGTTGCTCACATTTGGAGAAGGTGCATGGTACATCAGTAACTAGAGAGACACAAGTGTGGTTGTCCTGAAACCAAACCAAGAAGGGGGCCCAAGAGAACTGTTCCTTTCCCTTCTGTTCTTCACACAGGAATGTTGTGTTGATTAGCTATTTGTTGTGATATTTACAGGAAGAAACAACTTATGAGAAGAAACAACTTAGTTTAGTTCCACTTCAAAGGTGTCAGGCTGTAGTTAGCTCCATTTCTCTGGTATGGTATGGTAGAAGTATATTACAGAGGAGCCCGATCACCATGTTATGACTAGAAATACATGTTGGGAAATGAAGGATAAAAACAAGATATACTTTTCAAAGGTCCATCCCTACATCCCCAAGTTATTTTTTTTTATCCACATATGCCCCATATCCTCATAACTCATTCATCAATAAACTTATCAAAGGTATACTTTATTGGTGTGCTTTTGCACTCTCAAGACCCAACTATCACTCTATAATGCTGCTGTAAGAGTCTAAGCCATCAAAACATTTGCCTGGAAGCATCGTGGCTGCCTCATGGAAAAGGATAACACATCTCTGAGTACTATATTTAGGACTCCAGCAATGCAGAGCTTTCCAGCCACATTCTGAATCTTTTCAAAGAAGATCAGCAAGGTAAAATATTGGCTGGAAATCACAGCAGCAGAATGTCAATGGTTTCCTTTGGAGCTTCAGAAACTTCATGTTCCCCACTTAGTTTCTCATTTGTTATTAAAAGTGAACGTTCCTGTGCATGGGCTGGCACCTTGGAGCCCATTCCCTGCAGAAGAACCCCTAACCCAGTCTTGACTTTGAGATGAGGAAATCAGACTTGCCCTGAGTGGGTGTGCCACACTGAGCTGACCCACCTTGGGACTTCTTGCCCTTTTGGGGGAGGGGATGGGTGATTTGGGGGAGGCTGAAGGCTGATTGGGAGGGATTGGGAGGAGGGAAGGGAGGGAGTGCAGGAGGATACATTGATAAAAAGATGGTTTTTATAAAAAAAATAATAAAATGAAAAAACATAAATAAAAGCTAATACATGTGTTGACCATTCTGAGTGCACTTTCCCAGGCAGCAAATACGTATGTGTTATCCATCCCCCTAACACCACACATGGGTACCATGTTTGTTTCTTATAAAAGTTTTGTTTGCTCACTCTCAGCTGCTCCTCGCCCTCTCCCACAGTAGCACAGATGCTCCAGCACTCTGCAGCAACTTTGAGAAGAGAGAGGGAGGACATACTGGGAACATATGATCTCAGCCACTACACTGCCTCCAAGTGAGTGGATGGGAAAGGACTTTAAATACATTTTACAAAGACCTGATGATGCAAAGACAGGACGGTGCACTTAATTTTTTTCTCCCGCTTTAAGCCACTCAATGAACCAGGATAAAATAAGTCTTTTTCATCCTATTCGATTAAAAATTAATTTAAATTTAACTACATCATTTCCCTGCTCTTTCTCCAACTTTGCCCATGATTCCCTGTTCCTTCTCAAATTGATAGCACCTTTTTTTATTATTACACACACACACACACACACACACACACACACACAGAGAGAGAGAGAGAGAGAGAGAGAGAGAGAGAGAGAGAGAGAGATGAGATGAGATGAGATATGCATAATATACTCCATTGAGTCTATTTACTGTGATTTGTGTGTATATGATTTCAGGGCTCGCATCTTTGTATTGGATAACCAACCAATTAGTTGGCTAGTCCCTTGGAGAGACTAATTATCTTTTCTCAGTAGTCATTAATTGCCTGTAGTTCCTTGCCTAGGGGTGAGACCCCATGAGATTTCTCCTTTCTGAGTTAGCATGTGTATTGGTATTATCATTTTTCAGGTCCTGTTTGGACACTTTAGACTCTTATTATTGATGTATGGTGTGCACAGCTTCCCTGTCATTTCTAGGAGACGCACTCGCACAGAAGACTTCCTGATCCTCTGGCTCTTAGAATCTTTGTACTCTCCTTTCTATGACGTTCCCTGAACTTTAGGTACCGGAGATGTATCCACTGGGGCTGGGCTCCACATGGACTGTATGAACTGTTGGTCCTCTGCATTATGCCCTGGAGGTTTTCTCTAGTGATCTTCATTCAATGTAAAGAAAAGCTTTCTCTGAAGAGATCTGTCTTTGAACTCTGTCCTGTATCTCTGTTGCCAGAACCTTTAAAAACAATCAAGAAAATGGGAACCAAACTGGTTTCAATTAGCATGTCTAGGAATAACACCATGTTACAGATAGACAATTTTTCCTTTATTTAGCCCCTCTCTAGCTTACTTCCTCTACCCTCCTCTTTATCTTTTTTCCCTTTGTATTGTCTGTCTGCAGCATCACAAACTTGACTTTCCCCGGGGGAGTCTATTGCTATTCAACCCAGATTCATAGGTCAATGACAAACTAAGGACACCATTTCATCCAAGTCTAGCTTTGAAAGCCAGTTTGAGTTTCTTGGTGTGTCTTATGGGATCATTGGTTTGGGGCTCATCACAAGAGTAAGGCTGACTCCCAAACAGCTGCCTTCATTCAGCATGCATGAGAAATCATGAAGGCTGCATTGCTGCAATCCCCTGGTCCACTTGTAGGCAGTTGCTCCACTAAAAACTCTCCAAGTCTCCCAATCTCTTATGCCCCGAACCACTTGCAGCTGGGGCAGGATTATAAGTAGATGGAGGAGGGAGGAAGGAGTGAGTGGCTAGAATCTTAGAAAGAAAGTCTGAAAGAGCTGCTTCTCACTCATTTTTTTTTTCAGGAAATGTTATTAAGACTGTATCAGGGCTAATAGTATGAATGTATGATTAAATGTGAATCTATTCAACCTTAATAAATAAAAACACAGAGTCAGATATGGGGGATGAAAGCTGACAGATCAGAAAAGAGAGCAGCCAGCCACCAGAGACTTCTTATCTCAATGGAATCTCAGAGTAACAGGGCACTGAGATCTTTTCTCCACCCACTTTATTATATTCTTGTCTCCACATTCCTAATGCTAAGATTGAAGGTGTGCACCACCCCCACAGGGTGTTCTGTTTCTCTTTTTGACTGTTTCAATCTCATGTAGCTTAGGGTGGCCTTGAACTCCTTATCTTCCCAATTCCTCCTTATAAATGCTGTGATTAAAGGTGTGTGCCACCACTGCCTAGCCTCTATGGTTAACTAGTGGCTTGCTCCACCCCTCTGATCTCCAGGCGAGCTTTATTTGTCATAACACAATCAAAATATTATACAACAGGCTGATATTATGAGACTATATAAATAACAAAGTTATCCCATGAGGCTCTCACTTTTAACACCATACATGACATCGTCTAAAAAGCCATACTCTGTCTACTTTAGAAACCGATTCATTGGATAGCCCTTTTCCCTTTGTGCTGAGCTTCTCGAGGGCAGAGGCATCATTGACCATCATATTTGCATCCTTTTCACACATGAACAAAGAATGAATATTTTCAGTGACATATCCAATGAGCTTTTGATGAAATCAGTTAGGATGCTCACATGCCCAAAACCATCGGGTCTTTGTTTGGGATCTAATTATGTTTCCATGGAGAAACAGCCCCAGTCTAGAAGGAAGCAGATGTACTGGTGCTGGGATGCATTTCTCCCAGATCATTTCCAGCTCTTCCCATTAGTGCTGTAACGTCCTATAAATTGTCCTTTTACCTGCTTTCTAAAACACAAGAGTGATGTGATGGCTGAAAAAAGTAGTTGGTCTCTGCCTGTGGTGATTATTCCACTCAATTCCCTTTCCCGTGTTTTGTGACAGGCTCCATTTCAGTTTACAGTGCTACTCAGCCTCGCTTCTGTGGGTGCTGCTAGAAAGCTCCCAGCTGAAGCCCACATCCCTCTCCCTCTGTTTCCAATACTCTTCTATCATATGTAGTGCTCAGGCTCATCTCATGGTTATAGAATGCTAGTAGTTGCTGAGCTTGCTATAAACAGCCTCATACTGCTTTAGAGAGTTGGCAGTGTGTGGAATAATGTGTGAAGATAAAAAACCTTGTGACTATTAGTTATTACTTGTTAATCATTAACTAACCTTATTTCTTGTTAACCTTATTACTTAATTAACCTTATCACCTATTAATCCATATGATAATGTTCTATGATCTGACCAGATCTGGAGTATTGCCATCATTTAATGCTTTCAATGATGAAAGGAGAATGCTAACAATGGTGCTCATGAGGTACTGAGACCATTTACCATTGGTCTAAACAAGGAGGTATGAGGTCAAATAAGGTCTATGATGTGAGCTGGAACATATGACTCTAACCTTTGGAAATGGTCTTTCGTTAGAGTCTTGCGAATGAAGGCAACTAAGTAGGTACTGATTGTACTGTACAGTCTGGGTTCAGGCTCATAGTAGGCCATCTGTCTTTGACACCTGGATGCTGGTATTATAGTTTTGAGCCACCACCTTAAATGTAAAATGTCCTTAAATGTAAAAACCACACCTCCAGCCAAGCTCCATTAGCTTTAGATTCTCCCCAACTTTGTTTCCAATCCCCATTTCTTTAGGCTGGTATCTACTACAAGGCCTCCAGGTAAATTTGCCTTTTTGATGGATTTTAGTTAGCTCCTGAACTTTGGTTATACTTGATGGATTATAATCTGCAGTTGGCTTCTGGTGTGGACCATGGAATACATTCATATTGCAACTCACCTGAAATCTCATTACAAATATAGTCAATAATAATCAACTATGTGGTCTATGCAAAAGCCAGGAAATAAAACAAAGAAATTACTGGATGACTCCATAACACAACCTCTGAACATCCTAGGGTCCCTAAAGTCATAGCAGAAAGGGCTCAATGGTGAAGAAGGCCAAGACAGCCAATGGTGGAGTTAGAAATGGGAAATTGGTTTCCATGACTAAGGCAGATAATGACAGTTCGAGTAATAAAGGATAATGGTTTAAAATTTAAAGATTTCTATCAGACATAATGAAGTGCAATCAAACACCAAATTTGTGAATACATTGTTTTCAATTGGGCTTACACTGCTCAGTACCTCTTTATACTAAGCTTTGGGATCCCTGCTTCTCTGTCAACATTCATGTCCATAAAATAATCACCAGCTCTAGGGACTGCCTGCCTTCTGATTTATTGATAATAGCTTCATTTAAGACGTATGTCTATCAAAGGAAACCAAGTCAGTAGAATTGATTGCTATCTTCTTTCCTTTTTCAGTAGTATCAGTTGAAATTACTGTACACTCAAAAGTGACATCAAGATTCCTATGCTTGAGAAATATTAACGTACTACAGTTACATATATACCAAACATGAAGAATCTTCTTACGATCTCACATGTCAAAACCATAGCTTCATCCACACTAAACTGCAGAAAGTATACTTTTCCTTAAAGCTTTTTGCAGTATGTTATCACATCTTGGTAATGTAGACATTACTTCAGCACACAATGCTACCATAGTCAGGTAAAAGTCTTTGTCCTGTTTGTCCTCATGTGATGAGAACTAGGTCAGGACTGAGGCATTCCTGCAACTTCCAGAGGGTGAGGTCGGGAGAGGGTTACTGAGAAATGAAACTGTGCCATATCACCTTGGTATTCACTCAACTCTCTTATCTTCAGTTCTCATCCCAATAAAATAAAGTCAATATTGTCTCCTTAGCACTCCAGATAGAACTCACGCCATGGGATCCTGTATGGAAGAAATAAGAGACAATTATCATTTTAAATGGCTAACAGTACTTATGTGTTTGGGAACAATAAGAAGGTACATACATCTGGATGGTGAATTGTTTAACTGGCACACCCTGCTACAAGGATAGACCAGACTGAGACAGATTTCTCTTAATCAGTTTGCTTTTATTCTAATATAAGTAGGCACTTCTAATCCTTTCATAATTTTGTACTCATCCTGGTTAATATCAAATAATTCTTGACATTACAATGTAGTAGAAGAGATTTGTTTCCCTACTGAGGCCACATGTAAGCAAGAGCATGATGCCCATCAGACTTTGTCCTGTTTACTTCCACCGTGGTAGCAAATTGAACATCTTAATACTTTTGGGCTGCTGTATCCAAACATCATGGATAGGAAAGGTTGCAAACAATATTTATTAGGGAGCTCAAAATCTTTTTTCCGAGATTTATTTACTTGATAATGTATTCTGGCTTGGAGACAGCACCTTCTCACCATATCCTCTATGAAAAGTCCGCATAGCAGTCTGGGAATTCTTTAATAAAACACTAGGGCCATTCTTCAGGGCTCCACCTATTGACCTAGTCATATTTTAGAGGCCCCATTTCAAAATGGGAAGACACAAGCATTTAGTCAACAGATGATGCCCCATTCATTTATCCTTGCCCAGAATCCTAATCTGTTTAATTGAGCCAGAGATGCATTTGGTAGAAATTTACTTATAGTTTGCTTGTTTGTTGCCTTTTCTTGGTAGTCAGTTTCTGCTCACATTTGGTCAGTGCCTGAAGCCTATTGGTTGTCAAATAGTTTAAATACTAATGCTGACTGGGCATTCAGGAAAGGTCTAATAATGTAGTTTATCCTCGCAGTAGTCATGAAGTTAACACTGTTGCTTCAGTTTTTATTGAAGGAAAATGATGTTTTTGTCTGCATTCTTTGAACATGTGGGAGGGAGCCAGGATTTAAACTCCATTTTGTTGATTCCAAAACCTAAATGCTATTTCTATTTTGTGTTGCTAGCTATGAATCTTTAGTTCTTCTTAAACAGTCCACTATTAAATACTTCGGGAATTTCATAATTTACTTCTTATTTTTAAAACTACACATCAAATAGGAAAGAAACAAAAGCCATTTGTATGGGTGTGGAGAGCCTGGTTCATTCATATCTTATCATCTGAAAGTCAGGCAAGAACAGAATTGCAGAAGACATACTCAGATGATACACATGCCAACTCTATAGGACCAGTCTGGAAGAAGTAGAGGTTGACCTTTGATGATTATAACTTTGCTCCTGCTCCCAGCCACTCTGTGTCTTCTGGCTCACTATGATACAAGAAACTTCTGTCACAGGCTCTCACATCTTTGAGCTCTGGAATGCCAACCTCGCCCTGATGCACTCATGTACTGAGGCCTTCTAAAAACATGAGCCAAAAGTAAATCTTTCTTCCCTTAAGTTGTGGCTTGGAATTCCTTGCTTTCTCTGGGGAATAGATGGGAGGTGGGGTGGGAAGAGGTTGAGGGGGGACTGGGAGAGGGATGGGGAACAGTAGTGGGCATGGGAAAACATGAGTAAACAAAAACAAAGCCACTCAGATACAAAGGAAAACTTCTAGGGTAGAAAAGCAAACTATGCCCCACTTCAAAATTGAAGAAAGGAGAAGGTTCTTTGAATTAGAAACTGAATACAAAAGTGACTGTCAAGCATTTTAGTTGGGATGAGAAAAATATGGCTAATATTGGTTGGATATGGAGAATGGCTATCTAAGGGAGTAACCTGAAGTTCAAATCCAATAAACTCATAGGGTGGGGCCCTCCACCTAAATCCTCAATACAGGTTAATATCCATATGAGGCAGCAAATTTCACTCTTTTTCCCTCTCTTCCCACTCTACCAGCATGTAGCAATAAACAATTGAATGAGGGCATAACAAGAAAGTATCCACCTGCACCCCAGGAAAGGGGCCCTAATAAGAATCTGAATTGGAGACAAATGGCTATTCCTAGGTTCTTTTGCTCTATCAGATGAAATCATGGATAGAAAAGAGAAAGATACTTTAGCATTAGCACTCTGGAGTTCCAGAAGCTCATAGGTTGAGCTTCAAGATCCAGAGGTTTATGGCACTAAGCCTTGAGAGCTATTGGCTATGGCTGCAATCTTCCAGTCAGAGGTTTGTTACAATGAAGTTTTTGGCCCAGCCAGGCAGAGGCCCAGACCCACAGACCTACAGTCCCAGACCACTTAGCCATCTGCTGCTGCTTAGGCCCCCTCCAAATGCCTCAGTTGCTTATATTAAATTCATGCTGTTTGGTCTATGGTTCAGGCACATTGCTAGCTTGCTCTTTCATCTTAACTCAACCCATTTCCATTAATCTGCCCTGCCACGTGGCCCCTGGCTCACCTGTGTTCCTTACATGTTTCTTCTTTGGGAGTCTGGCTCGATTTGTTTCTGACTCCACCGTGTTTCTCACACCTATGCTCTTATTCCTCTGCCTACTTCTACGGTGTCTGCCACGGCCAAAATAGTCCTTTATTCACAACCTATAGAAAAATATTTCCACACCGGAGGTTTATTGTACAAAGTCAGTGATTCTCAACCTTCCTAATGCTATGACCCTCTAATACCCTAATACAGTTCCTCATGTTGTGGTGACCCCAACCATATAATTATTTTTGTTTCTACTTCATAACTGTAATTTTCTATGGTTTCAAATCATACTATAAGTATCTGTTATGCAGAATATCTGATATGTGGCTTCTGTAAAAGGGTGGTTTGACTCCCAAAGAGGTTATGACAATCTATGCCAGAATGGGAGAAATAGTCCTTCAAATTTCCTGCTTCATTGGAAGGTATGACAGTGACTCTAAGCCTGTAGGCTGAAGATGAAACTCTGGGTGACTGTCCAGTTTGCCAGATGTCTCTATCATTTCCAGAATTTGGAAGTTGCTTACAATGCACTTCCTGTTTACTCAGGTAATATATCCTTCCTTGGCTTTTGTTAGAATTGAAGATTAGATAGTTATAAGTATAGTTTTTTCTTTCTTATAATAAAAGATAGATTATATATGAAACTTTGCAGTTATAAGGATAAAGTAGAAGATAGGGTATTTTCTATAATTTTACTAAATACAAATAGACTAGATATTGTGACTGTAATTCTTGCTTGATAGCTTTTTTGTTATATGTAATTTTGCTATGTTGAAATTGAAACCTTCCTTTTTGGTTAGACAGAAAAGGGAAAGTATTTATGTGATTATTTGGGACCAAGCAGCTGAGGACAGTTTATTTGGGACTGCTGGTTCAGAACTCAGGGCTAGGCTGAGCTGGAAACTTCTTACCACAGATGACCACCCCTCATTCCCCTTCAAAGGTATGCTTTCAATGACTTCACTCTCCCTTCTAGTGACACCTTGAAGACTAAAGTTTTAACTCATGGGATTTAGGGGGGCATTTAAGATTAAAACTGTACCACTCCACATATCCTTTTACTTTCAATGGACATTCCAGGCAGAATTTAATTTCTTTTTCTTGGCCTAATGAGCCAAGTCACAGTTGGCATTCAGTATGGGTTGAGAAGGGTAGAGAGTATGCTGCACTGCCTCTTACATTTCTGGTCCTTTGCATAGATATGTGCTCTCATACTGTGTGAGTAAATAAGTAAGGGGGTATTTGACTTGAAGCAAATTAGCTCATCTTTTTGAGTGTTACCTCATGTACAAACATCTCCCTGTCCAACTCTAACATCCAGGAATTCAATATAAACAAATCTATATATGAATGATAAAGTATGTAACATGAAATTCCCAAATTTATAGAAAAAAGTCATTAAAATGTGATTTTACAAATGAAGAAACTGGAGTACTAAAATTGGGGAATGTTGAGTTGAGGGATGCTGAAGGACCACTATATGTAGGTACTGGCACCACACTGAGGTGAGGAACCCTGTGGGAAGCAGGAAATCTCTGTCCTTTGACTGTGACCAAAAAGGACACAAAGAAAATGCTTGGGCTGGGGTAATTGTCTTCATTTCTGTCTCCCGTCTAACTGACACAGAGTGAAATGCATTTACTATCTATAATTATTTAATTATCCTTGTCTGTTCTTGTCAACAAACTAAAAGTCAAGTCATTTGTGGCACAAATATAGTTAATGAGATAAGCAGGAAATTAGGAACTCTACGAAGCTATTCACATTTACCGTAATGAATCCTGCTGATTAAAAAGCCTTAACTGAGTTGTTAGCATCTTCTTTATGGTGCCTGATCCTTGAGTTTATTTTAGACTTTCTCCTTTGTCTGATGATAAAGGAAACCTGAGTATGTGTCTGTGAGAGTACCCTGACAATTGTACAGTTGGGAAATGCTGATTGAAGAAGTCTCGGTGCATAGCCTATACCTTAACTGTGTATGTGACAGATGTGAGGCTTTATGGAAGGAAATAATTAGTCAAGAGTTTAACCTCAAATCCCTTCCAGTGCTCTTCTGATGAGCACTTATGAACTCTTCTCTACCTTTAAATGATTTCACTTTCTCTCCTTGGCTACCCAAAATCTCAGAAAAAATAAATCCCCCACTTCTGAACTAACCCATTACTTCCCTGTAACTACTAACTACTTTCCCTGGCATCTTGGGTTTTCTTTACCTCTGACAGCTTTCTCCTGATATAAAAATACGCAAATGTCCTTCTCAAGCAAGCCCACTTGAGTTAAATTAAGTCTATCTTCCCTTAATTACTGTGGACTATGAAACCTCAAACAGACTCAATATAGAATAGGAATAGTTGGAAGAAATGGACAAGCCCCCAATTTCAGAGGCCTAGAAGATAATCACCTGGAAGTATGGTGGGTGCTCTAGAGCGAGTGTCCTACTGCTGGCTCAACATGGCTATGGACATCATCACTGCAGTGAAAGAACGGACTGGAACACAGATTTAGGATGTGTATCCTTCCACCAGAAGTGATGTCCAGCCATCACATCCCACGTGAGATTACCATGAGCAAACTATGGTCAAGGGACAGCAATTTTAATCCTCTTCAGGTCAGACTAGTGAATGTGAATACAAGGGTGACTGACTGGTTGGCCTGGGACTCAACAGTAATAAACTGACAGTCTTGGACAAGCAGAAACTCTTGATCACACTAACAGAAATATATATTTAGGATATTAGCATACGCTTTATTCACTCTGCCAGGTTCTTAGATTTTCAGATCCTAAGTAACTTTGTGAGATAAGAGAGAAAAATCTTGACTTAACAATGGACCTGTGATGTACAGTTGACATCAGCCATTCTACTTAACAAAGAGAATATGTGTGGAAGTTCTGGTGAGACTTGGTATTTTGATGTTGTAGACTTTAGTCAAGGCACTCTGAAATCAGACTTTTTTAAAAAAATTAAAATTTATATAATATATTCCGATCACGGTTTCCCCTCTCCCATCTCCTCTCAAAACAAGAAAGTATGTCAAAGATCTCAGAACAATTTTCAAGATTTGACTTTTGTGGCTTTCTCTCTCTCTCTCTCCCTTTGGATATTCTTTTTCTTTGAGGAACCTTAGGCTTGTCCCTAAAGATCTTCCACAGGTTAGATAAGGTCCAAGCATAGCAATCTGCTTTACTCAAAGTCTACTCATTTGTGTGTTAACTGAATCAAAGAATAACTTGACAGTGACATTCAGACTGATATTTAGCCAAACCACTGGGCTCCATAGCCTGGTCAATTTGACATTTAGAATTAAAAGTAGTACATATAGATACTATACTTGGTATAGTTTATAAGATACGTCCAGTAAGTGTAAATCACTCTTCAATTTTTCAATATGTATAAATTTTGTTTTATGATAGATACACAATGACTTAGAAAACTCAAAATCATGAAACAAAAATAAAATACTGTAGAATAATATTTTACAAAGTAAAAGGTAAATATTTTGTATTTAATGGTTATTTGATAAGCCAGTTTCTTAAGCACTATGGCTATATGATTGAGAGGTATATGTAATGAACTTTGTAATAAATTGAGAAGTGCATACAGTAAAAAAAAAAAAAAAAATAAAAACCCTTAAAAGAATATAACTCTGCAAGGCACTAGGTTACAAAAAAGATGGCTGACTTTCCCATTATCAGACATCTCAAAGTCTAGTCAAGAAGCATCTGTGAAAATATGCATAGCCACTACAGGAAATCCTATAAAAACATAAGTATAGACAACATACAAATGATGTGGACTGGAAAACGAGTCTGGTAAAGAACTCAGAAAGATTTCCCAGGATACTTGGTTTTTATGCAGGCAGGTAGAGCTTCCAAAGGAAATTAAGCACAGCCTGTTGCACTGCCCAATGCATCACAATGCATCAAGATAATAAAGAACATTCTTGACTTGGCTAGTGATTGATACACCCTCCAAAGTCCAAAGGGCAGAGTGAACAGAATGTTACCTTTCAAAATTCTCTAGGATGTTCTCATTTGTCTACCTATGTGCTTACAGGGCTTGCCTCTGCCTGAAGGATGCAATTCACCATCTTATCATGACCTTCTTGGCGTCCTTCATATTGGGTCCTTTGAGCATTCCAGTAATTGATTCTAAGCCTTCCTATATACCATAGAGCTGTCCACAGCTGCTATATGGTATGCTTCTGGGCTCAGAATGTCAAATCTTCCCTGTTCCCTCTTCTTTTCTTTGAAGTTGTTTATTACCCAGAGCCATTATGACCTGAGGCATAATTATATGGTAGCACTCCATAGACTAACTGCTCATGGGTGTTTCTGTTTTTGTCCCATACAATTGAGGGGCTATAGAGAAGGGGTCTTGCTTCATGCACTCTTAGATCATAGGGTCTCCCCTCACAGCCAGTACTTGATATACAATTAGCTCATTGCGAATGGAAACCAGAAGCTAAGGGTACAGCTATTGTTGAGCAAATGTCTTGTGAATTTAGTATCTGTGACTGTTTTAAAATTAGTAATTTTTTTTTCATGCTGTCACTGCCATAACTGGTAATGATGCTGAAAAAGACAAATATGCTGTGATATTTTTCTTGTGGTTCTGGAATAATTTTTTTGGTTGCTATTATACAAATGCATAATGTTGAGTCCTGAATAGCAGCCCATTACCTTTCAGGTTAATGAAAATAAACCCCAGGTAGAGTTTAAATGTTCTTGAAAATTGATGTTCCAACAAGTACAGACATATTACAATTGGAGAAAAAAAGTCAAGAATGTAATTTTAATTTTTTTTCCTTTTTACTTCAAGAGAAAATAATTCTTTTTCTTTTCAACTCCCCTTTATTTCTGGAATAGAATTGCTACAGGCTTACCTTCTCATTATTCTCCACCACTACCACTACCATCAAACCACCCCTCTCTCCTGCCAACAAAAGCACTATTTAGTTTATTGATCTCCTGTATGTCTTGTATTTTTCTTTACACAGCTTTGCTGATATCTTTGTCATTTTCTGCCTCTGTATGCTTTTTTTTGGTCTTGTCCTTTTTCATGCATTGGAAATTTATTCTGATGAATTGTTTTGTATATACAGACAAGTGCATAAATTTCATGCATAAGGTTGATGAATTAAGGGAAAAACATATGCATGATTCCATATACAGAGCAGAAAATGAAGCAAACCATCGCCAATGATACCTTGTGTTCCACCTCAGACACCTTTTTTTTTCCCTACAAGGAAGTAATCACCACCTCACCTTCCAGCAACAGAGAGTACTGACCAATCATAGGGCACTTACTCTTTCAGGTATGATTTCCATATACAGCATTACGGTTTAAATCAAATTCTTTACACGTATCTCAGAATAATTTTTTACTGATGTAAAATGTCCTTTATGATAATAAGTACAATTTATGGCTTTCCCATCTATGGACTCAATGAGAACTGGGAATATTTGGAAGATCTTCTATCTGCCTTGATTTTATGAAGACTTCCCTGTGTTATTATTTCCAAAACTGTACATTGAAGAAAATATTTGAATTGTATTAATGTAAGCCATGTAGCTTTTGACATAGTGACAATGCTGTCAACTACCAAGTTCACACTTAAGAACCATACAATTGAGTTACAAAATAAAATCTCATTACTGATTTAAGTAAGTTCAGCATTTTGAGTGGGTTTGCATTCAGCTATATTCAGTTGTGTGATTCCCATAGGCTGTGGATTACATAAAAAGATGTGTAGGTTCTATGGCAAATAGTATACCACTTTTCATAGGATGATTAATAAGTGAATATTGGGGTCCTTAGAAGACTCTAGAATTAATCTCTATGAATAGCAAGGACACACAAGCTGTGATTCATTTTTTCGTTCTATGGGTGATACAAATTCCTGTTAATAGAAGTAAAGGGTCACTGTGGGTATTCTTGTACATGGCTTCTGCTGTACATTGGTGGGCTTAGCGGAATATCTGGTTAGAAGTAGTGATGTTGCATCATAGTTTATGTCTATGTAGATACTGTCAAATAATTTTCCAGAGCAAAATATGAGTTGTGATGGTTTCACATCCTCAACAGTATCACTATTGTCAGATGTGATGATGTCATCTTTTCTGATGTTGAGGAGTTGTTACCTTTTGTCATGATGCAGTTAGTCAATGAATCATTTATTGAGCACTTCAATGCTTAATGTATTTTCTTTGAAGCACGTTCAGGTGTACCGATAGTTTTATTAGATTGTTCGTCTTTTATTTGTCAATTTTCAAGCCATGTCTATATATTTAGAGTATGGTTTCTCTCGTGCAGATGTCTAGCAAATACTTTCTCTACTAATGATTTCCCTTTTTGTTTTCACATAGTGTCTATTGACATAAACAGATGCTTTTAACTTTAATGATTCTGTATTTTAGTCTCCTGTGAAAGTGCTGACTTCACATTCTCTTTAATA
Source organism: Phyllotis vaccarum (assembly GCA_033318265.1). Taxonomy (NCBI): domain Eukaryota; kingdom Metazoa; phylum Chordata; class Mammalia; order Rodentia; family Cricetidae; genus Phyllotis; species Phyllotis vaccarum. The sequence goes on along the minus strand of JARWLC010000001.1, from coordinate 32,604,923 downwards.
ATTCTTTTCATAGTCCACTGTACTAAATTACTCAATGTCTTATGTAAAGTGTGTTATTTTACCTTTCATGATTTCCATATAGATTGGTAATTTATTTGGACTGAATATTCCTCTAGTCACAGGTAGGTTCCAGGTTTTTAAAATTGATTTTGTTTTGGTATAATTATCGAATTGATTAAGATTATTGATTAGACAGAGGCCTTTATTGATATGTGATGTCCATTTGAAATGGCTTTAAAAAGTAAGAAAACATTTAAAAATAAAAATTTATTCATCTGGGCTCACAAGTGTGCCACAGTTTTGTCACCTAGTACACATATAAATAACAAAATGATTTGTGGAAAAGGTACAATTGTTTCTTCACTGAAATTGAAAAAGAAAAATAAATAAATAAAAGGCTTCAACCTAGCGTTGCAAGGAAGGTTCAACATATGAAAAACTGTGAATGTCATTCACTATATAACAAGATGAAAAAAAAAATCACATGATTATCTCATTAGATGCTGAAAAAGCCTTTGACAAAATCCAGCACTCCTTTGTGATAAAAATCCTGGAGAGATCAGGAATACAGGGAAAATACCTAAATGTAATAAAGGTGATATACAGCAAGCCAATAGCCAACATCAAACTAAATGGAGAAACACTCAAAGCAATCCCACTAAAGTTAGGGACAAGAAAAGGCTGTTCTCTCTCTCTCTCTCCTTATCTATTTAGTATAGTTCTCAAAGTTTTAGTGAAAGAAATAAGAGAACAAAAGGAGATTAAGGGGATACAAATTGGAAAGGAAGAAGTCAAACCATCTCCATTTGCAGATGATATGATCATATATATAAGTGACCCCCAAACTTCTACCAGGGAAACATACAACTGATAAACAACCTTCAGCAAGGTAGCAGGGTACAAGATTAATTTTAAAAAAATCAATAGCCCTCTTATACACTAAGGATAAAAGGGCTTAGAAAGAAATAAGGGAAACATCACCCTTAATAATAGCTGCAAATAGCATTAAATATCTTGGGGTAACTCTAACCAAAGCAGTAGCAGACCTGTTGGACAAAAACTTCAAGTTACTGAAGAAAGAAATTGAAGAGGATATCAGAAAATGGAAAGATCTCCCATGCTCCTGGATAGGAAGGATCATCATAGTAAAAATGACAATTTTACCAAAAGCAATCTACAGATTCAGTGCAATCACTATCAAAAATCCAAACAAAATTTTTTAGAGACCTTGAAAGAATAATACTCAACTTCATATGGAATAACAGGAAATCCAGGATTGCCAAAGTAATCCTGCTCAATAAAAGAACTTCAGGAGGAATCACCATCCCTGACTTTAAGCTATACTATAGAGCTACAGTAATGAAAACAACCTGGTACTGGCACAAAAACAGAGGTGTGGATCAAGGGAATAGAATAGAAAACCACAACTCACACACCTATGAACATCTTATTTTTGACAAACAGGCCAAAAATATTTATTGGAAAAAAAGATAGTATCCCCAACAAATGGTGTTGGCATAACTAGATGGTAGTATGTAGAATAATGAAAATAGATTCAAATCTATCACCCTGCACAAAGTTCAAATCCAAGTGGATCAAAGACCTCAACATAAACTCAGCTACACAGAACTTGACAGAAAGGAAAGTGGGAAATACCATTCAACACAATGGCACAGGTGACCACTTCCTAAATATAACACCAGTTGCACAGACACTAAGAACAACAGTCAATAAGTTGGAACTCCTGAAACTGAGAAGCTTCTATAAGACAAAGGACACGTCAATAAGACAAAATGACAGACTACAGAATGAGAAAAGATCTTCACCAACCCTACATCAGACAGAGGACTGATCTTTAAAATATACAGAGAACATAGGAAACTAGAGCTTCCAAACCTAAATAAATCCATTAAAAATGGGGTTCAGAGCTAAAAAGGTAATTCTCAACAGAAGAATTACAAATGGCTGAAAGGCACTTAAAAATTTCTCAACATCTTTAGCTTTCAGAAAAATAAATGTAAATCAAAACAACTCTGAGAAACCCACCTTGCACCTGTCAGAATGGCTGAGATCAAAGACACAGATAACAGCCTGTGCTGGAGAAGATGCAGAAGAAGGGAACACTGATTGTTTGTGGAAGTGCAAACTTGTATAGCCACTCTTGGATGCAGTATGGCAGTTCCACAGAAAACTGGGAATCAATCTCCCCAAGGATCCAGCAATACCCTATTGGGCGTATACCCAAAGGATGCACATTCGTACCCCAAAGGTATTAGCTGAACTATGTTCATAGCAGCATTATTCATAATAGAAAGAACCTGGAAACAACCTAGATGCCTCTCGACTGAAGAATGAATTAACAAACTGTGTTACATCTACACATTGGAGTACCACTTGGCAGTTTAAAAAAAAAAAAAGACATCCTAAAATTTGCAGCAAATGGATGGATTTGGAGAATATCCTCCTGAGTGAGGTATCACAAGATAGACATGGGATGTGCTCATTCAAAGTGAATTTTAGACAAAAAGCAAAGAATACCCAAGCTGCAAACCACAACCCCTGAAGAGCTTGTGATCAGAAGGAACTTAAGAGAGACATCCAGAGATTCCCCTAAGAAGAGAAAATAGAGAAGATCACCTTAGCAAATTGAGGTCATAACCGGTTGCAACCAAAAAGAGCTCGGAACAAATCTTGAAAGGAGATGGTTGAGTAAGAGGAGCAAAGAGGGAGATGGAAAGAGATGGATATCTCGATAGTGGAAGCCAGTGTGGGTTTGGAAAGAGACTGGGAACTAGGGAAACTTCCAAGAACTCAAGTCTCCAAACAATGGTGGAGGGGGTGCCTAATGGGACTTCCCCTATAATCAAATGAGTAAATACCTTAGGTGTCATTACAAAACCTACATCCAACTGGGAACGGAGGTGGAGGCTGAGATCTGTGGCTGAGCATTGGGCAGATCTCCTGGTCCAGCTGAGAGCGGGGGAGGAGAGTGTGTATGAGCAAGGGGATAGAGATTATGAAGAAAATTCCCACAGTGATGGTTAACTGGAGCGCTGGGGAGCTCACTGAATCAAGAGTAGCCACTGGGGAACCATCCAGAAAAAAAGAGCTAAGCCCTCCAGTGGTAGGCAACTGTCGATTAGCATGGGTGGTATATGGAGCCTCAAGGGGAGAAATCAGACTGTGTTCCTGTGCGTGAGCTGGCACCTTGGAGCCCATTCCCAGCAGAGGAGCACTTAACCCAGCGTTGACTTGGAGATGAGTACATTGGACTTGCCTGGGGTGGATGTGCCAAGCTGAGCTGATCCACCTTGGGACTCCACGCCCTTTTGGGGGAGGGAGTGGGTGTGTGGGGAAGGGCGAGGCTGAAGGCTGACTGGGAGGGATTGGGAGGAGGGAAGGGAGGAGGACCAGGGGGATACATAGATTAAAATTACATTTTTAAGGAAAAAGGATGCAATTTGAAATATATATATAATATAAAATTAAAAAGTATAAAAAATAGAAGCTAGAGAGACGACTCAGAGTATAAAAGTGTGCTAAGCCTCATGGCTTGGGTTTGATCCTAGGGACCCACATGGTAGAAGGGGAGAACTACAACTTGTCCTCTGACCTACACGTGTGCTATGACATGTGCATGCGTGCATGCATGAGGGTGTGTGCGCATGCTCACATGCGCGCGCGTGAACACACACACACACACACACACTCACACACACACAAAGGAGAGAGAGAAAGAGAGAGAGAGCACTTTTATCATTTGTAAATAAGTGGGATGTTGATTTTTTTTTTTTTTTTTTAATCTTGTGCCCTGACACATTGTTGAAGGTGTCGATCAGCTGCAGGAGTTCCCTGGTAGAAGTTTGGGGTCACTTATGCATATCAGTTTACCATCTGCAAATGACAAAAGACTGACTTCTTCCGTTCCAATTTGCATCTCCTTTGTTTTCTTTTTGCTCTAGCTAGTATTCTGAGTAATAAATACATTTTGATTTTACAGGGATGGTTTTGAGTTCCTTTCAGTTTAGTTTTGTGTTGTCGGTCAGCTTGCTGTATATTGCCTTTACTGTGTTTAGATACATTCCTTGTATTCCTGATCTCTCCAAAACCTTTGTCATGAAGGGGTGATAAATTTTGTCAAAGGTTTTTTCAACATCTAATGTGATAATCATGTATTTTTTTTCTTTCAGTTTGTCCACGTGTTGGATAAAATTGACAGATTTCTGCATGTTGAGCCAATCCCGCATCTCTTGGATGAATCCTACTTAATGATACTTTTTGTGTTCTTGGACTTAATTTGCTGATATTTTATTGAGTATCTTTGCATGGGTGTTCTTGAGGGAAATTGGTTCATAATCCTCTTTCTTTGCTGCATCTTTGTATGGTTTGGGGATCAGAGTGACTAAAGACCCATAATGAGAGTTTGGCAATGTTCCATCTGCGTTTATTATGTAGAACAATTTGATGAGTATTGGTATCAGTTTCTTAAAACTCTGGTAGAATTCTGCACTGAAACCATCTGGTCCTGGGCTCTTTTGGTTGGGAGATTTTTAATGACAGCTTCTATTTTCTTAGGGGTTATAGGTCTATTTAGGTCACTTACCTGGTCTTGATTTCATTTTAGCAAGTGGTACCTATACAGAAAACTGTCCATTAATTTTAGGGTTTTCAATATTTTGTGGAGTACAGGTTTTTGAAGTATGACTTAATGATTCTCTGGATGTGTTTGATGTCTTCCGTTATATCCCCTTCTCATTTCTGATTTTGTTAATGTAGATGTTCTCTCTCTGTCTTTTGGTTAATTTGAATAAGGGTTTATCTGTCTTGTTGATTTTTACAGAGAACCAACTCTTTGTTTCATTGATTCTTTGTATTGTTCTCTTTGTTTTAATTTTATTGATTTCTGAGTCTGATTATTGCTTGCCTTCTACTCCTTCTGGGTAATTGTGTTTCTGTTTGTCCTAGTGCTTTCAGCTGTGCTGTTAAGTCGCTGTGTGCAATTCCTCAACATTCTTTATGTAGCACCTGGTGCTATGAACTTTTCTTTCAGCACTGCTTTCTTGTGTCCCTTAAGTTGATTTTGTTATGGATTAATTTTCCTTGATTTCTAGGAAGTCTTAATTTCTTTCTCTATTTCTTCCTTGACCCAGAGGCTCCTGGGTTGACAGTTGTTCAGTTTCTTTTACCTTATATTTGAAGCATAAATGTTCAGGATTGAGAATTAATCTTGATGGATTTTTTTTTCTGAGATGAATATGTAATATCCTTCCTGGTCTCTTTTGATTGGTTTAGTTTGAAGTCCATTTTATTATATATTAGGATAGCTTTACCAGCTTACTTCTTAAGGCCATTTAATTAAGAAGTCTTTTCCCAACCCTTTACTTTGTGGTAGTATCTGTCTTTACAGTTGAGGTGTATCTCTTGTACATAGCAGAAGGATGAATCCTGCTTTTGTATACATTCTGTTAATCGTGTTTTTTTTTTTTTAAATAGGGGATTGAGTCCATTAATAGTAAGGTATATTAATGATCAATGATTGGTAATTCCTGTTGTGACATCTATCCAGGAAATTTTGGCTTTCATTGTCCCCATGGAGAAGCCAGGTGTTACTCTGATGGATCTACCTGTGTAAGATACTTGGTGTTTTTCCTTTGCAGCTCTTACTGTTTTTATTTATTCTGTCTGTTTTGTTTTTTAATTATTATGTGGTGTTATCTGTTGGGGGGGTCTAGCCTATTTGGTGCTCTGTAAGCTTCTTGTATTTTCATAGGCATTTTCTTCATTAGGTTGCAAAATTTTTCTTTTATGATTTTGTTGAGTATATTTTCTGTGCCTTTGAGATGATTTTTTTTCTCATTCTTCAGTTCCTATTATTCATAGATTGATGTGGGAATGCATTTATATATGCTGTGAATCTCAATCTTTAAATAAAGGAGCTGTTTTGGGCCATGACAGGTACCATAGAAGAAGTAGGAGGAGAAATCAGAGCATAAGTAGGAGAATCAGGGCGGAGTCAGAGGCAGATCAAGCCAGCCGTCCAAGAAGAAACATGTAAGAAGCATGGGTGAGCCACGGGCCACGTGGCCGACAGATTAATAGAAATGGGTTGATTTAAAATGTAAGAGCTAGCTAGCAATGTGCCTGAGCCATAGACCAAACAACATGAACTTAATATAAGCGTCTCAGTCATTTCTGGGGGTCTGAGAGGCAGGCAGCTGGGCAGCGAAGGGGTCTGGCGCAGCAGGTCTGTGGGTCCAGGTCCCTAGCTGCCCGGGACCCAGAAACCCCGACTACTACAATAGATTTCTACTTTTAATGGTGTCCCAGATTACCTTTATGTTTAGTGTTGTGATTTTTTTGGCTTTGGTGTTTTCTTTGACTGAAAAGTTTATTTCCTCTGTTGTATCTTACACACCAGAGATTCTCTCTTCTATCTCTTGCACTCTGTTGGTTATGGTTTCATCTGTAGTTCCTGTTAGTTTGCTCAGACTTTCCATTTCCATCCTTCCCTTAGTTTGTATCTCCTTTATCACTTCTATCTCTATTTGCAAGTCTTGAACTGTTTCCTTTACCTGATTACTTTTTGTTTTTTATTTATTGATTTCTTCCAATTTTTGTTGGTCTTTTTTGATTCCTTTAAGGGAAATTTTTATTTCCTTCTTAAAGGCTTCTATCATCCTCATAAAGTTACTTTATAGGGTGTTTTTCTGTTTCTTCTACATGGTAATGTTCAGGTCTTGCTGTTTAGAACCACTAGTTTAGGTGATATCATGTTGTTCTTTATGTTGTGGAATGTATTCTTACACTGCTGTTGCCCAACTGTTTTGGGGATGATTATAGGAATAGGTATGGAGTTTTCAGATGTCTTTTTAAATTTTTTTTGTTCCATTTCTTCCTCCAATTGGTGAAAGTGGTGTCTGTGCCTCAGGGAACTGTTCTTGGTCTAATATTCACAGGATGTGTCTACATTTCAGGGAGCCTCTCTTGGTCTAATCTGAGTTCTTTGTCCAATCAGAGCTGGTATATTTTATGTCTCGGGGAACCACTTAGGTCAAAGAGAGATGGGTGGGTTTGGGGGAAGAGGTTGGATTTATAAATCATCCTCAAACACTCCTAAAAGTATGAAAATGCCCTATAGTCTTGCCTAATCTTTTGGAGGAATTTTCTTAATTGAATCTCCCTTCTTTCTGATGACTCTAGATTCTATCAAACTGACATGACATAAAACTAGCCAGCACAGGATCTCTTGTCAACTTGACACACAGATACATGACTTTTCAGCAACAACCTTTTTCCAAATCCCACTTTTAAAAAGACATCACAATATAAAACATTTTACAAACTTAAAAATTCCACTGCCTTTAAAAATTCAAACACTTAAAAATTCAGTCTCTGAAACATGGTGTCCTTTAGAATTCAGTCTTTTAAATTATACTATCTCTCAACTGTGGGCTCCTATGAAGTAAAAAAAAAAAAAAAAAAAAAGTTAAGTGCTTTTTTACTTCAAGGCAGTCAGAATCTAAGCAAAGCAAAAACAAAGTCCAAGTAACTCCATGTCCGATATCTGGAAACCACTCCTGATCTTCTGGGCTGCTCCAAAGGTCTTGAGGTCACTTCTCTCGCTCTGGCCTCTTCACCACACACAGACTGCCTTCTAGGCTTACTCTGGCTCTACTCTCAGGCTGTCCTTGCTCTTGGTGGTAACCTCATGGTACTGGTAGCTCCAGAACCACTGGGGTACCTTGCTTGTAACCAAGCTACACTTTCACCTATAGCCTCTTCTCTTCTCTCTTGAGAGACTTCAGCCCTTCTTCAAGGTGGCAAGCCTGAACTGCTCTTTGTGATGTTCATTCCTCAAAAATCAGTACCTTCTTCCTGACTCTCACACTACCATGTTCAGCTGCCATCACAAAGTACAGTCTTGGTCCCTTATGGAACACAGCTTCTATGTGGTCACTTTACAAAAATACCTTCCAGAAAACTTCACCTCAGTGGTGCTAATGTCTTAATCACAGCTGATTTGACACTAGAGATTCTTCACACAGATGTCCTGTAAAGTCTTTTCTCCCCTCTGAGATTTTCTAAGGTAGGCATCCATCAACACTACTCTCAACATTCTTAAATACAAAGTTTCTACAGAACAGCTCACTGAGCTCTCAACACTAAGTGGCTTCTCTAGTCCAAAGTTCCAAAGTCCTTTCACAGTCCTTCCCAAAATGACCTGGTCAGTTGTGTCCCATCAATAAGCCACTATCCTGGTACTAACATAAATCTTAGTTTGAGTTACTATTATGTTGAAACACTGTGACCAAAACAACTCAAGGAGAAACGGGTTTATTAGGCTTGTGTGTCTTCATCACTGTTCATCATTGAAAAAGTCAGAACAGGAACCCAAACAGGGAAGGAACCTGGAGATAAGAGCTGATACAAAGGTCATGAAGGGGTGCTGGTTACTGGCTTGCTTTTCAGAGCTTGCTCAGCCTGCTTTTTTATTTTTTTTTATTTTTTTATTTTTTTTACAGAACTCAGAAGCACCAGCCTAGGGATGGTACAACCACAATGGGCTAGGCTATCCCCCATAGGTCACTAAGAAAATGCCCTAAAGACTTGCTTAGAGGCTGCTCTGCTCTTATGGAGGCAGTTTCTCAATTCAGACTTCCTCCTCTCAGATGACTTCCGTTTGTGCCAAGCTGACCTAAAACGATCCAAAACATATGCTATCTATGTAATTTTGCATTTCCCCTGAAAATTATAAAATTGATATTCTAGGCAGTATTTTTAAATATTAAATTATAGCTACTTAGAATGGTAACTACAGACTCTTCCCAGATCTACCCTCATTTCCAGAGATTCAAATCAATTTTGTTTTAAATAAATCTTTTAAGACCAGTTTGTGCTGCCCAAATCTTCTAGAGGTGTAGTCTTCCACTGGAGCCTGGTCATGTGAGGGATACCCCTTTGTGATAAACTGACTCTTCCTCTCCCAGCAGTTAGTCATTGCCAATAGCTCCACAGCTAGGGTTAGGAATGTGCCCAAATCTTCTCTCAATGCTGGCATTTGAACTGACTTTGGCCACTAAGATATATTTAATTGGGAGATGTTATTATCTTTTCAGTCTCATTTCTTGACAGATAGAGATCTTTTTCAGTTGCAAATCCTCTTGGTTTAATTTTGGTAGCTCAGATGTGTCCAAAGTTATAAAATGTCCCATTTCTTCTATTTTTTAATATATCATCCACTGAGTTCATCTGTGTTCCTTTTACGCATGTGAGTATAGGACTGAGCACTGAAGCATCATGGGAAGCACATCAGTGGCATCTGGGGGAAGCATTATACCTCAGATAATATGGGATGATTCCAATGAATTTAGGGTCTGGGAGGCCCTGGGAAGAGTTGGGTTGAGGATTGAAAGGTAAATTGTATTAAAATATATTGTACTCACATATTAAGTACTCAGAGTTTAAAAACAAATCAGCTTTCAAAAAAAATGTAACTTCTCCTTTACCTGATTTTGAGATCTGCCCCCCCCCCCCCACTGGGTTGCCTCACCCAGCCTTGATGCAAGGGTATGTGCCTGGTCTTATTGTATTTTTCTGTGCAGTAATCAACTGATGTCCCCGGGAGGCCCTCTCTTTGCTTGGGGAAGAGAGTTGGAGAGTATAGGGGAGGTGAGAGGAAACTAGGAGAAAGGGAGAGGGAGAGCTGTAGTCAGGATGTATCTCATGATAAAAGAATTTTTAAAAACTTAAATCCAATTTTTAAATACAGGCTTTTACAGATTTTCTGAATTCCATTAGTATCTGTTTTAATGTCTTCTTTTCTGGCTCTAATTCTATTAAATTGGCTCATTTCTTTCTTAGTTTAACTAAGGGTTCGTTAATTTGTTTATCTCCTTTATGAACTACTTTGTATCATTGATTCTCTTTATTGTTCTTTTCATTTCCTTTCCATTAATTTCTTGTTATTTATTTATTTTTCTTTTTAGAATGCTGGCTTGGGGACTGGCTTTTTGGGTTTTTTTTCTAATGCTCTGAGATGTATCATCAAATTATTTACCTAAGATTTCTTCAATTTTTGCCTCTACATTTATTTTCAAACAACATGTAATAGAGAAGCAAACAGATAGTAACACAGTATACTTTAGTATACCAAAATATAGTGTAAAAAGTACAGAAAATACTGCCACAGAGTTGACATTCAGAACCATGTTAGTGCTTGAATTCACTTAACTTCATTCTTTTTATTTTTATTGAAAATAGATTTGTCTCCACACAATACATTCTGATTAAGGCTTCTCTTCCTTCTACTTCTCACAATTGCTCACCATCTCCCCTCCCATCTGGATCTACCACCTTTATGTCTTTTCTGGGGGGGGGGCATCAAAGGGATGATAATTTTTAAGAGATAAAACAAAAACAAAGGAATCAGAATACAAAAAACAAGCTAACAAACAACAAACAAATTTTAAATATGAAAGAGAAGTCCACACGAAAGATATAGATGCAGAGATGTATTCATTTTCCCTCACAAATCCCATAAAAACACAAAACCAGAAGACGACATAAATATGCAAAGAACCTGCATGGTAAAAAGATAAAAAGATAAAAACTAACACCCTGACAAGACATTATGAGACAGGAAACTCCAAATATGTTGTTGGGTTTGTTTAGTGTTGCTCACCTACAACTGGGCATGGGGTTTACACTTGAGAGTGGTTTGTGAGATGCCTGTGGAGAAAACTAATTTTCAATTTGCAAATGATTGTCAATACAAGATGGTTTCTGGGTTTGAGATGGAGGATATCCACTTTTCCTTCCAGCTCTAGGAATCTACCTGGTTGAGACTCATGCAGGCCCTGTGCATGCCACCTCAGTCTCTGTGAGTTTATATATGTGCTGAACCTGTTGATTTAGAAGGCTTTGCTTTTTTAATGTTTTCAATGGCCTCTGGCTCTTAAATTCTTTATGCCTCCTCTTCCACAGGGTTCCCTGAACTCTGAGGGGAGGGACTTGATGGGGACATGTCATTTAAGGTCGAATGTTCAAAGATGTCTTACTCTCTACATACTTTCTGACTGTAGGTCTCTATATTTGTTACCATCTGCTACAGGGGGGAAGGGGAGGTTTAACTGATGATGGCTGAACATAATGCCATTAGGACTGATTTTGTTTCAACAGTTTTTAGGTCAGTAGTATTTGGATTTTTCCTAGGTTTCTTGGCTATCTAGTCTCAGGTTCTTGGCCACCCATGCAGTGTTGGATACAGATTACATCTCATGGAGTGAACCTTAAATCAAATCAGGCCTTAGTTGGCTTCTTCTACAAGTTTTGTACCATGATTGCACCAGTGTTTCATGCAGGCACAGAGCCATTATAGATCCAAAGTTTTTATCTAAGTTGGTATTTGTATTTATCTTTGGGTAGCATGCAGAGTATGTTTCAGTACCAGGAACACTAATTAGTAGGTTTGAAGGCTCTAGGTAGCCACAGCCCGATGTTTCTATGTTTAATGAGTTGTGCAGGTATTATCTTCAGCAATACTGCCTTACTGTTGGTTTGTAGAAAGCAACCAATAAGTTATGTAAGGGTCCTGATGCTATCCCTATGGCCCCAAATTTGAATTTATGTAACCAATTCATGACACACTAAAAGCTTTATTTGATGACTAGAGATGTCCTGCTGAGTCTCTCTCTCCCCTGTTATTTGACAATAGGTTTCCATATAGCCTCCCCTCATGGCCTCTAGTTTTAGCATTCCCTCCCAGTATGCTCTCCATCACTCCCCTTTTCTCTTCTCTTCCCTGCTTGCTCCTCCCACTCCATTTCCCTTCATCAGTTCATATTTTCCCCTTCCTAGGGAGATCCATCTTTCCCCCTGGTTCTTAATTCAACACCTAATCTCTATGGTTATAGGGATTATGACTTGCATATCAGTAATTTAGCAGCAATGGTTTTCTTAATATCCAGATTTTTGAGTTCTTGGTATTTGTTGGATATTAGCCCCTTACCAGCCCTCTATTACTTATGTAGCTGCTAAAAATCCTTTCCCATTCCATAGCCTACCAGTTTGTCTAAATGAGTGACCTTCTCTATATAAAGCTTATTAGTTCATGACGTCTCATTTATTAGTTGTTGATCTTAGTGCCTGTGCTAATGGTGTTCTGTTCAGAAGGTGTTTTGCTCTGTCAATGAGATCAAGGTCATTCTGCATTTTCTTTTCTTTCAGATTCAGGATATTTTGGTCTTATGGTGAGATAACTGATCCATTTGCAGTTGAATTTTGTGAATAGTGATAGGTATGGATCTGATTGCATTCATCTTTATACAACCATCCATTTTGACTAGAAATATATATTGAATATACGATCTTTTTTACAGTGTGTGCTCCTTGTTCCTTTATCAAAAATCAGGTGTTGATATGTATGTAGACTTATATCTGGTATCTTTATTCTATTACAATGATAAATGTGTCTGGCTTTATTTCAATATCATGCTATACTTATTAATATAGCCCTGTTGTACAACTTGAAATTAGATATAGGGATACCTCCCACAGTTTTATTAATGAGAATTATTTCACTACTATGGTTGTTTGCTTTTCAATATGAAGCTGCGAATTATCTTTTAAGATTCTGAGAAAAATTTTGATAGCATTTTGATGGAGATTGCACTGAATCTGTAGATTGCTTTTAGTAGGATGACTATTTTAAAAATGTTAATTATAGTGGTCCATGAGAATGAGATATTTTTCCATCTTCTGATATTTTCTTTAATTTCTTTCTTCAATGTCTTAAATTTTTTTTAATATAAATCTTACATTTGCTTGATAAGAGTTATGCTGAGATATTTTATATTTTTGAGGTTACTGTGAAATGTAATCTTTCAATGAGTCCATTTTTTGATTTCGATATAGTAAGGCTACTGATTGCTGAGCATTACTTTTATATTTGCCGACTTTGATGAAAGTGTCTATAGACTGTAGGAATTTCACAGTGGAATTTTTGAGTAACTAATGCACACTGTCATATCATTTGCAAATAAAGATACTTTGACTTCTTCCCTTCTTAGCTGTATCCCCTTAATCTCCTTTAGCTTTTTTTATTACTCTAGTTAAGAAATCAAAGTATTATATTGAATAAGAATGAAGAGTGTGGAAAACCTTTTCTTATTTCTTATTTTAATAGAAATGCTTTGGATCTCTTTCCATTTAAATTGATGTTGGCTATGGGATTCCTGTAAAATGCCTTTATTATGTAGAGGTACGTCTCTTGTATATCTAGCCTCTCCATGACTTTTATCATGAAACAGTACTGAATTTTGTCAAAGGTCTTTGCTGTATCTAGTGGGTAAATCATATGGTGTTTGTCTTTCTGTTTGTTTATTTGTTTATTTTATGATGGATTAAATTTATATGTTGAACCTATGTTAAACCATCCCTGAATCTCTGGGATGAAGCCTATTTGATCATGCAAGATGGTCTTTTTGATGTGTTATGCAGTTTGCAAGAACTCTATTGAGAATTTTGCACTTATGTTCATAAGGCTTAGTCTGCAGTTCTCTTTGTTGAGTTTTTATGTAGTTTAGATTTGGGATAACTATGGTCTTATACAAATAATTTTTCCTTCTGTTTCTGTTTTGTGGGATAATTTGAGAAGTATTAGCATTAATTTTTCTTTGAAAACCTGGTAGAATCCTGTGCTAGAACCACCTGGGTCTCTTTTTTCTGAATGTCTATTGTTGTTGTTGGAAGACTTAATTACTGCTTCTGTTTCAATGGGGTTATAGGTCTGTTTAAATTGCTTTTAGATTTTTCAGTTTGGTGGAGTATCAGATAAAGTATGCTCTAATTATCTGGATTTCCTCAGTGTCTGTTGCTATGTCACCTTTTGTCTCTAGGGCTTTTTGTTTGGTTGGTTTTGGTTTTTTCTTTTTTTAATTTGGATCTGTTCTCTCTACCTCTTTGTTAATTTGATTTTCTCAAAAAATTGTTTCACTGCTATTTTGTGGGTTTATGTGCTTCTATTCTATTGGTTTCCGCCCTGATTATTTCTTGTGGTAAACCCCTTTTGGGCATGATTTTCGTATTTTTGTTTTAAAGCTTTCATGTGTGCTGTTAAATTACTAATATGAGATCTCATAGTTAGTTATAACAAGTTAAATTGTAAAATTTAATTTTTTCAAAAAAAGAAGGCATAAAAGGTAGTTATGTTCAAAGGACATGATAAAATTAAACAAAAAAAGTGTCTTTCTAAAACCCATCACCATGACAGCTAATATATGTCAATTAAAATTCTTTTATGTACTTAATTTATTATTTTTTCTTTTATTAAAAATAGCTCTTTTCTGGTCAGTCTGTTTGGTGTTCTGTATGCTTCTTGTTCCTTGATAAGTACCTCCTTCTTTATGTTAGGAAATATTTCTTTAATGATTTTATTGAGATATTTTCGGTGCTTTTGAGCCGGGTTTCTTCTCCTTTGTCAATCCCTATTATTCATAAATTTGTTCTTTTCATATCAACCCAGATTTTCTGGATGTTTTGTGCTTACCTTTTTTTAAATTTAACATTTTCATAACTGAAGTACTAATTTATTACATCGTGTCTTCAATACTCTCTTCCATCGTTTGTATTCTGTTGGTGAGGTCTGTGTCCAAGAATTCTATTTCAGATCCTAAACATGAAGTATGCAATGAAAGCAGTGCTAATAAGAAGGTGGTCTGCTATAGAGCTGGGGGTGAAACTGGAGGAACAGATTTGGAGGAAAGAAGGTAGATTGAAGATTTGAAGACTCTGACCTATCTGTTTATCCTACATCTTCAATGTTTACTATGCAACCTTCTCTCCTAGATTTGCTTTTATTGTATGACAACATTTTGAGCATATTGTGTTTAATTTATCATTTTTATTTTAGAATATTTTAATTTTCGTGTTGCTTTATTTAATGACCAATTTATTGTTCAATTTTGTGTTGTTTAATCTTCTGGAGTTTGAATCTTTTTCTGAGTTTCCTTTTATCTTGATTTCTGGCTTTATTTCATTGTTTTCAGAGAGAATGTAAAAAAGTATTTAAATATTCTTGTATTTGTGAAGGTCTTCTCCGTGTCCTACATTGTGCTCTATTTTACGATCTTCTGAAAAGAATGAATGTTTGGAATTTGAGTGCTATATTATGTATATGTCTGCCAATTTCATTTTATCTATCATGACATTTCACTATGATGTTTATTTTTTAATGTTTATTTTGTTGGTAAGGTCAGGTTATTAAAGTCACTCATGACTAGTATGTTGAAGTCAATCTGTACCTTTTCATTCTGTAACTTTTGTTTTAGGAAATCTGATAAATTGTGTTCATTGCACATATGTTTAAAACTATTCCATTCTGGCCAATTGATTGTTCAACTAATCAATCTGAAGTAACCATATTAATTTCTTCTGATGAATTTTTTTCAAAATATAATTTACCAGTTACTACTATAGCCATGTTTACTTTTTCTCTAGTTTTTTAATTCTTTCATTCTAATTATGCATCTTTCCAAGCGAAGCTTATTTCCTTAGTGCAAGAAATAATTGGGCTCTGTTTCTAATACAACCAAATACTCTGTGCCCTTTTGGCTGGACAATTGGAGCATTCGACAAAATTCAACATCTTACCATGAAAACCCGATGAAGCTAGCAGTTGAGCTAGCAATCCTCAAGATAATAAAGGATTTACAATACAACAAATTTATTGCTAATTGTGCTTAATGGAGGAAAAACAAAGACTATCCAGAGTCTCCACTGTTTTTCAATAGTGCTCAAAGTCTTAGCTAAAACAATGAAAGAAAGGAATAAAAAGATACAATGAGAAGGGGAAATCAATTTTTTATTTGCATATGGCATGATCATATACTTAAAATGCCCTCAGGATATATCAGGAAAGTTTCTATTTATATATGGAAAGATATTTGATCATTTATAAGAATTAGTAGCTTTTCTATGTACCAACAAAAGCATGTTGAGAAACATAAGAATAACAAACACGTTCTTTCTCACTTTGAAACAAATCCTGAAATAAACATTTCCAGGGAATTGCAAAATATCTGTAATAAAAAATTAATAAATGAAGGAAAAAATTGAAAAATACACTGCAGATAGGAAGACATTTGTGCTCATGAATCATCAAAATTAATACTGTGAAATTTTTCCATATACTAATCAACCTACAAATTCAATGCAAAGTCCCATTAAAATTCTAATGTCATTCTTCACAGAAACTGAAAATAAGTTCTAAAATTCATATGGAAGCACAAAACACGCTAGATGGCCAAATAAATTTTGAGGAATAAGAAAATGTTAGAAGTATCAGTATACCTGATTTCAATACACAGGCATGGTACTGGCATAGAACCAGACATTTACAAAATTAGAATAGAATGTAAGATACAGATAGAAACACACCAGCATAAATAGAATAAAAGAAACAGCTACAGACAGCTGCTTTGGACAAAGATTTAAAAAAAAAAAAACTCTTTGGAGAAAAAACATCATTTTCAACAATTGCTCTGGAAAAACTGGGAATTCACCTGTGGAAGAATTGAACTAGGTTTTATTTATCAATTCAAACTCAAAATCAAACAAAGACCTGGAATGTTAGTTCAGAAATCCTGACACAGCAAGAGTCAAATGTATGGAAAATGCTTCAACATCTAGGCATAAGCAAGGACACTCTGACAAGGACCCTGATAGTTTAGAAAATATAATCAAGAATTGATCAATGGGATTCTGTGAAACTAAAATGCTTCTGCAAAGCAAAGAATAAGGCAGCAGATGGAATATTAGCTGTGTGTCTATCTGCCTAATATCTAGAACACATGAAGATCTTAAAAGACAAGAAACCTAAAAATCTGATCAATAAATGGGCTAATGAATGAATAGGTAGCTCTTAGAAGATGAGATTTGGATGTCAATGGACAAATAAAAAATGTTTAAAAACCCTTCAGGGACATTAAAACAACAGTAAGATTCTATTTCACTCTAGTACAAATGACTATGTGTGGTGGGATTCAGGTGTCAGCTGATAAGGTTCGAAGACGCTTATCCAGGGTCCTGGGCTCCTGGAGGGGATGTGGCCAACCTGGAGGGGGTGTGGCCAACCCCATTGATAAGGGGCTGCTGGGACCCGGGGAGTCTGTTGTTCCTGGTTCCTGGCACTGGAGAGACCGGTTTGGAATCCATTGTCCATCCATCGCTCGGATACTCCAGTCCCTGTTCAGGTGCTACTATAAGCTGTAACCTGTATCGTGAGTGTTGATTTATATTTTAATAAATATTAATCTTGGACTGGTACCTTGTAAGTAAAACTACGTCTACATCTGGTGCCCAACATCCTCGGGCCTGTGCTCTCGGGTATACAGGGTCCCTTTGTGTTTTGAAAACTGTAAGAGGGCAGGGGACATACAGACTGTTCAGCTTTGGGAGCCTGCACTCCAGTGCCTGGGCTTAAAGCTCCCTCTCACTTGCCTGGCACGGTTTTTGGCCCACCAGCTCTGGCTCAACATGCAGGCATGGTTTTCGGCCCGCTAGCTCAGTGCGCAGGTGCAGTTTTCGGCCTGCATATACGAAGTGGGTCATTGTACAAAGAAAGCATGGTGTCCCAGTCACATTAAGCTGCAATCAGGCTGGTTCCTGAAATGTCACAGAAGACTCAGTAGCATGTAACTGATTTTATATTTCTGTTTATTTTGAACAAGAAGGAAACAAGAACGGTTTCTTAGAAGCAACATTTTCTTGAGTGTGCTCTGTTTGCTGGCCACAAACAGAGACGTGTTCCCTTTAAGAGAACTGCAGCTCTTTAAGAGAGTGTATTTTAAAAGCTCTTCTGGTTAGAAGATGATTAAAGATTCACAATGAAACAGATTCAGACGAAAAGAAAAACCTGTAAAAGGGTTACAATATGTGTAAAAGGTACACAGGCTTCAGAGAGAAAAGAAAGAGGATAAAGAAAGTCTTTAAAAGACAAATAGAGTAATAAAAATATAAGAAGCCACATAAAGATGGAAAATGACACAAAATCTGGATTTTGGTTGTTATTGTGCTTTCTTTTAATTTTTTTAACTGTTAATGAGCTAACTGCAGAAAGACAATGGATTGCAAATGCAAAGGCTACTAAGTTAAACAAGAATATATATTTAAAGGTATTTTGATTTTGAAATTTGTGTCTAAGGATTTATTGTTTTGGAAGAGTTTTGCCTTTGTTTCCACAGAAGATGAGAAGCTGTGGATTGCTTCCAGGCAAATATGGTTTCATTGACCAAGACCCCCTGAAAAAACCTCTGATGGGAAGAGATGGCCATATCAGCTTCAAGACTGCAGACTATGATCCAGTCTCAACAATCAATGAGATTTTCAACACCCCTTAATCAACAGGAAGTAGTAATGGAAAACTACGCCCAAATTCCCCAAATATTGTTTCTAAATGTATGTTTTCATTATAAATGGTTAATGGTCATAGTCAATCTCTTTCTAAGAAGAAAAAGGGGATATTGTATATAAATGATTTTTAAAAAATTAGATTATTGAATTTACTTAGATCAGGAAATCAGCTGTTAATCTTGAAATGTTTTACATTGGTATGGATTTTGGTTTATTGATACAAATTTAAGGTCAATTCTGTTATGCCATATGTATCTTCTACTCTTGTTTAAGATATGATGTTCATGTAACTGATTTAAAATTGTGATGTATAATTAAGAAATGCATGTTAGTTATATTTTTAGGTATACAAAGATATAATTCGATTAGATAGGTAATCTTCAAATACTTCTAAGACCTACAGAATATGACATTTAAAATGTTTTAAGAGCTTAGACTTTAGCTCTGGCATCATTAATTTACTTCAAGAGAAAAATGGGCATCGAAGAAACTCCATATGGAGTCTATTTGTGGCAATGGTTAGCCACTGGACAAGAACCTGTTCTTATATTGACTGCTTGACAGTATGCTATTTAAAGTGGACGTGCAGTTCCATAGGAAGGTGACCTCTGAACTTTGACAGAACAAGCCAAGAGGGTCCTTCAGGTTCCTGCTTTGCACAGAAAACTGTCAGACATTCTTCAGGACTCGAGGAAAAGCAACGGATGAACTGTACCAGAATGGGCAGAGCAGATTTCCTGCTTCACCAAAATGAAAAGAGACTCTGGGTCTGTAGGCTGAAGGTGGATGCCCAAACTTTATAAAGGAGCTTTTGGTGACTGTCCAGGCAGATAGGTATCATCTCTGTCATTTCTAGATTTTAGAAGTTGCTTGCACTTCTGGTTTACTTGGTAAATATATCCTTCTGTGGTCTTTGATATAAATGAAGATTAGATAGTTATTGGTACAGATTTTCTTAGTTATTTGTAAAGTATATTAGATATGAAACTTTAGATTCATAAAGATAAGGGAGATGATAGGAGTATTTTCTTTAATGTTGCTAAATACAAGTAGACTAGATATTACTGTAATTCTTGCTTGATAACTGTTTTGTTATATGTAATTTTGCTTTGTTAAAATTGAAGCCTTCCTTTTTTATTAGACAGAAAGGGGGAAGTGACGTGCGAATGCCCTTTCTGTATGCTGTGAATAGCAATCTTTAAATAAAGGAGCTATTTTGGCCCATGGTAGGCACCATAGAAAAAGTAGGAGGAGGGATCAGAATGGGTAGGAGGAGCAGGGCAGAGTCAGAGACAGATCGAGCAAGCTGCCCAAGAAGAAACATGTCAGGAACACAGGTGAGCCACGGGCCACGTGGCAGACAGATTAATAGAAATGGGTTGATTTAAGATGTAAGAGCTAGCTAGCAATGGGCCTGAGCCATAGACCAAACAGCATGAAGTTAATATAAGCATCTGAGTAATTTTTGAGGCCAGAGCAGCGGCGGGCTACTAAGGGGTCTTGGACGGCAGGTCTGTGGGTCTGGGTCTCTGGCCGTCTGGGACCAAGAAACCCCACTGCCACAACTATGATTAAGAAAACTAATACTGGTAGCAGAGGAAGGAAGAAAGAATTCCTTATACCATGTCAGTTGGAATATAGGTTGCTTCAGCCATAGTAGAAGACCATGTGGAGATATCTTGAAATCCACCATATGAGCCAACTATATTACTCCTGCTACATTTTTGATAGGCTCCAAATGAACATCCCACAGAGATACATGCACACCTGTTTACTGTAGCCCTATTTACAGCAGTCAAGTTGTGAAATCAGTGTAGATATCTATCAACAGGTGAATGGATAAAGACCATATGGAATATATGCATGATAAAAATTTTCATTTATTTTTTATTAAAAACAGGTTATTTTCTTCTACAATATATTATTATTATAGTTTCCCCTCTCTCTACTCCTCCCAGTTCTCCTCCTCCTCTCCCCTCCAGATCTACTCTCTCTGTCTCTTATTAGAAAAGAATAGTCTCCTAAGAGATGACAATCATACATGACCAAATAAAATATAATGCAATGATCATATTGAAGTTGAACACAGCAGGGGCTGGAGAGATGGCTCAATGTTTAAGAATACTGACCAATCTCCTAGAGGACCCAGGTTCAATTCCCAGTACTGACATAGCAGCTCAAAATTGTCTTTAACTCTAGTTCCATGAGATCCAATACCCTCACACAGACATACATGCAGTCAAAACACCAAAGCAAATGAAATAAAAATAAATATTTTTTTGAAAGTTTAACACTGCAACCCAACAGAAGGAAAAAAGTCTCAAAAGTAGGCACAAGAGTCAGAGGACCACTTGTTCTCACCAGCAAGTGTCCCACAAGAATGCTAAGCTAATAACTATAATATATACAAGAGGACCTGGTGCAGGTCTGTGTAGGCCCTATGCTTGTTGTGTCAGTATCTGTGAGCTCATATTCCTTGATTAATAGATTCGGAGGTCCTTGTTCTCGTGGTGTCCTCCATTTCCTATGACTCTTACAGTATTTCTGTCTCCTCTTCCATGGGATTCTCTGAGCTTGGATGAGAAGGATTTGATGGAGACCTTCTATTTAGACTCCTTCTTCACGTAATGTCTGGCTATGGGTCTCCGCATATGCTCCTATCTGCTGCCAAATCTGATGATGACTGTGTAAGGCGCTGATCTATGAATATAGCAGACCAGCATGATAAGATTGTATTCAGCAATGAAGTAAAACAAAATTACACCGTCTGCAGAAACATGGATGCTAGTGAGAGACCCATCATATTAAGCTAAATAAGTGAGACCTAGAATGAAAATATCATGTTAGCTCATTTTTCACCCCAAGGTTTTATATAGACACATAAAATCATTTGAACGTAAGACATGAAGAGACCATCTGGGGGATGGATGACAATAATGGTATCAGGAAAAGGGAGTGGGGAGAAAATTGATTGAGGGTGGGTGTGAATATGGTAAAAGAACATGATATGAAATCCATTGCTAGGTATAACTAACATTCCAATTTTTAAAGAAAAAAATCAAATATCTCTATGAAAGAGTCATTTAAAAATTTCAATTATGTATACATGTGTGTTTGCATGCACATGTGTACAAGTACACACTGAGACCAGAAGATGGTATTGGATCTCATGGAATTGCAGTTACAAGTGATTGTGAGACCACCACCACCTGAAGAGAACTTTGCTTCTTTGCAACACTCTCAACTACTGAGCCATCTCGCCCTTCCCAGTCCATGTCTTGAAAGGTAAATTGCTGAGGCAGTTTTCCCTTTATTTTGCAATTTTCTAATATCTTTGATTCTCAACTGTCTTAGTTTTTTATTTCTGTAGTGAAAAGAGTATGCCCAATTTAACATCATTTTTCCTCCCCACTCTCTGGTGCCTTCTTTGTGTACAGTTTCTCTGCTCTTTTGTTCAGGACTCTGTGATGCTTTTCAGGATCTAGTATGGGAGAGGGGTTCATTCTGATGCATTCCCCTTCCTCCAAGGGCCTGAGTTCCCCACTCCCATTGTGGCTCTGTAATGCATTCAAAGTTATGTTTATGATTTATTTGTTCTTTTATTTATGTTGTAAGTAAGAGTTTTGAACTGCTGCAATCTGGCTCTTCATAACCAGAAGTAAAATGTATTTGTTTGTTTGAATTTAGCTTCTCTAATTGATCCCATAATTTACTTGATTTCCAAATTGATTGTTCTTATAAATAAGTGATATTTTCTTCTAAATACATTAACTTAATCTCTTAGGTTTTGATTTAGTATTTTCACAGATCATTTCAAATAGTTAATACTTTTTAATGTGATATGTTTCCTAATTTGTAGGTAGTTAATGTTGAACATTAAAAAGATTGAGATACAGTCTTGATTATTTTAAAAGGCATTTATTACTTATTTGAAATATTACAAGTTGCCCCCAAGAGAGATAACTAAAACTAAAGATATTCTTAAAAGCCATGTGGAAATCTACTACTGTGGAATACTACTGTGGAAGCTTTCCAAAACATGTACATACATGAAAAGAATTTAAATGGAACCATCTTATAATGGTGTGACATTGTCCTGGGTAAACATCTTCTGTCACCAAGTAAAACATCAAGTACCAGAAATGAGCTATATCTTATTGAGTTGTTGGCCAAAGAAATCCCATAAACCCCCTTCCTCCAACATCACAGATTGTTGCTATTCCTTACTTTCCACAACTTCGTGAAAGGCCCTATTGCTTGAAAAGAGACTGTTTTCTGGTACCACTTTCTTATATCATCAATTTTAGAGAAATAAAATTAGTGCCCAGTCAGAAGCTTCATCCTAGTATTCACAGTGCTGGAAGGTATTTTTCATGATACTGAAGAGAAAAGTCATTATCAATCGCACTAAGCCACAAACACTTCAAACTACAACAGTAACCTACCTGTGAGATATACTTCTAGAACAGAGCTATAGACAGAGTTTCCTGTCCCTACTACCTGTTCCCAAATAACCAGCAGCCAATTCCCAAATAACTGACATTGAGACTTAAATTATAAATACTTGGCCAATAGCTCAGGCTTGTTACTAACTAGCTCTTACAACTTAAACTATTTCTATTAATTTATATGCTGCCTGGAGACTCATGGCTTTTACCTCTATCTCATTTTGTGTGTCCGACTAATTCTTTGGCTGGCTGGCTGGTGACTCACCTGTCTTTGTCCTTCCTCAAACCATCATTCAACCATCATTGGCTTTCCTGCCAAACTTTATCCTGTCCAGCTATTGGCCAGTCAGATTATTTATTAAACCAATTATAGCAACATATATTCACACAGTGTACAGAAGGATTATTTCACAGCATAGAACATTATTGCTCAACCTTCATCAAAGATGCTTTTTTTTTTTTTTTTTTTTTTTTTTTTACAGCAGGTGATAAATTATCAAAAAGGCCCACTGCTGAACTCATTCCTAAATAAGATGTCATTATCACACTCCAAGGCTAAGGGATCTACACAGAAGGGGAGGTAACAAAAAATTATTACAGCCAAAGGTGGTGGCACCAAGGAAACAGTATCTTGCAGACACAGCAGGCTGACAAACACAAACTTGGGCAACATGCACAAAACCTTTACAAGTTCAAACCACATAAAATTCCCTGCCTGGAGAAGGGAATATGGACACAAGGTTTCACACCTAACTAAATAATTATTTACAAGTGCTAGTTAGTTGGTACCTCCTGGTAAAGAGAAAATCAGTTTTGTTTTTGTTTTTCAATGAGATGTCAGTCACACTCCAGAGCTCAGTAACAGCTGACAAACACAAAATGGACTCTTTTGTTTTTCTACTTTTTGCTTTGTTTTGCTATTTGCTAATTTTTTTGTCTCAATTTTTTTATTTTGATCTTGGACTTTGTTTTATTTGTTTATTTTTGAGAGAGAGAAAAGGAGAAGGAAACATGAAATTGGATGGGTGGGGAAATAGGGACGGTCTGGAGGAGATTTTACAGATATCTTTTTAAAAGAATTGTCCCAGAACAGGTACCTCCTTTATCCACCTGAGAACTTGTTAGAAATGTAGAACCCTAAGCTCTGACCCAGATGTATTGGTTGACTCCTATACTCCAGGGGCTGAGCCTAATGTCCTGTGATTAAATAAGCCTGTTAGGTCGTTCTCAGGCCCAATGAAATGGCCTTGTGAGTATCATCATTTGAATTTCATAGCTAACAGATGGCTATTTTGTAAAGACAATCAATACATAAACCTTGTTATTCAGCTGGGTGCAGAATCTTACAATATGTTAACATAGTTCTTCAAATCATCTCTATATTCTCTGGCTCTCCAATGATTTATTTATGTGAGAAAAAAACATTAAAAGTGTCTTCTTCTTCTCTGTGTATGTTTAATTATTCATTCATGAAATGTTTATTGACGTCCATTATGTGCCAATCACAAGGCTGCTTTGTTGGAATCAGTGGGCCCATTTATTCCTATTATTGTTCATCACAAATTCTCATTTCTCAAATATTGGTATTCCTAAAAATACTATTGACTGTGTTCTTTCCATCTACGTATATAATCATTTCTCTAGGACTGTCTCTGGTGATTTCATGAGGTAGAATTCCACAGCTTCCACTGTGATCACTGTGTATTCAGAGTGCTGCCCACAAACTATTTTCTACTATTTTATTGTACATTTTACATGCCTTTCTCTCTTACTTCTTAAGCTAATCGTTTCTTAACTCACTTTATTTTTCTATTAAATTATTTCCCATCTCTAATATTTATGTATTTATTTTGTATATGTACACATGAGGGTGTGTATGCTTATGTGTTCTCGTGTGTGTGTGTGTGTGTGTGTGTGTGTGTGTGTGTGTGTTACGTACATGTGTATGCACATCCATGTGCATAGGAAGGCTAGAGGTCCTTCTTCAGGAGCCATCCATCTTGTTTGTACAAATTGGGACCTGGAAGTCACTGATCAGGCTAGCCTGGCTGAAAACCCAATCTATTGCAGCCTTCTCAGTGCTGCAATTATAGCTCATGTCATGCCTGACTCTTTACATGGATGCTTGGTATAGAACTAACATCCCCATGCAAACACTTTATTGACTGAGATAACTCAGAAAGCCCACATTTCTAATATTTTTAAATTTACAATATAACTAGTGCATTAGTACATCCACTGATTCCATATGACTTTAATTAAACCATATTTGTAGCACTGAAATTTTAATTCTACAGGTTATGTCCAGTTAGGTATATTTATTCATAAGTCTGCTCTTTTCTTGACTGTAGTACCAGTCAGTGGCTATGCTCAAGCTGTCTGCTAATTTCATCATCCAAATCACTCAAACTTTCCTCTGATTAGCTTCTCACTAACCTAGGCCACATCATCTATCACACATTGTTATGGTATCAGGCCTTATGGGTGTATGATCCAATGTATAATCTATTTGATTTTGCTCTAGATGTTGCATTCATGTAAATAATAGAAACTCAGAGATCTTCTGAATCTTTCCTAAAAAGACACCCAGGGATAATTTGACACTCAGATTGTTTTACTGTCCTAGTCAAAATCATGGTTCCTAATGGTATTTATCTTAATAACTCTTCTGTCACAATTTATCTTATGTTAGAGGAATAGACGACTAATAACACCTATGTCTCCATATGGTTTGATCACCAAGTGCTTTCTCTTTTAACAACTCTTTTGTCTGGTCCTCTAAAAAAAGAGATAAAGATTAGGAAGCTTAGAAAGTTTAGATGACCAGGAAGAGATTGATAGAGTATGGAAAGATGATACAGTGAAGAGCTGTAATGAGCCCTTGCTCTTCTCTGCTGCCATAGAGTAAAACCCAGAACATCCCATTCTTTATTCTGCATTACAACTTTCTTTGCTGTCATTAACCAGAATAACAGCTCAGACCACAAGGGGTTATTTTAAGTATGAAGGTATATGTGTCAAAATCTGAGTTCTTGGCAAATACTTGGAAAATATTTGATGAATCCATATGTAAGATTCTTAGAAACGATACTGGAAAGAGAAAAATCTCAAACTCTAAGTTTAAATAACAAAAGCTTTCAGCTTGTATTTGGTATAGTCAGACATTTCTCTTTTTTTCATATTTATAAAATAAGAAATA
The DNA here is from genome assembly GCA_033318265.1 of Phyllotis vaccarum. Taxonomy (NCBI): domain Eukaryota; kingdom Metazoa; phylum Chordata; class Mammalia; order Rodentia; family Cricetidae; genus Phyllotis; species Phyllotis vaccarum. Next base: position 32,578,868 of record JARWLC010000001.1, on the reverse strand, counting down.
TTAACCACCATGGAGCTACAGAGAATGTTATTGAAACAATCATCTAAAATCAAAAGGCCATCGTCACACATGTTTTATTTGTCTGAATATTTAGAGCAAAACATGAGGCACTGTTCTATTACACACACACACACACACACACACACACACACACACACACACACACTGATTTTTTCCTTTTAAGACTTTTTTTGTGCTCTAGGCTCAAGTGGATTAACTACTTCTGAGCATTTGAGACTTAGATGAATCCTCATACAGAATCTCATCGCAGATGGTTGGGACCCACACTGATTAGAATGCGTACTGTTCCAGCACTAGGGCACGTTTAGAGGTGAGAAAGATAAAAATATTTCTTGCTTAAGCTGAGGATTTCCCAGAAGGTAATGGGAAAAGAATCTAAATCAAGGTTAAAGAATGAATACATTATCTGTTTGATGTTTATTCGTTGGCAGGTTTTATATGTTAAGAAAGTAATATCTTTGAGGAGGTTCGCATTTAAAAGCACTTATGAACAAAATCCGATGGCAATGGGTGTTTGTATTAAATAAGCTCCCCAAAGACCAATTCTCAAAGTCAAAGGCTTTACATTTCCATTACTTTTCTATTTTCTACTAATATTTAAAAATAAATAAAGCTAAACTGAGTCAGTTCTAAGCATCAGTGGCTGCCTGTTGACCTGGGCATCTTGGCCAATTCTCAAAAATTTTGTTGGTGCCCTCTTCATTCTAAACCAAGACAGAACACACCACTACGCAAATTCTGGTTCTTCTGGCCCCCTTTCTATACTGTTGTGGATCCCCAGTACTGTTCTCCAAAGCAATTTCACTAGATCTGTTACATCTAGAGCATCATCCCCTTCTGGCCAATTGCCAGCAATGGGTGTGGAATTGCAATTGTAATAATTTTTTAAAAAATCTTAGGTCTTAGAAAAGATCTTAAACTCACTCTCTCTCTCCTTTTTCCTCTCTCCCTCCCTCCCTCCTTCCCTCCCTCCCTCCTTCCCTCCCCCCCCTTTCTCTCCTGAATCATCATGCATGGACCCTTCTATTAGCTTTAAATAGGTTTTTACATGAGTTGCTGGTGCAAACACGTGAGAGTTTATGGAATCCCACTACATGCTGTGGCCCCTCCCAGTATTCCTTTAAGTTAGGCTGAGGGAAAGAACTTCATTTCCACAACTGGGTGCCCAAGCTAGTGCTCTTCAGAGACAATGAGGACCCCTGATGCAGATTTAATAACCCTAATGGCCACAAGTCCTTCCTGGCCAAAGTACACATTTAGGTTATCAGAGTAAGACATAAGCATGTTTTATATTACATCACGAACATTGAAGTTTCGTTGTTATCATAACATAGCATGACCTAACTCATAAAAATTTCAGTGCTCTCAAGTGAAGAGGTTTCACATCAAAAGTCTGATTGCTCTTTATTTGAGGAGCTATTGAATATCAGATGCTATAGTAGAGAAATCTACTGGGCTGTACCTGATTCCTGTGACAACTGCCTATAAAAGGAAAGAAACTGGGTGCTAGGGAAATGTCCAGGAACTCACAGGATGTCCCTGACCAAGTCTCCAAACAATAGTGGAGGGGGTGCCTAAATGGGACTTCCCTGTAAAACAAATGAGTAAACACCCTAGGTGTCATCACAGAACCTACATCCAACAGGGAATGGAGGTGGGGAAGAAATCCATGGCTGAGCACTGAGCAGAGTTCCTGGTCCAGCTGAGAGCAGGGGAGGAGAGTCTGTATGAGCAGGGGGATAGGGATTATGAGAAAGGTTCCCATGGCTGGCTGGAGCCTTGGGAAGCTCACTGAATAGGAAATTGCCAATGGAGTCTTGAGGAGTGGGATCAGACTGTGGTCCTGCTCACGGGCTGGCACCTTGGAAACCATTCGCTATAGAGGAACACCCAGCCAGCATTGACTTTGGAATGAGTGAATAGGATGTGCCTGGAGTGGATGTGCCCACCTTAGGATGTCTTTCCTTTTGGGGGAGGGGAAGGATGGATGGGGAGGGACGAGAAGAGGCCTGGCTGGGAGGGATTGGAATGGGGGAGGGGAAGAGAAGCAGGGGGATACATTGATGTCGATGACATTTTTAAAATGAAAATTTTAAAAAAGAAACCAAATATAAGAAGAAGAAGAACATGTTACTATTCTTTCATTTCCTCCTCCCTAATTCTGCCCATCTGCCTCATTGTTCTGTGTATTTGAGTTTGTGGCCTCTGATTTATCAAAGATAATGCAATCCCTTGAAAGGTTCATGATATAAAAATCCTTCCTCACTTCTTCTTACAGTCTTATAACCTACCACCAGTGCCAACAATATCACCCAACCTGTGCTTTCCTAACAGTGCCACTGGATTTGAGCCTCCATATGCCTGTGGGCACCCTGAATTCTACCTCTAGAGCCCTTGCTGCCTTGTTCCTGGTTGATATCTGCCTGTGTTACTTCCTTATAAATCCCCTATAGTGAGATTATGTTCTGGTACATTGCAAATATTTGTCCCTTCTACTGGTTTAATAAAAAGAATAATTGGCCAGAAGGCAAAAGGAAATATGGGTGGAGCTACCAGACTAAGAAAACTCTGGGAACAGGAGGAGCAGAGCAGAGATACCAGCAGACACAGAGGAAAAAAAAAAACAACCATGCTGCTCTGAGAAAAAGTACCAAGCCACACATATGGCTAAATAGATTAATGGAAATGGTTGAGTTAAGAAGAGCTAGTTAGCAATGACTGAGCCATAGGTCAATCAGTATGAAATTAATATAAAAGCCTTTGTGTGATTATTTGGGGCTAAGTGGCAGTGGGGTGGTGAGAGGGACCAAACTTCTGGGTAATACCAGAAAGTCTGGGCCAGAAACTTATTACAATCCCCCACATCCTTATTGCTTTTTTTCAAGCAGAAAAATCTCTCCATTGTCGTATTTAACAGTTTTCCCTGTCTTATCAGGCCATAAGCCTATATGAGTGCATCCCAAATTCATACTAATTAGCTTGTTATTGAATTATGGATTTTTTTCTGATCTCAAAGTCACTTATGCACATGATAAGGATGTATTTGATGGTACAGAGATGTACAGGTAGAATGGATAACTGTCATTTTATCTCACCATTTGGCAACAGCATCTATTCATACACCTTCTAATTTTATTTTGATGTTGGCCCCTACTGTCTAGGTCCTTGCTTAAAACCCTATTTATTGATTTCCTATTTTCCCCCTTATTACTATATCCTTTCTAAACTTGTGACAATACTATTATTATGCATTAAGTTCTGTTGGCTGCTAGAACTCTAAAAATAAACTTAAAAATCACTTTCCCTTTGATTTGGTTATTATACATATCTTCCTATCCCTTCATGTCCTCTCCCCATGCTCATAGCTTCACTCTGAAGGCTACTTCTTATTACTGCTAAAATGTTTATATTCGCATTATATCCCTCATCTTTATATAGTCTTCTGTTATTTATGTGTTCAATCTCAATGTATTTGTTGCAATTCAAACAAGATGCCCATTCCTCCAAACACTCTTATTTCAATCTCATGACTCCTAACTTATGCCTTCATTTAAGCCCTTTGATGTTTTGCTTGTTCTATAAAACCAAAGGCATCCTTTACTGATTTTGAAAGGCCTTTAGCCAACACTTTTTCTTTCTTTCAAGCTTCCTTTCTCTACTATTTCCTAAATCATCATGAAAGAAGGGTAGCTGAGAGCTGACTCAGGGAATGTCCCAGAACTCTCTGTATAAAAAGAAATATAGTCTTGTAAGCTAAGTAAATCAAGAGGCAACATTTTTTCTTTGTAGACACAGATTAAACTTAATGAGCTGTATTAGTAAATCCAGACACAGACCTGTCCTGGAGCCAAGACTATCATTTTTGCAACAATGGGATGTTTTAAAACCATTATTCTTCAGATATTACAACCAGAAACTCCAAGCTTTCAGAAAAGAAAAAAAAAATACTACCATTGCACAGAGTGGACAGATAAACAGAATCCTCTTGATTTTTAAAATGGCGTCACATCAATGCAGAAATGTGACTCTTTAGTTTTCTTCAGGGGCCTCCAGTGGATGGCTTCCTGCCTTCATACATATATATGAAACACTAAATGGGCTCAGTGGGTTAGGAAGAAGGAGGAACAAGAAGAAGGGAGGAGAAATAGGAAAGAGGGGGGAAAGTTTGGTGTGAAATTTCAAGGGTGATGGGAGAGGTTATCCAGATGTTACAGAGAGAAAGTAGTGGGGTAGATCTGATCTAAATACATTGTATTTGTGTATAAAATTAGCACAGAATATTTTTTTAAAAAATGAAAGTATAAAAAGTCCTATGAGATCTATCTTATTTGTCATTGGATACTTTGTAGGCAGTACAGAGCCTGGTGTAGAAGAAGTTTTTAAAAAATATTTGTAGTGCTCATAAGCAATTGACTGGATGGCTTATTTCTAGATGAGAAGATTTCAGATAGAGAAAAAGAAAAGATGTATGATAAAGGGTTTAGAAGCAAGAGCTTTGAAAAGAGTCCTAGTTCTTAGGCTCAGATCACACTGAGAGCTCATGCAACTCTCAAGGTGATCTTGAGAATACTACTTAACCTGCCTGAATCTCAGCTTCCTTTGTCATACAGGGTCAATGACAATAAAACCTAGCTCACAAAGAGCCTCCATGAAGCATCTGATATAATGCATAGAGAAGATTTAGAATAATACCTTGCAAAAATGATCAATAAAAATCCATCATAAATCATTAGAACTAGAAGAAGAAAGTCAAAGTGGGGAAGGAAGTATGATTAGCTTTGGAAGAATCTCAGTTCCTGGCTGTGAAGTCTAGACTTCATACTGTCAGAAAACATGACCATTTTCTAGGAGGTGAGGAGCATCTGGTTGAGCCCTTTTAAAAAACTAGCTTTAATAAATATTTTTGAAGGATTGAGTTGAGAAATGGAGCTCAGAGTATTAAAATCAGGAGGACAGAAATAAATAATCCTAATGAGAGGCACTTAATGTCTTAACTAAGGCAGAATTCTCAAGGTATTGAGAAAGAAGAATGTGTAGGACTCATTACTATGTGTTGTCAGATAAAGGGATGAGGGACCAAGAGTGTGGTGGTCCACATTATGCATGATAAACCCAGCCTTTGTTCTGGTGACTGATTAAGAATGAACCTTTCCAGAGCTAGTGGAGTGTATTGTGTCCCTGGAGTTGGCATTCCAGGAGGTTGTGAGCTACCCAATGCCGGTGTTGGGAACAGAATTAGATCATTTCATTTATAAGGACTCTTATCTAATGAGCTATATCTCCAGTCCAAAAATGAAAGGTTTTTATTTACTATTATTTATGTGTTGTGTGTATTTATGCTATATGTATGTATGTTCTGTTAGTGCCAGAAGTGGATTCCCTAGAACTACAATGTCCTTCAAAAATGAAATAAAGTCTTAATCACTGAACCATCTTTCTAAGCCCCTTCACTGACATTTTATTAGTGAAGGAATTGATGAATGCAGTTCTGAGGTTTTTAACTTTTGTGCCTGAGTGCATGAGAATCCCTTTGTTGAGATAAGCAGCTAAAAAAAGGCTAAAATTTAGTGAATGGGGACTATTTAATGGTTAATACATTGGTGCCACCTGACACACATTTATAGTCATTTGATACACAGTGAACCAGTGAACAATCTCCATAGTGGTGGATATAAGTAATCACACATGTAAAATGGAGGTCAAAAATTTGCAGTGAGTGAATTTACCCCTAGGGACATGTCAGAGTAAGAACATTAAGGCCATCAGTCAACAGTATTGTGTTAGAAGCTTTTTTTTTTTTTTTTTTTTTTTCAGTGTTAAATGCCAAATCCCTTAGGAGAAAATTAACCCACATTAGATTTGTAAGATAATTAACCATAGGAAATGAGATCTAACTCCTACTTTCTTTATTGAAGACTCCAACCTATGAACTCTGCAGCAAAGTATCTCCAAGAAGAGTGAACAAATACAGCAGCTAACAAAGCCTAAGCTTCCAGCAAGTGCTAGGGTGTTGCTCTTTAGCATTAACTGGGTTTAGAGACTAGAAGGATACTATGTAAGTTAAATTTTCTCATGGAGCCCACAAAATACCACTTAATGATGTATGAATTAATCAGGCTTACTGTTTATGGGGAGTCCATCATGGTGAAGAAAACAAGGTGGCTGAAGATTGTGCCAGCCAATCATATCATATCCACAGCCAGGAAGCAGAATGATGAATATTCAGCTTGTTTTCCTCATTTTTATTTCTGCCCTGTACTTCAGCCAGGGAATAATGTCACCCCAATTCAGAGCAGTTTTTCTCACCACAATTAACCTAGTCTAGAAAATCCCTCATGGACCTTCCCAGAGATTTGTCTCCAAAATCTCTCAATATCATGTCAAGTTGCCAGTTTATAAAAATCAGCACAGATATAAATAAAGTGTGTCTATAAATAGCACAAATATTAAGTGGCATTTTACATTACAAACACCTTGTGAGAAAGATACTATTATCATATCCATTTATCACAGGGGACAAAGTAGACTTACAGAGTTTAAACACCTGCTTCAACAGCATGGTTAACAAATGATGACAACATCCAGGTCTACCTAACTTTAAAATCTTTTCTATCTCCACAGTGACATGGAGTCTTCATTAAGGCCATATGCTATGAGATTGTCTTTTTGTATGTTGTAAATACGTGTTACTACCATTGGTTAATAAAAAGGCTGTTTTAAGTTATGGCAAGACAGTGGACATGAAAAACAAAGGGTCAAATGATCCTTGAATTGCATTATCTTTGCATGATTGGCCTCTTTTCTCCTGCATTTCTGCTATCACTATTTTAGTTCCTGCACAGGTGACTTATTAATCCCACATGAATCAGAGATCATGTAGAGCTTCTCCATCTACCCTTTGACATACACATAGGTGGAATCATCCATAAAGTAATAGTATGAGGATAAAAGGTATTATTTTATGATACTCTTCTAGAGAGCTTGTAATGTAGCAAGAGCTGACTGACACAATTATTCCTAATAAAAATCTAATTGCTGATTTTGATTTGTTCATTAATTCAGTTACCAATTACATGGCAGTAAGTGCTGTTCTTGTGATTAAACTTGTGGACATGACAAGCACAACTTTGTCAGAGTTCTCAGTATAGTGGAGAACAAGGTTGTTTAAATAAAACCTTACAGTTACATAGCATAAGTACTCTGGTGGAGGGCTATGGGTGGACATGGAAACCATTGTGCTGTGGGTCTGAGGGGATGGCTAGTCAAAGAGGTATCTCTAAAAGAAGTTCCATCTTAACTGAAGAGTAAGTGGTGAGTGGGAGGACACGTAGGAAAGGCTAAATGATGGTGGATGAGAGCTGATCAAAGGCAAAGGAATGAAATAATACATGCTTTGTCCAAGGGCAAAGAGAGAATGAAGAATGTGAGGGATGATGGAATGAAGAGAAGGTATTGGAAGGATTGGTAGAGGAGAAGGCTTGAGAAGATGAGCCTAGGCATGCAAGCACTTGCAAGCTTTTCTGATTAATTTGAACTGAATTCTGAGAGAGCTAGAAGGCAGAAAATTGTTTTAGTAAACTTTTAAAAAATTTATGTATTTTCCAGTTCCAAACTCATAAATAGCTTGGTATGTGTAAATAAAACAATTTTTAAGCATTTAGGGGAAAACTTAAAAAAATTAAATATCCCTTCCAAAATTAACACACCCACTCCAACAATGCATGCCAGAGAATTTCTAATCAGCCAGCAGCTAATGTTATGTTCCTGATGAGCACACTACAAGAGTCCTGTGGATAATTTAATGTTAGGGTGTGATCATGTGCTCTCTCAGCTCTTTATTACTTACTTGAGATGTTGCTATGGGAAACAAAATTCTGCTTCAGAAATTGACAGTATTTACAGAAATGTCGGCAATAGGAATAGAAAACAAATCTTTCATAACCTCATATTTTCCCATGACTCCCTGCTCTGGAAGTCTTCCAAGACACTATCATCTTGTGAGGTTTTCTCCCTGAAGACAATTACCCTATCAGGGCAAGGACTTGCCAATCTTCTTCAATAATGTTTACAATAGTGGTGATTCATTAGTTAAAGAGAATTGTCTGGTTTTCTTTTTTCTTAAAGGAAATTAACAAGAGAGTAAGGATTGACAGGAAATGACTTTGTATTCATAGGATCTCAAGTCTTGGCACATAGTAGGAGGTTTTACATTTTTTCAATTTTTATTTACGTTATATGTATGCTATTTTTCCTGCATGCATTTTTTTGCACAATATATGTAACTTCCTTGTGGAAGACAAAAGGTGTCAGATTCCCCTAAAACTGGAGTTATAGATGGTGATGAGTGTAGATATATTAATATAATATTTTAATTTCTTATAATGATGATAATGTTGATGAGCCTGAGAGTAATTATCTTGATTAAATTATCTTTTCTTATCCTTCAAAGGCAGACAAGGAGAAGACAAAAGATGAATTGTGTTCTGTGTTTCTGGGAAAACGTCACTTTCTTAGGTGATCAGGAGTTACTAATCCATCCTAATACCAGACTCCATTCAGTTCCAAGTAGCCTTGCAGACCTTCCTCTTGAACACCTAGTGGGTCATGCACCAGTTCACTTGGGATTTGAGAGGCAACCAAAGGCTCTACCTATTGTGTCTTGGTAGCCCACTCCAGTTAGGGTGGTGACATTCAGCCGAATGACAATACTTCTGTAGAGATGCTCCTGGGTAAGCCTCATATACAATGTTTGTCTTCACTTCTGTTAAGGTCATAGGAAAGAAGGAGTCACTGGTGCAGAGACATCTGTGTCATGTCTAGTCTGTGAGTTTTCCTCAGGTATGTGATTTCTTTCAAAATAAAGGAAATGAGGAAATGTCTCTGGTTTTATTTACAGTGTGACCTGTGTGTTCATTCATCCTTCTTAATTCAACTAACAGACATTGCCTCAGCTATAGACAGCAGCATCTGCCTTCCATTCATTCTGAGTATACTCATGTAAGGAATCTAGGTCAATTCTGGACAACTATAGTCCTGTGAGGTGTTTTATGAATCTCCTAAACTAGAGATCTAGATCCCTAGGAATGGAATGGATGGTGGGAGAATGTTCTCTGTCTTTCCTCCCCACTTAGTACTTATCCCTAGTGTGGGATAACTGAGCACAGCACTGGTTTAGTGACAAGGGGCACAAAGAATAAATGAGGATGCAAAACATTGAACATTTTCAATGTGACAGGCATGCTCCTTGCTCATACATGTGCACTTTTCTAACAAATGAGATGATATACTTTGTTATTGTTTGTTCTCTTTATTAAAAAATACTAATTATGGAATTGTCTATAACTTCATCAAGTTCACAGTTCTTTAAGCCAGGAGTAGTAGAAATCATACTAGGTTTTTTTTTTTTTTCACACTCATAACAGGCTGGCTGAAGATCTGGGTCCTATGATCTCACTCCTCACATAGGTAGATGAGTAATGAGAACCATTCTCCCAAGCTTACAACTTCTAGGTGGGCTTAACCTCACTTCTTCCAACACGGTTGGCTCTATCATTCTGCCCAGGTAAGGTACAGGGTCCTCCTGGCTGAGGGCTGCAGCTAGTATGGGAAAAGGTCAATTCCCTCACCCACTTCAAGTAACAGGATCAAGTGGGGCATCTTTCCCTCCCCCTTAGCATCACATGGCAGATGAGGGGGGTATGGCCAACTATTCCAATCACACATACTCAAGGCTATCTTACCCATGCCTCTGTCAACAATTTCACTGCCCAGGAAAGGAATGAGACCCACTTCCCTGAGTGTTGCAGATGGTAAAGGTGACTGTTGGGTCCCTTTTTTCTATCACAGGTGGTGAAGGAGAGTGAAGGGAGTATCTCTTCCCCACCCACACATCCACATGACATATGAGTAATGGGGACAGCTTCCTCAGGCTCACAACTTCAGGCCTGGTTCACCGACATTTCCACCACCATGGTTGGCTCCTTTGTGCTGTCCCAGTGAGGGCCAGGGCCTATTCTCCTGAGTGTTGCTGGTGGGAGGGGAGTGCAGAGGCAGCTTTTCCACTCTTATGACCTCAGGGCTAGCTGTTCCATGTACCTGAGGCATCAGTGATGTGGGAGGGGATCTCTCCCTCACCCACATCACCATATGGCAGATGAGGGGTAGGGCTAGGACTCCCATGTTCACATTCTCAGAGCTGGCTCATCTGTGCCTTTGTCAACAATGCTGCTCAGACAGGATGTGTGGCCTGCTTTCCTGACTGTTGTAGCTGGTAAAGGGGAGAGTCAGCTCCCTTGTCAGTTGGAGGTGATAAGGGTGAGAGGGGAAGGCATCCTTTCCTTGTTATCACAACCACACCACAAACAGGGAGCAGCTCTAGTTATACCCTCTCATGCCCTCAGGACTGGCTCATCTGTGCTCCTATTTATAAGGTCAACTCTACTGTGCTACTCAGGTGAGGCAGGGGGTCCATTATCCTGAGTGTTATAGCTGATGAGAGGTTGGGTCAGGTGCCCCACCTGCTACAGGTGTTGAGGAGTAAGGGGAAGAGGGCATCAGTTCCTCACTCACACTACTAGATGACAAGATGAGAGGGGCATGACCTTCTCTCCCATTCTCATACCCTCAGGGTCAGCTCATCTATGCCCTTGCTAACAAGGTCAGTCTATTGTACTGCAGAGTTAAGGTGCTGGTCTCTTTCTTTTGAGTGTTTCAGCTAGTGAGGGATGTGGCCAATCTCTACAGTCATATCTTCTCTACCTTCAACATGGTCACAGACTAAGTCATGGCCCTTTATAGTAGCAGAACCCAGACTTTTGGCCCTGAGCAGCAGTAGAACATCAGCATCAGCCCATTTCTCACCTCCCTTGCCTCTCCAAATCAGCCCTCCTCTCTTTCTCTCTCTCCTCTCTCCCTCCCTGAGTCCTGCCCCTGCCATCCACATGGCATGGCAGGATTCTTTGCTGTATGATGGCCTAAAGCTAGAGACTCTGGCCACTCCTGGTTGGGTCCCTTCCCCTGGCATGGCGGGGAACTCATTAATCACTTTACATACACAGTTATTGTGGCTCTGAAATCTGCCTAAAATTTAACTCCATTGAAGCTCTACTGTACTCTATAACAGTTTTACCTACTTTTGACAATTAAAGATAATCTTCATTTAATCTACCTGGTGAAACAACAGATCTCTTTTGTAATCATACTTTGATGTGTATTGTCAATTGCAAAGGCTGCTTGGGAGAAGGAAGAAGCCAAGATTGATAGACTTAAAAGTGAGGACATTTACCAGACTTGGGATATGGTCAAGGTACCAATGGTAAAGTTTCAGGGAATTGGTGTAGAAAGGCAAGCATCATGGAGATTAGCCTGGCCACAGGAGACTCCAGGTACTGGGAATCTGCATTCTGAGTAAGGGTAGAAGCAGCATCATTACACTTGGTGGGAAACACAGAAAACAAGACCACAAAGAGCTATGGAAGGCAAAGGACAAAGTTGGAAACTGAGTCACAATGATCAAGCATCTAGGCTCTGCTGTAGTTAAGTGAAACCCAATAGCTTAGTCTGAGGTGACTTGTTCATTTCTATGGAACCCATCCATTGTGGGATGAGGATCTCTTCTTCCCTTTCACCATTGAGTCAGCCATTGGCTTAGGTAAAGCTCAGTCATAAGACAGTGGAAAATGGAGTAGCAGAACTCATAAGACAGTGTGGAAAGGGTGGGGGGGCTGAGTCCACTAATTGTATAAGATTCTATTCTTTTTAGTCTCTGTTCTCACAGCAAAAGACAAGAATGCCTATGGTCTCAGCAGCATCTGACCCTCTTCCATACTCTCCAGTGGAGAAAGAGCATCCTCTGAACATCTCCAGGTTTCTCAGCTTAGGATTTACTCCTCTGCCTTTGACTTGGGCCAATTATCTCACCCTGTTAAGTGACTGTCATTTGGCTCATGTGTCTCTTATTGTTCAGTAGTATCAGTGAGAGCTTCTGCTAACTACAGACTCCTGGGTCCACCACCCTGAGATTTCCATAGATCTAGAATAGGGCTTAGGAACAAGCATCCCAACCTACCTTCTGTGGGCACTAATATTCCCGGGCCATTGTCTAAGCTAAATAGCACTGCCCAAAGCTAGTCTGTTATAGAATATTATTTTAAGATGTATTCCTTTTTGTCATGTTGAATTTGTTTAACTCTGTGAATGTGTTATTTTTCCTGTATAATACACCTGATGGTCTAATAAAAAGCGGAAAGGCCAATAGCAAGGCAGGAGAGAGAAATAGGCAGGTCTGGCAGGCAGAGGGGATAAAGAGAAGGAGAAATTGGGGAAAAAAACAAAGAAGGAGACAGAGAAGGAGAAGGACCCATGGGGCTAGCTACTCAGTAAGCTATGAAGCAAAAAAATAAATAAAAGAATATAGGAATAGAAAGGATGGAAAGCTCTTAGGCAAAAAGTACATGAGATAATTTAAGGTTAAGAAAAATTGGTAAGAAACTAAGCCAAGAAAAAATGTGACATTTCTAATTAAGAAAAAGCCTCTTTGATCTATTTGGAAGCTGGGTAGAACCCCCTCCAAAAAAAAAAAATAGGAACAAAAAGATCAAAACAACCAACTACACTAGTGTGCTACAGGTCATTTGGAGACAACTCTGGAAGGTGATCTCTGTAACTATGAATTGCTTATTACTGGCAATGACATGCTTGCCTATTACACACACACACACACACACACACACACACACACACACACAAACAAACACAAAATGTGACCATCACTGATACCAGCCCAATTTCTGGCTCAAGTACTTAAGAAAAAAAAAGAACTCCCTCCTATCTGGACCCTTAAATTAACATGTTCCCTTCCAAGCCAGAACCCAGCCCCATGGTCTACTTTCTGTGGTAACAAAGAACTGTACGGTTGAAAGCAACAGAAGTGTATTCTCCCATAATTCTCACAGAAAAAACAAACAAAAAAAAAAAAACAAAACTTCAAAGCCAAGTGTCAGTAGTGTTGTGCAGTTTTTAAAGGCTTCGGGGAGAATTCTTTTGCTCCCTTCTGGGTCTCCCATGCTTTCAGGGAATCATTAGTATCCAGTAACTTGAAATTAAGTCATCCTGATCTCTGACCCACTTTCACATAGCCTCTTTCCTTGATGTCTATGTTCTTTTCTCTTTTTACAAGCACATCACTCACTGGAGCAGGATACATCCTCATCTAATGCGTTCTCACCCTAACTAATGTTTCTGAAAAGATCCTATTTCCATATAATGTCAAAACCCTGCATTATAGCTGAACACAAACATGAGTGGGATGGTGGATTTGTGTGCATCTTTCAAGTCACTAAGTGCACTCTTGAATGGGAAGATCCCATGTGGAGTTAAATACATTTGGCTAGTAGTGTACCTCCACACTCTTGTTGTCATATTCCCTTCCTCTGATAAGCTTCTAACCTCAACATTTTTGACCTAGATGTCTGAGGTTCTTAATTTCTGTTTTACCTCTGTCCATTCTATGCATCATCATCATCATCATCATCATCATCATCATCATCATCATCACCATCTTATTCCTTCAGGGCATGTCTTAATCTTGAACTCTTCTTTGCTACTACTGGGGCTTTGCTGGAAGCAGGCATTCTAAAGCTGGAGCATCAAGAGGATGACAGTGGGCCATGGTACACAAAGCTGAATGAAGAGAAAGCAATCTTCTTGAACTAGACTTTTCCTAGGCAATTTAGGAGTGTATCCAATTTTAATTAAAAGAAACACAGTTATAGTGCCCAATGGCTTCTTATGAATAAGTACAACACACTTCAAGTCTACTTAAACTCATATCAAGCTACTTATGTTTCTTCTTCCAAAGACTTCTCTTGCATGACCCTGTTCCTTTGATGTGGCCCTGCCTACCCATATAGTCTCATATCCCTCTTTTCTACCCACCCAGCACTCAATGCTTATGCAATCCCATATCCCTTACTTAAGAAGTCAATACTCATTCACCAACTGACAGCTGGATAACCAGAAGCCTCCCTTCTGGTTGACAGGTAAATAACAGGTGAGTGGCACCCTGACTGTCAGGTCAAGTGGAGACCATGGTCTCTGAACTCCAACCTGGGGACACTTCCCCTGGCACACCATCCACACCCAACTCTGCCCTAATCCAAAGAAATCTTGGAGAGCTCCCCATCCTAATACCCAGCAAAATACAGCTTTAGAGACATCCCATAGGCCAAATCATGCCCAAATCACAATCTACATCATCACACACTGACAAGTGGATCCACAGAAGCCTTCCTCCTGGTCCACACCTAACTAAGAGCTGACTAAGAGTTTTAAAACAGTCTCCAGGCTCACAACTGACTAAGAGCCAACAAAGAGTGAACCTAGGAAGCAAAGGGAAGATGCCTTTACATATAAGAGTACATATACATATATATATATATATGAATACATATAAGAATATAAAGACACCCCCAGAAGAAACTGATGGCTCCACAACATCATGATCTGAGCATAACAATGAAGAAGAAACAGAAGGAAATGAAATTAAAAACAACTTTATGAAGACGATAGAAGCTTTAAAAGAAGATATAAAAAATTTCTTAAAGAAATAGAAGAAAATACAAAGAAAAAATTGGAAGAGATGAACAAATCCCTGAAAGAAAATGAAGAAAACCAGGAAAAGAAAACAAATAGGTGAACGAAACATTCCAGGAATTAAAAAATTGAAATAGAAACAAGAAATAAGGTACAAACCAAAGCAAAGCTGGAAATAGAAAACCTGAAGAAACGAATCAGAACCGCAGATGCAAGCATAACTAACAGAATGTAAGAGATGGAAGAGAGAAGCTCTCGAGTGGAAGATTCAATAGTGGAAATAGATATGTCATTTAAAGAAAACACAAAAGCCAGAATAGTCATAACACAAAATGTCCAGGAAATCTGGGACACCATGAAAAGGCCAAACCTGAGATTAATTGGAATCGAAGAAGGAGAAGAACACCAGCTTGAAAGCACAGAAAATATATTCAACAAAAACATAGAAGAAAACTTTCCTAAAGAAGGAAGTGCCTATAAAGATACAAGAAGCTTACAGAACACCAAATGGACTAGACTCCCCCCACACACAAAAATAAAATCTGCTTGCCACATAATAATCAAGGCACTAAACCTACAGAACAAAGAAAAAACACTAAGAGCTGCAAAGGAAAAGGGTCAAATTGCGTATAAAGGCCGACCTATCAGAATAACATCAGACTATCAATGGAAACAATGAAAGCAAGAAGGTCCTGGTGAGATGCTATGCAGATACTAGAAGATCATGGCTGCCAACCCAGACTACTGTACCCAGCAAGCCTGCCAAAAACTGTAAGTGGAGTAAACAAGGTATTTCACAACAAAACCAGGTTTAAAGAATGCCTATCCAGCCCTATAGAAAACTCTAAAGGGAAAACTTCAACCTAAGGCAACCAGATACATAGCTGAAAAATAAACAATCAATAATACCACAAAATAAAAATCCAAAGAAGGGAAATACACACAAACTACCACCAAAAATAACAGGAAATCACAATCATTGGTCATTAATATCCTTTAATATGAATGAACTCAATTCACCTATAAAAAGGAACACTCTAACACAATGGATAGATAAACAGAAGCCATCCTTCTGCTGTATACAAGAAACATACCTCATCATTAAAGACAAGCACAGGCTCAGAGTAGAGGGTTGGGAAAAGGCTTTCCAGTCAAATGGTCCTAAGAAGCAAGCTGGTGTAGCCATCCTAATATCTAACAAAATAGACTTCAAACTAAAATCAATCAAAAGAGTCCAGGAATGACATTAATTATTCATGTCAGAAAAAATCCACCAAGATGAAGTCTCAATCATGAATATTTATGCCCCAAACACAAGGTCACCTATATTTGTAAAAGAAACACTACTAAAGATTAAACCTCACATCAAACACCACACATTAATAGTGGGAGACTTCAATACCCTACCTTCACCTTTGGATAGGTCAACCAGACAGAAACTCAACAGAGAAATAAGTGATCTAATAGATACTATGACCCAAATGGACTTAATAGATATAAACAGAACCTTCCACCCCAAAACAAAGGAATATACATATTCCTCAGCACCCCATGTAACTTGCTCTAAAATTGACCATATACTCAGACATAAAGCAAATATCAATAGACACCAAAAAATGAGAATGACTCCCTGTATCATATGGTCTTTAGCTAGAGTTCAACAATGAGTAAAATCATAGAAAGCCTACAAACTCATGGAAATTGAACATCTCTTCATTGAACCACCTCTAGGTCAAGGAAGAAATTAAGAAAGAAATCTAAGATATCCGAGAATTTAATGAAAATAAATCCACAACATACCTAAACTTATGGGACACAATGAAAGCAGTGTTAAGAGGAAACCCTAGAGAAAACTCAGACAAGAGACCTAACAGGACAGCTGAAGGCTTTAGAACAATTAGAAGCAATTTCACGTAGAAGGAGTGTACAGTAGGAAATAGTCAAACTTGGGGCTGAAATTAATACTATAGAAACGAAGAGAACAATACAAAGAATCAAGGAATCAAAGACTTGGTTCTTTGAGAAAGTCAACAAGATAGATAAACCCTTATCCAAACTAACCAAGAAGCAGAGAGAGAATATCCAAATTAACAGAACCAGAAATGAGAAGGGGAACATAACAACAAACACCCAGGAAATCCAGAGAATTATCAGGTCATACTTTGAAAAATCTATACTTCAATAAAATAGAAAATCTAAAAGAAATGTTCAGCTTTCTGAACAGATACCACTTACCAAAATTAAATCAAGATCAGATTAAAGACCTAAATAGACCTATAAACCAAAGGAAATTGAAGCTATTATTAAAAGTCTCCCAAGTAAAAAAATGCCTGGGACTAGATGGATTCAGTACAGAATTCTACCAGACATTCAAAGAAGAACTAATACTAATAATCCTCAAACTGTTCTATGAAGTAGAAACTGAAGGTACATTGCCGAACTCTTTTTAGGAGGCCATACTCAAAGATGCAATAAAGAAAGAGAATTATAGATGAATCTTTCCCATGAACATTGATGCAAAAAATACTCAATAAAATCTGACAAACCAAATCCAACAACATATCAAAAAATATCATCCACCACGATCAAGTAAGCTTCATCCCAGACATGTAGGGATGGTTCAACATATGAAAAAGTGTGAATGTCATCCATCATATAAACAAACTGAAAGAAAAAAAACCACATGATCTTCTTATTAGATGCTGAAAAGCCTTTGACACTCCTTAATGATAAAAGTCCCGGGAAGATCAGAAATACAGGGGAAATACCTAAATACAATAAAGGTGACAGAAAGCCAACAGCCAACATCAAACTAAATGAAGAAACACTCAAAGCAATCCCACTAAAATCAGGAGCAAGACAAGGCTGCCCCCTCTCTCCTTATCTATTCAATATACTTCTCAAAGTTTTAACTAAAGCAATAAAGAAAGAAAAAGAGATTAAGGGGATACATAATTGGAAAGGATGAAGTCAGATTATCTCTATTTGCAGATGATATGATAGTAAATATAAGTGACCCCCAAAATTCTACCACTGAACTCCTACAGCTGATAAACACTTTTAACAAGGTAGCAGGGTAGAAGATTAATTCAAAAAAATCTACAACCCTCCAATATGCTACAGATAAAAGGGCTGAAAAAGATATAAGGGGTAACTCTAACCAAAGCAGTAGCAGACCTGTTTGACAAGAACTTTAAGTTGCTGAAGAAAGAAATTGAAGAAAATATCAGAAAATGAAAAGATCTCCCATGCTCCTAGATAGGTAGACTCAACATAGTAAAAATAGCAATTTTACTAAAAGTAATCTACAGATTCAATGCAATCCCCATAAAAATCCCAATACAATTTTTTACAGACCTTGAAAGAATAATACTCAACTTCATATGTAGTAACGAGAAACACAGGATCGCCAAAAAAATCCTGCTCCATAAAAGAACTTCAGGAGGAATCACTACCCCTGACTTCAAGCTGTACTATAGAGTCATAGTAACAAAAACAGTTTGGTGGATCAATGGAATCGAACTGAAGACCCCAACATTAACCCATACACCTATGAACTGATTTTTGACAAAGCGGCCAAAAATATTCTATAGAAAAAAGTATAGTATCTTCAACAAATGGTGTTGACATAATTGGATGGTAGTATGTAGACTAATGCAAATAGATCCAAACCTATCACCCTACACAAAACTCAAATCCAAGTGGATAAAAGATGTCAACATAAACACTGAACTCGATAGAAAAGGTGGGAAATACCCTCCAACACATTGGAATGGGTTACCACTTCCTAAATACAATATCAGTATCACAGACACTAAGAACAACAATCAATAAGTGGGACCTCCTGAAACTAAGAAGCTTCTGTAAGGCAAAGGATACAATCAATAAGACAAAACAACAGCCTACAGAATGGGAAAAGTTCTTCACCAACCCTACATCTAACAGAGGACTGATCTCTAAAATATATAGAGAACCCAAGAAACTTGAGTGCCAAAACATAAATAACCCAGTTAAAAATGGGGTTCAGAGCTAAAAAGAGAATTCTCAACAGAAGAATTGCAAATGGCTAAACAACACTTAAAAAATTGCTCATCATCTTTAGCCATCAGAGAAATGCAAATCAAAAGAACTTTGAGATACAACATAATACCTGTCAGAAAGGCTAAGTTCAAAAACATAGATGACAACCTATGCTGGAGAGGATGCAGAACAAGAACTCCTCCATTGTTGGTGGGAGTGTAAGCTTGTACAGGCACTCTAGAATACAGTATGGCAGTTCCTCAGAAAACTGGGAATCAATCTCCCCAAGGATCCAGCAATACCACTATTGGGCATATACCCAAAGGATGCACATTCATACCCCAAGGTCATTAGCTCAACTATGTTTATAGCAGCATTATTCATAATAGAAAGAACCTGAAAACAACCTAGATGACCCTCAACTTAAGAATGGATTAACAAACTGTGGTACATTTAAACAATGGTGTACTACTCAGCAATTAAAAAAAAATGACATGCTAAAAATTTCAGGCAAATGAATGGACTTGGAGAATATCCTCCTGAGCAAGATATCATAAGCACAGAAAGACAGGCATGGGATGATGTAAGGATGCCTTTCTGTATGCTATGAATATCAATCTTTAAATAAAGGAGCTATTTTGGGCCATGACAGGCACCATAGAAGAAGTAGGAGGAGAAATCAGAGCATAGGTGGAGTCAGGCAGATTGAGCAAGCCGCCCAAGGAGCAACATGTAAGGAACACAGGTGAGCCACGGGCCACGTGGCAGACAGATTAGTAGAAATGGGTTGATTTAAGATGTAAGAGCAAGCTAGCAATGTGCCTGGGCCATAGGCCAAACAGCATGAAGTTAATATAAACGTCTGAGTCATTTCTGGGGGCCTGAGCAGCAGCAGCGGGTGGCTAATGGGTCTGGTGCACAGGTCTATGGGTCTGGGCCTCTGGCCTCTCAGGGCCAATAAACCCCACTACAACAAAGGGATATATTCACTCATAAGACAAAAAACAAAGAATACCCAACCTGTAAACCACAACCTCTAAACAGCTTGGAACTAGAAGGAACTTAAGAGAGACATCCAGAGATTCCTCTAAGAAGATAAAATAGAGAAGATCTCCTTAGCAAATTTGGATCATAACAAGACACAACCTAGAAGAGTTCTGAACAAATCTTAAAAGAATGAGATGGTTGGGTAAGAGATAAAGAGTGAGATAGAAAGAGATGGATATCTCAATAGAGGAAGCCAATGTGGAGTTGGAAAGAGACTGGGTGCTAGGGAAACCTCCAAAAAGTCACAGGATGTCCCTGCACAAGTCTCCAGACAATAGTGGAGGGGTTGCCCAAACACGACTTCCCTTATGGTCAGATAGGTGCTCCCCAACCTTGGATGTCATCGCAGAACCTACATCTAGTGGGGAAGAGAGGTGGAGGCAAAGATCCAAGACAGAGCACTGGGCAGAGCTCCTGGTCCAGCTGGGAGCAGGGGAGGGGTGTCTGAGTGAGCAAGGGGATGGGGATTGTGAGGAGAGTTCTCACAGTGATGGCTGGCTGGAACTCAGGAGTGGCGGGCTAATTGAATCAGGAGTGGTCACTGGAGATCCATTGGGAAAGGGAGCTGGGCCCTCCAAGAGTAGGCGACTGTCAACTGGCATGAGCAATGTGTGAAGCCTCGAGTGGTGGGATCAGACTGTGTTCCTGTGCATGGGCTGGCACCTTGGAACCCATTCCCTGCAGAGGAACACATAGCCCAGTCTTGGCTTTGGAATGAGTAGATTGGACTTGCCTCGAGTAAATGTGTTGGCTGACCCACCTTGAGATATCTTGCCGTTTTGTGGGGAGGGGAGGCTGAGGGGTGACTGGGAGGGATTGGGAGGAAGGAAGGGAGGAGGAGCAGGTGAATACATAGATAAAAAATGACATTTTGTAAATAAAATAAATAAATTTTTAAAAAAGAAGTCAATACTATACCATGCTTTATTGCCCCTCTGCTTACTCCTCCTGCCCCTGGGTACTTTTGGTCCCCCTCAACTGACTGATACACATTCACTCTTTCAGGCCTTCCTGGAGGTTCACCTCTCCCACTCATTACCCTGCATTGTCCTCCATACAATCAACCTCCTCCATTAATTCCCTTCTGTACTGGCCTATGGCCCTGGGCATGTCCCCATTACAGCATACATTGCCCTTTGCTACTATCCTCTTCCTTAAAGACTATGAGCCCTGTAAAGCATTAAACACTCCCTTACCCCATCATCTTCCAGGTGCCCTTGCATGGACTTTGCTTTAAAGTTCACTTAATTAAGTTGATCAATGAATGAATGAAGATTCACTTTTGCTATAAGACCCCTCGATTCATTTCCTGCAATTCCTGTAATGCATTATCATGGCCATAAGTGGCTTAGGACAACATAGAATTTATTTTCTTGTCCTTCAGAGAAAGTATGTGAAATAGTTCTCAATGGGGACATCCAATGCGTCAGCAAGGTTGCCTCCCATCTGAAAATGGTAGGGAAGGCCTTGTTGGTCCTTTTTAGGATTCTTGATTCATTGCCTTTTCCTGTTTTGAAACTTAGCTTTCTAGCACCTTTACATTTCTCCCTTTGCTCTCCTGACTTCTCCTTCCATTCATAAAGGCCCTGTGATTGCACTGGGAATACCTGGATAATACAGGGCACATCACTCATCTTAATCATATCTCCAAGGTCCCTTCTGTCATCTAAGAAACTGTCCACAGGTTTTGAGAGATTGGGATGTGGATATATCTTATAGGAGGAAGACTTTGATCTCTCTCCTCTAACTCATGTAGCCTAGTGCTCTCTCGTGAGGCTCCCCAGCCAATGACATAAAAGCATCAGCCTCCCTTCCCCTGAGTAAAGAAGCTCCAATAACGTACAAAACTGTCACACTGGCTGCACTTCTGAGACCCACCCTACATCTGACTGTGTGGCGACCCCCTTCTCAGTCTCCCTAACTGTGCAAACGAATGAGTCCCAGGAGAAGCCATTAAGCTGCTCACCAAATGTGCAAGTAAATGAGATGCCAGCTCAAAATAGCTCTCCAGGTAAGAGAGTCAAATGTGTGGAGGCAGTATTCCCCTCAGAAGATCATCTGTTGGAGTGGGTGAAGACTGTATTCCCCTGGAAGACCATCTGACTGGGGAAGGGGGGTGTTCATTAGTGTGGCAGCTGTGAGTTCCCACAGAGGAGAGAAATGGAATGTGGGGAGGGACCTGGGAAAGACCCCTGCAGTATATGACTTCTCACCTTGCTGATTTCTGCTCAGAATTCAGTGTCTGCACAGGCATAGAACATTCTCCTGAGAATGTTTACTGTTACATGTCATCATTTCATAATACTGAGGTGGTGACTTTAAAAGGAACTGAAATTTCACACACACACACACACACACACACACACACACACACACACAGAGAGAGAGAGAGAGAGAGAGAGAGAGAGAGAGAGAGAGAGAGAGAGACCTACCTGTCCTCCTTTTTCCCCCTCCCCCATCTCTGCTTCTTTGCCTCTTCACCATAAACTCCTGGCATGACGACCTCTACACGTTCAAGGCAATTGGCAATTCTTGACTTATTTTTCAAGATGTTTTGAATATCGGCCACAGGGCAGACACTGCATTTGGAGTTTATAAGGTGTTGGGTTTGAGGTCATGTAGGAGGAAGAATGCTCACAACAGAAGATGGGATGGAAGAGAGAGGAGTTAGTGGAGCTGAGGAGCTGGGGATAGAATCTTGAAGTGGCTCATGACAGACATGGTGCCTCCAAGTTCAAAGTCAGGATGTTACTTTGACTGAAGGACTTTGATACTCAGTCATCTGATGTGAAGTACTGCATTGTGAGAGTTCAAGAATATAGAAGGAGCTCAGGTAGAGTTTCGAGTTCTAAATGACATCCCTATTCATCAATTTATTAACATGTCTCAGCTGAGGTATACAGAGTGTTCTCCCAAAATGTGTGGGACACAAAAAGTCCCTGGCCTGTGTCATCTTGGAAACAGGTCCAGTGTTGAAGCTGATGTAAGGATTAGGAAAGATGTCATGAGGACAAGGGTCACATTCTGTAGGTTCAGCTCTTTATCCTAAGGTACTCACCCATACTGTTTTGAGACATAGGGGCTTTCCATGGCTTTTGCTGTCATTCTGGGGTGTCATATGGCAGTTGCTTTCTCATAGAAGCCATGTTGCTTAAAAAAAAAAATTCATCTTCCACACCATCTCCTGAGCCCTTCAGAACAAGCCTCAGTTACTTTTCCCTTGTTATCAAAATGAGAAGATGTCTGACTTCTCCATTCTGGAGGCATACTGCTTTGGGATCTCCAAATAGGCACTGAACTAATAAATGAGGTTTTTTTTTTTTTTTTTTTCTGCTTAGCACACTTTTAAATTTTTTCTCTCATTTAGAATAAGTATCAGGCAAACAAACATCTTTAAATCAGGTACACAGCATACATGCCTGAAGCACAGCTGAGCCTTAGGGTGTATGAGACCAATGAAAGTCAGAAAGCAGAGTCTCTAGGATATGAAGTGGCAACACCCAGGTGTGAATTAGGACTCCTGACTAATGACCTGGATGATAGACTTGTTGAAAACAGGTATATGCCACAGCATAGGCAAGCAAAACCTGTACCCAGTGCTTGACGAATACATACTGGGGCAGATTTGTGTTTCTCCTTATATTCAGTTCTTGCTTGTACTTCTTTTCTCTGAGATAAAGAAATCCCAGTGGTTTTACAGTCCCTACTTGCCTTTGACTTCCTGTTTCTATTTTATATTTTGTGGAAGGGGTTAAGTGGTAAAAGTCTTTACCTTAATTTCAACATTGATTCATTCGGGAGCATGTTCTTGTTGTCCAGGACAAGAATTTCCCAGGTTCCTGACTCCTCTGACTAACTGGATGCTGGAAACCTATTTTGAGATGCCCTGTCCCTGCTTCCTGCAGATTTCTTTGCTAACATGCCAAAAAGCCCAGGGCACTGGAAGCTTGAAAAATCTTTTGAATTTGCAGAAGGTGGTCCGTGCTAACAAGTTGGCCCACAAGACTGACATTCTTCATCCTTATTAGCAAGAAGGAGCATCCATCCACTCTCACTTCTGATTGTGGTTTTACTTTCTGGGGCAGAAATTTAGGCTTCAACCAATTAAACTGTTTGTTTCTGTCCATTTGACAGGGAGAGAAAAGGTTCTAATTTTCCAACAGTGAAGTCAGTGGCCTCTTCGAGTCTCTCGAGAACTTTTCTGCCTTTAAGTCTTCCCTTCTCCTCCCCTTCTTCCTTAATTCTAATTCTTATTGCTCCAATTACTTAGGGAGTGACCTGGTTATTCACCCTCCTTGTGTTCCTTTTCCTCTCTTTAAAACAGTATATCCTACCTTATAGTTCTGTCCTTGATAATGAATGAGAAACTGTTTGTGAGGTCTTAACAAAGTCCATTAAGGCACACCTAGTAACAGACCTTCTGTTCCTGCAGGTCTCTCCCTTACCATCTCCCTCTGCATGCCCCCACCTCTTATACTTTTCTTTCAGGTAGAGAAGTTGTTCCTTTATCTCTTTCTTCATTTTTATCTTCTACCCTTTGTGATTAGGCTGAAATGCACAACTGAACTTGAGTGCAGCCAAAGAGGATCTGGCTGGGACAATTTGATACTTACAGTCTCAGGACATTAGTGCCTGTTTCCTCTCCAACAGCCCTTAGGTTACAGAGATAATCCCAAAGGGTTTATGTTTCTCTAATCAGGATGTAAGTGCTCCAAGGAACTTCTTATTCTAAAGGAAGGTGTTCTCTGGACAAAGACAATAACAAATATGGTTATTATGCCAGGATTTGTGTCCTCTTTACTGCTGAATGGAGTGAAGCCTCATGAATCATTCTCTAGTGTCCTGGGGCCAGCTGCTGGCTGTGTTTGCTGACTCTCTGAATTATTGCCTAATGTACTGGCACCTTGTTAATCACGGGAACATTCCTGCTACTTGTTCTGGCTAGAGCCTCTCATTCTAAAGGAATATGCCATTCAACCATTCAGCTTAATACCAAGTAATGTTTCACTGGTCAGAGTTCTCCTTCCACCTTCCTAGGGGATGGGGTGTCACATTTGTCCTCCAACTTACAGCAGTGTTTGTGAACATTTTCTGAACTTGAGAAAGTAGAGGATTCTTTCCGAGTCACTTTTCCATTTATATGCTGGAAGAATTCACCCTTTTTTTTTTTTTTCATGTTCTTTTGAAGTCTGTGCATATATCCATTTATATAAATAGGGGCACTGAAGGATATTCACCTTACCATCCAAAGGCAAAATCACTATCTATCAGTCACAGGACAATTACTGCCATGTCAACTTACAATAAATTTATCCTACTTGTCACTGAACATTGGGGCCTACACAGCCCTGGTTCATTGCATATACAATCGATCTGATCTGCACAGTAGCTTTGCCAAGTGGAGGGAGACTTACCACCCTGCACATGGGGAAGCAAGACCTCAGAAAGGTGAAGACGTCATCATGAACAATAAATGTGAGTGGGTTCTAGAAACAGCCAATGCTGTCCCTCTGCGCTGTGAAGCCTCAGGTGAGAATTTCATCTCTTTGTTCCCCAAGATGTGCCCTCCCCCACCTCTGTCTTTCCCTCTCCCTCTTCCCTCCCCCCTGTGTGTGTGTGTGTGTGTGTGTGTGTGTGTGTGTAAGTGGTGTGTCTGTCTCAACCCTGCTCACCATACAAATTTGAGGTAAAAGCTGGGAAAAATAACAGCACAGAAATGCAATGAGTGATGGGGGAATTTTTAATAGTTATTGTCATGGCCCAATAGTTGAGAATGTTCCAAGAAATTATTCATGTGGAATTTCCTGTGAGCTAACTGGGTTCCAGGAAACTGTCCACAGAGTCTTTGGTAGTTTGAATGCAATTAGAACCCATAATTGCATAAAGAGTGGCACTGCTAGGAAGTGTAGCTTTGTTGGAGTAGGTGTGGCCTTGTTGGAGGAAGTGTATCATTACTGGGGCAGGCTTTCAGATTCATATGCTCAGGATACTGTCCACTGTTCACTTCCTATTGCCTGCAAAATATTGAATTCTCAACTACTTCTCCACCACCATGTCTGCCCACACACTGCCTTGCCACCCACCGTGATGATAATAGACTGATCCTCTGAAGCTATAAGTGGGCCCCCTCAGTTAAATATTTTTTTAAGAGAGTTTCCATAGTCATGGTGTCTCTTCACAGCAATGGAAACCCTAACTAAGGCAGAAGTTGGTAGGCAGGACTGGGTATTGCTGTGATAGGGCTGACCATGTTTTTGTTTGGAGAAATTTGAACTTTTGTACTTAGGGTTTCAAAAGCAGTAGAATGCTTTGAGCACTGCTTAATGATCCATACTAGTAGGAACATGGAAGACAGTAGTGCTGAGAGCTATTTGAACTGTTGGGAATTCACTCAAGAAGTTTCAGAGAAGTAGAATTTTAGTGTATTTCCAGAAATTGTCCCTGTGATATTTTGATAAGGAAGGTAACTGCCTTTAGTCCTTGTCTGAAAGTCCTACTGAGGCTAAAGTGAAGATTTACACTAATTCCATTGGCAGAGGAAATCTCAAAGCAGCCTAGTATAGACTTTCATGTTATTATTAATGGTAACTATAATAAATATTGATAGTAAAAAAGAGCAAGCAGAGCAGGGCAAATTATAAAATGTAAATTTTAAGGAGAAAAAAATCACCGGGAAGTGGAATGAGGGCTAAGTCCTGTATTCAAGGAAATAAACGGATTTGATGAAGAAATGAACTAAAGGGAATGGTGACTTCAGGGGAAGATCACACCCAGATAAGCTTCCCACTTGTAGAAAGAAACTAAAGAAAAGCTCAGAGTCAGGTGTGGTGGGGCACACCTTTAATCTAGCACTGGAAAGGCAGAGGCTGGTAGATCTCTGAGTGTCTTAGGGTTATTTATTGCTGTTAAGAAACACCATGACCATGGAAACTCCTAAAAATGAAAATATTTAATTGGGGTGCCTCATTTACAGTTTAAGAGGTTCAGTCCATTATCATTATGGCAGGGAGCATGGCAGTGTGTATACAGACATGGTGCTAGAGAAGTAGATGAGAGTCCTACATTTTACAGGCAACAGGAGGTCAACTGGGCAGTATCCTGAGATTAGAAAACTTCAAAACCTGCCCCCACAGTGACACATTTCCTCTAACAAGGCCATACCCACTCTAACAAAGCCACACCTCCTAACAGTGCCACTCCCTACGAGCTTATGGGAACCAATTACATTCAATCTACCACTAGAAATTTTCTGTGATCTGAGAGCACTCCAAGTAACTATTCATTCGGTATTTCCGATTATTTGAGAGAGTTCCAGGCACCTTTACCACATTTGGAATCTTAAGAAATGCAAGTTGAAAGACTCTCTTCTCTTTCAGAGGGAGAACCTCAAGATGAAGAGTTACTTAAAATGCTCAAGTCTGCAGAGCAGATAAGCAATAATAATGGGATATGAAAACCTTTCCCATTCCAAAGCTCCATCCTTTCCACTATTCCAAACTTAAAAAGTTAAACACATGTCTCTTCTTCTTTATAGAAAGTAGTAAATAACCAAGCAACTCAGCAAGAGATATCTTCATCAGAAAGACACAGATGTACTATATACATGATGAAAGAAGAATCTGTGAGGATCTGAGCGAAGTTGGAAAGATTAGAATGTTGGATGAATATCAGTGAAAAATATGCATGTATAAAATCAAAGACTAAACAAAAATTACTAGTTTTTAAATAGTAATTTGAAAGAATACTTCAGCAAGACTCTTGACGTTGCAGGGAATTTTTAGACATTAGCAACTTTCAATTCACTTATGATATTTTCTTTACACTGACTCCAATAACTCCTAACTTTCTTCTGACCCGTCTAAGTTCTAAAGATGCCTCCATTTCCATCTCAATTGTATATAAAGCTCAAGAGTATCCACAAATTCTGATACCTGCCATGAACTCCTGGAACTGATCTGCACAGAGATGGAGAGGTGATTGTGTTGAAATATTTGCAATATAATGTGTTTGATGGGTCACTTTTACCATCTTTTTTTTTTTTTTTAAGCTTTGATCATGATCTTTGTTAAATATGTATTGAGAAACACCTGTGTAGACTGAAGGTGTTGAGTTGGGCTTTATTGAGTAACATACATCCACTCAGTCCTGTGGTAATGAATTGTGCAAATAAATCAAACAGAAAGTGGGGGGGCTCTGTTTGCCCCACTGTGAGGCTTAAGAAAAGTTAATTATTTGTTCATTTCCCAGTTCCACATCTAAAGTTCTAACAGCCAGGTAAATGGCTGCTTGGCAGGCTGGAAGCAAACAGGACACTGTGGGTGGTGACATCCAGGCTGTGTATTAAGAAATGAAACAGTCACTTCCTGGCTAACTATCAGCATAGAGTTGGCTCTCACATTTTTAATCTTGGTTCTTTCCTAATGAGCTCTGTCCCTTGAGGTCCTAACATACACCAGCCTCAATTCCCTCACTTGAAGGTTGAAGACATTCAGAAGTACCTGGCATAGGGACACTGGTGACACTGGCTCATAGCAAGGCCAGAGAAACCCTAGATCTTAAGTTCCTGATTGAAGAATTGAGCAGAGACAGTTTCTAGGAAGACTGTAAGCTCCCAAGAGAGAAAGCCAACTGACACCAAAAGAACTCAGCAGCTCTAGTGTCACAGAGTGTGATAGATCGTGCTGTTGTCTCATAGCTCTGACTTTCTCCTTATGTGTTTGTTACCTGCAATTTCTGTGTCACAGGCTCATTAGCATATTAAATGTGTATGTGTGTGGTGTCCTAATGAGTCATGGATCAATCACCTACAGACATTCCAGAGTGCTTCTGCCTCTAGCAGTGACAGCAGTGGCTGGTTTGAGGTGGCCTTGTAGAGAAAAGTAGAAAGAGGCCAGCCTTCCTCTTTGCCAACTAGGTTTTTTTTGTTGTTGTTGTTTGTTTTTTGTTTTTTTGGTTTTTTTGTTTTTTGTTTTTTTCTCCATGTGATAATTGTATATGGCTTTGTGCAGAGCCTTCTGGACCCCGGGTTCCTGCTTCAGCATCCAACTGTGTTTGTGACCATCTAGGTTCTTAGATATTGGGTTCCATCAACAATGCTGCTACTGCCACAGTAGGAGGAGGCTCTTGATGGAAAATGGAGGTGTCCTAGTCTCATTCATTTCTGTGGCTGTGATAAAATACTCCCAACAAAAGTGACTTAGGGAAGGAAAGAGCTACTGTCCCTCACAGCAGGGGAGTCAAGGCAGCAGGAGCTGAAACCAGCTGGTCACATCACGTCTGCCTTCAAAGCAGAAAGGATGAATGGATGAGTGCACTGGTGTTTGCTGTTCAGCTCAGGCTCACCACTGTCATGTAGTGTAGGACCCATGGTCAGGGACTGGTGAGGCTCATATGGGCTGGATCTTCCCACAGCCATGTTCACTAGCCATTCTGTTCTAGACAGTTCCTCACTGAAAATCCCTTCCTAGGTGACTCTAGATTGTATCCAGTTAACAATTAAAACTAACCAACTAAACCAAAAATCTGGGTTTTGTTTTGGTTTGGTTTGTTTTTTTGTTTTCCCAGAGCAGTCTTGCGCTTAAGTAGAAGGAAGCTTCTGACTGTATTCTGGAGGGTTCCCACCATCTCATTTATTCACATGGTGCCCCCCGGCTGTTTTTGATGACCTTCCTCCACCTCTTTCTTCAATGAAGTGACAAACGTTTTTCTGCTTGTTTTGTTTGGTTATAAAGTAACCAAAATAACAAGGCTCTTGGGAAATTGGCTCTATAACACATTTCCATGCTAATTAATAGCAGCCTCGATGGCATGAGGTTTTGAGGAAAATAAATTATCTATATTCAGGTGTCTGGATTTTACCACCATTAAACTTAACTACCCTGTTTGTGTCTCTTTATTGCTCTCCCTTTGTAAAGACCATAAAGAAGTTACAATACTCCAGCCAGAGGCGGAGAAAGCCCTCTTTTCATATTTCTTACAGCTTCAAATAAAATATGATCAAGCTCTCGCAGCCCTCTGCCTGGGAAAGGTTATTAGGAGAAATCTCCCCATTCCTGCCCCGATTCTTAGAAGCATCAATCCTATTTCCTAATTCTTTTGCTGGATTAAATTTATGAACTGCTCAGCCCTTTGAGTGATAAATCTGTTGATTGTGACCATTTCCTCTTCCAGTTTCCAATTAACATGAGTGGTATGGAATCCTCTGAGACAACCCCTGCTCTTTCCTTTCCTCCCGCAACCCAGAGCTGAGTCAGCGTAGATGTCAGCCAGCGCGCCCCCGCCCCTCCAGCCATTCCGCTACTGACACGCCTTTTGGAGCATTTAACAATAGCTCAATACTATTTCCATTTATATGGAAGGAGGAAAAACTGTCCTAAATTGAAAACTTGCAAACCCAACTTATAATTTTCCTGTAAAGACAAACCCCTGTTCAGTACAAGTCATTTTCTGTAACATTTCCATACTGTGCACAGCCTCTTGTTTACACAGGGAAATGGATCCAGCTTCTAATCAGACAGTGTTACCAATGGGTGGGATGCATGGTATAAATGCAAGATGACACACCGAGATAAAGGCAATAAGGAAAGGGGAATTTGCTCCAGGGTGTTCACATGCAGAGCTGACTGTCTTTAAGTTCTACATTATTCTGTGAATCTGAGTCTGAAGGAGGAAGGTCTTGGGAAAGTGAATTCCCTCTTATCTTTCTCCTCCTATTTTGGTTCTTTTTAAATCTATCCCCTTCCTACTTTCTTGACTAGCATTACCATGATCTTTCATCTCATAGATGAACATTAGGATAAGAAACTAGGAACAGGCATGCTATAATTTGAATACAATTTGAAATGTCCTCTCCCAAAGGCCCATGATTGGGTACTATTTTGGGAGGCTCCGGAAACATGGAGGTGGGGAGGGCTGAAGAAAGCAACTCACTTAGAGGGAGAGGGTCCCATTATCTTTGGTTGTTCCCCATAATAGTATTATCCACTTCCAGACTGGTTACGAACTGAACAGCTCTCCTCTGATCGTTTTTGCCATAATGTCCTGTTCAATCACAGAACCAACCAATTATGGGCTGATTCTTCTGAAGCTAGGGGCCATATATCTCTCTTCTCTCAGGTGCTTGGATCATAGCAACCTATGAAAAGCCAATTAATATAAGATGGTAGAACCAAGCTTGATTAAGTCTTAACTCTACTATTTGTGCCCTTCATCATTTCTGGTAATACATACCTTTATATCCCAGTTCCAATTCTATCATCTGTAGTCAGAGGATAAAATATTACTTATTTCTCATAGGTATATTCCAATACAACAAAATTATTTCTATGCCAACAGAAATTCCAATAAGGTACACCTGAGAGTTGGAACCTTAGAATCAAAATCACTTTTTCTCTCCATGTATACATCCATTAGAAAAATAATTTAGCTTCTCTTTATTTTGATGTTTTCATCTATAAAATGAAATTAATAATCATAGAATATATGCTATAATCATGAATTAAATGAGAAGAATCACACTAAGGGTTAAAATTGTGATAATTGTGCTTATTATTTAAAACAATAATGAATCATTGTTATCCCTTTTAGTGTATATATTTGAATACCTACTTTGTGTCAGGTTCTCTTGTAGGATGCATGGTCTAAAGGAAAATTTAGAGTTAGCTCAGTTATTATACCCTAGACTTAAATCTGTGCTGCATTCAGTTGTGGCCTGAACAATTAGGTGATATCCCTTTTGTCTTAGTGCTGGGCCTGACATGGTATCATGGTTGCCACTGCTCCTTCTCAATCACAAGCCCCATAAGCATAAGAATTGTGTCTGTTTTGGCTCCATCCCCAATGCTTAGAGTAAGCCTTGGAACATGCCAAGATCTCAATCAATATTTGTTGACTGTCAAGTGGAAATAGAATTCCTACTCTTGAAGACTTTGCATTTTAGCAGAGTTGTCCAACACTAAAATTCTATATATAATAAAGCTGTTTGTTAGAAAGTGCTACAGAAACTAATGGCAAAAACTTAACCCTGCATTGGAAAGTTAGTACAGGGCCTTGAAGAGTAAGTAAGAGTCTTTTAGGCCAAAAAGTGGGGTATGGCATGGATTTGGGTAGAAAAGTGGGCCCTCAGTATACTGGTAGGAAGGAGTATTGAGAATGGTAGCTTGGCTAGACCTTAGGTAACCTGCAGGCAGAAGAAGAGATGGTCTCCTGAGAACACCCTCATTGTCTGGATCCTGATGCTTGAATTTTTCTTTCTACTAAATATTGAAAGAGTTGATGCTCAAATACTACTGATAGCACAAGGCACAGAGCTGTGAATAAATGGGCCCAAAGCTCTTAATATTCCTTCAGATATAGGTTGTGGCTTGCTAGCAATGTCTAAATGGAAAAGTGATCTAAAATAGGGATCTATATTTCTTTCCTTAACAAGAGAAATGTAAACATATGTGTGTGTGTGTGCGTGTGCATGTGCGTGTGAGTGTGTGTGTGTGTGTTGATCTAAAATAGAAATCTACATTTCTTAGCAAGAGGAATGTAAACATGTGTATGACACAGTGGGCCTTTGGGCTGGGGACCTGGACTAACTTTTTATTCTTGTTCTGCCATCACAAACCAGCTTCTAATTCAGTGTCCTAATGAATGTTCCTGTTGTCCCCTAAGTATCCATATGCACAAGTGGATATGGAATTAAAAATTGGAGGTTGCTATTTATTTCCATTTGCCTTCCACACTGACTGGGAGCTAGCTGCAAGAGAAGATGGAAAATAGTCTTGAGTTGGTAAACATGTATCCATAAAGATTTTAATGCCTACAAATGGATTTTAAACAAATATCTAGGTGTTAATTTTCTTTTGTATGCTCTCCTATAGTACCTCCCAATCACAGCTTCCCCTTCCTCCACTCCTCCAAGTTCCCTGGCACCTGCACCTTCCCTCTCCTTCACATCTACCCCAGCCCCGGCAAAGAACAGGCCTCCCAGGGATATCAGCTGAACAGAGCATAACCAGTTACAATAAGACTAGAAAGAATACCTCACATCAGAGTTGTGCAAGGCAATCCAGTAAGAGGAAATGTGTCCCAAGAATAAGCAAAAGAGTGAGAGACCCCCACACACTACTTTCACTGTCAAGAGTCCCCCAAAGCATCAAGCCAACAGCTATAAGATAAACGCAGAAGACCTAGTACAGACCCTTGAAGATTCTACAGTTACCACTTTAGTCTCTGTGAGAGCCCATGATGCTTGCTTAGCTATTTCCACTGGCTGTGATCTCCTAGTGTCTTAACCCCTCTTGCTCCCACAATTTCTCCTCCCCTCTTCCATGGGATTCCCAAGCTGAAGAGATGCAATGGGCTCTGTCATCCTAAGATTTGGCTCTGGGTCTCTGCATCTGCTTCCCATCAGCTGCCAGAGGCAGCCTAGCCTCTCTGATAACAAGCAGCCTAGGAACCAGTCTTTGAGTATAACAGAACGTCATTAGGAATGGTTTCATTGATTTTATTTTCTGGTCTTTTTATTTTTTTTTTCCAGTAATGCTTGGTTCAACCCTAGGTCTCTAGGCCATTTGTCCTCTGGTTCCTGATCATATTTCAACACCCCATTTCAGTAATTTCTGTGTACAGTCAGAGGACCATTTGGGGGGTTTTAGTGTGAGGTACACAGGTATGAAACTTGCAATAGTTAACCTTCTGGGAGGAGCTGAGCTTTGTGGCAAAAGTATAGGAAAGCTGCCACATTACAGGAACCTCCAAAACTTGTTTGAAATGATGGAAACTGACCCAGGACAACGTAAAATACTAGAAACCTTGGAAAAAAAAATGCAAGCCCTGGAAATAGATACCCAAGTTTTGCTGTAGTTTTCAGTGAGCAAAAGCCAGAAAATCAAGTAAGACAAGTCGTGAGAAGCAAGTGTTACAAAACCTTCAAAAATGAAAGGATTGGAGGCAGAGACAAGGGGATCCGTGGCCTTCCTGGTGACTTGTCTAGCCAAGTTAGCAAGCTCCAGGTTCAGTGAGAAACGCTTCTCAAAAACTAAGGTGTAGAGAAACTAAGGAAGACACTTGACTTCTCTGTCTTTCACCTGCACCTGTAAACAGACACATTGGGAGGAGGAAGAAGGGGGGAGGTGGAGAGAGGAAAAGAAAAATGGGGGGGGGGGCTATTAATCGCAACTAAAGCTTAAAGATGACCTGGTATTGTCATGTGGGAAGTGATTAATAACTGTGAACTGCTTCTTGATTGCTATGAACCAATCTTTTTGGTCGTTTATTTCAAATGTCAAGTATAGCAGCATTTACTGAGATTCAACTCAGAGTTCCAGGTTCAACAAGTCTGGCTCAGTCTAAGAATCTGAATAGCCAACAAGCTCTCAAGAGATGCTGATACCACATGCTGACAGACAACACTCTGGATACACTAGAATCCATCTAAGTATTCCTCAAGAGATTCAAAAGCTAAAGTATTCAGAGAGTAAAAGGCTAGCATGAAAGTCTCTGCAAGAACTGAGCCACACTTTCCCGTGCAATCCAGAAACATTTGCTCAAGTGTAGTATCCCAGTATTCATCACTCCATAGCATGTGTCTTCCTCAAAATACACTCTCCAACAAGCATCCTCTCCAGCATGCTTTTTTTATATATATATATAATATAGGTCTCTCCCAGTCTGTATCTCCTTGCAGCATGCATCTCCAAGGCACATATCTGCCCTTAGCATGTATCTCCCTACCACAGATGTCTCTCCTCAGGAGGAATCTCTCCCAGCATTTATCTCCTTTACCATGCATCTCTCTTAAATCATGCACCCCAAACTTTCTCCATCTATTTCAGCATGCATCTCCCAGTATGCATTTTCCTCCAGAGGCATCTCTACAGCAGGCATCTTCCCAACAGAATGCTTCCCAGCATGTATCTCCTACACAGAATCCATCAAGAATTGTTTGGAAGTGGGGGTCAACTATAGGGCTTGATGGATAAAACTGCTTCCAGGCAAGCCTAATGACATGAGTTCTACCTGCAGACCTAGGTAAAGGCAAAAGTAAAGAGCTAATTCTACAAATTAACCTTCAAGCAAGAAGCAATTTGGCATGAATGCATGTGAGCATGTGCACACACACAGACACATTGTGTTTGGAATATCTGAGTGCACTGTGATATTCCTAGTCTGTGTTAATAAAGTTAATTTTGAATTGGGGGGTAGAGCCATCAGCTAGCTGACCAGAATTATCTATAGAGAAGCCAGGAATACAGACAGAAAGGAGGGACTTGGAATTCACCAGCTTTCTTCCATCTGGGATTTCTGAAAAGGCACTAGCTGGGTCTCCAGTAAGAAAGGGAAGGTAAGCTGGTCAGTTGTTCTTTCTCTACTTCTTTGATCTATAAAGTTTCACCCCACTGCCTAACACTTGAGTTTTTATTGATAATAGAACAATTTGGAAAACACAACACACACACACACACACATACACACAGAGAGAGAGAGAGAGAGAGAGAGAGAGAGAGAGAGAGAGAGAGAGAGAGAGAGAGAGAGACTATGCATGTTCATTGCACAAGCACAAATAAAATATTTTAAATGGGCTGCTTTGTTCACATCAGTATTCCTGTGCACCTCTAATAGCAGTTGTTTTGTGTCTTGTGTCTTGTGTGCAGTCCTCCCTCACCTCCCTGCACTGGCTGAGAGAAGATTAATTGACTAACCACCAGCCTAGATAAGGGAGGCCAGAGAGAGGGTTAAGTGGGATCAAATATACCTTTCTGCCACCATTTAAGAAGAAAATATACATAGAAAAAAATGATGGCAGAGTAATACCAAGTATCATCTCTGTCCTTTACTGTTTAGCTTACTGTCACCTCTGTCCTACCCCACATTGCTCCACTCACCTCTTTCCTCAGTTGGCACCCACATCACTGTCCCCACCAAGGGATCACCTGTGAGTTGTCTTCCAAAACTCCTGCTATGGGACCTCCTGACAGATCAGGGTGCAGTTTTGCTGTAAAGACTAAGTTAATATGTATGAACAACCTGAGAATGATATAATTTATTCTGCTTATTGCTCAAGGCAATAGTCTTAGTGAAGCAGTCAGTATCCATTGCTACACAGAGTTCATCCACAGAGGTCAACAAAGGGAGCTGAACAATGGGAGTAACTGCAGAGACATTAGGAAAGCAGGAATCAGATGATGATGAGACAATGCTGGAATTAACAGTCACAGAAAGCTTCTACCCTGGGTGAAGTTTCCCATAGCTAGTAGCTGTAGGAAAGCCAGAATCTTTGAAGATGGCTGTAAAGGTTAATCTTTATTGTTAAGTGGATTAAGAATCATTTAGGAGATTGAGGCAGGACTTTGGTGTGTGTCTGAAAAGACATGTCAGGATCACCTGAGGGGCAAAGATTTGGTCTGAATGTGGGTGGCAATATCCTAGAGGGTCTAGGATAAGGTTAAATAGAAGATGAAATAGGAGAAAGACACAGCTGAGCCCCAGCTCTCTCTTCTCGCCTCTTGCTGTTCCTCTGTGATGTGAGGGATGTCTGCAGCATGCATCTACTGCTGTGAACAGAAGCATGATAGACTGAGAACCTCTGAAACCACATCCCCAAATAAAAGCTCCCTTCTGACGTTGTTTTCTGGGTCATTCTGTTAGAGCAATGTGTAAGTCAAAGTTCTAGGGATCCAGACTGGGAGGGAGCGGTGGGGTTGGGGCGGGTATGGCCGTTACTAGAACAAGCCAGGGAAAGAGTGAAAAGGAGAAGGGGAAGTAAGAACTAGATAACAGACTCCACTGAAGCAGAGAACCCTACTTCTCTGGTTCCTCCACCAATGTTTTCAAGCACAGCCTGGGATGGAGTTGTATGGAGGCATTTACTAAGTCCAGGAGAACCTCTAACTTTAGCTGCATCCCTCAGAGTGTTTTGGGAGCACTAACTGCATCCCAACCTCTCTCCTACATTGAGGAAATGGATTTGGGTTTCTTACACCTTGGACAAGTAGATTATTAGGTACAGATTGCCAGGTCTCCATGTAACTTTGACGCATCTCCAGGAAAGAAGGCAGCAGCAATAGAGAGCAACTTTGAGAGAATATTATAGGTTGGGAGTTTAGTAACCCTCTCCAAACCCCAAATCTGGACACCAGTGACACATATCCATCATGCTTGTCCTCCTGTATGCTCATAGACTCCTGGTTGGTGGAATTTAACTCATGAAAAGAGATGATGGCCATTTGCCACTGGACAAACAATTGGTATGCTCTACCCTGGAGAAGCCCATCTCCCGGTTCCCAGCTTTCCTTTGTGTGAGACTGACGCCTTGTAGGTTATTCTCTCACCAGTTTCACATACTCATTGGTGTCATATTTGTTTAGCTCACACTTGGGTAGTCCTATAGGCATGCAATAATTCATTCATTTATTTATTTATAGAGGTCAGGAATTTGAAGTACAGTGGGAAGGGATATATGAAAAAATTTGGAGAAAAAAGGTAAGAGAGAAATGTAATTAAATTATAATCTCAAAAATAAGAATTAAAAAAAGAGAAGGAAGCAAGACACATGAGAATCTGAGATGAAATAAGCAGTTGGCAGGTCATAAGTACTCAGTGGTATGAGCTGAGCTGGATTCTCTTTCCCATTCACCCCAGACCGTTTGGCGCTTCCCAAAAATTGAATCTGTCAGCAGTGGTTGAAGATTTATCATCACTAAGGAAATAGTTTTCAGTGGGAATTATCATTTGCCTAAGAGTGCATGACGGATACTGATTTAGTGTCTAACACACTCTAGTTTACTCACTGACCTAAAGGGAGTTTGAGAGGAATAGAAATTCAAGCATTGATCTTAGGAGGGTCTGCCTACTCACAGATACCTTCCAAACTGGAATGTTCATATTAGAGACACATTATGTGAGGTGTAAGCATTGTGAAGAATTTTTAGTTAAAAGCCTAGTGAAACAAGACTATTTACCAATTTGTTATGGTCCTTTGTCAACTTTTTACTTTTTTAATGTTCTGCATAACAATTCGAAAGCACTTCCTGTGTGGACTGTGAGTTGGATGTTCTCGTGGCAATTATACAGAGTATTTGCTCAGCTTCTCATAGCTTTCAGCAAATATTAGCTGAGGGAAGATACTTATTGCCCCAAGGAGATGGCTGAATCAAAAACCTATAGATGTTAAACTCTGAAGATGCTAGAGAAGAACAATGCTGTGACATATCTCAGCACTGGGCACAGGGCTACGTAGGTTCTCTGCATCTATCAACCCAGATTCTTTACCTTATCCCATGAGGAGAAAATGATACAAGCCCTAAAATTATAGAAAAAGATTTCTGTTCCAGACTAACCCCACCGTTCTGACCTGCTCGTTGTTGCTTATCTGGATCAGCAATCCCAAAGTTCCAAAGAAACACATAGGCACATGTTAATTTCGTGCTGTTTGGCCTATGGCTTAGGCATATTGCTAACTAGCTCCTCCATTTAAATTCAACCCATCTCCATTAATCTGCTCTGCCATGTGGCCTGTGGCTTACCTATTATTTCCTTACATATTACTTCTTGGGCGGCTGGATCACATATCTCTTGACTCTGCCATCCTTCCCCTACCTATGCTGCTTCGATTTCCCACCTACTTCTAAGTTGTGCAATATAGGTCAAAACATTTCCTTTATTCACAGCATATAGAAAGACAACCCCACATCATAGAAGAAAAGGAGACTTGTCACAGGTTCTTTAAATTATCTTCAAGGAAATACAGAAAGAAGAAAAAACACAACATTCAACCAATGATATGAGCAAAGGAAATAGGAAAGTGGGTGAGTGAAAGTAATCATAAATGATTAATGAATTTAGGATGCAGAAGATAATGAACTTCTCACTCGGGTATCTTCAGAGACACATTCATACATACAAACACACTTGTGAACACATGCATATATGTGCACATATGTGTTCATCTACCTATGTATCTCTTTACATGCATATACACAAATATAAAACACACATATAAAAACATCTATATCTTACCCTTTTGTAAACAGATGCATATGCATGTTGTCCTACATAAGAAAACAATAAAGGAGGCCCACACTATGAGGAACATTATTTAAGAAATCCTACAAGTGATTTTCAGATTTTGCTCATTTTTTCATACAGATTTATTTTATTTTTATGTGCATGGGTGTTATGCCTGAAAATATGTAAGCCCTCCACATGCATGCAATACCCAAGGAGGCCAGAAGGTTATGACATCTCTGGAGCTGGGGTTACAAAGATTGTGACCTGCTATGTAGGCTCTGAGAACCAAATTTGGGTCCTCCACAAGAGCAGCAAGCACTCTTAACCACTGAATCATATTGTTTTTCTTAGGCACATAACCTTTGTTGCTTATGATTGCAAACTGAAACCAAATTTCCCTATGGCAATTAGAAAAGTTGTATTTCATGTGGGCATTTGAAAATATATATATATATATATATAATTATTCATAAGCAGCCTATTAGAACCAATGAGCTAGGGATGCTAAATTCAAAGCCATAAAATGTTTGCTTTTATTTTGGGATGGCACTACAGGCATGATCATGATTGTTTTGAGCCTATCTCTCCTCTATGAGATCTTAAGCTTCACAGCCATGACACAATGTATTATTGGTTTTTTAGGGATTGGTTTTAGGTATGCAAATGAAAAGGTTTTATTCAACTGTAAAAAAGATGTGATTTTTCTCATAACTTCATTCTTTCTGAAAAAGAGTGATGTTTAAGAAGGTTAAGGGGTAGGTGCTACATTGCAGAGAAAGATGTTTTGCAAGATGCCCTTCTGAGTCTCCAAGTCAAAAGAGGTCAAATACATCAAGAAAATTGACATCTAAGTAAACATTCTATGCTAATAAAGTCAAGAAATGACCACTTTTGGAGGCACATATTGAGTGAAGCAAGGGACAGCCCTGAGAGCCTAGACATTTGTTTTCTACAGGCCTCCTCCAATATTATCTATTCCTAGACACACCATAAAAATGGCAAGAAGCTATACTTTACTGCTGGGTTCCCACCATGAACTTTTCTTGTTGAATAGTCCTTCTTGCTAAGTGCTGACTGGAGCTCTAGACAAAGTAGGCAAATCCACTGAAGTTGCCTGGAACTTCCGTGTTTTACACAGGAAATCCCTAGTCCTAAGAAAAAAATCTAAGTTGGAGACAGACTGAGAAGTTGATCAGTCCAATTCTGCTCACCTCAAGTTAGAAGCAAATGAGCAGCTCTCTGATGCCACAAAGCTTAGACTCTGGGCCATCTTTCAAAAGCTTCACAAGAATATCAGACAATTATATTCCAATCTATATCACAACCCCTTCCACTAAGGCTCAACAACATTGTGAAATGTCAGAGATTGGGGAGGACAGGGGTGAAAACAGTGTTTTCTAGACACAACAGGACTGATGGATTCATGAACTCAAAGTAACTGAGGTTGTCTGTACACAATTAAGCCAGTCAGCTTTCTCATAAGAAAGGGGAAGATGCTCTCTATTCCCCGTTTGTCACTAGCTGAATATCTATTGACAGTTGATAGCTACTTAATGATGAAAACTCAGTTTTCTTCAGGGGTGAGGCTCCTGGTAGCTTGGCCATGTCTCAGTGAATGGCCCAAAATCCATGTGTATATGGGAAGCATGAACTAGATTTCATGGCTATTAAAAAATAAAAGAAATTAAGATCGGGGAAGGGAAAAGGTTGATCTCAGAAATTAGGAAGGAAAGTGAGACGGTAAGTATGGACGAAATACGTGTGTGTGTGTGTGTGTGTGTGTGTGTGTGTGTGTGTGTGTGTGTAAAATGCTCAAAGTATTAATAAAATGTTGTAAGAATGAGATAAGATTACAGAGCTGAGAGAGGGAGGAGGCTGCATCTTGCTCTGACTCTCAAAACCATTGCAATAAATTGAGCTCCATAGAGATAGCACTGGGGACTGGGCACTGGGCAATTCTGTGCCTTGTGGAGGAATATCAGCTAAACATGGGCTAAGGAGATCCCAAGAAGCCAAGAGGCAAAATGTCCTCATAGGCATTCTTTGTGCGACCTTGCTGGAAGGAACACAAGAAAAAGCACCCAGATGCTTCTGTCAGCTTCTCAGAGTTCTCTAAGAAGTGCTCAGAAAGGTGTAAGACCATGTCTGCTAAAGAAAGGGGGAAATGTGAAGACATGCCAAAGGCCGACAAGGTCGTTATGAAAGAGAAATGAAAACCTGTATGTCCCCCAGAGAAGAGACCAAAGGGAGATCAAGGATCCCAATGCACCCAAAAGGCCTCCTCTGGCCTTCTTGTTCTGAGGATTATCCAAAACTCTAAGGAGATGTGTAACAACACTGCTGTGGATGAGAAGCAGCCCTCTGCAAAGAAGGCTGCCAAGCTGAGGGAAGACTATGAGGAGAAGGGTAATGCTGATACAGAGCTACAGGAAAACCTGATGCAGCCAAAGAGGGGGTGGTCAAGGCTGAAAAGCCCAAGGAAAAGAAGGAAGAGGAAGATGAGGAGAAGGATGAAGAGGAAGACAAAGATGAAGAAGAGGATGATGATGATAAATGAGTTGGTTCTAGCACTTTTAAGTTTTTTCTTGTCTATGAAGCATTTACCCCAGTACACAACTCACTACATTTTAAAAAAGAAGTGAAGTGTAAGTCTGTGTAAGATTTATTTTTAAAGTGTACAACAGTGGGTTTTTTTTTTTTTCAGTTGAGGGTTGGGTTTTTTGGGTTTTGTTTTTGTTTTGTTTTTGTTTTTGTTTTTTGAATAGATAACATCTTACCAAATGTGTCCTTAGACTGCCCTGTTCTGGTGATGCTCTCAATAGCCACTAACTGTGCCTGCTACAGTCTGAAGGTTTGTAAATTGGCATGTTAATTTGAAGCATGTTCTTGTTGGTGCTCATCACAAATTAGTTATATATGGGGATGGTGCAGGGTTTTTTTGGGGGGGTTGCCATCTTCGGTTGTCTCTACAGCATATGTGAAGATAATTGTTGTTCTCTTAACTGAATACCACTCTGCAGCTGAAAAAAAATGCAGCTATTTTGTTGACATTTTGAATGTTTTTAAATAAATACATATTTTTTATTAGTATTATTGTCCTTTCCATAGATCTGAAATTTTTCTTCTTGGGGGAAGCTAGTCTTCTTTTTTTGCCTATTTTGCATCACTGAATTATTGCAGTGTTTCTTTTTATATAGTTAGCTGGGGAAAAAAGCTTTTATCTACATTTCATCTGTAGTTGGAACTCCAAAATCATGATCAGTCGGAAAAGAGATAGTACATAACCCACGTGCAGAGCTGAGAGTGATCAGTTCTATCCCACCATGGGATCATTAGAACCAGAGGATCTGAAAGTTTGTCCGTGAAGAACGAATAGAAAGTATGTTCTAACCCTTACGTGAGGACTCTTAACCTCCATTACTGTGTAATGGCAGTTACATTCTGAAGTTCTCTATTAAAGACCTGAGAATGTACCACCAAAAGCGTGAGCTTAAAATACAAGACTGCCATATTTAAGTTTTTGTTGACATTAGTCCTAGCAAAGACTATGATGAGAAGACTGGCTATAATGCCTTTGCCCATATGTCTAAAGAGAGGATTGCTCAGGAAACTTGATTGTTTAAAAAATACTTTTAATTACTTAAGCCAGCTTTTTAAAAAATGATGCCACATTTAAAATTGAAGTTAGGGCATATTTTTCTCTATTGTGATTTGTCCCTTTGTAAATCAGTTACAAGACAATAAACCTTGCATATTAGTATCAGCTGTCCAGTTCATTTGGTTTTTCTTTCTAAAGCCCAAACTCATTCATTAGTCATGCTTAATCTCCTTAGTAGTTTAGGGAACAATTTGACAATTTTGTGGGAGTTTTTGAGATTATCTTTCTCTTAAAGTGCCAGTGTTTTAAAATAGTGTTCTTATAATTTTACACGTTTTTCTGGTGGAGCACTGTTTGTTATATAATTTACACTTGGCTTCTTTATATTTGTGTTTATATGATTTGAGAAGGAA
The DNA here is from genome assembly GCA_033318265.1 of Phyllotis vaccarum. Classification (NCBI taxonomy): domain Eukaryota; kingdom Metazoa; phylum Chordata; class Mammalia; order Rodentia; family Cricetidae; genus Phyllotis; species Phyllotis vaccarum. The sequence continues at coordinate 32,536,181 of JARWLC010000001.1, read as the reverse complement.
TAATGAACATAAGTCTTGGATGATGCTAATAAGCTAATAATTGCAGAGGCTTTAAAGAAAGAATGAAATAAGACAATGTTGCATGGTAGCTAGGTTCAGATAATAGCACCTCGTAAGGCGGATGACTACAACCAACTTGTTGATAGAAGCCAACTTTATAGTAGGTAATAAAACATGTTATAATAAATTTTATTTTATTTATGCAATTAACAATACAAGATGCTTATAAATATCTCTTTGCAAAATTTAAACAGAAAGAGGCCAAATAAACAAATGAATTAGATACATAACATAAAATTTAAGTGCTTAAGAGTACTATCAAATGATATTATAGATATTTTTCTTCTTTTGTTGTTTATCTAATAAGAGTCTTGGAAGTTAAGTTTTGTTTCAGCAGTCCATATATGTTTTGTATTGGTTGATACTCCCACTTTCTTCTTCCATTCCCACCTATTTGCTGTGGGTCACAATTCTCCCACTAACAGCCACCCCCACTCTGTTTTCACAACACATGTACTTCATTACCCCCTGTAGAGGGCCGTGTGGCCGCACCTTAAAGATGGTGCTGGCTTCTGCCTTCCACCTTCCCCGGCGGTGAGAGCTCTCTGAGATAAACAACTCCTTACTTGGCTAAGGCTAAGCTCGTGGCTTGCTTCCAGGTGTGGCTTGCTTCCGTGCACCTAGATCTATTGGCATGGTCCACGTGGCGCCCCGTGACTAGCAGTCCAGAGGGTATTTATCTGGGAGCAGGTTTTCCCCAGTGGCAGAAGTAGCAGAAGTGGCAGAAGAAGCAGAAGTTTCAAGGTCCTGAATAAACCACTGAAAGAAGAGCCTGGTGTCGTGTTGTCCTTGCTAGCGAGGTTGCGCACGACAAGTGGTGGCCTGTATGGGGAGAATGCCCTATGGTCAACAAAGGCCCAGAACTTTCAGTGGTCAAGGGGTGCACCGGAGAGTCCCCAGGTAAGTTGAGGACCCGCAACAAAAGCAGGGAAGAGTCCTCAGGTAAGTTGAGGATCCACGACAAAAGCGGGGGGGGGGGGGGGAGGAGGGGACACAATTTGATAAGACTCGCTGACGAGCAAGTTCAAAAGTGAAAGAGAAAAAGATTTTGCTATGGGCGCTTCTCCTTCGCACCCAATTTTTTGGGCTCCAAAGCCGGAGTGAGACCCATTTGGAGACTGATCCGAAGCTGCCTCGGGTACCGACGCTGTAGTGAGGCAGTGGAGGGTGGACAGGCAGCCCTAGACCAGTTACAAGAGGAGAGATCAGAAAAGACAGCCAGTGAAGCAGGATCCGGAGGGGATAAAAGAGACAAGGGCCTGTACCTTACTGATCTAGAAGCCTCCGAGTCTTCAGACTCGAAAGAGGATGAGTCAGTTCTTTCTAAAGCTCTTCAGCAGTTGAAAATCAAGAAAAAGAAAAGACAAAAGGAGGAGGAGACATTAGCTGAGGAGGCTCCATGCTGCCCCGCCGAGTGTAGAACAACTCCTTCCGCTATCACTCCATACAAGACCAAGGGGCTAGAGGCTTGGATGAAGGTATGCAGGAGCTGGGAGGTCCTCTGACTAACACCGGCTTAGCCGCTGCAGTGGTTCAACTGACTAATAGTAAAAAAAGAAGTCCTGGTGTCTCAGGAGCTTGCTTTAGATGTGGCAAGAGAGGACATATGAAGAGAGACTGCCCTGAAAAGGGGAACTTAGGATGTGATGAAGGGACTCAGGGGGAACAAATGGTTAGGCAACCAGGGCTATGTCCTAAATGTAAAAAGGGGAAGCACTGGGCCAATGAATGTCGATCTGTGAAAGACATCAATGGCCAGCTCATTAGTCAGGGATCCTCCGGCCCCCGTCCAAAAAATGGGGCATGGGGCCCCAGACCCCAGGGCCCTCAAATATATGGGGCAATGGAGAACCAGAATGGGGGACAGTACCAAGAACAATGGCCAACCCTCTGCCACCCCAACAACCGCGGAGAGCCACTGCGGGCTCCGCAGGGTTGGACCTCCGTGCCACCTCCAGACTCTTACTGACACCACAAATGGGAGTTCAGCTGGTGGACACAGACTTTCGGGGACCTCTCAGCCCAGGCACAGTGGGCTTGCTGATAGGTCGCTCATCTACGGCCCTTCGAGGTCTTCGTGTTCATCCTGGAGTCATTGATCCTGATTATACCAGGGTTATTAAAATCATGGTAGAATCCCCAAAAGGGATCACGGCCATTTCCCCAGGAGACCGGATTGCCCAATTAGTTATCCTGCCCAGTCTCCATGATCAATTTGCAGCAACAGATAGTCACAGAGGGGATAAAGACTTTGGGTCGACAGGCACTGATTTAACATTTTTATCCTTGGAATTAGATCACAGGCCCTGTGAGGAGAATTCTGGCACTCGTCCTGATAAGTACCCATGCTGCAAATCTATCTAAACAATTATCAAGTTATCTTTTAGTTAATTGGACAGGACAGCTCGAAAAATTGATGGAAGATCTCCGGGTGGCCATCGTGACTGTCAACTCAACCTGGATGGATGCCTGACTAGCTGAGGGATTGGCTACCTGGTTCGCTGTTGCCATGGATCATCTGAAGGAGTGGGCGGGACCAGGAGCTATAGCTGGCCTGATGGCACTGATCTCTAGGGTTTGACTGTGGTGCCTTTGCTGCATTAGGACCAGACAGTGCCCGGATGCAGCCATGATTGCCCAAGCCTTTGTAGCCGTAGAGACCCCTATGTTTGGCTTGCTGCCTTAAAAGATTAAGGTTTTTTGCAGGTTGCGAGGCTAGTGCACTGCAGTTGAGCACCTCAGCTATGTTTTGGAGGGCTCAAGGAAAGCATGTCTGCTTGCATGTGGGTTTCTCACCTTAATGTTACACCTCTGTGAAAAAAAGGGTGTCGAATGAGTCCCATAATCCCTAGGGGGATGCCCCAAAAGGAGTCTTGGGATAATGTTCCTTGCACAACAGAGAGTAGACCTCTGCGCTCACCTGCTAATTCCTTTATAAAAACAAAAAGGGGGAACTGTAGAGAGCCGCGTGGCCGCACCTTAAAGATGGTGCTGGCTTCTGCTTTCCACCTTCTCCGGCGGTGAGAGCTCTCTGAGATAAACAACTCCTTACTTGGCTAAGGATAAGCTCGTGGATTGCTTCCAGGTGTGGCTTGCTTCCGTACACCTGGATCTATTGGCATGGCCCACATGGCGCCCCGTGACTGGCAGTCCAGAGGGTACTTAGCTGGGAGCGGGTTTTCCCCAGTGGCAAAAGTGGCAGAAGAAGTTTCAAGGTCCTGAATAAACCACTGAAAGAAGAGCCTGGTGTCATGTTGTCCTTGCTAGCGAGGTTGCGCGTGACAACCCCCCTTTATTATAGTTCATCTCTCTCATGGTCTCTGTTCTAATGTTATGACCTATATATTAATTAATAACTACAACCCATGTAGGAAAGAAAATGTATGGTATTTGTCTTTCATAGTCTGGCTTACTTTTATGCATAATTTCTAACTTCATTAATTTTTTTGAAAATAACTTCATTTTGCTGTGTATCTGAATAAAATTCCATTGTGCTATATTCAAGTTTATCCATTCATCTGTCCAGGGTTATTCCATTTCCTAGCTGTTGTGAATATTATAGGAACAACTATGATGCAGAACTGTCTCTGTGTGGTAGTATTTAGAATCCTTTTGTCATAGTTCTGTTATTAGTGTTTTAGAAAATTTTATGCTGCTTTATACAGTATCTATTCCAGTTCACATTCCTACTACCTATGAATTCTTTTTTCTTTTCCAATATTCTCACCATAAACTGTGCCATTTGTATTGTTAATTTAGCCTTTCTGGCTGACATGGAATCTCCAAATTTTCACTTTTGCTGTGGTTAACAATATTAAATAACTTTTACAAATGTCTGTTGTTCATTTGTAGTTTTTCTTTTGAATATTAAATGGATAGTTCTCAATATAAAAGAGTTTTTTTAAAAGAAAAAAATGTATCTTTGAAAATAATCAAACACAAAATTGAATGTAAGGTCCAAATGTCTCACCAGAAGCTGAAATGAGTGCCTGGTCTCCAGCAAGTGAAGAGAATAATAGAGGAAATCAATTCTAGTGGAGAGAAATATGAGATATACTTTAGGTATAGCAGAGAAATACCCCCCCCCAAATAAAAAGTTAAGTATTACCCCTGGAGAGCCAAATGGCCCCAGGAAATAAACAAAAGCTTGGGGAGAAGAGACAGAGATGTCCTCCTGCTATTCACAGAGCCAACAGCTGCTCTCCATAGCAAAACTCCTGGAAAAGGGTGTAAGGTACACCCTGTAAGACTGGGCACAGAGATGCCAATCCATTCAGAAAAGAGGATGGCAAGCCACACATCTAAATTCCATAAAGCAGATAGATGTTGTGCTTTCATAAAACATCATTAAGGAACTATCAAAGGCCAGCATCTTTCAGGATTGAAGAAGATAAAGTAATCATCTAGAAAGTTAAATCACTGAAGAAGGAGTGAGGTCCAGCTGGGAGACATGGGATACCATGTTCCAAGATGTGTAATAAGGACCACATGCTACAAGATCAGTATTCTGCTCCTAGGTTGAGGAACTCTCCCATCAAGGCGACCTCAATGTTCAGCAATTTCTTCTCCTGGAAAAAAATCCAAATTTACTCTTATTTCTAAATCTGCTTATCTCTCCAGGTTGAGAAGACACTGGGCTTCAATGAAGCAAATGATCCAAGGGCTTCAGGAAGACTGGTATTTGGTCCTTGCTATTTGGAGGTCTCTTGATATATAAGCTTCACACTATAATTTGACTAACCCTATTCAAAATTAATATCCCCAGTCTGATGAGGCAGTCAGAGACATCTTGGAAACTGAACAATCCCTACAAATTTTTCATGGGAGAATGACGTTTTACTTTTATTTGGTCCCAAGAAGATCAAGTGAAATCTCTTTGGTACTCAACTTAAGTTGCTATTACAAAATATTACAGACCATGTAGCTTAACCCACAGAAACTATATTTCCTTAGGAGTGAGTGCTGATAGCCCAACATCTAGGATCCAACAGGATCAGTGTCTAAAGAACCATTCTATAAAGCACAGACTGATGTCCTCTATCTATCTTCCCAACACTTTCTTTTTGAAGGAAGGAGATGGGAGAGAAGTAGAGAAAGGAAAAGAAGAAAAAATCCACAAATTTCATGAACTTTTCTTCTTTTATCTCTTACGTATGTGTATGATGTATATATGACATGTTCAAATATACATATGTGTGTATATGTATGTATATTGTGCACATATATGCCATGCTATCTGTGTGGAGGTCAGATGACTATCTTGGATGTCAGCCCTCATCTACCTTCTTTTTATAAATGGGTTCTCTTTGTTGTTTACTGCTGCATACCCTATTCTAAGTGTCCTTCAAGCTTCCAGGTCTTTACCTGTATCCCCTCAAATCTCACTACACAAGTACTAGGGTTACAGATGCATGCTACTTCACTGAAGATCCAAACTCTCAAGTCTCCACATTTGTATAAGCACTGTACACACTGAGACATCTTCCTCTCCCTAGTCCATATCTTTATTTCTTACAGGTCCTCATTCACACCAGGGTTAAGATCCCACTCTACGACCGTATTTATTCTTACCTATTTAGAGGCCCCACTTGCAGATATTTTCATATGTGCTTTAACATATGTATTTGATGATGAGAGGATACAATTCAGTCTAACTAAACCTTAAGTTTGCTTTCCATCCAAGGGCTTCACCAAGCCATTTCATCATCTAGGAGCCATAAGGAGCTACAAAGGAATATCTGTGTCATCCTTGTCCAAACCCTGCCTGTAATCCCTGCCGTTGAATCCTGAGAGAAGAGTTTTCTCTTCCATGGGGCTGAATCTACCATCAGATTGACTCCTGAAAGTCTATAACTAGAACATTATTAGAATCATTTTGAATTGTCTTCCTTTTAGTTAAACTCCAAGTGCTTAAGAGACTGTACAATTATTCAAATTGATCCTTAATAGTGTTCTAATTCATGAAGCTGTATTCTGAAGAAGAGATGCTATGTAAGGAGTCCTATAAATTATCTGAATTTTATGATACTCTAGAGAGTACACACATTGTTTATGTTTTGCATTTTGATTTCATCACGTAGTCTTCCATAAACCACTGTAATGGTCACTTTGCACAGAACACTATAGCAATTACACTTTTTTGAGATTTTAAAGATCATATTGAGCTGCCAGTAAGTATACTTCTTATTATAATGTTAAAAGTCAATTGTGAGATAATTTGTAGCTTACCTAAACAAACCTGCATTTGTTGAAAAGATTCAGTTCAGCATACATGATTCAGTCAATACAATATGCCACATTAAAGGGTAAAGGAAAAAGACTAATCAGTCAAGCAGTGGTGACACACACCTTTAATTCCAGCACTTGGAGTGGTGGGAGAGGCCACAGCTTGGTCTACAAAGTAAGGTCCAGGGCAAGCAATAATCAGAGCTACACAAAGAAGTCCTATCCTGAAAAACTGGGAAAAAAATAGATCACTAGATTATTCATGAACTCTATGAACTTTGATGTCCTTTTATAATCACAGTACTTAACAGCCTAGGGATAGGAGGAAGCCACCTAGGCATGATAAAAGTCACACATATCAGTATTGAGCTTGGAAGTGAATAACTGAGAATGGTTCATATATATGGTAGTTTGACCACACAGATAGGCTCCTAAATTTGAATGCTTGGCTCCCAGTTAGTGATACTATTTGGGAAGGATTGAAAGGTGTGACCTGATGAGAATAGGGAAGTTACTAGGAACAGACTCACAGGTTTCCAAGTCTCTTTCTTCCCCTCCTCTTTTTTCCTCTCCCTCTCTCTCTCCTTTCTCCCTCCTATCTCTCTTTTTCTCTCTCTGCTGGTAGTTGTGCCTCAAGATGTGTGCTCTCAGGTTCAGCTCTGGCATCATGCCTACCTGTTTGATTCCATGCTCACTGCTATATTGGTCACAGACTAAACTTTTGAAATTGTAATTCCCAAAATAAATGCTTTATAAAGAAACTGTCTTGGTTATGGTGTTTTATCACAGCAACAGAAACACAACAAAGACTCTATGCCAAAATTGTTCTGGTTTGCTATTACTATTAACAATATTGCTGGAGTCCTACCTAGAGAAATTGGAAAGCACAACCAAATAAATAAAACTTAAATAAATTAAAAATTTCCAAAATAGAAAGAAGACATAAATTACTTTTATATATTGTAGAAAGCATATTATCTGAAAAAAACTTTAAGCATTATATATGAGAGAGAGAGAGAGAATAAAAATCAGAAGAACTGCAAAATATCAGACCAATATATGCAAACTAGATATTTATAGGTACTAAAAATAAACAGCATACAGAAATAAAATTAAGGAAAAAGTATATTTTAAATAGAATCAAATAGAAGAAATACTCAAGAATATGTTGACCAAAGAGATGAAGTACTTCTTACATGCTTAAAACTCTAAAATGTTGGCAGGAAACTTTAAAGACAGAAACAGATAAAATAATGTACATTGTGCATGAGTTGTAAAACTTAACATTGTTATGAGATCAATAATGCCCAGGAGCAATCTAAAGATTCCTCACAATTTTTACCGAAATCTTCCAAAACTTTATATTGAAATTAAAATGAATGCATTTTAGAGTTCATATGGAACACAAGGAACCTAAATTAACAAAAATAATCTTAATGGAAACATAGTTGGAAATTTTGTATTTTCTGATTTAAGCTTCTTAGAAAACTCCCTACAGCACTGTAGAAATCCAAAGGGTTGATCAGCAAGTAATACAGAATGAAGATTCCAGAAGCAAGCCATTTAACATAATTTATTGTTGTTAGAATGACCAAAACATCATTGATTGGAGAAAACACATTTCTTAGTAAAACTGGTATTAAAAACAGCTACCAATAATCAAAACAGTGCATTTAGGGCCTTATGCTACATACAAAATTCATTTTTCTTTCAATTTTGTATGCATGTTTTATATACAGGTATGTATATCTATGGCATATCTGATCAGAAAATGATATTAAATCCCCTAGAGATGAAGTAAAAGTTGGTTTGAGTCACCATGTGCAGTCTGGGGATGAAGCCTGAGTGCTCTCCAAGAACAGTAAGTGCTTTTAATCTTTGAACCATCTCTCCAGCTCTACAAAATTAATTTAGAACAGGTTTTAAAATCTAAACATGAGAACGAAAACTATTTTAAAAAACAAGAGGGATTTTTTTTTAACATTGGATTTTAGAAGGATTTCTTAAGGGACTAAAGGCATAGACTACAAAAGTAGAGATTATTTGGCTTCATTAAAATTAAAATATTCTCATGCATTAGAGGACATACATAAAGAAAAAACTCATGAATGATGTAACTGCTTTATATAAATTTTTGGAAACTATATCTAACATATAATTAAAATCCAGAATATAGAGGATATCTATAACCCAAAACAACATACACATACAAAAGGAATCCTGCCTAAATATAGGCAAATGACTTAGGATATATTTCTATGAAGATGAGCAGAAGATGAATAAGCCCATGAAATCATATTCAATAACACTAAGTTATGTGAGATGTCTTTCTGTACACTATGAATATGCTTTATTGCCATTTGTTAATGAAAAAATTGTTTTGGCCTTTGGCAAGGCAGCTTTGAGGCAGGCAGGAAATCTAAGCAGCAATAAAGACACAGAGTCCGGAAGAGATGCTTCAGGCTGCCATTCAGAAAGCAAGATGTAATGGAACACAGGTAAAGCTGCAGAACATGTGGCAATACAATAGGTTAATAGAAATGGGTTGGATTAAGTTATAAGAGTTAGTAATGAGCCTGAGCCTTGGACCAAACAGTTCGTAATTAATATAAGCCTCTGAGTATTTTATAAGCAGCTGCAGGACTACAGGTGGGAGAGCTTTGTCTGGACCAAGGGGCCCAGATGGGACCGAAAAACTTCAGGCTACAACTAATAATAAGTATTAAAATGAAAGTCATAATGAGATGTCTCCTTCTCGCTAGTGTGTGTAATGCAAAGGAATAAAAGTTTGAAGTGTAGGTGAGGATGTGTGCTGCTGATTGGAGTGAAATGTTACAGTAACTGTGGGAATCAAATGTAGTTGATCTTGAAATTAGAATAAAATCACTTATGATCCAGTTCTACATTTGATATATATTGAGAGTTTTGAAGCAGGGGACAGAACTGTTGGGTGTCTTATAGTCCTGATCACTAAAATCAAACAGTGGAAGCAACTTGAGTCTTTACCCACAGATGAATGAATAGAAATAACGAGAAATATGCATCATATGAAATATGAGTCAACCTTAGAAATGAGAGAAATTATAATATCTACTACAACATGAATGAACTGGGGGACCGGGTGCTAAGTAAAATAAATTAATCCCAGAAAGACAATGATGACTTATTTTATTGCTCTCAATTGCACAGAGAAGCCAAAGAAAGCAAAGAAGAGACAGAAGTGTAAAGATAGTTACTGGGCTGAAGAAAAAGACACATGAGTTGTTTGATACGTAGATGATTTCAAGTTGAGGATGTGACCGAAGTCAGGGTGCTGCATTGTAATGGCACAGGAATGTTCTGGCACATTTTGTCACTGGACTGCACATTTAGAATTGGTTACAGTATTAAATATTGATATTTGTATTTTACCACAATAAAAACACTATAAAAATAAAATATGATTCTCCTCATGAATCCTTTATTGGTTTGTGTGTCGAAAAGAAACTATATTAAGTGACTATTGCATAGTCTTTTCAATCAGCTCATATCTTTTCAAAGCTTCAGGGAGCCACGGCTCTCAGAACTGGTTTTATTTCCTTAGTCCCTTGCTTTGGGAACCCCACCCCTCCACTGCCCTATTGAGTGCGCATTAATAGGAAAAAGGGGCAAAGCAGCTTCACATGTTTTCATCTCTGGATCTGGAGAGCAGAAATGAAGTGGAACTAATCCGGCCTGTTTAAGTTCCAGCCTTCCCTTCAACTTCTTTGATTGCAGACTTCAAATGCAGTTCTGCTCAGTGACATAGACAGAGTGAGCAAGCTCCCAAGCCTCCGTGAAGACCCTTGACTCTGTGATTCGGGTTCCTTCTCCTGATAATGACCACTGATCACTCTCACCTGAATCTGGCTTCCTCCACATACAGTCCACAGCCAGCCTCAGCATACTGGAAGTTAAATGTACTCATGAGAGATGCTTCAGAGGCTGGGCTGCCTGGAGAGCAGCCCTAGTTTTGCCACCCAGTCTTTATCCTGATGCTCCTGGGCATCAAAGCTGTAGGCATGAGTGGTGAGGTCTAGAGTCATAGCAGGCCAGATCAGGTCAAAGGTCATCCCCTGGGAGAGTAGAAGAGCCGCACACAGAAACTTCATTGATCTGGTACCAAATTTGCCACCTCTTACTCTGAAAGCTGAAGCAGTTTTCATCTCTTTTGCTGTGAAGTGGAGTGGGGCAGGCTCAGGGATTGCTCTATGCCTGGCTGTAATGACACAGTCATCCAGATATGCATTTGGTACCAAGGAAACTGCAATCTCTTCTGCCTTCCCCTCCCCTGTTTAGCATGATAATCTGAGTAAAGAATTTGGGTCCACCTGGCTCTTCATGTGAGCTTCTCTGTTTCCAGAACATCCTTTCCATGCTTTGTAAACTATTGTGAATCCTTTACTATGCTACCCCCATGTCACTTTCTCATCAGGAAGACTGCCACTCCCTTTTCTGTAGAGATGAAGGAAAGATGCTAACCTCCTTTCTCTTCCCTGACTTACTCATCTGATTCTCGCTGCTGTGTCTAGTCTTTCTTTACTGAACTGAACTGTTGCTTTCTGTTCCTATGTTTTGCTAGCCGTGGCTCTCTGAAGTTGGTGTGTATCTTGTGTATGTGTATGTATGTGCATTTTGTGGGGAGGGGGTTGATGAAAATACTGTCAGTACTTTAAGCTTCGTGGGCTGTCTTTTGGCAACTACTGCTTTATTTCTGAGCAAATGAGTAGTTTCTGTGGTACTTCCAATAAAGCTTTACTTTAAAACTTTATTTTTAAAAGCATTCAGTAAGCTAGGTTTGGCATCATTCTGCTGGCATAATAAACATTAATGCTTTTTGTATCAAACTGGTTTCATTTATGATAGTACACTAGACAATGACAAATTAAGGTCCCCTGCCTCCTGTGTTATCTCTAGAAGCCTGATGCTGTTGTTTTCTTACTCGGGCCAAAAGAGCAAATACACGTGACAGTGGAAAACAGGATACCATTAATTCTCTCAGAAGCCTGTAGTGAGTTCTTACTTTAGTATCTACTATGATACTCTGAGCTAGTTACATGATCTGAGTCTATGATCTCTTTGTTAACACAATGGGTTCTGCGCCTGCAGTGAAGGACCAGGTGCTATCAACAACTTATAAGGCTTTACAAGCTGACTTGTTGGGATGTTTAGGTATATTTTGTAGTGCTGTCAAAAGCAGCTGGGAACAAAGAGTTTATTTGTCTTACACTCCAACACTACAGTCTATCCATCCTTAAAAGAAGTATGGGCAGGAACTGAAGCAGGGATCATGGAGAAAGGTTGCACCCTGGCTTGCTCCCTACAGCTTACTCAGCTTGCTTTCTTATAAAATTATGATCACCTGCCCAGGGTTGGCATTGCTCATAGTGGGACCAGCACTACCACATCAATATTTGATCAAGAATATACCCTACAGACATTCCTATGGGCCAATCTGGTGGAGGCATTTTCTCAGTTGAGATTATCTCTTTTTCAGATGACACTAGTTTGTGCCAAATACAATAACCTAACAACACACAATACAAGTATGTGATATACTTTATGTTGTACTGTGTATTGCAATATGTTGTGCTACATTGTGATGAGTTGGATTGTGCTGGGTTTCATTACTGGGTTACGTTGAGTGAAGGCATGATTTTATTTACTGATTTTTTAAACCTGTTTATTATAACACTTTCTTACAAAAATGTTGTAATGAGATATGTACCTCATTTCATCCTCTCATCCAGCCTTTTCCCCTATATCTTTTTACTTCCTTTTACTTACCAAATTTTATAATTCCACTATACTCAAGACAAGATGTATTTTGCATTCAAAACTTTAAACTTTACAAAGTTTAAGTGATATACTAAGACTAATCCCTGGGAAGACCTGACACTTAGACAATTTTGGGATCCTCTTCAAATAAAAGATTATAAAACTTTCACAGAAATTCGGTTCTGTAGTCATGGATGTCAAACTTAATCTTCATAATATTTTCCAACATGTGGTTTCTTCTGGTTCACAGTGTCCTAGTTAAATGTCTCAATATGCCTGTACAAAACAGGTACATATTCTACCCAAGCTCAGTAACACTATATATTGCCCTCAGTAATTTAGTTGAAATTCCCTCCTAAATTTGTAAAAATTCAGGTGTGGTCTTGCTGTCAAATACATTTCTAGAAATATAGCCCTTGGAATTTGGGGTTTTGATGTTATGAATATAAAATTTGAATAACAAATAGCCAGTGCTTAATAGGTGATGTTTGGGGGAGGATATTGCTTTATGTACAATCTAAACATCTTCCTTTAAGGATTCTGCAATTTTATCAGTAAACAGGACATAATGGAACACAGTTAGTAGGATTAGTGCAGAAGAACAGGTCACGCTGAATGAATACAAGGCTTGTGTAGACAATGGGAGCCTCTTGTTATGACACCACAGTTCTTCCCAACCCCTTTGTTGTCTCCAGTGCTCAGGACCAGCTCAGTTGCTCCAGTGGTGAGCTGATTATAAGCAAATTAACTAGAGGAGGACAGACACAAGCAATGACACTAATGGTTCCAGTCCCTATGGTCATGGGGAATTTATCACACTCTTTGATTTACAGTTATAATTATTGGGTTATAATTTATGAGTTATTATGTTTCAAGCACTGTGGACAGTGCTTGATCAAAATGACATCAGAACGTCTACTCCATGAACAATGGATAGTTGAATGTAATTTTAAAGAGAATTTTCAAACCTTCTCTAAGATTCATGTCTGTATGACCTAAACGCTCACACAAGAACCTGTCATTATTCTGTCCTTCCTCTAGACAAGAAATAATATAAAAATAACCTAGAAAGTCACGAACATGAAATGAGTGTTTTTACTGAAGTTTCTCTAAAGCCTCAGAATTGTGCCTCTTCCTGTGTATTTGAGGCCTATGCTTGACATCCTCTCTCAGCAAGGCCTTAAACTCTCTAAGATAACATGTTTCTAGACTTAAAAAACAAACAAACAAATAACAACAACAACAACAAAAACCAGGTCACAACCAGACTAGGAACAGTGCTGCTATTCTTCAAAAACATTTTGAACTTTCTAGTATTTCAATTTGCTCACTTTGTATGAATTTATCAGTCATTCTTGAGAAGAAAAGATATCTTAAAATACTGATCCTATATTTGTCCTTGTCTATCAGTGGCAGTCTTTCAGATCTCAAGTAGTTCCCCTTCATACCCATTCCCATAGCATCTTAACATTTTTTTTCTGAAGCCAAATTACAATTTTACTAAGAAAAAAATGTATTAAATGTGAAAGCATAGACATTAAGGGGGTAGAAAAAAAGAAATGGAATCAGAAACAGAGAAAAAAAGATAAAACTTAGGAACAATACTCACTCAAACATGGAACCCAGCTTCTCAAGGAAGAAGTTTAAACATAGATGTGATTTGGATGATTTTTATACTTCTCAAACACTTAAAAGAATAAGCAAAAATATTTTGTCACCTTATAGTATAAGGTACTATTTTTAGAAAATGAGATTATAAGGTGGTTTATGTCATACAATGTTTGACTTATATATTATGTAAATATATATGTGATTACAATTTTTAACATATCTACCATTGTTTCCCCTCCCCCATTCTCAGTGATACCCCAGCTTCTTTCCACCCAATCCCCTCATCCATTACTCAGAGAGGGTAAGAACTCTCAAGGTGAGTCAATGCAGTCTGGTATATCCAGTTGAGGTAGGACCAAGCTCCTCCCCCTAGTATCAAGGATGAGCAAGGTGTTCCTCTGTAGGAAATGGGCTCCAAGTTACCAATTCATGTATCAGAAATAAATTCTGGTCCCATTGCCAGAAGTCCCACAAACTGCCCATGCCATTCAATTGTCCTCCACATTCAGGAGGCTTACTTCAGCCACATGCAAGTTCCCAAGCTCTCAGTTTAGAGTAAGTGAGCTCCCAATAGCTTGAGTCAGCCATCTCTGTGACCCTTTTGCTCATACACTCCCTCCTCCCTCTCTTCTGCTGGACTGGGAGCTCGACTCAGTGCTCACCTGGGAATTTCTGTATCTGCTTCCATCAGTCACTGTATGAATGTTCTATAATGATAATTAGGGTGGACATCAATTTGATTATAGGGGAAGACCAATTTAGGCACCCTCTCCACTATTGCTTGGTGTATTAGACATGGTCAATAAGACAAAACAACAGCCTACAGCATGGGAAAATATCTTCACCAATCCTACATCTGACAGAGGACTGATATCTAAAACATATAAAGAACTCAAGAAACTAGATATCAAAGAACAAAATATTTTAATTAAAAATGGGGTACAGAACTAAATAGAGAATTCTCGACAAAGACTCTCAAACGGCTGAAAGACACTTAAAGAATTGCTCAGCATCCTTAGCCATCAGGGGAATTCAAATCAAAACAGCACTGACATATCATCTTATAAATGTCAAAATGGCTGAGACCAAAAACACTGATGACAGCCTATACGAGAGGGGATGTGGAGTAAGAGGAACACTCCTCCACTGCTGGTGGGAATGTAAACGTGTACAGCCTCTTTGGAAATCACTATGGCAGTTTCTCAGAATACTAGGAATGAATCTACCAAATAATCCATCGATATCACTCGTGGGCATCTACCCAAAGGGTGTATATTCTTATCACAAGGACATGTGCTTAACTATGTTAATTACAGCAATATTCATAATAGCTAAAATTGTAAACAACCTAGAGCCCCTTAAGTGAAGGACGGATTTTAAAAAATTGTGGTACACTTGCAATGGAGTACTACCACTCAGCAGAAAAAAAAATGACATCTTGAAGTTTGCTAGCAAATGGAACTAGAAAAAAATCATCCTGAGGGAACACAGACCCAGAAAGACAAACATGGTATGTACTCATTCATAAGTGAATTTTACTCATAAAGCAAAGGATAATGAGGCCATAGTCAATAACCCCTGAGCAGCTAGGCAACAAAGAGGAACTTAAGGGAGGCATTCATGGATCCCCTTGGGAAGGTGAAATCCTTAAGCTTTTCTGAGAAAATTGGAACCATAGAGGGAGAACGCATAAGAGAAAGTAGAAAGAAAACATGAGGGACTGAGATGGTTGCACTAAGGGAGGGACAAAGAGAGAAAACAACAATATAGATATCTTAATAGAGGGAGACATTGTGGAGCTAGAGAGAAATCTAGTGCTAGGGAAATACCCAAGAACCCACAATGGTTAATACTAATTGTCAATATGTCTGGATCTAAAAATCAACCTAGGCAAGAAATACTTGTAGGAGGTTATTTAGATGAAAGTGGCCTCTGGGCATGCCTGGGAGGAGTTATCACTGTTTAGATTAATTGAGGTTGGAAGACCCTGACTATAGGCACCATTCCTAGGGGCTGTTCCCTGGATTCAGTGAAAAGGAGGAAGCTGGCTGTACACAAGCACTCACTGCTCATTGCCTTTGGACTATGAGGCAGTGTGGTCAGCTGCTTCAGGCTTCTGCAGACTGTCCCACTCAGAGGGACTGGACCTTTAAACTATGACCCAGAATAAACTCAAATTGTTTACATTGCCTTTGCCAGCAAACTTGCTCACAGGAACAGAGAAACTAATATGGTGTCTCAAGGTTACTGTTTATATGAATTATAATTAGTTAAAAACTAAGACCAAATATCAGAGGAATCTTAGTATGCACAATTATTCCAGGAGGTCAAAGTGTGTATTTCAACTGTAAACATGGTTCATAATTGTGATTCTTGGTCAACAGTGATGAGAGCAAATTTCCCTTTGTCATATACTTTAATTTTTTATATCTTTGCCTCTTAGTTACCTCTATGAGATTTCAATTCCTTAATAATAAGAGCTTATATCAGCTGAAGTTTGATTCTTTGAACTTCTTTCTTTAAAAGGAGGAATAAACTATTCTGGGGTTTTTTAAAAAAGTCCCAATCTGACTAATCTAAGAAGGAGATGAAAAGATCCAAGCTTGGAGACTGGATGAATATGGAAGAAATTACATGGTTTCCTGAGACATCAAATAATATAAACAATAATGAAGAGGTATAATTGTTGAGCCTAACCCCAAGAGAGAAGGACTTTTTCTCTCAGAAGTTATTTGAGAAGCATCTTAATTTAAAAAAAAATCATAAAATTTCATGGCAGAATCTGAGGTAAATCATGTGTGTGAGCAAACGCACACTGCTCAGTTATCAATATGTAGATACACAACATTCTTTCATAATAACACAGGTTCACATTTGTGTTTGGGTCCAAGTATCTAATAATATTTTGTTTTGTTGGATGACTGTCCTCATCTCAACATTTGAGCTTAAGAGTGGGACACCTTGGGTTGTAATAAAAAAGAGAAAAAGATACATAAAAATGACGTCATTGATTACATATTTAAAAATAAGAACACAAAAGAGAATTCATACTTTGCTGATTTCATTTAATTTAGTAGATAGTTCTGTGTTGATTACTATTACACATGGAATTTTTGTTGTCTTGATGAAGAAAGTTCATGTCTGACTTGCTCATATGTCTTCTTAATAACTATCAAAGAATCCAAAACATAGCAGAACTGGCTAAAGACATAAACCTTTAGATTAAATAATAAGGAAGGAAGGCCATATATGTAGGTAGCATGTTCACATGCCCATTTTGAAAACTGTTACTATGACAATTTGTCAAGTCTAGCCTTTTAAGTACAAAATTTGGTCTTTTTGAAGAATTGAACCACATTAGTCAAGAACAGTTGCTGCTGAGTCTGAATGTTGGAAGCATAATTATTTTTGAAGTGGTGTCTTTCTTCCACTTAATGACCCTAGTCATTAAAGAAACTGGAATTGGCAGGGTAGGTTGGGCTACTATTCTTTACCATACTGGAGCTTCCAAATGGTGGCTTTATGCTGCCAGCTAGTACAATATTAAAGATTTATAGGCAGTAAAACAGAGACAAGTGGCTGACCACAAGTTTTCATGAGCTGTACATGAGAAACAATCTCTAGTTTATGTTGCTTCATAAGACAGTTATTGGCCATAATTGCTCCTTGATTTCACACACTGACTTCTTCAAAAATCCAAAGGTCCTTGAGCATACAGCTTATGGTCTTACTAACAGACGTCAGTCATGACACATAAAAGATAAGAAAAGTTCCTTGTTAACCCCTCGGTAGAGAGTTTAGCAGAGTGTTCCCCCACTGTTTAGGTCATTGCTAGGTGAGTAAGCCCATTAATTTAGTATATTGAGCAAGTGTCAAATCCAACACTGTACACAAAATACCTAAAGCCAGTCTGCAGCTGACACAGTATACATTTTCAATAATAATCATGTGATCTCCCAGTGGATCTCAAACATCTTCTTCCAGTAGAGTCCAGGCATCTCCTTCAATGGATCTCATGCATATTTTCCCAATGGAGCCCAGATATCTTCCTAGGGAATCAAGGCATCTTCCCCAAGTAGACTCTCATGTATCTCCTGCCAATAGTACCTGGACATCTTTCTCCAGTGAAACAAAGAATCATCCTGAGTGGTTACAAGGCATTCCTTCTAGTGAAGCCCAGAGTGGAGCTTAGTCATTGTTCCTCATTGGAGCCCAGGCATCTTTCTCCAGTAGAGCCCAAATATCTTCTCTCAGTGGAGCCCTGATGTCTCTCTCCAGTGGCTCCAATGTTTCTAGCATCTTGTCAATCTGTCAGTCTGTTGGCCTCATGTAAGAATCAAGAAGTCCTACCACACTGAAGAGAAACAGGTATTCTGAGACAACAAACATTTTAGTCTCTAGGGTTTACCTACCCTGGATGTGTGAAAGAAAATACTGAGTTTTTACTATTTTTATTATCATCTTTAAATTCAAAAGCAATATAATTTGCTTTACATAACTGTGAAGAATAATTGGAATATTGTATGAGAAGTGCTTTATTATATATCTGATATTAAATCCTTTATTGTTTAGAGTATAATGTCATGTGCTCTCTTCTGTTCCTTTTAGCTCTTGGCAGTTTCTGCTGAGTGGAAGAAAGCAATAAAGAAGGAAGGGAGGGAAATTCAATATCATTAAGCCAGGTGAGTCATTATGTAGTAACACAAACTGAACAAATAGGACATCTGGAAGTTGCCAACGAGAATTTGAGGAAGTTAGGTTTAAGACACGTTAATGGTTTATTTATTTTTTATCAAAAGGATTCAAAGGTATTCATGACTTCCAAGGAAGGCTTTAATTTCATGATTCAATACTTGTCCTCTTCAAGAAAAATCCACTTAACTGTTTGTATAAGTTCTGACCCTCCATGTTTTCCAAAATTAGAAACATTCTAAATTATGTCTTTGGTGGGTTTTTTTCTTACTCTGTGAAAAATCTAAGTCCTGAGATTATGGGGTTGTTACATCAACCAGGGTGTTAACGTTTAAATCTGAAATTCCCCAACCCCAGTTTATATTTCAAAGGCTTTAATTTCAGATAGACACTCTTTTGGAAAATTCTAGGAACTCTGGGAAGATAAAGAAAGTGGATCACTAGAAGCTTCAGTCATTGCTGGTAACAAAATGAATAATGAAAATCTCTTGGAACAAAACTGATTTTAGAAAAGAAATTTTCTAAAATGGGTCTTTGACATGTTCAGTGGGTAGAGATGCTTGGGCATAGGCTTGACAAGCTGAGTTTAGTGCTAGGATCCTCCAAGACAAAATCAGAGAACCTTCTCTTATGAATTGTGGTCTGAGTTCCATATATGCACACCGTGGCACACATGCATCTACACACACACATATACACATATTAATAATTTCAGAAATACGTTAAATTTATTTCATATTATTTAAAATGTACCCATTCTCTCAAGATATTTTGTATTCTATCTTTTCAAAGGACCAATAGTAAGAATATGATCTGAATTCTTTTCTGCTAATATCAGGGAAAATTAACAATGTACATTACTCTTTAATACGATTCAATAAATTATAATTTATTAATTCAATAAATTTTAATTTACCCCACATGGATTAAAAATATGTTCATGCATTAGAGTATACATACTGACCAATTTATTGTCATGTTAAGTAAAATAAATTTTCGAAATCTAGAATTTTTTTTTTAAAGAAAGGCTATGTCTCTCAGAAATGTCATGAAGAATACAAAGGGCTGAATTTAAACAGAATTGGTAACTTTATGGACTGTGATTATAATAACATCTTTTAAAGCCTTAATTGCTTGAAAGAGTATTGCAGAGAGCACTTTGACACATCATCTTGGTTCCTTTGGGCTACAACATCTCTCCAGATCTCACATGTGTACCCCATTGAATCTTCTTCCCACCAAAAAAGTGCATGAGAATATGTGTAATTTTGCACTAAAATGAACCTGATATGAACACACACATATATATGTATATATATATATATATACATATATATATATATATACATATATATATATATATATATATATATATATATATATATATCAGTGCAACTCTTAGTAGCAGCTTTAGTCAAAGGAGAAATATATAAGGAGGCTCCATGAACCAGTGTAGTCTGACTGTGAGAAGGATGGTCCTCAGGGATATATGGGCTCTTTCAATATATAATAATGAAAAATGGAATTGCAGTTGTATATTCCCTGCCAGAATGCCTAGGTTGGCTCTCTGCATAAATTGAAATCTGCTGTCAAGCCCTTTCAGCGCCTGCCTTTTTCCCCCCAAATATAGCACCCTCTAGTTTTCATTAATGATATCAACATTATTATTTATTATTTCCAACTGGATCTGTATCCAGGAATCACAAATGATATCTATAATCATTAGGAGAGAGAGACAAATACTCTCTATACTATCATTTCCATCCTTTTAGACGAGATCTATTAATCAAGCCTGTCTAATCACATGGGGCTGACAAGGAGACACAAGATATACAGACCAATCAAACAGGTAGAACTTCTTAGATATTGATAAGTTAGCAATTTGGGGCTTTCAGTTTTATACAGAGGACAAAATAGAAGTGAAGGGTTTTTAAAAGAAATTTGTCAAAATTATTCAGTGTCTGATTCCAAATTTTATAAATTTTTAAATTAGAAGTAAAAAATGAAAGTTAAACTTGAGATGGCTTTTGTTTTCTGATATGCAAAGTTAGTAAGAAGAATGCACCCCCCACTTCTAGGCTTTGAGGCCGAGTAATAAGAAGCAAAAGACCTTTCAAATAATTTGCTGAATGAGGCAAAGGATGGAGAGACAGATGAGAAAAGGAAGATAAATATATAAACAGTAGACTGACTGAAGGCTCATTGGGGGTGAAGATCAAAGCTCTGTACCTCATGCTTGTCATTCATTAGGTTAATACCTGTTTGTTTGTTTGTTTGTTTGAATGCATGGTCTATCATAATACACCTTTTGGGGGGATTTCTTTTGCATGTTTAAGATTTTTAATTTTTCTGAACTGAAAATCTTATATCTTCATAGTCAATATCCACTCTTGAAAAGCAAAAAAAAAAGTTTTCAAAATATCAATTTATATTAATCAATTCTGTTGATAATTTATTAATAAGTCAAAAGCAGTTACTCAGAGATTTTACAGAGACAAGTATTTTCTATTTGATGTAAAGGCACAATCTCTGCCTCCTGGAGGCAGAACTGTATGTGAGAGTCAAGAGTCAGTAGGCCGGGATGTAAGCTGTACTTTGTACTTGGAGGAAAGAACATCTATAGATGGTTGATGTGACCAAATGTATAAAATGTTTAATAGACAAATTGGTTTATAAAATTCTATATTGCACTCATAAAATAACTATTTTTGTCTTTTATGAGCATAGCCTAGATATCAACCTATAATAAAAATGTCATTAATAAAGATTTGGTTGAGTGGTGGTGCCTAAAAATTACTAGAGGGGAAACTACATATTCCCCCACTGCAGGGAAGTCAAGGCTTCCTGGCCATGGACCCTGGGGAGGTCCTCCATCATAGCCACTAAAATAGACTCTCCTGACTCCCATGTTCCTGAAAGCTGTGAATATGGCTGTTCTACCAGATGCTTCTCACCCTTGCAGGCTTCCAAACCCCACCTGCCCACACCTCTACAAGCAGTTTCTCACCAAGCTCTCCTCTGTTAAGGTGGTGTAAATGCCATCTGTTTCTAGCTAGCGCCATGGTTGCTAAATTAAATTTAAGCAGATTTAATTCTAGTATTTGCCAATTGTACACATTTAAAATAATTTGTGTATATATGCATGCATGTATACATATATATAATGCATGCATATGTAAAGACATGTAGATAATTTATAGTCAGCACTCTTTTGTTATTTATTATTGTTAGCGTTTCATTATCTTCTCACTTTCAGATACCTTTTCTCTCCTGTTTATCAAAGCTGGAGTACTGCGGCATAAAGCTCTTGTGCACTGTAAAGACTTGTTAGTCATTTTGGTTTAATAAGACACTGATTGGCCAGTAGCCAGACAGGAAGTATAGGTGGGGCAATCAGACTAGGAGAAATCTGTGAAAAGGAAAGGCAGATAAACAGTCACCAGCACGAAGCAGAGGAAGCAAGATGTGAATGCCACAGTGAGAAAAGGTACTAAGTCACGTGTCTAAACATGAATAAGAATCATGGGTCAAATTAAGTGTAAGAGCTAGTCAATAAGATACCTGAACTACTAGTCCAGCAGTTACTACTATAATATTAAGCCTTTAAGTCAATTACTTGGGAAGTCGATGCCAGGTATTTAGGAGTTTCTGGAAGGAGAGAGACTTATGACTACAAATGGTACTCCAATATGGTACACATACATCCACATAAAGCCTGAGAAAGCTTGAGAAGGATGCTAGAACACAGAAACAGCCAAAAACAGTTTCCTAGTTGTGTCTCTCAAGTGAGCCATGGTATAGATATGACCATGACTTGCAGGCTTGAGCTACAAGATTTCAGCTTGAGCTTGATCTATAGCAAGGTGAGCTCCTGAAGTCTCACAGAAGCCTCTTGGTACAAGCACAAACTGCAAATGACTGATTTAAGGTTTTTATTTGAACAGACAAAAACAGAACAGAGTCAAACATTGCTTCTTGGTAGCAACATTTTCTCAGGTGGCCTCTGTTTGCTGGCAGCAAACAAAAGTGCAGCTCCTTTAAGAGAGGCTTTCTGACTCAGCCTTAGCAGCAAAATTCTCCAGGGTCTTTTAAGAGGCCCTGCTGCCAAATACTTAAATAAAGTTTACCAATCAGCATCGAGCAGCAGGGTAGCAGTGCTTGGTGGCAGTGTAGACCCTAAAATTTCCTAGAGTTTGGGTGGCAAACGTAGCTCTTGCCGATACATTTGCCATGAAGCTAAACTCTCACAGATCAAAGAGGTCAGTGGAGCCAGGCACCACAGCTGATATTTTAATATTAACCATGCCATTTAGCTGATTAAAGGTGTGGTCAGCAAAAGATATAGATGGCACAGTAAAGAAAAATTCAGAAAAAAAATAAAACTAAAACAACAACCAAAAAAAAAAAAAAAGCCTCTAAATGGTTTACAGTGCAAATATACATAGGTGAGGCTTGGGAGAGAAGAGATGAAAGACAAGAAAGTCCTCAAGAAAAAAATGAAAGAAAAAATAAAAAGCCACATAAAGATGGAAAATAAACAGAAAATCTGGATATCACATGCTCTTGTGTCTTTGAATTGTCTGGCTGCTGAGGAAGGAACAAGAGCTGCTAAAAGACATGTGATTATAAATGCTGCTGGATTAAACCAACCTATATATTTTGAAAATGGCTTGACTTCAAAATTTAAGCCAAAAGATATGTTACTTTGGAGGAGAGATTTTCTTTCTATTTTCACAGAAAATGAGAGCTTGTGGATTCATTCTTCATTAAAGAAAATAAGGTTTGATTAAGGAAGACCCTTTGAAAAATATCCAATAGGAATGGATGACCCAAATGATTCAATGTTTCAGAGCAGCTCTGTGAAGTTTCCTCTGAATTCTGCATTCAGAACATCTTCAAATCAACTGGCTGAGATAACCTATCCTCACAAACTACTCTATTAAGGACTTGTCCTAATCCTACAATCCTACATTTTCTTAAGATCTCCATAAGATTATCAGCAGGAAATAGTCCAGAGAACTGTACCCACATTCTCCTAAATTGGATTATGAATGTTTGTCTTTATTTAGAGTATTGGTTATAAGTTGTTTTGGATCATGGACAGGAAAAAGCTAAACGAAGGAGAATGGGTTAAGGTTTCTTTTGATAAGAAAAAAACAGGGAAGTGCTGTGGGATAATGTTCTTGCACACTGTGAAGATTTGTTACTACTATTGTAGGGAAAAGCTTCCAGCCAAAGACACCTACCCTTACTCTGAAACCTGAGCCAGTGAAAGAACACACCCTGGATCTAAGACCTGAACCAGTGAAAGAAATACTTTATCTCTGAACCTACAACCAAAAAGAAATGTGTCCTAGATCTGAACCCAGCACCAAAGAAACACATTTTGGTCCTAGAATCAGAGCCGGTGAGAGAAATATGCTCTGGTCCTAAAATTAGAACCCAAAAGCCCAAAAGGGCCAGTTAAAGAAACATTTTGGCTCTGAAGCCAAAACCCAAATCAAGGTGGAAAAAAAGAAAAAATCTGACTAATCCTCACCCTAGACACCTTCCTAGAAAGCTCCAAAAAAAACCCCCAGAAGCCTATATAAGTCCAGAGCGCAAAGCCCTTTCCCAGCTACTCTCTCCCAACCTGGGATGAGGTAGCCACATTCTCCTGGATCCTTCTTTCCCAATAAATCTCTTGAATGAGATTTCAATTATGACCTCCTCAGAGCAGCCTGGATGAAGATCAACCGAGGAAGCCAAGCTGTAACACTCTCACTGCCCGGGAATCGTTCCTGGCTGGGCCAAGTTGTTACATTCCTGGAACAGAAAGCAGTGAGCAGCAGAGAAGCAAAGCCTTCCACCATCCATTGTAGCAACTTTGCCCAGGAGGCCTTCCCTTGACAGAACTGAGCTGTTAATATTGGGGAAGACTTTTCTCTATATCAGGGCTGCAAGCTGCTACCTAGGCTTACTGTGGCCTGTGGTGTTCATTGGCTCCCAACTGCCTGAATATTTTCCATCAAGCTGTAACACTCAGTGTTCATTGGCTCTTGAATGCCTGAATACTTTTCCATTTGAACTGCATGCTTGGGCTCAGTATGCTTGGGATCCTGACTGCTAGTATCTCTTTACATCTGAGCTGCACTGGGCTGCACAAATACCTTCAACTATTGGTTTAATAAAACACTGATTGGTCATTAGCCAGTTAGAAAGTATAGGTGAGGAAACCAAACTAGGAGAATTCTGAGAAGAGGAAAGGCAGAGAAGTAGTCACCAGCCAGACATGGAGAAAGCAAAATCAGACGGCTGCAGTGAGAATAGTTGCCAAGCCACGTGGCTAAACATGTATAAGAATCATGGGTTAATTTAAGTATAAGAGTTACTAGTATGCCTGAACTACTGCCTCAACATTTACTATAGTGCCAAGCCCCCCATCAGTTACTTGGAAAATAACTGACAAGTACTTGTGAGTTTCTGGCCAGGACAGAGACTTAAGACTACATAGAAGTTTAAAAAGAGATAAAATGATTTGATCAAAGACAAATTTATATTTTTATATTTATATTTTTTTTAAAAATCTAATTTAGTAGGAAAGTCCTAATTATTAGATAATTTCAAAAGAGGGTTAAATATTTTAGAGGAGACATAGTTACAGGAACTAGGGAAATGGACTAGGAAATACTTTTGAACTATAAGTAAGCTTGACATATATGATGGTCAGAAATACTGAACGAAAATCAATGCTCTGTGTGGGATGTACAGGTCTTAGAAGCTTCAAGGGCCTTGGGGGGGGACAGCCTGGCCTCAGTCAGTTCAAACTGGTCATAACTGGTTCCTTAAAGCATGTATTCAGAGCACTTCCTCATAGCTATGAGGGTTTCTTGAGTGGGTACTTCCTCATAAGCCAATCTGGGGTCTGTCTGGAGGCCTTGCCAACAGAGGTGGAGTCTTGATGTGGGGATGACCTGAACCAAAAAGAGACAAGCAAAATCCTTCCGTCTGGTTGGGTGGAGAATAGATAAAAGGCTTACTCCTCCTCAATATTTGAGGCTCATTTGTTTTAACCAGCCCCAGAAACTAGGTCATTGTTTCCAAAACTTCTTGCCCCCCTCCTCCAAAGGGGAACTAGCAGAACCCAAAGCACAGACAACAACTCTGCCCTAACAGAGTTTCTTTAAATGTTTCAAAACTGTTTTCCTTTCCTTGGCAGGCTGAACTTTGTTCTTAAGTTTTGTGTTTGCCTTGCACACAGAAAGTACAACCGTTTACATGGTTTAAAATGCAGACTTGTTGCTTATCATGAGCTAGTCACTTCTTCACTTGAGAATGTAGTTAAAAGAACTCTGTCAAGTTAGTGATCACATTTGCCTCTACAGCTGTAACCTTCCCAACACTGCAACCCTCAACCGTAAAATTATTTTCATTGATACTTCATAACTGTATTTTGCTACTGTTATGAATCTCAGTGTAAGTACCTGATATGCAGGATATCTGATATTCCACTCCTGAAAAAAGTCATTGGACCCCCAGAGAGTCTCAACTCACGGGTTGAGAAACTGATTCAAAGAGAGAGGATTAAAGTTTGCAGGTCTGAAGTAAGGAATTGAGTCCTGAAGTTGAAGAATCAACAAATTTCTCAACAGGAGAGAGTTTACACCAGCCTTTATTTAAATCAAGCACTCTTGTCAAAGTATCAGATGCTTAACAAACTGAATGTTCTTCAAAAATTCATGAATATTTAACAAAAAATTAGTTTTAGCTTGTGTGAACGGATGTTTCTAAAGTGTTCAAATCCAATACAGAAGTTCTAAAAGATACTTGATGCTGAAATAAGCCAAATACAGCTAATTGGGGGAGAGTTTATAAGAGTAATGACTTATAAGTACTTTGTTTAAATAAAACAAACATTTTTTAAAAATCCTCATGGGTAAAATAAGCCTCATAAAAAAAAAATATATGAAGAAGAAGGTGACCAGGTGTCCCTCACTAACATCAGTTAGAACTAATAGAGCATGAAGTTAGAAAAATGGTTCATGGGCACTGCTGGAAGTGGATACCCTAAATGGAAGAATATGTAGCATCAGCCAGTCTATTGATTTTTTTTGGAGAGCTAACAAGAGTTAATGGACCAGAAAATGTGTCTTCATCTCCCTCATTCTGAAAATAATAGACTGTATAATAATAGAAGTGTTTTCTTAAATGCAATATGAAAACTCATGGGTGAGCCTCATTTGAAGCAGTGTTGGAAAAACATATGGTATTTATGGAAATCCCTCTCTTTGAATGCTCATAATTACATTGTTCAGCTGCTTTCATGTGATACAAGCAAGTCACCAATAAATAAAAAAAGAGATAAAGCAATCTGCCCACAATGTTATGCACAGCAGTATTAGAAACAACAGTCATTGAAAGAAGGACATCTCCTGTGACAACATCTGGAGTATAAAGGATGTGCTGGCATTTAATTCAAGTTCAGTGCTTCCAAATAATTTGTTTGGGGAGAATAACAGAGTTCATCAAATATAATGGCATTTATGGATGCATAATGTACTTCAGAATCTTCTAGAGAAATGGCAACACTATACTACATCCAAGTCCTCTTCTCAACCCCAAGAGGACAGCTGCTTCTATAAACTTAACAACAGATACATGAGGCCAGCCTGGTAAGAGCAAAAAAGTCATTGAAACACAAAGAAACCCTGGGAAAACAAAATTATTATGAAGCATTTTTACTCCCTAAGTTCAATAAAAGTAACTTACATTAGGTAGGCAAACTCCAAGGATATAGAGTATAGAGATAATGACCTATGAAGATCTATGGTGCCTAAAAGGTTCAGGGACTGAAAAGCAAATTTATAGAAAAGCCTGATGATCAGCCAGTCAAACAACAGCTTTAAAGAAGCCAAAGAAGTGGGCCGATTCCTCATCAGGGTTGATTCCAGTGGGTTTCAATTAGCCTGCATCAACCAGGAAGGTCCGAGTCTCATTTCTACGGATCAAATCTGAGATCCTAATAGCTGAACCAGACACTATGGACTGAATGCTTAATAGTGACAAGCAACTAAGAGGAAAAAAGTGTAAGCAGATGCTTCTGAAAGGGTACCTATTCACAAATGCCGGAGAAGACAGACAACTTAAGCACAGAAACAATAGCATCTAAAATTGCTTTCAGCAGAGAAAAACAAAACAAAACAAAAACATTAGTCCAGCAGAAGCAGTTGACTCCCATTACTGGATAGATGATCCTGGGTGTCAAGGATTAAATTCCCAGTAGTATGTGGCCACATAGCACTTTCTATCAACCCATCAGTTATATTCACTCCCTATCTCCATTAAAAAGCACCTTCTCTAGTATATATTATGGACTCACTGGCATTGAATGCATGGGCAAAGGAGAATAGCTGATGCATGATCAAAGCTAGTGGAATGATTAACAATTCATGGTCTACTTGGGCTTAGGAGCACTGTGTAGCACTTCAGCACTGTGACTAGGGATATTCAGAACAGGAAGACACACACAAAAGCCTAAAAGTAAGAAAAAGGACCATGTTGCTAATTCCGTGATAAAGAAGACATGAGGTTCCCAAGGCTCCTTCTAAGGTTGTATAAATAGTAAACAATTGTTGGGAGATGAGTGACTCTCCTAGTGCCCCAAACTTGGAACAAGAGCTTCATGGATGCTGCTTTTATGGGCCGCCACCCTTGCTGGATGGATATTCTACTTATGCAGGCAGCTGCCTTTGAGTCACACATGATCATTTAAAGAATCCCGCAGCCATCCTGTAGATAATCTGACATTGGTTCACCAAGCTACAATGGATAGAGTTGCTTTGTTGATCTCTCATCAGTACCCTATCCAAGATGAACAGACACTTATTTATCTCTTTCCAGGAAAAATCACACGATGCAACTTACCTTGGAATAATGACAGAACCAAACATGAGTTGGGGAAGTCCAGCCACATGATCTCTGCAGTACATGATATGTTGGTCCACTGAGACTTATAAGTCAAAGGGTAGAGTGTCTGAAAAGGTGATCCTTTCCCTCTGTGACATGGGATAATGGGCCTCCTTGATGAAGAGAAAGTTCCATGTTCCTAGCTGTGAGTGATAAGATGTGCAGCTAAAGCTGAGCTGTCTAAAGACAATGCATCTTTGGGGGCAGGGAAAAACCCTAGAGTGGCTGTCTTCCTCTATGTGGTGTGAGGTGACATGACTCCTTTGAGAAAGGGATCTTGCACATGACTATCAATAGGGGAGAGATCACATGACTATCAGTAGGGGACAGATGTGTCAGCAGTTGTGTGGTCTTTGCTGGGGGCAATAAGGCATGAAATGGAGGCTAAGGTGTTCAAGAAAGAGCTTTTCTATATAAAGGAACTACTACAGTGGGGGAAACATGTAGATAATATCTTTCTCATCAGGCCTCCATTTAGGAAGAAAAGTTGAGGAAAGGAGGCTCAGGGGTGTTGGTTTTCTAGTTTTTACAGTTGACGGAACACAGGCAAGGCAATATGCTTTAGATCTGTGTTAAAGAGTCTTTCCTGGGACCCAAAGTCTTAAAAGTTAAAAGCACTAGACAATAAGGAAGAAGAAAAAGATAGAAAAACTGTATGATAAAAAAAAATACCCCTCAGATCCAACTTTTATACTGATAAAAGCAAAATACATAATCTCCACATGCTGATTGTTGGGGGTCTTAATAAAAGCCAAGTACGGGAAACTATAATGAACAGGGAAAACCATACATTTTATCTGTGTGAATTGAAAAAAAGATTTTTAAACAAGTCATGAGCACAAACAGGCTCAGTCTGAGTTCTGAAGAAGCAGAGAAACCAAACATAAGTCCTTCTCACAGACGGACGCAAATGCTTCACAATCTTAGAAAATATGAATACTAATCCTTGATGGACAGGCTAATAAGATGCATAAATTTTAGTTATCAGGTTTTGGGGGGTCCCCATGAAGACTAGAGACTGGAAGATAATGGCAGAAGTAAGCACTATTCAAAGAAGTAGGTATGTGTAGAGCAGTGTTTGATGCCCATTTCACTGGGTCTGAAGAATTAAGAGAAAACCTAATTCAACTGGATCCTAAGGACTCTTATCTTTGCTAATCTCACAATGGGATGTGAACTTCATGAGTTTAAAAAGGCTCTGTGAACTCTGTAGGGCTTAGACTGACATGCTCATGGTATTTATAAAATGCTAAGACAGAGAATAAGCGAGAAGAACAAAGCAAAGGCATCTATCTAGGTCACTCAAAGGCAATTGTGGAATGTTTTTCCCAAGTTAGAGTTCTTGGGGAGAAAATTAACAGAAAAAAAAAAACAAAACAGATACTGGACTCCTGAGCCTCTGAAATTTTTTAAAATCTATCAATGGTTCACTGAAGAGTGAATAAAAATCAGTATAAGTGAAAATAGTTAGGATGATTCCAAAGGAGTCAACTATGCCCCCTCATCCCACCTCCAGAGGATGCTGTGGACATTCCTCCCTTGCAAGAAAACTAGCAGAAATAAATATTGTTCATTCAACCTGGGGCCCTTTTAGCAACCAGATGTGGCCAGTGGAGAGGCACTGGACATGGAACCTTCTAGAACCAAGAATCCAGTTTCAGTTAAGAAAAAATACAAAAAATAAAATAAAAAGTAAATTGTTTCTTCAGTAATGTGAAGAAACAATTGGTATAAATGATGGTACCCTTTCATGCTATACTGGACCTTGCTGACATTATTTCCTTTACTCCCCCATTATCTGCTGAACCCCAAATCCTATTGATATTTTCTTAAAGTACATGTAAAGTACATATCAGCGATCCCTTTGAAATCTTGTTCACCCATTTAAAAAAGTTTCATTATATAATGCAAACTCTTGTGTGATTTGTAGAGCTAGATCTTAGAAAAAAAAAAAAAACATCTGGAAAAACTAAAAACAACAGGAAAAATCTGAATAAAAGTATTGTGTATGGTCGTAAAAACACCCCTAAGAAGTATAGGATGTTAGATGAAAAATCCCAGTGCTGATGTGGGTTACCTCCTTACAGGTTGTTTGGCCAGGCAGGGCTTTAAGGCCCTTCACAACAATGAAAGCCACAGCTATGGATTGGGCTTCATGTAAGAACTGGACAATAAGTCCTTACTTCTGAAAAGATCATATACTTTGGTCATAGGACATAAAGAAATCAAGCTTAGACTGAGTATTCTTTATGTTGGCTAGCTTTCACAATGCCAAAAGTTTCTATGTAGCTTACTGGGAGAGAATTGACCATTGATAATCTTGGTTAGTTGTAGATTATCCTGCATACTGCATTACCAACATGTTAGACAAGATGTATACATGTGGGGATATGTTTCATATTTAATAAAAACCAGTCTGAAATATCAGAGGGATTTACCCACAGTAAATCCAGGAGGTACAGAGAGTGGTGATTTACACCTTTAATTCCAGCACAGGGAATATCTGGGAGTGGTGCCCTTAATCCCAGAAAATATGAGTTTGAGGTCAGCTTAGTTTACAGAGGGAGTTCCAGGCTCCCAGGCAGGGAGTAGTGGAATCA
The DNA here is from genome assembly GCA_033318265.1 of Phyllotis vaccarum. NCBI lineage: Eukaryota > Metazoa > Chordata > Mammalia > Rodentia > Cricetidae > Phyllotis > Phyllotis vaccarum. Next base: position 32,505,252 of record JARWLC010000001.1, on the reverse strand, counting down.
TGCCTTTAATATTAACCTGGATGTGAAACAACTAGGCAAAGAGGTAATTTAAGGCAGACATAGAAAGACAGATGAGGCAGTAGAAGCTAGAGGAGTGAGGCTGAGGAAGCTGGAAGACAGCTGGGTGAGATTTGACTGTGATGTTTCCTGTCTTTGATATCTCAGCCTTCCCCTGATATCAGGCTCTGGGTTTCCTTACCTCCTGGATTGACTGTGAGCAGATCCCTCTCATATTTCAGAATGGTTTTATTAAATATGAAACATATCCCCACAAGTACAACTGCTCTGGGTGCACACAATTGCCTTCTACCTTAATGTAAAGCCTATTTCACAAAAAGATGTTTGATACTATAATCCAGGACAAAAAGCTGGGGAGGTCTTCAGGCCAAGTGTAGATACAATTGTTAATTTTTGTTAAGTGGTTGTGCCAAATTGTTCTCTAAGCTTTTGTGCTTATACACATTAAGTCTTACTGCTGTTAGCCTCAATCACAGGAGGACACACTTCTTTTTGTGGGGATCAGTGGTTGGTTACTATTGAAACTCCTAATTTGTTACAGTTCTAAAAAAAAAATACCTGGCTTGTTGTAGCAGAGTGGCTTGATGCTCAGCTAAGAACTGATTAAAATAATTAGCCATTCATATGACTCCTTCCAAGATATAGGGAATATTGCAGAAGAGGGAGCAAAAACTTCTAAGAGTCACAGGAATTGAAGGAATGGTATGTAGCTATTTTCCTGAATTGAAATATTCTCTCTTGAAGGCTTGTAATAACTAGGAAGATACCAAAATCTAGAAGGTCACAAAACATTGAAAACTAGAAGCTTACAAATTACATCTCAAAACCTCCTCCCCCATGTTTACATATCAAGTAAATAAGAGCTAGAAGGTAGTGTCTTTCCTGAAGATCTGCCTACTAATTGGGCAAAGAACTCTAGGAGACATCTTGTCTGAATCATCAACCTTTGTGATGATGATGTCTTTAAGGTGCCTGTTCTCACATAGGTAGCTTCTCAATACTGTTTCTGTGAATAATCACCATGGTCAGCTTGGGTTGAATTGTTCTCTTGGTCGTCAGAGTTCTGTCTTTTATAAAAATGTGTTTGCTCATGTCTCCCCATGTGTCACCACATAACAATGCTTGTTTCTATGCTTTATGCCAGGTCAGAGGCTCCCAAGCTTTTATAAAAAAACTAAACCTCATAGCTATATTGATCACAGAAAATGAATTTCAGATAAAATAAAGCTTAAAATAGCAGATGACATATCAGGCACACAGTAAGAACACCTCAGAAGCAACTAGAACCCTATAGCTTAATAGTATGACAATGGATGCATACAACCATCAGCAATTCCAATTCCAGGGGATTTGACAATGTCCTATGGCCTCCTTGGGCACAAGTCATTCATGTGGCACACATAAAAATAAAAAAGAAAAGACAAAATCTGTAGTGACATTGTTCTATAAGAAGGATGACAGTGATACAAAGGAAAGTGGGTCTCTTCACGGGGAACAAGAAGCAGAAACAAAGCACAAAGATGCAGTAAAGACTTCCCAGCCAAAACTGAATAACAAAACACATAATGTGTTCAAAATAATGCATTTAAGCTTTGTTTTTAACGTATCACTGAAATACGTAAATGCTATATGATAAAAAGAAAAACGAATTCACTTCAAATAATATGAGTGGCTTAACCACATAGAATTATAAATGGATAATATATGTAACTCTACAGGAAATAAACAGACATGTAAACAAATCTTTTAAAATGAAAGTCTCTCAAATAAAATGAAAACCACTCAAACCATTTAGAAGCAAGCAAAAAATATAACTGGACAAAATACCCCTCAAAAGGTTAGAAACACTGCTCAAGATTCACTATAAAACCCTCAGAAATAGATTATTTCACAGCTGGGTTCTTTGTAGCCTGTACAAAGCATATACTCCCAAGGCTCTTCAGAAACATCTGATGTTTTAATAAATATCAAAAGCTCAACAATGGAGACTCCCAAACTGGCATACACAGGACACCCAGGATAGCTATGAATGCAGCCCAACACCAAATTGTAAACTTATTTAAAAGACTAAGATTTTTTTTTTCAGTTTTAAGTTGTAATTCTTTTGTGTAGTTCTCAGGTAGTGATTTTGTAGGTGACATCATGTCTGAAGGTTGAAAGGTTGGACATATTTCGAATCCTTACAAAGTCCCACAGAAGATACATAAACAGTAATTACTAAAACTACACATCTGTCTTATATAGGACTTGGGGTACAATTTTCACATTAACAAATAGGACAAAGCCACATTGTTGTATTATTCACCCCAAATGTGCTCTATCAGGTAATCTAGGGAAGGTGTAATAATAGAGGTCTTCATACCTAATATATAGTCTACACTAACTGTACCAGAGACTCCACTACATGACTTACATATACCAGCATTTACTTTCTCTTGTAGTCTTGTTTGGTTATTGCAATTATAATTATCACTGAGTTTTGAAAGCATAAGGCCCAGGATGTAAGAAGACACATTAAGTTCCCGTTATCACAGAGATAACAATAGATGAGGGTGAAGACCTGCCTAGAAATGTAACTCCTAGCTCCAGTGTATGTTGGGGAAGAGAGAAAGTGCAAATCATATAAACAGCTGCTGGAGAGAAATCAACACATTTCTGTATCGACTGTGACTTTAAGAAAAATACTAACTGAAAGTAGGCAATGATTCACTATGCAAATCCATTCCATTTCAGAGGATGTTTAACATGATGAAAATCTGAAAGCATTGCCCTGAAAATCTTACACAAAATGGGAGGCCGATTAATCCCATCAATATTCAACATTTTGGTTCTCACAAATGCAGTGTGACATAAAGTGACATCGTAATTTAAAACACTGTAAAGGAATCCTCTGAGACATTGCCTGAGCAGCTCTACCCTCACTCTGACACATGACTACTTTCCCTGCTTCCTCCAATATCCGCACCACTGGGAACCTGACACACCACCACTGTTCTGATCTATGTCCTACTCCAGTGATCATCACATGTCTTTGTCCTTCACACTGAAATGCACAGAACCTGGGTGGTAGTGTAGACCTCTGATCCCAACGCAAGGAGATGAAGCTATAAAGCTGATGAAATGGTGCATTGATGGGTGATACTATGGTTTTCCTTTCTTTCTCTTCGGTCTCCTATTCATTTATTCTTGCTGCACTGCAGGCTGGCTTTTGTCCCTAGTACTCAGTCCCAGGGGACGTATAAGATCACAGAGAACCTCAATGCTGGTGAAGCCTCTCTAACATTGTTTCCACATACGAATTGTCTGCTGGCATGCAGTTCTCTTCTCTAAGACAGGGGACTCACCTCCCTAGCAGCCTGGAATGTTGACTGCTCACATTTAAATCTCGTACCAAGAATTTCCCAAGGAATCTCTCCAGATAATATCCCCTTTCTAGAGACAACCCCCATCCAGTGACTGATCCATGGGGGTTATGGAGACTAGGGTCAAGACTTTGCACCCAGGAGCTCTATAAATAGCCAGTGACCAAATATCCCAGTTCTTATTTGGCCCCTGAGAGTGTGACTCAAAGCTCTCTTCCTGAAAAATCTGTTTCAGGGTCTGTTTTCCAGGGACACTGGTCTGTGGTAGCCATCCATAGCACTGAGAGTGCACCCTAACCTTCTGATATTATGTTGCTTGTCTGCCATGGTCACTTTTGCCTTTTCCTATGTCACCTCAGTGGGTTTCTTTGATGTCTTCCAAATCCCAATATGACACCCTGTCCTCCAAACACATCCTGTTTTCTCTCCCTATGACTTCCTTCTTTGGTGATTTCATTTACTGTGTGGCTTATAAGATCACATGTTTGCCAAAAACCTACAAGTGTCTATCTTCAGTCACCCCAGGTGTTCATCCCACAGGCTCCCTTCTCGGTTACTGAAAAAAACATCCTTTTAATTTCTCAAACACAAACCTGGTTTCTAATCAGTCCCGATGCCTCTATGTTTCTCAGACTCCCTGTCCAATCCAACAAAAAAATCTGTTGACTTCACCTCTAAATGATGATCCAGATTCTGGTTCTTTTCAGAGCCACAGTTTTGCAGCTCTTGACTTTTATTTTCTTTAACAGAACAGCCAGAGTATGTGTTTCTAAACACAATGATAATGTATCATTGATCTACTGACATACATGGCAATGACCACAGTGGGTATTGGACTGTAAACATCACCTCCCTAACTTCACCTTTGCAATCAGTCCCCTGAATGCTTCTCTTCCAGAGCAGAACAGAACAATCAGCCTTCTCCTGTAGCCCATGTAACCATAGACCTGGACTCACACTAGGTCTCTAGGATGTGCTAACACTGATGTGCATGGTGAATGAGTGCAAAGATGCAGAGTAAATCTAGTCAGAAATGCAGGAAGCTGTGATATAAAGGAAGCAGCAGACTTAGACATTTTATCTGAATAGAAGCATTTTTACTAATTATGACGCTTGAACACAAGCCTTCCCTGTCTGAGTTCCTGTTCTGTCTGCTCCTTTAATGCAATTTGTGCTGTTACTTTCTTTTAAAGTTTAAAAAAAAAAAAAAAGTTCCTCCCTCCATCTGCCTTTGCCTCTCCTTTTTTCTTCCCTGTTTTGTTCTCACCTCACCCCAATGGATCCCTTACAAGAGCTAGTAGGATAGCCATGATCTCCCATCTTCTTTTATCTTACCTTTTCCATTTCTATCCCATCCACCATCCCAACATTCGCTCCAGCACAACACACAGTTCATCCAGGCCTGTACTCTGTAATTTTTCTGTGTTATAGTACCGATCACTTTAAAGTGGTACCACACCCTGAGCAAATATCAGAGGCAGTCCATCCACTTGGCATGTGAGAACCTAGAGAAACCTTGTCTCAAGTAATTCCTACAAGACCTATGCTAACATCATAGGTTTCCAGATTTTTCAATTTTTTTTCTCTTGAGGAAAGATGACCTTCTAGTCATAGGTCCATATTGTGGGCCACAGGGCTCTTGATGCACAGAGGCACCAACTTGATTTAAAAAAAAAAAACTACACTTTGATCTGACAGAAAGGTAGCTGCTGTCACCAAGCCAGCAAAGACAAATTCTTATGACTGACACTAATAGAAAACAAGTTCTCTTGAAGATTCAGTAATTATATATATATATATATATATATATATATATATATATATATATATACAAAGCATGTATTTATGTACTATGTATATACACAAAATTATAAATGCATATATACATGAATCACAATGTTTATTACTTTTTTATGAATTATAAAGTTCAAAAATGAAAAAAATGAAGATTAACCGGGGATATGTCTCAAAACATTTACCCTGAAAATTTGAGTTTGATATCTGGAATTAAAATAAAAAGCATAAAAGGCTCGAGGCAATGGTGAACACTTGTACCACAGTACCCCTAAGGCATGAAAGGAGACTGAGATATGAAAATTTGCCTCATGCTCATCAGTTAGCTAGCCTGGGACACACAAAGCAAAACAACATGAGAATCCTTGCTTCACAAACAAGATGAGTGAATGTTACTATACAGTATTTGATAGTAAGGCACTATTGTTGAAGACATCTCATATTTGAATTATAGAATATAGAAATATTAAGATGATACCAATCTATAAGTTTCATTTCTATAGTCTACCATCATAGTATTGGAACAACTGTCCTAGAAATAGCTATCTGGTGGTACAAGGGTGGCATGAATGTTATAGGAGTAACCAACTACTTTCTGTTGGATTTAAAATTCCTTTCATAAGATAGAACTCATACTCAGCATGGTTAACTGGGCCCAGAGCCCATGACTGCTAGGTCATATGCTCTAGGGGAAAACCCAGTAATATCATTATTCTAAATTGATAGACTAATGAACTATCCCTTAATTTTAATCTCTCTTCCTATAGATCAGTTCATATCTCAGCCCTTATCCGAGAAGCTTCTTTTTGTAGTAGATGCCAATTAACAGAGACACTTAACTGGTCAAATTTCAGAGGATAAGAGAATACAGAGTTCTCATCTTTAAAGGGGACATCTAATTAACCCACATTCCTCCAAGGATCAGAAATCATCATGATAAAGGAGACAGAAAAATCATAAGAACCAGACATGGTGGACATCTGCAGTGATACAGTATTTATGAGACATGACAAAGCCATTGCACCAGGAACTCACAGTGGCTGTGACTGCATGCATAAGACCTGAACAGGATCAAGCCAACCAAAAGTCCACATGGGTGGAGAAGGAGTTCAGAAAACCTCTTGTTCCTATCTGAAGAGCTATTGCAATTGATGGTGGCTGGAGAAGGAAGAGAGAATGTTCTTCAAAAATGCAACACTTGAGGGCTACCCAAGCTCCAGCAAATAGTACTACACCCAGGCACATACAGAAAGCAATAAGTGGACTCAATTGTTTTCATTGCTGTTTGTTTTTAAAGAGCATATGAAGTGGAAAGAGAAAAGTTGGAAAAGTTAGGAGAGAAATTTGAAGATAGGAAATGGAAGTAGATTTCATAACAAATACAGTATTTACACGTAAGAGTTTTTAAACAAAAAAGATTATTTAAAATTATTATTTGAATATCCTTTAATTAATTTATTCAGTAAATATTTTTAATAGCCAACCACCACTTAGTGACCATAATCTCTTTTCTTTTCTGAGGGAAACAAGTCCACTTTTTTTCTCACTTGTATTATAGCTAAAAATTAGCGGGCATACAACAAAAAGCTTAGTGGGTCATTGTTCACTGATGCAGAACATATTATAATGAACAGCAGGACACCATCCAGACAGAAGGAAATGGGAAACTAAATAAAGGCTATTATATGTCTCTGATTATATAGTGTTCAGACATAATAGTGAGGTTTATTCAGAGACATGGTGAGTGAGGGTAGGTTCCCTGCTTTGAAGTAAGGCACTCAAAAGCAATAAGTCAAAAGTGTTTAGCATTTCACTTCACCTACATAAGTTTTGTGCAGACAATACTGAATGTCCTAGAAGACCCCCAGTATGATCACCAGAAAGTCAGAGCCTGAAGCTCACAAATAGTATTATCTTCTTATTTTCCTTTCCCTTCTCTGGCCCCCTGCTGATGGCCACTGCCTTTAATCATTTGATCATGGAGCATTCCATGCCCATCTCTAAGTCTGCACCAAACTATCTGAAACCTCGCATACAACATACTTCTGTTACCAAAAATAAGCAAGTCCCAGAGTTCTAACTCCCCAGTGCCTTTTGTGCTTCCTTAACAAGAGGGGTAACAATTCCTCTCATGAATTCCCTCAATGATGAGCCAAGACATTTAGTTGTAATACCCCATCTCTCTTATGTTCAGACGTAGGTATGGCTGTCCTGAAAACTTGAAAGAGCTTCTGGTATACCTCCTCTGTTCTCACTAGCTTCTTCCTCTTCAATTGGGTTCCTTGTTGAATGGGAAAGAAGAAATAAAATGGAAGTGAATGGACATGGTTTCCCCTAGGTATGGTGGAGAAGAAAGTTTGTTATTGGTATATGGGAGATCATAGTCAGAATCAGGAACATTTGGGTGAATCCTGAGTAGATATGGCCAGTCTGAGCTGGTCCACATAGAAGAGGGAAGAGATGACCAGGAAGGGAACCAAGTGCAGTATTCAGGAAGCCAAAGGTTCAAAAACAGAAGGGCAACCAAAATGGCTGGATTATATAGGGAAGAATCTCTGGGAGAAGAGCTGCCCAGCCCCTAAGCTGGAGAGTTTAGGTTAGAGATGAGGGTATGAAAGCCGTACTTTGTAATAGGTAGGAACTGAGGAATGCTGGGAGAACTTGGATACCAGGTCCACTTTGATATATTAAATAGGCACCTTTATCCTTTGTCTAGGCTTTGAAATTTAACACATTTACCAGCAAATGACACTTGCCAATAATTATCTGGGATTTTCCCCAACTCATCTCTCAGTAAACACCCTTAGTCTTGTCAGGTATTGCTGATTAAGCCTTCTAAATCACATATGAAAATATACTGTTCTACTCAGACATTCTCTCAGAAAAAGATAAAATACCTTAAGGTATTTTGCATAATTATGATTAAGACATTACATAGATTAAATATGGATGATGCATTTTAGTAAATTTTTCAACTTCTCATTTTTCTAATAGTGGTTATAAATTAGGTTAGTAATAGGAGAAAGGGAACAAAAACTCTAAAAGATGAAAGCAGTGTCAAGTATGAATCATAAACTATGTTATGTATGTAGTCAGCCTTAGATGTAAATTTATTTAATCTAATCATTGCAATAAACCTAAAAAGCCACTCACAGTCATTATAATTTTATATGAGTAAACTGGGATTCAACGGAATTCCCCAAAGCATATAGCAAATGATTTGAGCATTTATTGGTTCTCTGATCCCACTCTTTTTAACTGGAAACTTTACAATCTTTGGGTAAAATCTTCCTCCCTTTATGACAACCATATGCTACCAGAGGCATTGCTATTTGTCCCACAAAGTGATAGGTCCAAATATGAGCATGTGACTTACATAGAACCCACCAAATGCTTATTCAGAGAAACTTGAATTGTTAAGAAGAACACTAAACTTTTATTAATAGCAAATGTGTTTCTAGAGTCAAAGTCCACAGTCATTGAAAAGATCAGAGCCAGAAGATCATTTGAATCCCACTTCCAAGGGAAGAGGATAACCAATAGAGATTTGGTAATATATAGATCAAATCTCCTCTGGGCGTCAGTTCTCTGATGGAATGGCCTTATCAAGGTCAGGCTGCTTTTCTAACATTTCTAACACTTGGAATTCAGCAGTTTTATTGACTAATGTGTGTATAAAGAACTGGACCATAGAGAGACATGGGGCATTGTGACTGACATCACAGCACCATCATTGCCACCAGTGCTGTTTCTTAGAGTCTGGGCTCTTACGTTTGGACCTCCCACGTCCCATTAACATTGACTTTGGGAATGTGTCTCTTCTTTCAGTCACCTTAGTCCTCCTATGCGGCATCCTGTTACTTAGGTGCCCTACTCTTGTGTGGCTCAGTATGGTTTTTAACTGTGGAAAGAGGTCTGAACTCTGTGGGATGCTCTGCCATTCCTTAAACGCTCAGATGCTTCCCACTGAAAGAACACAAAGATCCCTGCTGGGCCTGAAGGCTGAACTTCAAGATGGAGAGGAACACTACCATTCCTCATTCTCTGCCCCTCACTCCTCACCCTCCTTTCCTCGGCTCTTGGAAATTTCCAGATCAGTTGCCAACATTCAGAACCTTTCCTGGGTTCAGTCCAGTGGTGCATAGAAGCATATAAGCCAAATGAGCATACGCAGACTCAAAGGCGGGCTTCTCAGGTGGCCAGTTACTCAGCTTCAAACAAATAGCTGGCCCACTTTAGAGCTGTTTTCCTCTTGCTGCTAAGAAAACATAAAGGACTTTGCCCTGGAAGACTGCCCTTCCTGCTTCTCTCCTATTTCTGCCCAGACTACCAACAGATACTTGTTGGATGAATAGATATCTCTCTTTGACACCATGTTTTATTGCATAACAATTAACAGTGCGCAGCTCTAAACACTTAACATTATGTCCTTTGGGGTGATATTTATTGAGCTAAAACGTACATTATACATATTTGTTCATTTCTGACTCTCCTATGGCATCTCTTATAATGGTAATAACTAATATAATATGGGAGAAAACTAGGGTAATAAGAAGCAAAAAACCTGTTTCACAGTTCAAAATGATTCATTTAAGTGAGCTTGCATCTCATGGCTAGCATATGGAAATTTACAGGATCAATATTTGTGGATAGCATTCTGCAAGATATCTTCTCTGAACTACCTTTTCCCTCATTTTCAGGGCTGTTGTGAGGTTTATCACATGAGAAAATCCTCACATGATAGTCATAGACACTAAGTGCCCAAGTAATACTCCATTGAAAATAAAAACATTATAGCAACTGAATAGTAACTAAATTATTTTTTTAAAACCTTGTTTACATTTCCTTTTTGGTCGTTTATCCTGTTTTCTCTCCATTCATTTCTGGGTATTGGAGGCTAATAGAGATGGTTTTAGATGTATAAAATAGCCGTAGAAAGGTCGAAACTGCACTGGCCACTTCTATGGTGAGAAGAGAACAGAAGAAGACAGTGTTCATATATATAGTGAAGCAGTTCCTCAGAGAAACTCTGGAGGGCTGTATGGCCACGTGGCCGCCCCCTGCAAATCAGAGCTCTACTAAGGAGCAATTATGTCAATATATATACACATACATACATATAGATGTGTGTGTGTGTGTGTGTGTGTGTGTGTGTGTGTGTGTGTGTGTGCCTGTATCAGTGCTGAGAAGACAGAAACGATGATCACTGGATCAAATAGGTAGCTAGACTAGCTATGTGGGTGAGCCCAGAGACCCTGCATCAATGGGTAAGGTGGAGAATGACAGTGACTCCACTCCTAATGCCAACTTCAAGTCTCCATGTGAAGCTGTTATGGAGAGTCCATCTGATATGACTACTCAGAAACACTTTATAGCCTAATTAAAGTCTTTATTTCAGCTAGATAGAACTACAATCAGGTTTTAAAACCCAAGTGTAGTGCTGAGTATTCATGGTTAGGGTTTGTTTGTTGTCCCAAAGCATGTGATAGGAAAAACATCAAAAATATAGCCAGTTATCAGAAAGGAAATGGCCAAGAAACTTTGCTGTGTCAGAATTATTTGAATGGCTGCTATGGTAAAAGCACCGTGTTTGTTTACCCTTTACCCAGGTGCAGGTTTAGAGTGAGTAGATAGAATAATGGGGGAAGAAAATTTTCCAATTAAATTTCATTGGAACATTTCCAAATAAAAGAGAAATTTGTTAAAATCTTAGTTACCTAACAATGAGTTGTGCTTATTCAAAAAGTCTGAGATGGGGTAATGTCTCAGTGGCCACTGAATCTACACAAGAGCTGGATCCCACCCCCATGTGAAAAGCTGGACATGCCAACAGCTTTCATCTATAATACCAATGCTGGATAACAAAGATGGGAGGGTCAGTGGGGCTCACTGGCCAGCTAGCCTAGGCAATCAGCTAGCACTGAACACGCTTCCCGAAAGCTGTCTCAAAAAATGGTGGAGAGTGATGGATGAGGAAACTAGACTTCTGGCTTACATCTACGCACCGCCATACAAGTGCACCTGCACTGGTACACACACACACACATGCACACACACGCACACACACACATACACACATACACACACATACACACAAACATAAACACACATACACACGCACATACCCACACACACGCATACACACACATACACACACGCATACACACACATACACACACGCATACACACACGCCTACACACACATACACACATGCATGCACACATGCACACACACGCATACACACATACACACACGCATACACACACATACACACATGCATACACACACACATACACACACACACATACACACACACACACACACACACATACACACAAACCACATTCATACGTGTATGATGAGCTCCATAGTGGCATTCAAACATAGTTCACATGGACATGCTGAAGGAATGAAGATTCAGAAACTGCTTGAGGATACAACACATAAGTTTCTTTCATTTTTTAGCATCTGTGATTATACAAAACCTACACAGTGGCTGACACCCCCGAGTCCTGCCTGCAATCTAGTGGTGAAATCTTTTGTTCAATGCCATGGGTATATTTGCTGTACTAACTTTATGAATTTAGCATTCTTAGCTAAAAAGGAAAAGAAAGGATACATTAGTCAGTATGTAAATGAAGAAGTGTAAATGACAAAGACAACAGCTGAGGGCCTATGGCCCTTAAAGAATAATTTTGCCAGGTCAGATGCTACAGGACTCACCAGCATTCTGTGTCATTTCCTCCATGTGGTGGGACATTTTCTCCCAAGAATTCTGTCTGACCAGAATCTGATAGCTCCTGGCCAGCTCTCTGTCTCTGTTTTAGACCTCTCAAATCCTGCATATCAAATTTCAAAGTTCAGTCTTTCTTCTAAGAACCCACTATAAATTAGTATACCTGAAAGGATGGGAAGGAGATGGGCTAAGGATGGCCTTTCCTTTGCTCTAAAGAGCTCACCTCAGCCAGTACTCCCACGGGAGCTACAATCACTGCCCTCTGCAGTTCCTGGCTTTCCTTTATCTTTCTTGTGGGTTTTCCTTCAGAGATGAAAGAGTTTTGATTCTGCCAAGTCACTAGCAGCCATTGATTACTCCTGGTCTACATGGAATGGGAAGACAGGCAGAGACTGGACTCATTTTCTTTCAATTTTTCAATACTTCGGAAAGCCTTCATTCATAATAAAGACATTTTTCTACTTAGCATAGTGTCATGAATAAATGCCTTGGCCTCCTCCTATATAACAGGGTGGTAGCATTTGCTCATGTGTGCACATTGCAAAGTTATTAACTAAGACTCTTAATGGAACAAAAAACTGTTTGCAAAAGAGCAAAGGCTTATCACAAACTGAACTAGAACTGACAGCTACTGAGAGGCAAGAAAATGTATTTTGCAGGTAAGAAAAACTGGTTAATAAAATTGTGAATGGCTCATGGGAGAAATGGAGCAGCAGATAAAGATATGTTTAAACTAGTAGAAACACCCAGCAGAGGAACCAAGGGCTTGAAGTGTTTGGGAGCAGGCTCTGGTTGCTGATCTGAGCACATTGAGGCTTAAAGAAACCCAGGATTATGAAGGCAGAAAGGATCTGAAGGTCACATGAATAAGAATGGAGAATCCTCTGGGCTTCCCAGAAGCAGAGACAGTAGAGAAGTCTCAAATCTGGCACTTTGAAGGGCTTCTCCTGTAATAAAAGGAATCATGTGGAGAAGTTGGGGTTAATTCATGGGCTGAGAAAATGACTGTAAGGTTCACTCACAATCCAAAGAAAGCAGACTCACCTCCTGCCTCCTCTGCTCTTAGAGAAGTTCTCAAAGAAGCTGCATCTGAATCAAAGATCTTGCACATTACTTGACCCTGGCTCAGTATAATATACTGACTAGAGAGATGGAATGTTATAAGTCAGGTACCAAAAATACCCTTGGCTATTTTTAGCCCCTTTTAAGAGCAATTTATGATAAACCTTTGTATCTGACCTTACATCCTTCAGACTTTCCCTAAAACTCTTAAGCTTGACACACTTACCTGCCTACTCTCCACCAGCTTTACAGCTAAGAATGTGATAAAGATAATATTAAGTAGCATAAGCCTTTTGCCTTGCTGGAACCCACCTCTTTGTGACCTCACTTATGCATTTTGTAAACACATTGATTCCTGACTTTCTTTGCTGAAGCTTCTCTTATAATAGGACTTGCCATTTGGGATAACTTGAATCTCTACTACTGAGCCATGGTCACGGGTATTCAGATAAGAATAAGCTATTTTTCAGATAGTGTAGTTGGTCTATAAAAAAACAGTCTTCTATTGGTAAAGCATGTAAAATTTTCACAAAAGAAATCTGATAAGTGAAATCTCTCCATGTTTATTGCCAGTGAATACTTTTAAACATTAAAGCCAGGCATAACAGATATCATGGTGGTATAGGTCTGCAATCCCTGCATTTGGTAGGGCTTCAGTGAGATGATCACAAGTTCAAGGATTTCTTATCTGGAAAGTAAGTCCCAGGGAATCCTGCGCTTCACAGTAAAGAACTGTCTCAAAATTTGAAAACAAAGCAGAACTACTTCAGAGAGCAAAATATGAAATGCTTAAGCATTTATCATACAGCTTCCAGAGCATAGAATGCCATGCATATTTCCAACATAAAGGATTCCTAAGTATATGAGCAGGAGTAACTGAAACTGCCTTTTATTAGAGACAAAAAATGTATAAAGGTTGCATAACAATGCAGATGTTAGTAGGTGCTGTCATGGGAGTGACCTGCCATCAGATTCACTCTTTAAAGTAAAGATTTCTGGACCTAGGGGCTGCAACAATGGTTTACCAATTAAGAGCACAGACCGCTCTTGCAGAGAACCAGGATTTGGCTCCTAGCACCCATGTCAGGCCTAATGATCTCATCTGACCCCCCATGGACATTCTCACTCATTTGCAATATCCACACATAACATAGACACATAATTCTAAAAATATAATGAATATTTTTAAAAAATTATTTTTGTGCCTGTCATTAAGTCTTTGACTCCTCAAGAATGTGGCAGGCTCAAATTTCAATGTTCTATCGATGTATTCCAGAAGGCTCCAATGGACAGACTAATAGAATGATGTTGTATTTGGTAATCACTTAGGTTCTTCTTTGAGACTTTCTAGACATGGAGCAGAGACAGCATGAAAGATCCTGGAGGTGTGTAAATTTATTCATCAGACCCCAAACAAATGGCATGTTCTTAATTCGTAATGTACTTTCCTAATAAGCATCACTCCACACATTTTCTGTGAAGTGAGTGACAGTGACAGGTACTGTGGGTGATTTGTTTGTGTCTATTTCTCTGCTTGGTCCTGTGTAAGAGTAGATCACTGTGTCACTCGAGATGGCCTCCTCACCCTTCCTTGGGTACATGTGTACCTTCCTACCTCTTCTCACCAGGTATCTGTGGAATGTCCTTTCTTCAGTCCTGCCTTTTTTATTCTCTGAAATTCATTGTTCTCCATTTGTTTCTTGGGCATTAGATATCTGTAGAATATCTACCACTACTGTTATGTCACATACTGATTTTCCATCACTGTCCAGTGAAGATTGGTCCAGGGATCTACAGTAGATACTGAAATCTTCAACTGTTTAAGTCTCTCATATAAATTGGTGTAAGTACTCATATTTTACTGCTATGCACACTTTCATGAAGACATTGAATCATCTCTTGATGACTATTGGTGTCTAATACAATGCAGTACTATGCAACACACTGAGTGGTTTAAGGAATAAAGATGGGGGAAAGTTTATTCACTTTCAGCACAGACATAGTTTTTCACAAATATTTTCAACACATGATTGGTTGAATCTAGGGATGTGAAATGTCTAGACATGGAGGCATAACATTTACTTGCTGGTTTGCTTAATGTCTCTTTCTTCTTTAGAATGTAGGTTATATAAAATAAGAATCTTAACTGTCTCAAACCTAGGATGACAATATGAGACACTTGAGACCCCACAAAGTAAAGGTAAAAACAGTCATGAATGGATCTTATCAGTCAATGAATCAGATGGCTCCATAATACCTGGAGCTTGGAGACTACAACCTTGTGCAGATTAGTTACAGAAGTCCTATGGAGAGATTTTACCACAGTGGTGTCAGAGTCAGACTTTGATCTGGCTCCTAGGTATCATTAAAATGATAGGACATCACTCTAGATAAACCATGGTGCCAGGAAACAGCTTGATCATGCTTGACTACCACGGAAATACCTATGTAGAAAACAGACAAAATCCTTAGTCCATCTCTTTGTAGAGGGTATCTCGTGAATTTGAGCAGAGGTCTTAGATGCTGAAAAGTGAGAGTTGTATCCTTTTTCCTTTTAGGAGAAGGACTTTAATATTTTCTACTACAGAAGGTCATTGAACTCAGAGACCTGCCCCCCCAAAAATAGGACAATTGAGGTCTTGAATCATCTAAATGCCTCAGTGTAGTAAGTAGAATTCCTAAGACAAGTACATATTCCTGATCTAGCCTGAAACTTTACTCAGATGGCATCTAATCTTTGGTATATCTTCTCCATGCCACAATTCTCCACCCACTTTCCTCCACCCCAATGCCTGTACCACACAGGACTAGGCTCTGTGACTAAACTTCCCAGCGAAACCTAGGGTCTCTTGAGTGCTGTTTCCTCCCTCTTCCCAAGACTCAGTGTAAAGTGATAACAGACTAAGCTCCAGGGGTTGTGGCAGAAAAATTAAATTCAAACTCAGGTTAATATTTAAAAGGGTGTCAGCCTGTCATAATGGCTAAGATAAAAATGCTAATATCGCCTATGTTAGAGAGGATGTGGAGGAAGGGGAACACTCCTCCATCGTGTGAGAGTGCAGAACTGTACAGACCCTTTGAAAGTCAGTATTGTAGTTCTCAGAAAACAGGGAATCAGTTTACCTCAAGACCCAGATATACTGCTCTTGGGCACATACTCAAAGGACATTCAATCATATCACAAGTACACTTGCTAAACTATAGATAAAGAAAATGTGGTACAAAATGGAGAATTACACAGATATTAAAAATAAGAAAACTAGGAAATTTTAAGGCAAATGGATAGAACTAAAAAAAATAATCCTGATATAACTCAGGCCTAGAAAGATAAACGATATTTACTCATAAGTAGATATTATCTATAAAGTAACAGATATCCCGGCTATAATCCACAGCCCCATAGAGATTAGGTAACAAGAAGGGTTCATGGGGGGACAACCAGATCACCATGGAAAGAGGAAATAGAAGAGATTTTGTGAGTGAACAAACATAGGTAGAGAAGAGAATATCAGGTGGGGGTGGACAAGGGGGGATGGAGTCAGATGGGGAGAATACTGAAAGGTATTAAGGGGGCATTTGGGGAATGTCAAAATCTAGTGCAAGAGAATCTCCCAAGAATCTACAAGGAAGACCCCAGCTTAGATTCCTAGCAATAGCAGATACATAGACTAACTGCCTATGTCTTGTGACCAGATTGGTGCCTAGTCCAATTGTTAGAGAAGTGTCCTTCAGCAACTGATGGAAATAGATACAGGCTCACAGCCAAACATTGGGCAGAGTTTTGAGAATCCTGAAGAAGAGGAAGGTAAAGCATTATAGGAATCAGAGGGTTCAAGGACATCACAAGAAAACTCTTAGAATCCACTAATGCAGGTTCATAAGGATTTACAGAGACTAAACCAATAACCAGAAGGCCTTTATGGGAATGACCTAGGCACTTTGCATATATGTTACAATTATGTAGCGTGGTCCTCATGAGAGACTCCTACCAGTGAGAACAGAAACTGTCTCCAACTTTTTTACTGGCTTTTGGGACCCTATTCCTCATCCGTGGAATTCTATATACCTCCCTAGCTTTAATACATGGGGAGGTGCTTAGTCTTACTGAAACTTAATATACCATGTTTTATTGATGCTCATTGAGGATCAACAGAAATGGAAGAGGAGTACATTAAGTGGTGGGAACAGAAAAAGGATGAGGGCGGGGCTGGGCGGGCAGGAGGGAGGGAAAAACTGCAGCCCAAATGTAAAAATAAATAAATAAAATTGTATTTTTTTTATAAAAGAAGAGACAAAAAGGTCGGATATCAGAAAAAGGAAATGTGATGCCACCACTTTCTGAGTCTGTGCAAAAACACATGTTTCCTCAGGAGTACTGAGAGGCAGGAAATTGTGGATTAAACACAGACAAACATGTATGCAACCCCCATCTCTTCTAGCAAACCAGAAATTTTTCTTCAAAATTTGAATGCAGGGAACCTGGATTCTCTTTACAAGCCTGGAAATGCCTTCCTTTCCTCTTTATGTATTTTAGTATTGAAACTTCAATGTTAAAATCCAGCTCTGTGACTTATAACCTGTGAGAATTATTTTTCCTGACTTGGCCTATTTTGCACATGCTTAATGAGGATGAATAATCATTACTTTAAGGCTGTAGAGGTATAACATGATGCTGTAGATCATAAATCTTTGTGAATACAGCATATTAAATATGGAGGATATGTATCACTGAATCAAGATTTCTCCAATACTACCCTTTGCCATTACCACATGTCAACCAGTCAGATAGATGGAGAAAGGAGCATCATGGAGATGGAAAGGCATCTTTGCCACATTTAGAGAACTGAGTGTCGACAAAACTTAGCGCTGAGCTAGTAGAATTCCCTTCCAGGGAAGCGAATAGCAGAGAAAAGGGGTCCAAACAAGATACAGGATGAGCAAAAATGGATTGAGACAGGAAGAGAAGTAGACAGAGCACAAATTACTCAAGGTTACAATCAATCCCCAGTGAATGAATGATGTTTGTGTGACCAGCTATAGAAGAACTTGAAGAAGTTCAAGGATAGCTATGATAGTTTCTATTATCAACGTGATTGATTTCAGAATCACCTAGGAAATTTGTAAAGCTTCCTAGTGTGTTTGTGAGGGAAACCCAAAGAGGACTAACAAAGAGACAAGTCCATTATCAAATACAGATGACACCCACCAATAGACTAGTATATCTGAAAAGGGACTTTCTCTGCGCCCCATCACTCTCCAACATGATGCTACTACTCGGTTCCACCATACCATTCATATCTTAATAAAAAAACAATGAGAAAAATTAACTCTTGCTTCCTTAAACATTTCCATGAGTATTTTTGCCACATGGATGAGGAGCAAACTGACACACTGTCTGCATGGCCTTGAGACACTATTAGAAGTCTCTAGTCAAGGATGAACAAGAGATCAGCTTTGTCAAAGTGAAGGCATGAACCTAATCTTTCTCTCTACGCATGTTTCACCTTTAAAAGCTACATTAAGTAATGGAGTTAATAGTCTTATGTCAATTAATCCTCCCCAATCCCAGTTCTACAAGGTAGGCTACTCAGAATGGGCATCCTCAGACAGGGGTAGGTGTGGGGGGCTGGTAAAAAAGGATACCAAGTAGAAAACATTTGCACCTTCTGGGCTTCTAGGCTTGTGGCTCCTTAAACACAGTTGTCCCTGTCACTGTTGTTTGTCACTCTGACAAACAGACTCTGATACTCTTCCTGTAGCAGATAAATGCATGACCCTGCAGGAGAAGATAAAGGAAGACTCATTGTTTTAGAACTACCCTGAGCAGGAAGGTGCATTGTCATAAATTCCCTTCTTCTTGCTCTTGGATAATACTTATAAAGGATAAATAACAGTTCTCAGCTTAACTGTTTTCTTTAAAACAATATAGTTATACCATTTTCCATATATGAGACAGGCATAACTGGAACCTAACATTGTTGTGAGACTGTAACATAGTACAATACACACAGTAAGCACTCAGGGAACACCCACCATACAAGCATGGCTTGTTTCCTGAACTAGCATGGAGTGACTCTCAGGGGTTAGAGCAGCATTCCAAAACTCAGTGGAGTTCAGTGAGACAGGGGGCCTGAAAGCATCCACAGTGCCTATTATGTGTGAATCATGGTAGAGTTGGCCAGAACTTATGAAGGATTTTCCAACAGTCCCTCTTTCTCTTGAAGATAGAAGATTTGAAGTAGGTAGAGATTTCCAAAGTCAAGTCCAAAATGATAGATGTGGAAACAGACTCCATATTCCTCTTCTAGCCCAGACATCTAAATGTACCACTGTTCTCTAAGCTTCCTACTTAACAGAGAAAACAGAAGGAGTGGACACTTTGTCAATGAGAAAAACCTTCCATTCTAGTACAGGATACTATTGGGAATGGCTGAAAGGTGGTGACCTTTCAGGAACTGTCTAAGCCTTGTGCTTCTGTGGAGGTTTCCTTGGGGGTGAGTCACATTTTCTTATTCCATGGGCTGCTGGACAGAACACTTCTTTGCTCTGTGATTTGAGAAAATTTTATTTCATTTTTACTGCAAGGATTCCAGTTTCTCTCAGAAGTCCTCAGCAACTCTGATATTGTAGGTAATATCCCAGTTCTGCTGGGTTCACTGAGTACCTATGGCTGCTGGGAAGGTCACTAGGCATTTCAAGCTCAGATCACATCCAAGCCTCAAAAAAACACTTTGGTGGAGAGTTTTTCTCTCCTTAAGGTGGCTGAGGCACTGAGAAATTATGATGTCTTTCAAGGTCGTACAAGTAGTTAGATCGCAACATCAAGGGTTAAATCCAGATTAGGCCATCTCTAAAGACCATTCTTTGTATTGCATGGAAGTTCACAGTGGGGTGTTGCTTTGATTTTGTTTTTAAGAGAAGAATAAAGTCCAGAGGGATATCAATGATTGAGGGATACTACTTCATAGGAGAAATCACGCAACTATTTATGATGGCTTGAAAGACAGGATAAGTGAAGAGTTTTTGAGATTAGATTGGCTATTGAACAACTCTGTGCAGGGTGTTCTTATCTGAGTTTATGGAAGTGTTAAGATGTATGCCAAATGCAGGTGGTACCATTTCATGTACTGAATGCAATGTACAAAGCTAACTGAGCAGTGTCAACCATGCATGCAGGCATCTTCTCTCTTATCCTGACTTTATGGATGTGACTGCCACCTTGACTTTCCCAGCAGTGATGGACTTTAACCTGGAATTATAAAATAAAGTAAAGCCATTCTCCCCTAAGCTGCTTTTGCTAGAATATTTCTTCACGGCAAGAGAAAAGAAAGCAAACAGCAAAATCCTACTGATTGTGAGTGTAGCCACTGAATGAACAAATGACCAACATCATAACCCAAGACTCAGTGCCATCAAAGTAAGGGAGGCCATAGGAGCAAACCCATGTAATACTTTGCCCCCAAAGTAAGAACAAGGCCTTATTCATGGGAGAGGCCTATTCAGGGCTCAGCCTTATAAGGATAAAGACCATCGAACAGAGGTCACACAAGCTAATTTATTGCCATTTCTCCCATGATCAGCATATAGAGAATTGGGAACCAAAATAAAAAGATGGTAAAAAAAATTGTAAATAATCACTGTGTGCTAATCAATATTCTTTAAACTATTGGTTTTTAAATTCTAACTATGAACAATAAAAGAATAAATTTATACACAAATGCATGCAATGCATAAAAATTCCCAATACCTAAAAGCAGATCTTATTAAAGATGTCAAATTCTTCTGCAAGCAAAGCTAACAAACATCTTTAAGGTGAATCAATTTAAGTCTGGACATGGAAGGTTGTTCACATTTGTGACTTGGGTCATTATTACATTGCCAATAATTAATCTAATGTTACTAATTAACTTTAATGATATCCTTCTCATAATTGGACACATTTTACACTTATTTATCTGTGAGTATGTGTGTGGACTGGCATGTGTCCTGTGAAGGACTCTCACATGCTACAGTGAGAGAAAATTTAATGGATTTTGTTCTCTCCTTTCATTGTGTAGATTCCAGGACTTGAACTCAGGTCTCCAGGCTGAGCATTACATGAATCTTTTCCTCTGAGCCATCATACAATCCCCTCAAATTTCAATTTTTTTAATGGAAAAGTCATTTCTAAAGTTCACATATAAATAAAAAATTTAAGTAATCAGAGAAATTATTACATGCTTTATTAGCCTTCTTCTCTTTGTCTCTCCTTTTTAAACAAAATCTCACCATAGACAAAGACTCGCCTCAAATGGAGGGTCATCCTGCCTCAGCCAACTGAGTGCTAGAATTACAAGTGTGTTCCTCCAGTCCTGGCTAAAAGAGTTTCTTATGAAGCAAATCCAATGAAGACACCACAGTGGTGGGTTAGGGAAGGATAGACACACAGAGGGACCAGAGTGGAGTCCAGAGATAGAACATGTCATATAAAGACATGACTTTAGGATAGAGGTGACAGTGAAGAATAGTGGATAATGAGCAATCTTCTCAAGAAGGAATGCTGTATCTAATGAAACTTATATGGGGAAAAAAATGGGGAAAAAATTGACCCTTACCTTGTCCCTTTCATAAAAATCAATTCCATGAGGCTTTTTAGTTATAAATAGAATTGCTTTAAAAAAAAAAAAAAAGAATCTAATTAACTCAAGCAGATCATAGACCTTAATGTAAATGAAGGAATAAAATTTCTAGAAGCCATAGAAAGAACCTGTGTGACCTTGGCTTTGGTGATGAAATTTTAGGTAAACACCAAAAGCTGTTTTCAAATGGAAATTTTAACTTTCCAGTTACTATGAAGAGAAGGATGAGTTTGAATTTATTAAAATGAGAAGCATCTACTCCATGAAAGATTAGTAAGAAATACATCACACATTTCAAATTGCTTTCTACATATGTACCTCCCAACCCATTGTTACTGCAACTCTCAGTTCTCATCAGAGATATCTCTTTATACAAATCGTGGCAGTTGATACAAAGAGACTCCCTCGTCTCAAGAGGCTGGCTATATTTCCAGTACCGGGCGTAATTTTCTTCCTATTGAGTAGCTCTTAAGTCCCATTAGACAGAGTTGTTATCACTGATACCTGAGTGCCACTTCCTACACCTGTATCCTTATCTTGTCATGCTGGTAATTGTCATGGTTCATAGGTGCTGCAGCTGGGTAGGACTGTTTAATTGCTTCTCTCCCTTGACAGCTTGCACAGTATTTTCTTGAACCATAGCAGCTGCAGGAAATAGGCTTTTGGGTCAGATCTAGCTCAAGTCATTCCAGTTCTTTGTCCTAAGTGTGTGGTATCTTCAGTAATAAGGGCCTACCCTCACCCTCTGAGAGGCAACCCAGGACTACATTGAGAATCTCTATTGTTCAGAAAGTCATTTGGCCTACCCTGACCAACTCTTCAAAGGGAGGTTTACCATGACTGGTACTGGGGTTCTTGTTAATCCGGGATTCTTATGACTGGCATTGTAAGACCAAGGTCTTAACTTCCTTTAGTGTGTGTGTGTGTGTGTGTGTGTGTGTGTGTGTGTGTGTGTGTGTGTGTGTGTGTGTCTACATATGCTTATATAATTTAGATAAATATAAAACAATATGATTCCTTGAGGATTTATCTAACAATTGTGGTATCATTTGAATCCACACTCCTCCTCTGTATTATTAACCTCGTTCATTCTTTCCCAGTTGGACTATCCCGCCTCAATCCATCTTCCATTTCATATTACCTGTAACCTGTTACACCCCTCCTAAGCACCACTATATTCCCTTTATAATTTTCTAGTTTCTGTGGTTTCTCCATGCTATGTACTCACTCATATCTGTGGATGTGGAGTCAGGATCAGTAAATAAGAGAACATAAAGTGTGTCTTTCTGGGTCTGGGTTGCATGACTGAAAATAATCCTTTAGGGGGCAGAAAGATTATAAAAAGCCAAAATGCCAAGAATTATGTTGTAAAAAAAAGTCTTCGCTAGAATAGCTGAACTAACAAGACCAGAACAACGGTACTATCGATGAAAATATTAACAAGGAACAGTGGAAATTTCCCAGGGTCTCACCTCTTGACAAAGAGCTACAGACAATTATTACTCCTGGGGGAGAATTAGCTTCTCCTAGGAATGAGACCTCTTGTTGGCTGTTCAATGCAGAGTGGTCAGTTCTGAATCATACACACAAACAACAAAAATTGACCCAGAAAAGTATATATTTAGGCATGCAAGTGTGTATATGTCTGTGAGAGTGTGCATGTGTGACAGTATGTGTGTGTGAGTGTGTGTTTGGGTATGTGTGTGTGTAAAATACATAATCAATAAAGAAAGAGGCCATCATCTTAGGAAAACTCATAGGAGAGGTTTGAAGGTAGGAAGTTTGGACATAAAGAATGAAAGAAAGGAAGAGAAGGTATTTATTCTACTTAAATTAAAAACGTAATTTTCAATTGAGATCCCTCTTCACAGATGACTTTAGTCTGCTATAAAACTATTTAGCACATTCTGAGAAAGCAAAATGCTATGGGCACTTTGGCAAACAGTTTGTCAGTTTATTATGAAGTTTAAACAGAATATGAAATACCATGTGCCAAAGAAATTAGAGTTCTACTATTTGCTTAGTAGATTTTAAAACTCATATCCACAAAAAAAGACACACATAAAGGTTTTCAGAAGTTTAATTTATGATCCAAAAAAAATCCAAAACAAAACAAAAAACTAGGAAGAAAAGAAAAGTTCTGTGACAGGTAAATGAATGAATAAACTGTGCGTCATACAGGATCTTTGTTTATCTTCCCACTTAAGGCCTCTGCTAATTAAGTCTTTACTAGGGCCAGTGAAATGAATGGCTCAGTCATTGGAGGTGCTTGCTGCCAAGGCTGATGACCAGAGTTCAATTCTTGGTACCCACCGAAGTGAACTGATTTCCACATGTTGATGACATACACACTATAACACACACCCACATGTCCACACAGAGAGAGACTTCCACATATATAAACAACACACAAATAAATGATAAATATAATTTTGAAACCCCTTAATAAATATAACTCTAGTTCAAAAAAAAAGATTATCCTGCAGTTGAAGGCATAATGCTTAGTTTTGATTGGCAACTTTCTGGTATTGAGGTTAATAAAGCATACCTCTGTCTGTGTCTGTGGGGCTATTTCTCCACAATATTAGATCATGGGGTATCTAACCTACTGAGTGTCCTTGTTTGAAGCTGATATTGAGGCCAAGGTACCAATGGTTATTTGTTTTATCTGTTCTGAATTGTTCTCACAAACAAACAAACAAACAAAACAAAACCCAGATTCATAGGACCTCTTATATCCAACACCAGTGTGTTCACCAGACCTGGGAAATGATGATGAAAACAATGGCATAGGAGGAGCAAACAGAAGACTGGAGAGAGGTGGTGAAGTTGTTGAAAAGGACCCAGTGGCAAAGGGCCCTTGCTACCCTTGCAGTGATTAGTGTTCAGTCCCCAATATCTACGTCAGATGGCTCCAACTGCCTATACCTCCAGCTTCTGGGGATTCAATACCCTCTTCTGGCCTCCGATGGGATCTACACCCATGTGTGCATATACATATTCACAAATAAAAATTATAAATAAATAAAATGGGAGTAGTTGTTAGCAAATTGAATCTAGATAGCATTGGGGGACAATGTGTAATTTTGAGATCATTATTCTACTAGTGGGTTTATAAATTGATGATTTTTTAAGATTATAATATAATTACATCATTTCCTCTTTCCCTGTTTTCCTCCCATACCCTTGCATGTTCTTTTTAAAATTCATGTCCTCTTATCTTTAATTTTTGTATGTAATAAACACACATACACACACACAAGCATACACATAAATGCAACCTGCTCAGTCTGTATAATGTTGCTTGCATGAATGTCTTAGGGATCACCATTCAGTATTAGATAGCACAACTGGTATGCTTTTCCCTAGGAAAGACTATTTCTCCTACTCTCAGCTTTCCATAGTTGTTCACTGGAATGTTTTTTGAAAACCTATAGGCGTCACCTGATGAAGGTTTACAAATACCTACTCACATACCCAATGGTTAAAGTGGTTATAACTAAGTCTATACTCAGTTGTGCTCATGTATTCAAGCATCAGAGACATAGATAAAGGCTGATAGCAGCAGATCCACAAGCATACTGAGGCATGTGAGGAGTCCAAAGTGAAAATGTATGAAGGGTCCAGTTTTCAATAAGGAATATAAACAGACACAGGACATGATAATTCTTAGCTGCTGTTCAATTGTTTGGGTTTCTAAGGTCATGTAAGTGCTGACCTTAAATTCTACACAGCAGTAAAAGTGAGTTCCTCAAATTTTACAGACTGCCTTTACAAAATGTCATTGAGATTTAATCCCACATGCATGATTTGGGGGTGCTTTGAGCCAGGACTGACTACTGCAGAATTTCAAAGCCCCACTCCTCTGTCTCCAGACATAGTCATGGGTGGCATTTATGCTTGTCTTGAGCTGGGTTTTTCTTGAACTCATAGTCATCTTTAACTTCTCTCTGGCATCAGAATTCCCCCTATACTCATCTCTTTTTTTCTAAGAATACCATTTAATGAGTCACTTATATAAAAATCCCTGCCTCAAGCTCTGCTTCCAAGAAACAGTCCACAGGAAGTTCCCAAGTTGGAAGAAAAGAGCATATCTCCGTGGAACAGCAAGAGGGAAGCAGATAAAGGCCAGAGTGGGGCAATGGGATTCCACAGTTTCCCTATTTCTGAATTTGATAGAGGATATGTTCATATGCACTGAATTCAGATATTGGCAAAACTCATTGAAAAAAAAAAAAAAAACCTACCAGAAAAGGTTTTGATTAAACAGACCCTCACTCAATCTTCTGTAGGGACCACATGGATAGCTTCCTCCTCACCAGGGCATCCTTCTTGCGGCAGACAGGGGCAGAACCCTTAGTGTTTCCTGTCAGAACTCTTCTCTTTTCACATGATAATCCAGGGTCTATACCTTAGTTGATAAATTCATCTTTCCCAGTTGCTTCAGTCAAATTGCAAATTAAATGAAGTTTAGAAACCGGGAGATTTGTGCTTAGGATTCTTGAAATAATGCTACTTTTGTAGAGAAGAAATAGTAAGACAACCTGAAGGACATAAAGAACTAATGGAGAGCCATGCGGCCACTTGTAAAGCTTCATTATTCACAGCTCTGAAGTCTTTCTCTCCTTTGAACGCAGAAATGTCAGGTGTTTAGAAGAGAATGGAAGGAGAATGCTTGACATTTTTCCATGCCTTTAGATCACTACAATTTTGTTTTGAAACTATGACTAATATCCCTCTCTTTGCAGTGATGTCATGGCTGAAAGAGCATGGCCTTTAGATAGACTTGAATAGGGTATGTTAGCTTCTGGACACAGGTTTTCCAGTTATGTGCCTATGGGCTTTCTCCATACTGCTAAAGCCTATGAGAAACATTTCTCATTTGAACCACACAGCAAAAAAAGTGATGGGCTATGGCATTCACACACACACACACACACACACACACACACACACACCATTAAGGTTTTTATTCATAACCGCCCTCTGTATTCCTCACCTTCCCTCTCTACTAGTTGACTTTTTTCCCACAAATAACCCTCCCTTTTGCTGGAATGTTATATGAATCACATTACTCAGGCTTCCCATTTGTTAGTAACTGCCATCAAATCATACAGACTGATACACTGGATCCCACATCCCCAGAGCACTCACTGTATCAATGAAACTCACAACTGTGCTGCCTGGCAGCTGTGGGCTTCATCTTGAGAATATGTCTGCAACTCTCTTCATCTGCCTTGCCTTCTGGATAGGGCTTCAATTTCCTCTCCCCATTGAGTTCCTTTGACAGACATCGTGTTCAGCTGGGTTTCTTTTTGGTGTAATACACATCTTTTCCCTGTATTATCCTCATTGTGAATTCCTGAAGCCCTTCTTGTCTTGGATATGGGTCCTATTCTTGTGCTGAATCTTCTTAATCAGACCACATGGAGGCAGTACATATTCCATCTTACCAAGAAGTCTGGCACTTAGCTTTCATAGATGAATACAGATAATATAAAACCAACCCCCAATGGACAAAAAGATGATGTCACAGAGTGGCAAGAGTTAAATCAACGGTGATCTCTGTCTTGCAACAGAATGGTGGAAAGCTCTAGAAGATAGACGTGGAGGCTTCCATACAGGTCGTTCTACCAAGGATACATGTGCACTGTTCCCTAAGTAGTGATGAAAACTGGTCTCAAGGAAATTGTGGGGATGAAGGGAGGAGAACTGCAATGCTCAGGGATCAGCAAGAAGGGTCCAGTTTCCGATAAGGAATATAGACAGGCACAGGACATGATAATTCTTAGCTGCTGTTCATTTGTTTGGGTTTCTACCTAAAATAATAATAGAGTGCTACAAGAAATCCTAGATAATGGAGTATCATGATCTTTATATTTGAATGATTTGAAAAATGTACTAGGTGGCATTGTAAGAATAAGGGCACGAGGGCTTGTTAGGATTCTGATGTAGACAGAAAGATGGTATTTGGGCTAGAAATGTAGCCTATTGTTTTAATCCCTGGGGATTGAATATAACAGATGACAAGAAAGAGGTAATGACTTAATTCCAGAGATGACTAAAAACAGAAAATTTGAATGTTAGTCTGGAATAGTCTCAGAAATTTGTTGAAGAATTAGATTTTGAGTCTGAATAAATAAGTGAAAAAATGATTTTTACAGTTTCAGAATGGACCACATTCTTTAAAAAAAAATGTTTTAAAACAATGCATGCAGCCTGTCTGTAATGCTAGGAAGTAATGCTACATATCTTTGAGGTTATGACAAAGACCAAAGTAGAGGTGACTTAAACCTAATATTAATATTGCTTCACACAGTGGGTCTGGAGGGTCAGGCTGATCATATGCATAAATTCATCCAGGTCCTACCCAGCTAATGGCAAGCTTTCTTTTCCTGATTCTTTCATTTGGCACTGGGCTCTTTCTGCCTCTAAAGAAAAATGACTGTAGGCTATCTCAAGCCTAAGTCCTACAATTGCATCTTAAAGAACCCCACCCACACCTACACACAGGTAACAAGAGCTACAGACTGTAGAATGAGCATAATTCTAGAATCATGTGCCTATTTGGGGTCTACAGTCTGCATCTAAGGGGAAAGGACATGGTGGCCAGCTTACTTGAAGTCAGTGACTCACTCTTATTAAGTCACCTGTCTACAGTATAGAGTACCATAAATCCTTTCTTCCTGCTCACATACGTTTATAAAGAGGAATATCAGTGTTCCTTCTCTTAAATCTAGCACATTTCTGTGACCTTTTATGGACAACAGAATTGCATGGAAATGACTTATAGTCTAGGTGTTCAGAACTCTTTTATCCACCATTTCTGTGCTCTGAACAGTAAACTACCATGTAAAAGCACTTGGACTTGACAGTTAAAGCACTGTGGGCTTTATAAGACCACACAAGAAAAAATTAGGAAGTCCTAGATATTTGTTTTCTTTCCTGGGCTTCAGGATGTTTGAGTGAAGCCATGTTGGATGTTCTAGGACCAGCCTAAATCTTACAACTGCCCCTTCAAAAACAGCAAAATCATCTCACTTCCAGAAGCTAAGTGATAAGTTCTGCAAGCATATTTGCCTGTGTCTTGTATTCATCTGTTGTCCAGTGCCTTCTACCAAAGGAAAAAGACACAGTAATTACCAAAGAACTGATTACAGAATGAAATACAAAATAAAATTACAGAGCTCCTTAACTCAAGACAACAAAATTGAAGTGTTATAAAATGTATAAACTTGTACCAACCTTGTCTATGACCTTTCTTTTTCTCAATGTTAAGGAATTTAAAATTTGGTATTTTATATTGCTTTAAAGAAAATTAAAATTCTAAATTATTGGCTGGAATTTTTCATGTCTATTTCTTACTTTACTCATTGTTGTTACCAAATATTTGATAAGATAAAACTTTAGGGAAGAATGGTCAGTCTCCTTTCCATAGTTTCAAAGGCTTCTGTCTATCCAGGTAAGGAGGGGTGGCAAAGGAGAATAGCTCATATCATGACAGTAAGGATGGGGCCCAGAGAGACAAAGGCAGAGATAAAGAACACATGATATGGTGAGTTTCTGCCTTTGCCACCTCCCACCTTCCATTCATATTTATTTCATCTGGGTCCCAGCCTATTAGATAGTGCTGCCAACATACAGGGTAGGTTTTATCCCCTCAATTATTTCTCACATCTATTATCTCTGGAAAGAGTCTCACAGATACACTCAGAAGAATGTACTTAATCAACTCTTGGGGCAATCAAATTGACAAAGTTATCCATCACACCAGACAAGAGCCTCTGGAGCAGAACTACCCAAGAGAACCTAGACAGCCTGCAGATTAATAAATAAAACCCAAATCGATGGTTATTAAACTAAGCCCCTGAGGTGGGGTACAGGTTACTCATTCCTGCCTTGTGATTGATAAGAACTCTCCATATCACCCTTTCCCCTTCTTAGGAAGAGCACTGCCAAATGCAGCTATTTGGGCCTGTAACATCAGTGCTTACTGGATGTATGGATAGAAGAGTTTTGTCATAATACTAGGGTCTCTGGGTCACTAGAAACTTCCCAGTTCCAGACCTTGCTAGGCAACAAGATTTTGAAGTAAAAGTAGTAGCTTGATGCCAAGATTGGATGAGATTTTCAAGGTCTGATCAGAAGAAACTAAAGGCACTTTGTACATGCATACACAAGGGATGTGAATATTCATAGTCAGGGATAATGTGTTGGACATTATCTATAGAGAGATTTGCCAACATTTCTCTTTATTATCTATACACAATGCTTCTCCTATTGGGAGAAGAAGCCAGTATCTTCTCTTTCCAAAAATGAGCTTAGTGTGATGCACTTGATCATCCTAAGGAGGTGATAATGACAAGGTACCACTCTGGTGATCAGGGATCAAGAGACTTTTCATCATCTTCTTTATTGTCTTAGAAGTATCATGCATCTTCCAGCCCCAGAGACTCCTCAGAAGAGTGCATCCACATACCCACAGCAGAAGAGAGATGCTGGATTCAGACAAACGCCAATAATAAAATTGAGTAAATAATTGTTTTAAGCTACAAATTTTTGTGATCATCTCTTAAATAGCCATTGATAACAAAAACTCATTGTAACTAATGAAGGTAAATTCTAATTGAGAGTCTCAATGTGAACACATAGAACCAGGAAGAGGGTGAATACATCTAAAGAAATGACATAGAAGGACTCATCATTAAACTCTACTCTTAGCTGCCATGTATGCTCCTGGGCAGTTCTTCCCATAAATATCAAATGTTCTTTCCTTTGAAACAGGAACTGTCCTTTATATTAGTAGAGTTCTTCCAGGCTGGACTCATCAGTTCTCATCAGGAGTAGTTTTCCATGATCTATGAACTGATGGAATTCATAATGAATTCATTGTAAGATACAATAGACAATGGTGAGAAGACACAGGAGAACAAAGCCCAGGTGCCTCCTCCTTTGGTGGGGAGAAAAAGAATAGCTTATATGTGTGACTTTCCTGGGGACAGTACCCTTGTGCTCCATTGTCTTCACGGGTCATGGAGTTTCTTCCTCATTGTGCTGTGTGAAGGACTGCCTCTCTTCCTTGTTAACCAACTTGAAAAGGCCCTATGAAGAATACCCCTACAGGCCTGCAGCCATCACTTGGCAATCTGTCTGAATTATCCGAGGCCTTGTGCAACCAGGGACCAATATCTGCAAGCATTCATTCTTCATGCACACAGATCAGACATCTCAAGCACCAGCTAGTTGATTTAACTTCTAGAAAACTTATTGGCTAGCGGTTCTGTCAGAGTCCACCAGTATTAATACATCCTTGGAGTTTTGTTGTTTATTATGGGATCTCAGAGCTCTGCCTTTTCCTAGACAACTTCAAGATTTCCATGGGATCATGGGGTGCCAGTTCAGAAGTGATAGAGCTCATTTGGCCTCACACAATGTATATATAGACAGCTTCTCAGGCATAAAATGAGAAATCCAGTGGGAACCCAGAGAAAAACCAAATGTGGACATACCTAGATTCAACAGCTTTGCTGATGGTGACAGCCTCTACGTTTCTACCTTTGTTGTGCCTGTTTTTATGAGGTGGATTCGTTCTTCATTGAACTATCTGCAATAGTAGTAGAATAGATGCCTCTGTACATCCTATGTCTTTGACTTATTTTCTGAGGCAGGCTCTCAGAAGTCCTGTGTAGTCCTGACTATCTATCCTGAAACCAGCTATGTGGACCAGGCTATCCTCAAACTCACAGAGATCTGCCTCTGCCTCCTGACTGCTGGGGGTTAAAGGCGTGTGCCCCCAAGCCTGACTTTAGCATTTTTATCTTAAGGCAGGCTTTTACTAAGCTAAGTGAACTAGATCCCATTGAAACCCTCTCCCCAGCTTCCTTCTTACCTCTATCTAATCCTGTAAATGATGCTTTTGTTAAAACACATTGACTCCTCACTTGGGTCCATAAGGTAACTCAACATTAAAAATGCCTGGCGCTTCTGACTTGTGCTTCCGGCCTGACCTCAGATAGGCAAGAATTTCATCAAGGAGGGTCTGTCTGCCCTACGTACATTATCCTCATTCAATGCTGAAGGAACAAAAACAGGTTATTATCTTAAGTCCAGTCACCTTAGAGTCCTGGAACAGCAAATCCTTCAGGATAGGCCATTCACAAAATGAGAAGTGATGAGAAGTCTATACCCTGAAGCAGATCATCTTGTAGGAAACAGGCTAGTCCCCTTGGACAATGGCATCCATTTACAAATTAACAATTTATCAGTCCCCCTAGAGGGCCGAGAGCTGAGACATTGATAGGAAGGACTACTACATCTTTGCTGGACTGCTTAATTACATATAGCCCTTGTTCTCTGTTGCAGTTTATCCCTTATTTACATCTATATCTCATCTCGCTACCCATGACGAGCTAAGGTTAGTAGATCCTTTTTATTGGCCTCTCTTGTGAGCACAGTGATTACATCTCCTTTTTTTGTTTTATATCCTTTAATTAATACATTGGTGTGGGTGTTCAAATCCAGCTTGTTGGGGTTGTTAGGGCTGGGTCGAATGCTCTAAAACTCCTATTACATCAGACTGTATTAGGCGATGAATGGATCCTCTCCAGTTTTCTACTCCAAAGGCAACTGCTGCCTGTGATCATTTCCAGCTTCAGGAAATTTTTTGGTGGAGACCATCTTTTCTTCTCAGAGCCTGGGATAAGTTCCAACGTCAACAGTGATGTCAGTTCCCTGTGGCAGCCACAGTGAGGTCAGCACAGCCAGCCTCACCCTTCCTCAGTGTGGCTTCCAACTTGAAAGGCCCCAAAGAAGCTGTGGCTAGGAACTTCTTTGTTCTTAGAAATGTTTTTTCCCGGTGGGTTTTTTTTTTTTTTTTAATCATACAGTTTGCTGGAAATGTGCAATATAAACATCACTCATGAAGAGTGTTAGGTCACAAGAACCTCAGAGTAGCTTTCTTGACATGTCAATGAGTTTCTGAGGAGAAGACTTGAAAACTAATCAAGTTTCAGGCCAGAAAGGGAGGAGGCAAGAGCCTGGACCTTGGGTGAGGAGTCTATGACCATTTCCTGGGTTTTCTCAGCTTTTCTCGTTCATTCTTTTTGTGCCCAAGGCTGTTTCTCTATGAGCTGGGGGCATAATGTACTTCATTTTTCATCTCCAGCAGCAGAGCAGGAAAATCTTCAAGCCAAGCCTCACAGCTTTCTGAGATGAAGGGCGCAGCAGGAGGAGGGCATGGCGGCAGCTTGGTGCATCAGCTACTTTGCAGGAGTTCCCTCAGCTTGAATGGACAGAGTACATGAAGGCAATTATTCTTGGTAGCTCTTAGCTGTTAGAAATCACTATCAACCCCTACCTTACATGGATATTATAGCTATGGAGGTATTTATTAATCCCCATGCTTCTTGCTTTTGCTCTTTGGTTCAGTGTCTCCCTCAATTAAAGGGAAGTGTTTACCGGATTGGTTACGGGGCGGGGAGGGGGGGGTGATGTTTAGTCAGAAGAGGTAAGAAAAATACCAAGGTAAAGAGTAGGAGTGAAGAGGAGCTGTACCAGCCAGAGAGGCAAGGAAAGCAGAATTAATGAGGAGCAGGGAAGGGGGGAGGACAGCATACTTACAAAAGATGCTGCAGGGTGAGGCATGGGAGAGACATGCAGAAAAGGAGACTCAGAGTGAAGAGACTGTGGAAGGCTGATGTATGTCTCTGCAAATGGAGGCCTGTGCAGGTTCCAAGAGACACCAGAGAAACTTGGTAACATTTTATGGCCACACCAAACTTCTGTAACCTGACCACACTGGGTTGCCAGTTAGACTCAATTTACACTTTAGTTAGACTGAGCTCATAATATAATTTATATCTCTTTCTGTAGAAAATAAGATCTTAAAAAGTAAAATTTAATTGTCAACAATGTTTAGGAATGTGTCTTTTATATCTGATCAGTCAATATTTATTTAATTTGAGTAGTAGAGAAGAAAAATATGACCATGACTTGTAGTAAAAAGTTTCTGGCCCCGCCTAGCCCCTCGGTCTGGACCTACCTGCAGCCCTGCTGCTGCTTAGCCCCAAATAATGACTCAGATGCTTATATCAATTACAGCCTATGGTTCAGGCTAGATAGCTCTTGCATCTTAACCCATTTCTTTTAATCTATGGCTTGCCACAGAGCTGGTGGCTTTATTTGTGTTCTATTTGATCTTTCTCACTTGGGCAGCAGCTCGTCTATCTGACTCTGCCCTCCTTCTCCTTTACCTATGCTCAGATTTCCCACCTGCTTCTAAGATGCCTTATTATAGGCCAAAATGGTTCCTTTATTATCCAATGATAATTCACAGCATACAGAAAGACATCCCATATCACATGACATAAATTTTTGGAAGATTTACTTATTTATTTATTTTATTGAAAATCAATTCTTCTCTCATATAATGCCAACCACATCTTTTTATTCCCCTTACCCATCCCAGCTCCCCTAGCTCCTATCTACTGCCTCTCCAGCTCACACCCCTCCAAAAAAGAGTAGGCTCCAAGGTGACAGTAACTGAATAAAACAAAACAAAAATACAGTAAGGCAAGGCAAAAATCCCTCGCATTGAAGCTGGATAAGACATCCCCCCAAAAGGAAAAGAGTCACAAAAGCAGACAAAAGAATCATAGAAACACCCTCTATGAGTGTGAAGATCCCACAAAAACACCAAGGACCTGGTACAGACTCATGCAGGCCCCATGCTTGCTGCTTCAGTCTCTGTGAGACTATACGCTCCCTACTTAGTTGGTTCAGTAGCCTGTGTTCTGTTGACATCTCTCACTCCTTCTGACTCCCACAGTATTCTCTCCTCTTCTTCTGAGGGGTCACTGCTGCTTCAAAAGCAGAGACCCAATGGGGACCTCTTCTCTAGACTCTCTCTCTGCATATTGTCTAGTTATGAATCTGTGCATCTGTTTCCATCTGCTACCAGAGGGAGCCTCTCTGATGATGACTGGATAAGGTGCTGATCTATGAGTCATAGCAGAACATCATTAGGGATCATTTCATTGATTTTGTTTGAATTCCACCCTATGTCTCTGGGTTACCCAGTCTGGTTTATAGACAGTGTCATTCATGGGCTCTGTCTCATGGAGTGGGACTCAAGTTAAATCAGACATTAGTTGGCCACTCCCCCAGGTTCTGTACTACAATTTCCCTAGCACATCTTGCAAACAGAATAGATTGTAGATCAAAGGATTTATGGCTGGGTTAATGTCCAGGTTTTTCTTTCCAGAGCCTTCAGAGTACCTTCCCACATGAAAGAGATAAGAATGTGGTAGTAAGGGCTCTATTCAGGCACAAGCTCAACCTCTTTCTATGGTTAATGTATGGATGTCCTCAGAAATGGGGTCCCTACAGCATGACATATTTTTTTTTTTTTATTTTTTGAGACAACATGTCTCTGTATAACAGTCATAGCTGTCCTGGAACTTGCTTTGTAGACCCAGCCGGCCTCAAACTCACAGAGATTCACCTGCCTCTGTTTCCTTAGTACTGGGATTAAATGCACCACCACAGTCCAGCAGCATAAGTCTTTAAGAATCAAATTCTCTATAAGCACAGTTGAGGATGGAAGAGATTACTGGGAGGGGCCTTACTCAATCAAACATTTTGTGAGTGACTGAGACAGAGTTCAAATCTATACCTGTAATTGTGGTTCTAACATTATTCTAAGAACATGGAAGCAAGTGTCCTGAACTGAGACAGGGAGAGTGCTGATTACAGATCAGGAGTCACTATTCCATCTCCATGAGCCACGACAGTGCACATCCCATACTGGGAGCTAAATAAATGATTGAGAATATGAATAAGACAAAGGACCCAGAGATCAAATGGAGAAACAGAGAATGTGAAGGGGAAAAATAGGCAGAAAGAAAAAAATGATGGAAGGAAGAGCTGGGAAAGAAGAAGGACTCAGGAGGGATGAGACGATGAGACAGTCAGAGGAAAGGAGGAGCTTTAGGAAGCCGTGCAAAGGGAAGGAGCTGAGGGAAATTTCTAGCCAATGGGAAAGCAAGTAACAAGAACAGTGATTCCTGTCCTGTAGCCCGGACAGTTGACTCAGGCTGGCTTCAGTATAAGAATGATGTACAATGGACTCATGAATAAGAGTTTCTATTCACATCTGCATGGAGATCGTCACATAGATGTTGGAGGATATCATATGTACTAAATATAACCAGTGCCCCCAGTCTAAGTATAATGATCTTTCTATGCTGCACATTCTCTGAACTGTCTCCTTTGACCTATATCTGTCCAGCTCAATTAAGCCTATAAATTCTGTTTCCTCAGTGTTACTTCCCACCCGCCCTGGTCCTTCTTCATGCTGTCTCCTGACACACAAGATGAAGAAGCTGTGCTTCAGAGACCTAAGAGGAGGGCCCATGGTGGTTATAAAAGTGAAAGGCTACAGCCGCCACTGTCAGGCAAAGACTGTGACTGAGTCAGGACAGATCCATCACATGGCAATACAAAGAGTGCTCTGGAAATTGGACAGAAGGTCTTGCAATCTGAGTTCCATAAGAAGAGACAATGAGTAATGAAAGATCAGCTTAATGCAAAGGATTGGCAAGGCCAGTGCTGAACGTAGATCACCTATGACAATGAAACGGCTCTGAATGTATAAGTGAAGAGCTAGCCTCTAAATCAAATCTGTGTGGAGCTGCTAATGGGAGAGACAGAGGACAGCAGGCCAACCACAGCTTGGCAAAGTTCTGAAGGCAAGCTCACCATACAAGACCACTTGAGAGCTTCATTATTCCCTGGCTCTGCAGCAAACCAATAATCTCCACTTAATCTGATGTGGATCTAAGAGATGCTTTCTTTCAGATATTCATTCATTCATTCATTCATTCATTCATTCATTCATTCATCAATGATTCATATAATGTCCTTTTAGGCACTTCATGAGGAATGGAGAAGAGAGACCCAAGCTGAAAGCTTTTGCTCAGAAAGACAGGAGCTGGATGAAATGGCAACCCAATTTCTAAGTATAAAATATTCTACTATGTAGTATTATATTATTTATTCATCACATATTCATGTGTCATGTGTTCTTCTAAGCTTTTTTACCTTGCAGGCTGTTCTGAAGAATTTTTATGTCAACTTGACACCATTAAAAGTCATCTGAGAGGAGAAAAATCTCAAATCAGAAATGCCTCCTCCTTAAGATCAAGATGTGTACAAGACTATAGGGCATTTTCTTAGTTAATGATTGATAGGAGAGGTCCAATCCCATTGTGAGTGATGTCATCCTTGAGCTGGAGGTCTGTAGGAAAGCAGGCTGAGCAAGCCCAAGGGAGCAAGCAGTAAGCAGCACCTTTTCATTGCCAGTGCATCGGCTCCTGCCTCCAGGTTCCTGTCTAACTTCCTTCAATAATGG
Organism: Phyllotis vaccarum; assembly: GCA_033318265.1. Taxonomy (NCBI): domain Eukaryota; kingdom Metazoa; phylum Chordata; class Mammalia; order Rodentia; family Cricetidae; genus Phyllotis; species Phyllotis vaccarum. The sequence goes on along the minus strand of JARWLC010000001.1, from coordinate 32,468,252 downwards.
ACTAACAGGTGGACATGTAAATCAAAAAACTCCTTTTCTTCCCAATGTGCACTGGTCATGGTGTTTCATGACAGCAACAGTAAGCCTCATTAGGATACAGACCCTTTGTGTCTATACTAGGGCTTCTGATTTTGTATTTTTATGGGATTTCTGTGTGTGTGACCATCTATGTCTCTGCACCTATAAGGCATTTCTTGTGCCTTTCCTTTGTCTTTTTTTTCTTCTTTGGTTGTTTTGTCCTATTCTGATTTGCTTACTCTGCTTTGTCTTATTTTATTTTTATTGTCCAAATGAATTTGTTTTCTAAGGAGAGGCATGAAGGGTGTTGATACAGAAGGGAGGGGAGGTGGAAAGGAACTAGGAAGGACTGGAAGTTATAACCAGCAGATATTGTATGAAGAAAAGTTATTTTTAGAGAAATAAAAGTGAAGAAAATATGGGGGCTCCTCAGGCAAGCAGAAACTTGGTATTGGAAGAATATTGAGTTATACTTAGAAGACTCTGTAGCAGGCTCCTTTCCAGAAGCACCCAAGACCCAACGTCCTTCATGCTTTAGTGAGAACCCATCAGGACCTTGCTTTTGCTCATGGATCCTGACTCCTTTTCTCACAGAAGTGGGCTCTGTATAAAGAAGTGAGTGCCCCCTTTTTTCTCTTGTGTTTTTATCTTCTCCTATGGAACGACACAATAATAAAAGACCTCACAAGGCTCTCCCAGTTTCAAAGATGTGATGAAACAAACTGTCATTCCCTGTAAATCACCTAGCCTGTGATTCTACTTCAGAGACACAAAGCTAGGGTTCACATCAAATAAGTGGCCAGAGCAACTCTACGCTCTTCATGACCTGAGTCTCTAGGGTTACCACTAACTGGCTCCGAATCTAGTGTCCTCTCCCATAGTATGCTGTATGAAGTTGGGTAAGTTTCCCTCTTAGAACCTTAGACAGGATGTAGGCTTGACTGAATGATGTGCCAAATAAGACATCATAGCCTGAAGCACATGTAAACTGTGAAGTGATATGCATATGAATAGTATTTTCAATGCCAAGCTTATCAATGAGGTGGGAGTGCAAGTGCTTCATCAGAGGGGGACAGTTTAGTGACAGTTGCTACATGAGGCTCTATGAAAACTTTGGGAGCTAAATGAGAACTGTTAGTGGCAGGTGTCATACTATACTACATGAGGGAAATCCCAGCATTATTCAGAAGATTTTTGTTCTTATAAATGGGGTCAGCAACATAGCCTATTAGAACGGAGAGTTCCCAATGTAAAACTCAAGAGTCTGAATAGCATGCTCTGTAGGTTTTCAGTCACCCCTTGTTTCTACATGGCTGAAGCCCAAATCTGAATGTCCCCAAGAATCCATATATTAAAGCCTTGCCCTCTGGCTTGCCACTATTGAGAAGTAGCTAAATGTTTCAGAACCAGAGTCTACTGGGAGTCCTTCATGTCCTTGAAAGAAACTGTAGGGTTTCATTCCCACCTTTTGCATTCTGTTGCTTTGTTCTACCCATACTTCAGCCACCATGGAAGACTTCCTCAGTGGCACATAGTAATAGACAACTGATCCTGGACTGATGTTTCTTAAACCATGAACCCAAATGTACCTTTTCTCTTTATAAATATTTATTTTATCAAATATTTGATTCAATCTCAGGAAGCTTGCTAGCACGTGTACATTTCCTTATTCCTACAGAAGTCTCAACATAAAACAAGGACATGGAGAGGTCCTTTAATATCTATCATGCAAGTTTCACACAAAACAGTAAGATCTTTGGGTCTACTTGTTGCCTGAATTATCTATAATTTGTCACTCAATGCATTCCTCACTGTCAAAGATCAAGAAGGTGTTCATACAAGGTTGCAAAGAGCCAGAATGGGATAATAATAAAGCACAGCTAAAGAACCCATCTCAGCATGGCAAGATACAAGTATATATAAACACAAGAAAATATGGCTCTTTGTTCATCATAGGGTAGTGGTGGTGACTAATAATGTCTCATAATTAGTATTCAAGCCCAACTATTACTTAAGTCAAAGTCTACCAAAAAACAGGGTATCTAACCTGCACAGACATTCATTTTTTCATTTGGAAGAAGACCTTTAGCATGACTCTTCTCTGACCCCACTGCTGAGAGTCTACTTCACACAGTTTGATTCAGTCTTCCAAATACTACTGAGAGAGGGAGAACCATCCTCACTGCTGTAACACATATCAGGAAACTGAGGGCCATGCGTGCAAACAAAGCATCCAAAGTCCCTGACTTAAGAATAATACCCAGGCCACCAATTACTGATGCTCTGCTTAATTTGATTTCTATGATGTGAAGAAAATAAAATGACTACCACTCTGTAGGATCTGTGGACTGAAACAGTAAAAAAATGTTGAAACTCTTGTCCTATGGTTTCACACTCCTAGAGAAACCTATATGAAATCAAAATGGAATTGTTAATATTATTGACTTTCCCAGGGTCTGTAAGTTCCATATAAGCCAGGGACCAGACTTTATTAAGCTTCCTACCTTAGTGCCTGTTCCCTGACTATCAGTTGAAAAACACAAGTTAATAATTAAATACTGAAGTTAGATTTGGTATAGCCAGTCAAAAGTACTAAACATATAAATTCTAGATTCTAGCCACAAGAAACTAGAAAGACATAACCCAAGACCTTTTGAATTATTAACACTTCGCCTTTTATAATTTTGTTCTATAAACTTAATAAGAATGAATTAATGATTATACTAATAGTAGAATTATTTTATCATGCTATTTGACATCCATTTCGATGTGTGTCATGCTTTTGTCTTACACTTAGATTCCATCTCAAGGCACCTCTACATGCTAAAATCTAGCATTGCCATTGACAGAGCTCATGGGGACTCGGTCAAGTCTGAAACACATATCCCATGTTGTGAGAGGTATGACGAAGGAAAGAAATAATAATTATGATTGGAAGAAAAGGTAGGTTTCATATCTTATTAATAGCTGAGATAAATTGTGTATACCATTGCAGTTCAGTTGATCATGATTCATCAGTCTTTGTTACCAACATCTTAAGAAGCTGATGTGAGTCATGGAGAGCTATTTTGCACAAGATTTGTCACCTTGATCAGAAGAGGAAATGAATTTCAAAATATAAAATGTCATTCTACTGTGATTCATTGCTCTTTCATGCTGACAGATGTCATAAAGAAAAGCAATCTTTTCTTTCTTACTAAAAAATGCAGTAAAGGGTTAGCTCCTTCATTCTTTATCAGCTGAGGAGGGATCAGAGGATTGCTTGAGTGTGAAGCACAGAAATCACGGTGTCATCTCTGCTTCTTGACAATGCTTACATTGGAAAAGAGGTCATAATCTACATGCATGGTTCCTCCAAAAATGACAGCTCCAAAATGTCATTCTCTTCACCACAGGATGCTACGAATGGCTGTTTCCTTCCCACAAAAACATAACAATTACATTACACAATTGGAATGTGTTGAAATCTCTCTGCATCCACCAGTACACTTCTCATATAATCACAACATATGGAGATTATCTTCTATTTACCTAAGTGTTTTTGATTGACTTTATGCAACCATCAAGACCTCTTGGGTAAGAAATGTAGAAGTATGAATGTGAAGCCAAAAAAGCGTTGAGTGATTAGAAAACTAAAAGATGAAGGTAAGTTATTGATGTGTGCATTCCTGGCAAATGGTGAACAGAAAGCATTGATAAACTTAATGTTTCAAGGAGTTGTGTCCCCAGGAGTCTCTGGTGACAAAGAAACTTGTAGCTAGATATTTATGATATATACATCATAATGCAGGATCAGGTATAAACTTTTAGCTTTTTTACTTACTAATAGTCAGTCTAGACATTAAGCTATTACAAGGCTCTAGGATGTGTTCATGTGTGCATGAGTTCATGTATGTGTGTGTGTATTTATGGTATTTTTCCTAAAAAATTCTTTCACCTTGTTCATGAAAAAGAAAACAACTCAGCATGTCCTAGTTAACATTACTGCTATGATGAGTAAATATGCAAATAATTTTTTATGATGCTATTGCTATTTAATTAGAAAATACTACAATAAAGTTGGTATAAATGACACCAAAACTTCAGGAAGGACATTGCCTTCCACTTCAAACTTCCCTCCATATACGTGTTTTTCTCAACAACAAAGTTTCTATTATGAGAAACCAGAGCACTAGATTCATAACAACCTTAACTGGGATACAAACCCTTAAGGGGCTCCCATTTGCCAGTCTCTGTTTGCTAACCCTTTAGTCTCTGTGACATAACTCTCCCATGTTTCATTAATTTTTAATATATATATATATATATATATATATATATGTGTGCACTGATGACACATTGATAGGCTTACAGGTACCAAAAACCTTAGTGTCTCACTGAGGAAAGAATTCAAAGGCTTCTTGGCATAACTTGATTAAGAGTGAGTACAAGTTGGGACTCTCCTCTTCTTCACCTTCTGTCTTTCTTCTGGCTATAGCTTATAGTTTCTAGGATATCTATAGTGTATTTGTTGTATGAGCCAGAATCTATGACTACCTGAATTCTTTCTTGGGAACACTTATTTAAAAGTGTTTTGCTCTCTTTTGCTGAACAGCACAGAAAGTATCACATGGGAAAGGAATGAGGGATGTTTTACAGAAATCTTTTACTGAATTTTAGAGGGAATAAAACTTTACTAACTCCAATGGTCTCTAACTGACCCAGATAACAGACAATAAACATCACTGAAAAAAGACTAAATCACACTGCTTTAAACATTTATGAATGTTTGTTTTATAATGCCATTTGACTTGTTTGATATTTATAAAAATTAGTACAACATATGCATAAACACATACATATAGCTTTCTGGGTCATGTGTTTCCTGGGTTAGAGGTACGCAAGAATATATATCTTAAGACGAAAGCTATGAATGAGCTTAGGTTGTAAAAGATGACCACTTGGGAAATCCAAGGTGAGCAGAACAGTGTTCTCTTAAAGGACAGTTTAAACATATAGGCTGGGTACACAGTAGGATATCAGTCTTAGATTCTAAGTGACTCAAGGTATATTGTTAACTCAACTGTGGGGTCCAACAAAAGTTCCAGTCACTTTAAGAGTAAGAGATATTTTCATATTAGTTGTATGTCCACACATATCTCCAAAGAATGGTGAATTCTGAAGAAATGCTAGATGATGTGATGCTTTCTAGACAAACACTGAGACAAAATGGCATGACAAAAAAAGCCTGTGACATAGGACTGTACATTTAAAGAATCACAGAAGTGGCCCAGAAATGAAGTGCACTTGATGATTTTCCAGATGATGAGAGTTAGCTTCCTAGCACCTATGTCAGAAAGTTCATTACCACCTGCAATTCTGGCTGCAGGGGATCTATCTGGTCTCCATGGGCATCTGAACACGTGGTTTGAAAGAAAATGGCCTCCAAAGGGAGTAGCACTATTAGGAGGTGTGGCCTTGTCAGAGAAAGTGTGTCACGGTGGGAGTGGGCATTGAAGTCTCCTATGCTCAAGATATACCCAATGTGGAGGACAGTTCACTTTCTGTTGCCTATGCCTCTCATATTCTTCTCCAGCACCGTGTCTGCCTGTATGGCAGCCACCATGTCCCACCATGAAGATAATAAACTAATCCTCTGAACTGTAAACTATCCTCATTTAATTTTTTTCCTTTATAAGAGTTGCCATGGTCATGGTGTCTCTTCACAGTAATAAAAACCCTAAGTAAGACAGGTGTCACACATACACACATACCCATAAATAAAATTTAAATTTTTTTAAATAACTGCAAAGTCGCTTAAAATTAAGGATGAATCAGAAAATTTATTTATTCAGTTCATCATAGACATAATTAGCACTCTTTGAGGATGAAAGTGAATTTCTTTCCATGAAATAGGAAAAATAAAATTTTCTTGCACAGGAGCCTTGGCTGTTGTTCTTGCAAAGAAGAAATAGATAGCACACATTCCTCTTCCAATGATACAGTTCCTTGTGTGATTTATAGCTTGAAATAATCAACAAGACAGCTTGCTATACTTTAAGACAGTAATCCTTAACTCTTTTAAGAGACAGAGATGTAAATTTAAAATAAACAGCATGCCAGGAAGCCTTGCCTACTGATTTCTGCATCTTCAACCCTCCCTGGGTACACAATCTCTAACAATGTAATGGACTACAAGAGCCCAGCTTCCAGTGTACTCAAATCTACCTCTTTGGGACATCCCACAGAAGATCCCTTGTACAATCCCAGATCCTGCTAAATTGTCCCAAGACATCTCTTAAACACAAAGGCTTCTCCTGAGGCTGACCCTCCCTGTCCCATCTAAAGACACAACTTTGGGAGCTTATGGGAGGAGTCACCGGACTCCATAATCTCCACCTTCCCTCTTCTTTAATGTATGAATTTAACCTAGTTACAGTCTATGGTCATCTATGAGGTAAATTCAGCTTTAAAATAATTCATCTAACCACTATGTGTCAAGCTGTTCCCTAAGTCAATATTTTAAGGGAGCATATATAACAGAGCATATAAATTGTCCTGGGACTATGTTCTGATACATTGTAAATATTTGTCCCTTCTACTGGTTTAATAAAAGCTGATTGGCCAGAAGGCAGACAGGAAGTGTGGGCGGGGATACCAGACTAAGAAAATTCTGGGAAGAGGAACAGTCAGGCAGAGACACCAGCAGAGATGCCAGCAGACACAGAGGAAAGAAGAAAACCATGCTGCTCAGAGAAAAAAATACCAAGCTGCATGGCTAAACAGATCAATGGAAATAGACTGCGTTAAGAAGAAAGGGTTAGCTAGAAATATGTCTGAGCCATAGGTCAATCGACATACAATTAATTTAAATAATACAACAACAATTGATTTAAATAATACAAAAATAGTCGGGTTAAACAGTTGGAGGGATCAAACAAAGGAGACGAAGACAAGGAGAGGAGGGGAGAAGTGAGAAGGGGAGGGGAGAGGAAGAAAAGAAGGAAGAGAGAAGGGAAGGGGAGGGGAGAGGAGGAGAAAGAGGGGAGCAGAGAAGAGGAGAGGGCAGGGGAAAGCGGGGGGGAACAGAAGGAAAGGCGAGAAGGGGAGGGGAGGGGCGAGAAGAGAAAGAGAGGGGGAGGGGGAGGGGAGGGGAGGGGGAGAAAGAAAGGAGAGGAGAGGGGATGAGGGCAGGAGAGGATCACATGCTATAGTAACGGGAAATATTGTATGCTGTATTTACTAATGTTTATATAGCTTTCCATGTAGGCTATTGTGATGCAATATAAATTATATTTTTAGTATAAGTTACAGGCCAAGGTAATTTTAAAAGCATTACTCTGAGTCCTTAAACAAAAAAAAAATTGTTAAAGTCTCACTGACAAATTATTCATATCTCTTTTTTCTTCCTAACACCTCAGGCTATTTAATTTTATTTAGGGGTATTCTTTCTCTTCTTCCTTCTTCCTTTCTTCCTTCTTTCCTTCCTCTCTTTCTCTTTCATTTTTCTTTTCTTTTTTAAGGGACACTCTGAATGGTGTGAAACCAGAGAGCTCACAGAGAACACACTGTCTCTGCATGCCGAGCACTGGGATTAAAGACATGCATCACTAAGCCTGGAAAACACATCAGGCCATCTTAGTTATTTTCACATGACTTTGACAAAACTTCTGACAGGAACATCATGAGGAAGGAATGGTTTGTTTCAGATCACAGTCTCAGAGATTTCTGTACATGGTTGGTGATTTGACCCCTGTTCTAGGGTCCACTGCAAGGCATCATGTACCTACCTAGAGTGTGTCACAAAAGGCTCCTTTATAGCAGATAGGAAGAAGAGGACATGCAGGAAGAAACCCCTAGAAGAGTCAGCCAACAAGAATGTAGCCTCAGTAACCTTTTATAGACTATAACACACTTCTGACCTTTAACTATATTCATAAATCCATCAAGGGATTAATCCCGTTGCCAGGTAAGAGCCTTTATGATCTAATCCATAAGATTCTCTCAAACATACACCCAGAGGTGTGTGAGGCTAAATTCCTAGGCATGGTGTTGCTGAGTCAAGTTGACAATTGAGATTAAATATCTTAGAATCCCTTAAAAATAAATGGATCTCTCGAATGTTTGCTCACAGAAATAGTTAAATAGCTAATTAATATTACCTTTATGATCATGGAGACCAGCTTAAGTCATAGGCGCTGTTCAAAAATTGGATCAATCTGTCCTTATACAATAGAGCCATGTGTGTTCTGGATATGACTCTGTTGTATAATAACAGGAGTTTCTTATCACAGAGAAACTCTCAGTAGTAGAAAGTGATAGAGAAAAGACCTTGTGGTGGTCTCAGGTGCCCCAAGATAACCTCCTCTCACAGGTAATACATTATCTTAGATAAAACCAGACTAGAGAAGGGGGCTGAAGAGAGGCTCGGGGGAAAGATCTCTTCCTATGAAAACATAGAGATCGGAGTGAGAATCCCCAATACCCATGTGAATTGTTGAGTGTGACCTCATGTGGCTGTAACCTCAGAACTGGAGAGTAGAGACAGGTGTGTTCTGGGAGCTTGCTGACCAGCTGAAATGGCAAGTGACCTTGTCTCAATGCAAGAAGGCAGAGAGCAATAGAAGACATCTAATATTAATATCATGCATGTACACATGCATGCACCCACATAATGCCTTATACAGCATGCACATGTACACACACACACACACACACACACACACAAAACTTAGAAAAATCTACTTTTCACATGTTCATCTAAAGCCTTCAATCCCTCAGCATATATTCACCCAAATGGATTTTACCCATCCCACTCCTCAACATTTTATTTTTCTATAGATCAATAGCTTTTATAGGATTTTCAGTTCTTTATTCCAAAGGTAATCTTCAACAGGACTCCAGCATATAAACAAAAACTGTAATAAGTCACTCCTGGGAGGATTTAAGCCTCTATTTTAAGTTGAGAAAAAATGGTAGCAGCTTTTTAAAGAATCCCTGTGGCATATTTCAGAGATTGGTTTCAAAAGTGAGTCTAGGATAAACTAATGTCAGCTGGACGATGTTCATCCTCAGGGACGCTGAGCAGGGGCAATCACATAAACAATGTTTGTCTGATAGCTACAAAGCTCTGTGTTGGCACATTGCTTGTACTTCTGCCTTCTCTAGCTACGTTGCCTGAGGAAATGGTTCAGCTTCTTTACAGCTGTTACCTCATCAACAGGTATCAGGACTGGTCTGGTGAATCCTACAATTCTTCAAGCTCCATAGCTTTATAAGACAGGCCTGCTTTTAACACATGGTGCTGAAACTTGTCATAAACCCATAAACTCTTGTGGAGGATCTAACTGCTGCTTTATCATCCCAACGTCTTGTTGATTCATCAAAAGGCTCTCCATGTATCTTGGGTAATTTTTATAATATTTAGGTACCCAAGCTCTCAAAATCTATTTTTAAAAAACTAATAATTTTATGTTATAATGATATTTTAATAACTACTATAGCAAACTTTCAAGCAGTGGAAAATCTCAAAAGCTGACAGTCATTTTGAATCCCACAGTAGGGCTACAGCTGCGAGATTCTCCCAACTTAAGCCTGGGTTGAGATGGAACTCTTAAGTAGGGCCAGTATGAAAGGCCTTAATATTGAGTCAAAGCATCTTTGTTTCATTGTATCAGCAGCCCAATATCATGAGAGAGACAAATTACCTACTCAGAGTGGAAATTAACTCCAACTGGGCAGCTAAGAAAGAAGCTCCTTCAGGACCCCTGAAAGGTCTCAAAGCAGCTTCTTGGGGATGGGGAAGGAGAGGGAAGAAAAGAAAAATGTCTTCTTGTGTTTTAGAGACTCCTGGATACTACTATCCAACTTCTTAAATTTGTTCCAGAGAGAAATATAGACTAGTTCCAGGCTGCACCTGGCTAAGTCTCCCTCGTAGGTCAAGTTCAGAGAGGAGGAATAGGTCCCCTTTCACCTCTCTTTTCTTCATAGAAGATTTCTCATTGGATCCCCTTTCCAACCTTCTAGGAGTTCTCATGAGTATTAAATACACCAGGGCCTCCTACTCTCTGTCTCAAACTAGAAGTAAGAACCCAAGAGTCATGAGATGGGTCGGGGCAGTTTTGTATATAGCTGCCAGATCTGATGGGGTAGATTTTCATGCTATTTAATTTATGGATTGCAAAGGTTCATATTCATTTAACTGTGAAAGCTGAACTATTCCCAAGGTGTCTGATAGGACAGAAACTGCAATGTGATCATCAGCATTTGGCTCAAACCTGAAACACACTTGAAAAGTAAACCATCTTGAATGCCAAAAGGTCCTATAGTAAGGAGGGCACAGGTGGAAGTCTGATAACATTGAAATAGAGCTTAAAATGAGAGAGGGGGGATGGAGGGAGCAAGGGTGGGTAGAGGGAGAGGAAAGGGAGGGAGCAAGAGGGAGGGGAGGGAGTTCTGTGAGCGCCTGGAACATACCTGATGCTTGATGCTCAATCTTGGGTTTCATGCAACTTCTGCTATTTCCACCACTCACGGTTACTTCTTCATCCCTTCAGTGTCGCTGCAACAGCCACAGACTAAAGCAGTCTTTCCATCAGACAACTCCAATGCCTTAGCTATTGAAGGTGCTAATTCTGAAAGTTGAAATTCACTGGTGAGATCACACTACACCAGAGTCTGAATCTACATAGGCAAATGGAAGGATGTGGAAGACAGGAAAAGAAAAAGAGGTATAGAAGCTGCCATGTCACCTAAGAAAAGTCTTCACAAACCCAGAAATATTTAAACTTAAGTTTGAAGAGAGGAATTATCCCAGTAGCCATGACCAAGGGAACATTTCACACAGAAGAAGTAGTAGTAAGTAGGAGGTTGGTGTGTGGTAAACGTCTAAAGAATTCAACTGTTCAGTATTGCAGAGGTCATAAGAGAAGACACACTGGGGTTTCTATGCTAATGCTGGTAGAAGACAGTGTCCAGAGAGTCCCATCAGTGGTCTGTTTCAGCTACCAGAATTGGTCAGAACAAGATGAGCATAAGGCATGTATAGTGAGGGGATGTGTGTGACTAAGAAGTGCCAAGAGACAGTGATCAATAAGACGCGGAGAGCCAGTTTTCTCAACACTGGAGAATGGGTGAGATATTCACATTAAATAAAAAATAAAACCAGCATAAGCTAGAAGCAATGATATAGTGCTAGGTTGTGATTGGAGATGTTATTCTGATTAGTGAGGGTGGGTGATAATTGTCAGAAAAAAATTCTAAATAAAAACAAAGAATACTGCATTTCTGATCAGTGTGTCCAATTCCCTGGCTCTTCTGTTTTCTGTAATTCTTAATCCACTGCACTGGCTAATGTTTGACCTCCAAAATTGTGCATTTTCATTCTGACATTTCTATTTGGTTCTTCTTATTTTTTCAAAATGTTTGTTTCTCTGTTAAAATTCTACAGTTGTCCATTACCTTTTAATGTGCTTAAATAAACTTAGAAAGTCCATTCCAAAGTTCTTGTGTCCTGATCCCAATTCAACGATCTGGTCATCACAGCATCAGTAATGATTGTCTATTTTTGTTACAGATTATGTTTTCTTGCTTTATATTTGTCTGTTAGTTTCCACTGTATCCTGGATAGTGTCACTATAGAGTCCTGATTTTGTTATATTTCATCAGAAAATACTGTTTTATTCTCGCTGGTAATTCACTGGCAAAGAGGCTGATCCTTTCGAGGGTTGTCTGTGGGTTTTGCTACAGACAGCGCTTCCTGAAGGGGATCTGCTGACACATGGCAAGCTTTGGAAGGAAGGGGAGAAGGAAGCTTTGAAGGTCCTGAACATCTGTAGGTATCTTGACCTCTGACTGCAGGAAGCCAGCTAGATGCTGCTGTGTGGGAAGAAAGTCAATTTTCTCATCCTTGGGCCATTTGAAGAATCTTTCAAGCATAATTATAGCAAAGGTGAGTTTTTTTTTAAAGCATGGATCTATATTTAAAATTCCTAGGCTTAAAAAAATGAAATGCACCTTCAGACAACTAAATTATAAGCCGTCAAGATAGGGGAATATCACATTATTCTTTAAAAGATCCCAGGTTACAATTGATATGTAAACAGAGCTGGCAACCAATAGTATTAAGATATGTGCACCCCACCAGAATGTCTTTAGAAGGAGGGGAAATGATACAGGTCATTCTAAGGGTAATTGGAGAATCTTCCTCATATATTATAAGATCAATAGGAAATAATTAATCCCAGGGGAGCTATCCACAGCAAAACACAGCAAGGAAATTGATCAGAACAGGCAGCATCTGAAACATTGATGCGAATGGCCTCGGATCTGAGGATCTGAGGTAGTGTGTTGGCCTTGAAACCCAGTGCTGTGCTTTAGTGAAATACATAGCATAGCTCAGTGTAAAAGTGTAATTTTTAGTTTTCTCACATGACAAGGACTGTGATCTTTAGACATTTCTATGTCTTTGACCTTTCTGTAGCTCTAGCATGCAAGTCAGTTGTTTTGGTATAAATTGTTTATGTTCTGCATACACACACATATATATACACATATACATATATATGGGCATAGAGAAAATTGTAAATATAGAAAAATATGACAAAACTATGATAAAGAAGCAAAACTTTCTTATAAACCCATTTTATCAACCTATTTTTGTTTTACCAAAATACAGATAGATAACATATAGATACTTACATATATGTACAGACAGGCTCTGTATCAAGGACATCATTGAAAAAAAAAGTAATTTCATTTATACTGAACATATAGAGAAGTTTCTTCTTGCCATTCTATAAGCCACACTGGACAACTATGTACAATGTTTTTACTTGCTTTTAGAAGTTATTCTTAATTTAGAGCTGACTAAAATACATAGGAGGGTGTGCACACATTATGTGAAAATTTCATGCCATTCTATAAGAAGGACCTCAGTATCACTGTGAGTTTTTCTTTTCCCATAAATCTTAGAAGGAGTTATCCATAGATACTATTAAATGACTACATGTTTATGCCTAGAAGCACGTATGCATATATTCATACATACATATGTTACACATATATACATACATAACATATGTATGTATGCATATATGCATGTGTTCATACATGCATCTGTATACTAGACATGTAATTAAGTGCTGTTGATGATTTAAAACCTCAGAACACTGTAAAGAAATTATATCTCCTTAACTGATAACAATAGAAAACACTTCATTTGCTGTTGTAAACTAACATTGACTAATCCATGGTTAAAGGCTTAGGGCAACTCTGACCCACACTTGGCTTCATTAGATATTGGAAAGAGGACATGCTAGAGGAAGACAGAGAAAGAGAGTGAAGTGGATAGAGAGATAGAGGAGAGAGGGAGCAATGTGCACAAAGAACATTATGTTGGTTAGAAAAGCAAATAGAGTGCTGAGGGCAGGAACTAGAAATCTGCAGTTGAGGACCAAAAAGCCCAATAAAAGTGGCCAGTTCTTTCTTAGATAAAAGCTGGAAATGTCCATAACCTCATTTTTGCCACAGGCCAAAGATGCCAGGAATATCTAAGCCAAAATTCTTTCTGGTTTTATCATGGCAAGAGACTAGGGATGTCAGTAAGGGAAGTCTGGTTTTCCCTTATCCCTTTTCCATAAAGAAATATCCCTTTCCTGAAAACTACACTAAGAATATGATTGAAATTGTGAATAACTCAACACATCTCAGCTTTCTTTTCTTCCTCCATCCACTAACACCTTGCTAACTTCAAGGCAGTGTTGCAGAATGGTATCCCACTGCTGAGGACCCCTCTGCTGGGCAGTTCTGATTTTTTTCTTTCGGAAGTTGTCTATAATAGGTACTTCTTGCTAAAATCCATCTTTTGTGACCCTTGAATTTCATTCTTAAAATCTGGGAAACAAAAGCCTGAATACCTCTGGTTTGGGTTGGCTTTGGTGGCCATTGAATTACCAAAACCTTAGCCTAAAAAGAGCTGATGAATGCTCTGTCACTCTCAAAGACACCAAGATATTCCCACATGACTTCCTAACCTCAGAGTAAAGCCTACAAGATTTTTTTTGTGTTTTTGTTTGTTGAAACAGTCTCACTCTTCAGTCAAGACTACCCTGGATCTCACTGTGTAGTATGCATCTTTGAACTTTCAGGAACCTGCAAACTAGGGCTGTCCTTGGGGCTGCTGTGTGATACTCAGATGCTTGGCAGCATCCCTGGCCTAATCAGTACCAGCAGCATACTCTTTCTAAAGGCTTCATAATCAAAAGTACCTCCATACATTTAAAAATCTTCCCTTGGGGACAACACTACCTTGTAGTGGATTTATGATGTTACATTGTAAATAATTGTCCTACCTATGAGTTTAATAAAAAGCGCTGATTGGCCAAAGGCAGACAGAAGTGTCGGTGGGCAGGGCTACTAGACTAAGAAGACTCTGGGAACAGGAAGAACAGAGCAGAGATGCCACAGAGACTCCAGTGTTGCCAGACAAGCCAGAAGATGCAGAGGACAACTATACTTCTCTGAGAAAAGGTAGCGAGCCCCATGGCTGAACAGGATAAGAATCATGGGTTAGTTTAAGGGTAAAAAGTTAATAACTTATATGCTTGGGCCTTAGGCTGATCAGCCTAAAATTAATGTAAGCATCTGTGTGTCTCTATGGGACTGTGGGACTGCGGGTCTGTGGGTCCAAACCTTGAGATTAGGCCCAAAAGTCTGGGCCAGAAACCTGATATTACACAACCTCAAGTTGAAAACCCGTGATATAAACCCGTTATATTCTAATTCCTTTTCTTTCATTGGAAAACTATTTCTTAAGCAAATGCACATGTGAAAAATCTTATTGAGACTCACATGAAATTTATATTTCTGTCTTTTCAGTAAAAACCACATCATAACCACTTCTCCACATCATTAAGCATTTGTTATAAGCATTTGTCATTTATGGGCGCTCCATCATAGTTCTAATACATTCTCATTATTTTAATGGTAAGCTATTGTGAGGTATATTAGTTCCATTTTTTAACTAACCCAAACCAAAACAACATCTCCCAAATAACCAAATACCACAGATGCATACACACATTCATATGAACATATATCTTTATCTTTATATCTACTTTTATTTTGACTGAGAAAATTTCTAGCAGTAAAATTGTTTTTTAAAGAAGCAAGAGTCATTACTGGAAAAGATTTAATATGCATTGTCTGTCCAAAACAGCTGTCC
Source organism: Phyllotis vaccarum (assembly GCA_033318265.1). NCBI lineage: Eukaryota > Metazoa > Chordata > Mammalia > Rodentia > Cricetidae > Phyllotis > Phyllotis vaccarum. The sequence goes on along the minus strand of JARWLC010000001.1, from coordinate 32,453,032 downwards.
ACAACCAGAGTGAGCAGCACAGCACCTGGGTGAGATGGTTCTGATTTGTGCTAACTGAAGGTCCTCCCTTTCTACACTTTGTAAAAAATGAAATACAACACAATGCACAAAACATAGAGATTGTGGCCTGGGTGGTAGAGCAGTACCCCAACTCCAGTAAAGTTCACAAGGGAGAGGTATGACATGGAAACCATCCCTACATCTTTTTATCAAGAGGCTGATAAGCCTGAGACAATGGACATCAGGAAAAGTTTGGGTTTTTTTTTTTGTTTTGTTTTGTTTTAATTTCTATAGGTTTATTGACTGCTTAGAAGGTAAGGGTGAAATCCAAGGTTGAGGCTAGTGACTGATTAATACAACACTGCAAAATCTGGTTTCCATCCCCCTAAGGATAATTCCAAGGAGAGCATTCTTTTTGTAATCACAGAGAATTTTCCCCCACACGTCTGTCGATTCACTCCCCCATTTGGTAGGGAGACTCACACTACAGGTATCTGTGTGACTCTGAGTCAGTGTGAAAATTTCTGAACTCAGTCCCTCTTTTGCAATTGGGAATATGTCTGAGTATTAGTCCAGCACCTATGTTTAGGACTTCTTTCCCATGCCTCTTGAAACTATTCATTACATATCTAGTGAAGACTACATGGACTTCTGTGACAATGTGGAATGTACTTTGAGCAAAGGAAGCACATTATCAAAATTAAATTAAAAAGATAAAGCTGGAAATGAAATGTCAAATGAGATGGAAAAACAATTGAGAATACAGATGGCATGATGCTTAACTTTGTGGAAGTGGCAGGACCTAGAATCACCTGGGAAGACTCAATGAAAGGTTTTCTATATTGGGTTATATATTGGGCATATTTATGTATGATTCTCTAAATTAAGTTCATTGATATGGGAAGACCCAGCCCACTGTGAGTGGCGCTATTCCCTAGGAAGAGGTTTATGAACTTTGTAAGAGTGGAGAAATCAAGTCGAGCACAAGCAAGTGAACATGTAATTGCTCTCCTTTTTTATTATTGTCATTGTAATATGATTAGCTTTTTGAAGTTCCTGCCTTGGTTTCCCCACAGTGATGGACTATAAACCTGAGATTCTAATATGACCTAAACCACTTTCTCTCCTAAGTTTCTTTATGTCTGGGTGTTTCACTACAACAGAAATGATCTAGGAGAGATGGTAATGGATGATGATCACTGAAGCTGGTGGCAGAACTCTGGTGATGGAGTTGTAGTCATAAGTTGAAACCAACCCTGGCTGACATTGATACTGTTCCTACACTCACACCTAGAAATGGACTAATGCCATCCAAGGGTGACTGTTCAAGAAATCATAGCAGAGAAGAATTGAATTCATTACCCAAGAGACAAAAGTCTAAGCTCATTTTTTATAACATTACTTCACACAGATTAGGATCCAGCTCTTGTTTCCCACCCACCCCCAAACAGAGGCTGCAGCAGATTCTGCACACAGGTATAAAGATCTCTGGGTTAGGGAAGCTTCCAGAATTTTATTTTTCTGGAGGGCAGGTGGGCTTCCCACACCTCAAGGAATCTCAAAGCACATATCTGTTTGCTACACTGGAAGTTTCACTTCTGCATTAAAAAATAAATCCCCTATGAACGATATGGGGGCTATCCACTTTAAGCAACAGCCAGGATGGGTGGAGTGTTCCTGCTCAAAGCAGCCCACACCCTGTAGGCCCTGGAGCATTGCCTTCTTTAAAGCTGTACCCCAGCTACTTCTGCAAATACTGAGTCTTATGCAATGTCTAGAATCACAGAACAAAGCCAGAAACTATCAGAAGAAAGATGGTGTGGATAGAGCTCTAGACTAGACTCTAATGCTTAAATGTGAATGAACACACACCATCCTATTATTAATTCATGAAGAGAAATGTGGGTGTAACATCTACATATTCTCTCAAAAATCATTTTTCACTACTGTGTAGTTAGTATGTGGCAGAGTCTTATGCAGTGCCACATTCTAGGTGAATAAAGACACTAAAATAATCCATATAAACATATAATATCATCATGGCTGACATTTTATCACTTTTGCTATATTCTCTGGTTCAGAAGTAGGCCACAAGCCACCATCACATACACTGGACATAAGTCCAGGACAAAGGTCGAGTCCACCTTAATATTTGCCCATCAGAGAAAAAAAAGGAGCTATATGTGCAAGGGTTTTTAGAATCAGAACTTAGAGGGAAATTTAAAAGAGGGAGGGAGAGACAGAGACAAAAATTTTACTTTTCTATAGGGAATCTTCTCATTTGACACCAGGAGCTGAAAAGTCCTGGGGTTCCAGACAGACAGGTGCAGGTCTAGGAAAGTAGGTAGTATAATTCTGCCCAGAGGCCAGTAGACTCAGAGAGAGTGGGGATCTCAGTTTATGTGCAAAGGCAAGAATGGCCAATATCCTACATCAAGGCTATCCAGGAGTATTTTGCACTTGTTCTCGGGATGGTCTAACTTTGTTCTCTTAGGTTATAAACTGACTAAGTGTGGTACATTAACACAGAGGAGAGAGAGTTCTGCTTCAACCCATCAATTCAAATGTTGTTTTCTAAACACAAAACCATCCCCATAGATATACCCAGAATAACATGTGTGTCCTATGACCCAGTCAAATGGAAAGGAGTTAACCATTATATTGAGGTTTTCCAGGTGGAGGGGCAGCTTGTGACCAAGACAGCTGAAGCCTGGACTAAGGTAAAACAAGTGAGTCAGCCAGGGCACATTCAAAAAGATATCCACACTGAAGTGCAGGAGTAGTTCTTGGGGAAAAGAACTTGCTTACATCGTATACTATAGTACCACTTACCATTAATAGTGTCGCCAAGATCTTAACAGTGTGATGAAAGGGAAAGTGTGTGTGTGTGTGTGTGTGTGTGTGTGTGTGTGTGTGTGTGTGTGTGTGTGTGTGTGTGTGTGTTTGATGTATGTAGCACAGTTTTAGGAGATTAGAACCCCATTCTGACGTCTCTGATTCCCAGACAGAACTGTTAAGAGACATCCTACCCCTTCAGCCTACAATGGTGGGAAGGGCAAATTTGATGTCCAGTGACAGATACAAACAACACTTGCCTGAAGAGTTAAGAGAGACATCTTGGGGCAACAATGTCAAAACTGTACTATTAAAATAAAGGGCCCGGCTTTCCATCTCCAGTAATACATGTTGGTAAAAATGGGCTATCATTTGAAAAGCCTAGGAGGAAATTATTGATAATTTGATGGTGATGATGTGTAGGTATTTTCTTCTACCTGAAACATTCCCTTCTGTTAAAAAGATAGAGGACAATAGAACTCAAGGAAACTTACTCAAGGTTTAGGAAGCTTCCAAAACTCAGAAGATTCACAAGACTCTTTCCCAAGGTTGCAAAGCAGTAGCAATTGCTAGAGAAAAAGACCATCCCTTCAGATCAACCTATCTGCCTACAAGTTGTGCAAAAAGATCTAAGGACTCAGTTTCCATGCATCATTGCCCATGCTAAGGAAGACACTTTGATGATCAGCTGCCTTTAAATACCCATGCTCTTGTAAGTAATCTAAATAGGCTCACTGGTTAACTAATTTGCATGAAATAGTTTTCTTTGTCTACCTTTGGTTCTCTGCTTGGGATGAGATAAATATACATTTGTTCAGTTCTCCCAGGATAATTTCTATAAGTAACAATAAGAAACAAACAAAAACAAGCATCTGTTTCTGTTTACTTAATATAACGGCCTGAGTTCTATACACAAGAAAATTAACATTATTGATAAGAGTTTTCTGTGGGACAGTCTTTATGTACACTGTAAATATGTGTTGCTACCATTAGTGAATAAAAAAGCTGCTATGGCCTGTAGCAAGGCAGGACAGAGCTATGGAGGTAATTCAAGTAAAGATACAGGGGAAGAGAGGCGAGTTGGGAGAAGAGGTGCAGCTGCCAAAGAAGCAAGATGTAAATGTACCAGTAAGCCATCAGCCACATAGAAATACTGAGATTAATAGAAATGGGTTAATTTAAGATGTAAAAGCTAACTGCTAACAGTTTGAACCATAGACCAGTTTTTGTTATTATAAGCTTCTGTGTTTTTATTTGGGACCAAGCGGCTGCAGGATACAGGAAAACTTCCAGCTACAAAACTTATTTTAGAACTTAAAACATCCCAGGAATGTAACCCTCTGGCTATTTTAGTAAAGTAAAATTTGCAGGATGAAGGAGAATGGATAAAACAATTGCAAGCACAGAAGTGGACAAGCAAAATTGTCAAACATTAATGGTTGATGGTAAGAAATTAATAATAATCGCTGTCATGCTTTCAAGGTAGTAGAACTGTAATTAATGAGGAAGGTTCTGGGATGTTTAATTATAAAATTCCCCAAGATAATTTGTGCATCATGAGAATGATTGATATAAAGAATGAATCTGGACTTTGTTTAAAAAATGATGGACAGAGTATGACTATTAGAGATAAAGGTGAGGTGAAATTCTAATGCTGTATTGGCAGCATGTATATGTCACATTTGCTCTGGTAAGCCTCCTTCAGATATTCACTTTCCAGATCAGCAAGAAGGAATAATCTTTCAGATGGATGTGCTTGTATTCTTATAGACACCTTGATTTTGTTTTTTTTTTTTTTTTTGGTGAAAATATTGAGACATCCCAGCACACTCCATCCCAAATAGGTGGAGCACCTAAATCTCAGGCTAGATAATGGAGGAGGGGTGTGCTCAGGCACCTCATGATGGTTATAGGAAACATTTTATGGTGAGAATCCCAACTCCACTTTTCTCAGCAACATGGTATAGTAAATAAGAGGGATTGATGTGAGGGTTACAAATAGTTGGGTTGTAGTTCACAGACAACATTGAACACCAGAAGACAAGAGATGGGCAGATCCAGACACACGGGAGGCAGGAGACCTTGAAGAACATCCAAGCATGTGGCAGATCCAGTGAGCAGATAAAGATGTCTTGAAAATAATCAATGGCCTTATTTTTAACAGAATCAACACCCCATGAGGTGGAAGAGGTCTCTTCTAGTCATGACCGACAGCTACAGCACATCTCTCCTTTGCTTTTATTTCTCTCAGTGTGGGTTAAGCTCATGGAGGGCATGTTGGCTGGGTCATGTTTATTCCCCATTTTCAGTGCATTCATTGAGCTAATGTAAATGGAAGAAAAGTGAATTAACAAACATACAGTCTAAACAGCATATAATTACTAACAAGTAAAAGACATCATCTCATTAAGACCTTTTCTAGAAACATCAGAAATTCTAAAAAACAAAAAAAAAAAAAAAAGAAGAGATGAGAGTTGAACAAACACGTTATTGAGGACAAACATTTATCAAGTACCTATTTTGTGCTGATACTCTGTAGCCTGTCTCCCCAACATCATCTCACTTAGCGATGTGGAGGAACCTGCAGAGGTGACATAAGGGAAAGAGTGAGGTCAGGTAAAAACCAGCTGCCTCTGCCCCTATAATGCTCTCCTTACCTTTTATGCAACACAGGACTGGCACAGCTTGTTTGTTCTCTTGTATTTGATTTCTTTCCTGAGCTTCAGTAGCCAAACTGTACTCCACATGACCATTTCCAATTATAGCCTGCAAGTCAGTGCTTTGGAAAATATAATTTACTTTGTTTTTCCAGTGAGACCAAAGAGAAAACACAACTGTGTGTTTAAATACTCATTAACCTTTTATAGTCCCCTCCCCCCCTCTCCCTTTCTCTTGTATTTCTCCATCTCCCTGTCCTTCTCCTTTCTGCTTACCCCCTCTTTTTCCTCTCCTTCCTCTTCCTCTCTGACTGTAAACTCAGAACGCCTACATTTAAACATCTCACTAGGGGTCATATAAAACTAATACTAAGAAAAATGTGGGGGAGTTTTGAGTGGAACACTTTTGATTGACAGTATCCAAAATGCATTTATTGCTTTTCCCCTTAAGCTCAATGTTCCCCCATGCTTGGCTGGGTCTTCATTCAGTGTCACTGGTTGATCTCATTCACTTGGATGTATACAGAATCCAATTGTGTGGCTGTCTGTATTCACCTCCTTTAGGGAGAGATGGTCACCATGAACTTGAATACTGAAGTCCTCTTCTCTTTCAATCCAAAAGTCTTTGCTCTTCCCATGATGCAGTTTGTCTGCTTCATTTCACAGAAGGCTTGATCAGTGTACTATTGATGTCATTCCTGGTGACCACACTGTTTTCCTCTTTCTGACTAATATGATTTAAAGGATTTCAAGACAAGCATCCTACGTGTTTGGGTGAACTTCATGCCTGTACATCTATGAAATTACAGGTCATTCTATTAATGTTGCTGTGTGTCAGCGCATCACTTTTTCATATTCCCTCCCATCAACCACTCAGCAATACCCCTCCCATCTTAGTTCTCTCCTCCACTTTGAGACTTCGTCCTACATCTAAGTCATTCCATTGCTCACTTGGCTATAGAATAGTGATGTCATCCTTAACCTCAAAGTGTTCTGATGATACATACCTTTGTATCTCTCCCCAACCAGAATGTTCTATGCAAGAATTACTGTCTTTTACTGAACCTTGTTATATGCTTAGCTTTGTGCATATTTAATTTATGATCCGGAGGAAATATTTCAATGGAGCTATCAGATATTATTGCAAAGTTTCAGAAAGAAAGGAAAGAAGACTATTGTGGCAGGTAGAGAAAAATGGGATTTCTGGAGAAAAGCAATGGTAAATGGAATCAAGTGTCCAACAGAAGTTCAGAGAAAAAGGAAGGGTTATATTGTTGAGATAGAAAGGCAAGGTCAATGTTATTCTTTGGCAGGCACCTTTACATAGATAGAAGGGCAAATGGCACCACCAAATTTCAATGACTTCAAAAGAAGGGAAGAAAGATGTCCAGATAGAGCCCATCACAAGGCCTGAAACACGGCATGCTCTCAGCAGATAACTGCTTGTCATAGTTTGAACTGTCAACTTGACATAACTTAAAGCCACCTGGGTCTCACCGAAAAGTTTTCTAGATTAAACTAGTCTGTGTACATGTCTCTGTAGAATTTTCTTAATTGCTGTAAAAGATGTGGGAAGACCTAGCCTGAGAATGGGTGGCACCATTCCCTAGTTTAGGATCTGTACTGTGTAAGAGTAGAGGAAGTTAGCTGTTCTTGGCAGTGGATGTGAAATATGTAGGTGCTTTAAGGCACTGACTTGATTCCCCTGCTAAAATGGACTGCAACCTGGAATTGTAAACCAAAATAAACCATTTTTCCCCAAAGTTTTCTTTGTCAGGGTAATTTATTGTAGCAATAGAAATAAAATGAGGAAAATGCAAATGAAGGAAAAATAACAGAGTGAAGACTAAGACCTTCAGAAACGTCCTAAGGATATTATTCTCATTATCCAAGATGAGCCTAGGAGAGTACAAAGAAAAAGCACAATGAGACTTTTAAATGCATATGGTTATATACCAAAGTATCAGAATATAGGAAAATGAGACTGTGTTTTACTCACAATCAAAGGAATTATAATTTTTGTTGTTTGTATCATTTCATTTCTGAGTTACATGCCAAAAATCTCTGACTAATAAAAGGGAAGGTGACCCATCTTTGGTATTTATTTACATTCATCAAATTACTTATGGACTAATTCGTGCAGTGCATATCAATTGAGGTCTATTCCACCACATGTCAATCAGAATACCTCTCCAACAGGTAGCAGAGTGGCTAGGACATGTAATTATGATGGAGATCAGAATGTTTACATCAGCAGAGAATCTGATGTCCTGAAACAGACCTGCATCATCATCTGCTGTAACTAGTCTCATGGTGGCTGTGGACATAGTGGGAGGGACTACTTAGGTCATCTCAGTGACAGTATATTTGGAACCATGGCTTACTGTTGGCTCCTTTTATTTCCCCATAAAGACTAATCATATGATTTGGCCATATATTGGTCACCAGACAGTTACCCACCCACTTTGGATATTACCGAGGAGATCAAAAGACATTCTTGTGGGCACTTCTTTGCAATGTAAGTGTAATGTCAGATCTGAGAGCCAGAAGACATGAGGCAAGAAGACAATTGCCATCATCCTCCAGTGTCTGGTAGTAGTAAAGTAATTACCTCTTGAAGAAGTAAACACACAATGAACTGAACTGTGCCTCTGGAATAGAGGCAGGTGGCTACTGTTGAGCTGTTTCCCCGGTCTCATTCCTCCTGACCTGACTCCACATACATCAGAATACATTTTTTTCTAATCTTATTGTTTATCCATCTCCCAAAATCTCATGGAAAGCACACAAATGATGTGTATGTGGATATATGTGCTCATGTGTATGAATGTGTATGTAGGACTAAAGGAATACATTATTTCAAGTTTCAGTCCAGAACTATATAACCAAAACTGTTTTGCCCTCATATTGATAGTTAATAAACAAAAATTGCTGTAGTAATAACTAATGTTAAAATAGCCATCATGGTAGGTTTAATATTCTATCATAAAGATGAGAACGATGAATTCTAATGGCTGGGTATTTTACCTGAGGAGTTATTTCAAAAACAAACAAACAAACAAACAAACCCAAACCTCACATTTTGGACAATTTGATGCCATATCTTGTATGTATAAATACTTAATGCATCTAACATTTATTTCCTTTAAACCTAAAAGAATACTTATCTTAAAGGTTCCATTTGATCCTGTGAATCCTTGATGTGTACGTAGAATTTTGTGTCTCTTTACTGCCTAGCATCAGAGCCCTTGGTATTCATACAGTGATTTAGACAAGGTCCAGTAGGTGGTGCTAGAAAGCAGAAACTCTAGCCAGTGACTGGTAAAGCTGTGGACAAGAAGCTGACACTGTCCTGCTGGATTAGGTCATTCCCACAACTGTTCAAAGCACATGTTACTTTAGTGTAGGATGTCTTTCTGTATGCTGTGAATATACTTTATTACTTCTGGCTAATAAAGAAACTGTTTGGCCTATGGCAAGGCAGCTTAAAGGCAGGCAGAAAATGCAGGCAAAGATGAAAGAGAAGTACAGAGTCAGAGATATGCTACAGACTGCCACTCAGAAAGCAAGAGGTAATGGAACACAGGTAAAGCCATGAAACACATGACAATACATATTAATAAAAATGGGTTGAGTTAAGTTATAAGAGCTACTTGGTAACATGCCTGAGCTATAGGCCAATTTGTAATTAATATTAGCCTCTGAGTAACTATTTCATAAGGGGCTGTGGGATTGTGGATGAGAGAGATTCATCTGGACCATGGGCCTGAATGGGTCAGCAAACTTCAGGAAACATTACTTCTGAAGTTGAAGCTTGAGAGCCAAGAAGATGCTGATATTCCCAGTCTCAAGTAGCAAGGCCAGACTGGAGTTTACTGCCTAAACTAACATCCTAGAAAATTCTACTCTTTTAAGGGATTAGAGAGGATTGATAGATCTTGTTGATAAATCTTCCTTGTTAGAAAAGGAAAATAGAATAAATAATTGTGGGTGGATAATATAAAGGAGATTGAATGAGAGAATCAAGTTGGGGGAAGACAGAGGTCATTCGAAGGGTAGTATGTATAGCTATTACAGAAGAACTTTCCATATATATATATATATATATATATATATATATATATATATATATATACAGAAGGCAATCTAAATGAAGTCTTCAAATAATAGGAGAGATAGAGCCCCAGATGGACATGTCTTATCACCAAGTAAAGCTCCCAGTACTTGGACTGGGTTATAACTAATAGAGTTATAACTAAAGGGGTCCCTTGGGAACGTCCAAATAACCAACGCTGTTGCCAAGACGATTGAATGCTCCCCACAAACTGACAGGAAGACTCCATTGATGAAGAAAACATCTACATAACTCATTAAACATGGAAAAGTCAAGCCGCTGGTTGCATAGAGCACTCCCCCTATGCTCTAGCATCTTTACTACTGGAAAGTACTCTGCCCACTATCAAAAGAGAAACAGAAACAAGCCCAGCCACAGAGGCTTTGATCTACAATGGTGTTCTGCCTGCAAGTTATGCTAGTGCAGTGGTGGTACAAAGCTTATGAGAGTACTTACCAATATCTGACTGAAGGCCCACTTCTTGAGCTGAAACCCTTACCCAACACAGCTTTGGTGACCAAGAATCTAAGACTAGATAGGCCAGGAAGCTAGAGTAAACCCAAATACTGCTGTTCTAAAGAAAAGAAGAAAGAGAAGACATAGCAATAAAATAACTCCCAATGACATCCTGCTACACTCATAGATAAGTACCTTGCTCAGCCATCATCAGAGAAGCTTCGTCCTACAATAGACAGAAACAGACCCACACCCAGATGAGGCAGAGAGTGAGAAATTTTGGAGCATCCACCCCTAAAAGAGATTCTTCCATCAAATACCTTCTTTTGGGGCTCAGGGAACCCCACAGAAGAAGAGGCAAAGAGAGAGTGTAAGAACCAGAAGGGCTGGAGGACATCAGGAAGTCAAGGTCCTCCAAACCAACATGAGCAAAGCTCATATGAATTCAAAGAGACAGAGGCAGCACGTTCAGGGCCTGCATAACTCTGTACCAGGTTCTTTGCATATATATTATTATATTATAGCTTCCAGTTTAGTGTCTTGTGGGAGCTCTGTGTAAATGAGTGTGTATCCATTTATTTTTTGTGCCTCCTCTTGAGCTCTTTTCCTTCTGTTTAGTCCAATTTGATATGCTAGTTTTAATTTCACACCCACATTTTATTATGTTAGTTGTATCCTTATTCCTTAGAAGCCCGTTTGTTTTCTAATGAGAGACAAAAGGAGAGTGGATCTGGATGGTGAGAAGGAACTGGATTAAAGGGACGTAAAACCATAACAAGGAATATTAGTTTTTTAAAAAGTCTATTGTCAATAAATGGAGGAAAAGCTCCCCTCTTCCATGCCTGCCTTCCTCCTTTCCATTTATCTAGGCAAGACTTGCTTTGTGTTCAGAAGCTGAAATCAATAAGACCCCTGACCTCAAAGTATTGCCAGACAGACAGACAATGGGTAGACATGTTGGTTCGGGGTAGATCCATAAAATATGTAGAAAAGCAAAGGCGTAGAGCAGAAGTATTTGGGGTAGGAAGGAAGTGCAGGCTCTGGTCTAGTGTCTCTCTGTAATCCTTCCCTGGAGCGTTACTAGTGGAACCAGACATGGTGGCATCTATCAGCTAAGGCCATCTTGCACAGCCTCCCCTCAGTACAACATGCCCAATGTCTTCCTCATGTGAGTCGGAGCAGCTTCTGATTGTCACGTTAACAGAAGGCGATGGATCTGACTAAACACACCCACTATACTAATCAAATATTATGCTCAAGTTAAGCAGCTCAATGGCCTATTCATGTGCATTTTCTATCTCCCTGGATAGAAGAAAATTTCAAGCCCTCTGAAAAATATCTAAATGTACAAATCAATCCACTGACACATGGATTCCACAGCCAACATCCAAGGGTCACATAGGAAAAAGAAGGTGACATGATAGATGAGATTTTAGTTTACTTTCTGGGTGGTACAACATAGATTACCAGTGATGGAAGTGTCTCTCCTCCTCCAAAACAAGCAAAAACAGAGAAAAACCCTAGCCATCCACATTTGCCTTTTCTTTTTCATGCATGATATACTGAGAATCTTAACTCTTTTCTTGGTGCAGCAGCTGTTAATAGCTGTCAGCTAGCACTGGACTTGTGTGTGTCACTGGTGTGCACCTATTTCCACATCAAGAGTTCTACCATAGCTGTAGTACTTGGTCATGGGTAAGCCACCTGCTCAGTCATTCTCCCTTACAAAATGCTCAATGACCAGGATGCTAACAATGGTCTCCTGTATACTTCTGTCACCTGAAAGAAAATGTTAACCTGGGATCAAGACCAGAAATATGATCAACTCCTGGGATTTCCAAAAGTTTAGTTTTCTGACCCTCTTATGTAAACTTAGTTATTACTAGTAGATGAATCATTTAAAAAAAAATAAAACTATAGTTGAGCATGGTAGAATGTGACTTTAAATTGAGTACAGGAAGGCTAAGGGAAGATAAATGAAGTGCACAGCCACTGAAGGCTGGGTAGTAAGATTGGCTGAAACAAACATACATGCATAATCCATTAGACATGGAAAATAATTTTCAAATAGCTAAATGTCAAATTAGGTAAAGTTATTGTAAAGCATGGGGAAAGCACTTTCTAAACTTCTGTTCTCAAAAAAGAGAACATGCTGGGCATGGTGATTCAGGCCTTTAATCCCAGTAATTTGAAGGCAAAAGTAGATGGGTATCTCTGAGTTTGAGGTCAGCCTAGTCTGCATAGTAAATTTCAGGAGAGCCACAGCTGCATAGTGAGAACCTATCTGTAGTGACATGTTTGTGGAACATTTTCTTGGTTGTTAATTTGATGTTGGGGTACTCATCTCTCATGAGTAGTGTCATTTCTGGTCAGTGGGCCTGAGGTCAGTGGGCCTGGGTGTGTCATATAAGAACAGTAGCAGAATGTAACAGTCAGTAATGTTCCTTCATAGCCTCTGCTCAGCTCCTGCTTTCAGGTTCCCATCTTGGGCTCTGTATGGATTCCCTCTATTGTGGATTGAAACCTGTAAGTTGTGAGAAATATCCTCTTTCTCAAGCTACTTCTAGCCATGGTGTTTTATCACAGCAACAAAAATGCTGTGTATGTGTGCATGTGCACGAACATATGTTGCTGTGTATATATGTACATAAGTCTGCGTATACGCATGTGAGTATAAGTGTGTATGTCCCTCAGCCTAATCTTTTTTTTCCCCACTCTTATGTGCTATATTTACCTGCTTCTTTGTTACCTCCTTCGCCCATCTGTGAAACTTGTTTCATGAGCACTGATTTCTTCCATTTTATTAGCAGCTCTCTCTATAAAGCTTGGAAAAGTACCCAAACCACAGAGGCCCAATGAATGAGTGGGTGCACAGGTAAAAGGAAGGGTTAGGGGCCCAGAAAATGAATGGGAAAATAGGAAGGTGTAACCAGGAATACCTCAAGTGAGGCACGCCTGTGTGATGGGGCAGCGACATGAACTAGCAGCCACGCAGGTCACTTCCAAGCATGAGCTTCCAGGCTTATTGGCTGGATAGAAGGGAGTGAAGAAGTAACAATAAAATACTGGTGTCTTTGTCTGGAAGAAACAAAGACAGCATGTAGTTTAAATCCTAATTGGTCATCATAATAAAAACTGGAGCCAGAGATTGAGGTAAATGATGAAGTCAGGGAGACCAATGAGTCAACCACAAGAGAGATTGCTTCCCTCTACCAAATTCTCAGACCAAAGGGGCATGCGTCCCCGCCTCCTCCTCTCTTATATTCCTCTCTCTGCCCAGCCATATCACTTCCTGTCTCCACCTCCAAAGTACTGGGATCAAAGGCATGAGGTCCCAAGTGCTGGGATTAAAGATGTGAGCTTCCCAGGGATATCAACCAAACATGGCATATCAAGTTGCAATAAGACTAGGTACCTTCCTTAATATTAAGGCTGACTGAGCAATGCAATAAGAAGAACAGGGTCCCAAAAGCAGGCAAAACAGAGACACTCCAACTCCCACTGTTAGGAGTTCCACAAAAATACTAAACTATACAACCATAACATACATGCAGAGGGCCTAGGTCTGTCCCATGCAGGCTTCCTTGCTGTCAGTTTAGACTCAATGAGCCCCTATGAGCCCAGGTTAGTTAGTTTTGTGGGTTTCCTTGTGGTTTCCTTTGACCCCTATGGCTCCTACAATCCTTCTTCCCTCTCTTCTGCAAGACTTCCTGAGTTCCACCTAAAGTTTGGCAGTGGTTCTCTACATTTGTTTCATCAGTTACTGAGTGAAGTCTCTCTGCTGATGGTTATTCTATGCTCCCATCCAAAATGAAATGACTCCTTAATGGTATTCTCCTATACTCATAGACAGGAGCCTCTGGGTCCTAAGGGAGATGCTGATTAGTGGCTTACAACGCTGGGAAACAAAAGATGCTGAGGTTAAGTGGGCTCTACAATAGCCCTGGCCCTGTTGTCCACAAGATTGCACAATCCTGGTGAAGCCCAAGACCAAGGGTATTAGTCCCAGCACTTGGGAAGCAGAGGCAAGAGAATTTCTGTGAGTTCAAAGCCAGCCTGGTCTTCAAAGCAAGTTCCAGGACAGCCAGGACTGTTACACAGAAAACTCTGTCTAGAAAAAACAAAAACAAAAACAAAAAACAAAGCAAACAAACAAAGACTGAAGGAGGTGGATCTGTCCTCTGATATCTCTGAATGTTTTTATTGTATTTGAAAATATCCCCACACAAGGGGGCACCCTCAGCACCGACTCTCCCTGACACACACTTTGAGCAACTCACCACTTCTCCCTGAGCCTTTTCCCTGCCGAGGTCCCAACATGCTAACTGTGAAAGTTGGGACACTGAAAGTATCAATTACCCTGCAATTGTTAAGAATCTTATATTTCCTGGTTCCCTCTTCACACTTAAACTCCATACCAGGATTCAAAAACTGACCAGAGCAACCAAGGGAAAATAGAAGGAAGCCACCCTCCCCAGTCCTCAACAGATATCCCTTTGTTCCTGATGAACCTTGTCCGTGATGTGATGTTACTTTCCAAGCTCTCTGTAGAAGAGTGATGTGGGAAACAATTTATATTGGCCATTTCTGCAAAATCTCCTGTTTTCTCCATCTATCACCATAACAACCTACATCCTATGAAAAGAGGAGGGTGCTCACTGCAACTAGAATGGGAACCTGCAGAAGAAGCCTGATAGAAGTCAGTTTTTCAGGGACTGTTAAGCTGCTCATGGACCCCCGGTCCCCTGGTATCATCAGTGCCTTCCTCTGACTCCTCAGGGGCTCTCGGTTTCTGCATACTGAGAACATCAGTTCCATGCACACATCTTTTCTAAAATTTTATAGCTACAGACTTATTAGCTATCAAATTCCTGCAACAGCAATAGATGAAATAGAGAACTGTTTGAAGTGCACACTCTAAGTCAAGAGGATGGTAGACTTTGGTATCTCAAGCTCAGCAAGAGGCCCTTGGCCAGAGGGGATGAAAGCTATCATGGGGAAAGACTAGAGGCTTTTTAAAATTACCTCTGTGTGCATAAATATTGCGAACTTTCCTTCTAAAATGTCAGTATACACATTTACTATGTCATTGACTGCATATAGCTCTCTGAGATGCTTCTGTGGCTCTACTTAAATTACAGCAGCAGGCCCACATAGCAGCCAATATAGCAATCCACAGACAAAAGTAATCCCTAATCAAAGGACAAGGGAAATTGACTGACCCTCTCAAAGAGTCTGAAACTTGGATCTGGCCATCCTAGCACCCCTTCATTTACTAATGTGCTACCTGCATAGGCCAGATAGAGTTTATAACTTAGAGGACAGTTCTAGACTCTATAAGTTCAACCATGTGGCAGCCCTGGTAATAGCCTGTTGGCATGCTGCTGCAGCTTAAGTTAGGCACATTGAAGCTTCTCAGAGCACAAACGCAGCCACTGACGTTATAAATGTGTATACAGGTGTGCTAAATGAATAGTATAGACTCAGAGCCTAGGATTATGACAGTTTTCCTACCTTCTTTTGTAAGAAATCTGGACTCTCTGGACATGTACCAGAACTTTATTTTGATGTACCTTGTAATACATACTGAAGGTACTGTACCAGATGAGCAACCAACACTGGCATTCTAAGGCATTGATGAAAAACATGTGCTCCTGAGGATTGTAGAGAAGCCAGAACTACCACAAGGTCTTAGGAATAGAAGAGGCAGTTTCTATCTTAAGCTCATAGCCAAAACCAGGACCACAGAATGATCAGTGTCCTAGGGGCATGCCAGGAATTATCTATAAAACAGAAGAGGCATTGCTTTATCTTTTATATCTCTTAAAAATATGGAACCATAGTTGCTGATGAGTTGGGGTTTGGAGATGTTGAGGATTATCTTTGAGGATTCTTATTATGCTATGCTACATATAACATACTGCTTTGACTCAGACAGAATGACAGAGCAAGCTCCCAGCTTTGGCAATGGAGCAGGACCAGAAAGGTTCTGTGGTAAGTATAGGCTTTGTTGAAATGAGCCATGCCTCTTGGTGGGGGGGGGTGGGTGTGGCTCAACAAAGGAGCCTTAGTGGTTGGAGGTATAGACAATAGGAAATGGTGTCATGTGGAGCTGGAAGCAAGCTCCATGGTGCATTCTTGATAAAGCCTTGACTTTTGTAAAAGACCATATCATCTATGGTAAAGAAGTGCATTCCTTTAAACTAATCTCTTATTGAAATTAGAATAGTCTATCATCTAGACTGTGCTCATTATCTTACATCTCAAGAAAGTGGTTGCAAAATCATTCAGTGCTAAGTTTAGTCCCTACTTTTTCTATGAAATCTGAACATCCAGGTGTCAACCCCTTGTTTTAACAGAGAAAGGTAGTGATGAGCTGTGTGTATGTGTGCCTGTGTGCATGCATATCTCTGGGTGTAGGTACACATATTTGCGCAGATGCGCCAAGAGGTTAAAGGTCAGTCTTCAGTGCTTACTTTGTTGTTTGTTTGGGTTTGGTTGGTTTTAGACAGTCTCTCACTGAGCCTCTCCAAGTAGGCTAAGTTGGCTGGTGAATGAACTCCAGAGATGGGCCTGTCTGTTTCCTCAGCACTGGTATTAAAGGCACATGTTTGATGCCCAGCTTTGTTAAGTGAGTTCTGGGGCTCAAACTCAGGTCTTCAGCCTTGCACAGTGAACTATTTACTGTGGGAGATTGTGTTGTTTCATGGTAAATAATTGTCCCACCCACCGGTTTAATAAAAAGCGCTGATTGGCCAAAGACAGGCAGGAAGTGTGGGTGGGGCTACCAGACTAAGAAAATCTCTGAGAACAGGAAACACAGAGAGAACACCAGAGAGAAGCCGGAAGAAGCAGAGGACAACTATGTTGCTCTAAGAAAAGGTACTGAGCCCTATGGCTGAACAGAACAAGAGACATGGGTTAGATGAAGAGTAGAGAGCTAGCAAGTGATATGTCTGGGCCTGAGGCTGATCACCCAAAAACTACTAAAAGCATCTGTGTGTCTCTGTGGGTCTGTGGGACTGTGGGTCTGTGAGGCTGCGGGTCTGCGGGTCTGGGGGTCTGCGGGTCTGCTCTGTGTGTCTCTGTGCGTCTGGGGGTCTGCGGGCCTAAACCTTGAGGCAAGGCCCAAAAGTCAAGGCCAGAAGCCTCATACTACAATTTACAAGCTGTTATCTCCCAAGCTTAATTTTATTTTGATAATTTTATTTAGGCAAAGAAAGCTTAACACTTTAGAGCTGTGTAGATAAAGAAGAAAGGGAAACAAGAGATCTCCATGGCCTTCCCTCTCCCCTCAAGCCAGCCAGCCTTCTATTCAAGCACATCTCACAAACAGATTTCATAGGAATCCGAATTTGTGCAATTGAGGTATCACAAATAATGCCAAGCCTTCCAGCGAGAAGGGCACAATGTGGTTGGTAATACTGCTTCAGAGCCAGGCCCAGCCTTTTTACAGTTTCTCACAGCTCAAATGATATTTCTGTGCGGTATGATGATCACTGAAAATTACCCACATGGTCTCAGAGCCTGATGAGCTCTCCTCAGCTTGGGTTAATTCCCCTTAGGCTAGTCAGCTCTGTAGCACTTCAAAACACAACTGAGATCATTGAATTATAGAAGGAGGTTATTTGACATTTCAGAAGTTCCTGTCCATTATCGGTTAGTTGGTCTTGGTGGTGCCAAGACTGTATCAAGGGAGGGTGTGAGCTGTGTATCAAACCACTCACCTCATGAACAAAAGTAGAGTATAAGAGCAATGCTCTAGAGTCCTACTCCCTTGAGGGCACCACTCACATGACCTAAAGTCACCTCACTAAACCACATCTTAAAGGTTCTACAATCTCTATAGTGGCTGCTCAGGAACACGACTAACAAGATTGCAAGATTTTCCACCAATCACCTTTGGGGATTTCACATACACACACACACACACACACACACACACACACACACACACACACACACACACACACACACACACACACACTAGCATTGTTTCATGATTTTTTTTAGACTGTCTCTATACCCAGAGTCATTCAATCTCTGTATTATCTTAGTGGTCAGGTACTTCCTAGGAGTCATATCATTCTTCCCGAGCCCTGAATAATCTCTCTGTGGTGCAAAACTATGATCCAAATTATTTACCCAAGGATCTTTGTGTGTAGATCCAATGAAGCCAAATGGCTTTTCTTTTTTCCACATGCAGCTCCATAAACTCAGTCAGTGTTCTTATCCTGCTCCATGGTGAAGACCTCCCTCCCAGAAACCAATCACCTCTTTATTCCACCCCAGCCAATTCTCTCAGGTAGTAACTACCTTTTCTCTTCCAATTATATCTAAAACTAACATCTCACAGGATAAAAGTAGCTTGTGTGGGAAAGGAATTGAAATGTTGTTGTCAAAAATATAATCACAAGATGTTGTCTAGTTTAGAAACAGCATGAGAGGTGCAACATTTAAAAGATCTTTAGAAAAATTGAGTGGTACCATGTACTCCAGAGGAAATCCCCAGAAACATGTTTCAAGCCAGTTAAAGAAAAACCTCCTCATAAACCTATGTGCTAAGCTGTTTAGACAAAGGGAATGGTGCCATGAGGCATAAGCAAGTGGCAATTGGATCTGCAAAAATGGTCCAACCATCTCTTACTTTGGTTACTGGGATAAGATCAAGACTCTTTCTGGTTTTGATTCCCATCCCTGACATCCTTTGTAATCCCATGTCATGACGCAAGGGTTCCTGCCAAAGCCAGCACACTACCTGGTTTTGTAAATAAAGGTTTCTTGGAACACAACCAATGTTGCTTCACTTATGTGTTATTTCTGGCTGATTTCAAACCACAGAACAAGGCAGAATACTTGTGACAGAAACCTGATGACCAGCAAGTCTGATTTATTCTGTATGAGGCCCCTGAGAGTTTTCCAGCATGACTTTAACTCATTTTTTTTCCAGGGAGATGCTTGAATCTACGAGTTTCCAGAGAGAAAATTGAGTTGAGTGTTAGAACTGTAAAGAGAAAGGATTCCCCAGAAAAATGATTTAATTTTTTTTCTAAGAGAATCTGAGATGGGTGATTATTCTTGTTCTCTCTAATTTAATTCTCTTTCCCATATTTTTTATTACTAAATCCTGAGCTAGCAGCTCAGCGTCACCCTGGCAGATGTTTGCATAGATATGCCACCGAGCTAAACTCCTCTTCTCTGGAGATTAGACATACACATGATTAAAAACAAAGTGTTTTTTAAAAGTTGGAAATTTTAACTCTCAGGGGAAAAGAAAGTCAGAGTGTCTGAGGTTGATAGCCAGGTAGAAACAAGAATTATTTTGCTGCCCCCCCCCCATAATTTGAGGGTTCCTTAAAGAAGTGAATTCAGAGACCCACCACTAGTAACAAGACAGCAATGCTGGATACAGGGCAATAAGGGTTATATGTTGAATTGCATCACCCAACAAGGTATACTTATGTCCACAACACATATCTGTGAATATAGATAAATAAATTAATTTGCCTTGAATAGTAGCTTGAAAAGAGTAAGAGAGTTAAGATTTAATAATTATGAATTACATATGAGTCCTAAGATGATGACTGTTAATTTTTAGCAAATGATGGAAATTTGATCAAGAATATACAAAATGGATAATTCCATTTGAAGAGACAGACACATTGAAAGAACAGCCACATGAAGACATATCCATATACTAGGATTCTTCAGTATTCTAGGAGAATGGATTCTAGAAAACTTCCATGAAGAGCAAAATCTGTAGGTATTCAAGTCCATTTACATAATGGCAGAGAGTTTGCATATAATCAACAGATATCCTCCCACATGCTCTAATCATTTGTATATTATTAATATAGTATAATGCAATTGCTATAGGTAGCGCTATTATATTGCTTAGAGGATGATGGCAGGGTTGGGTTTGTACATGTTCAGTTCAGACACATTTCTCAGATACCTTTCAAATACACAGTTTGTTGAATTGATAGATGAGGGAACTGTGGGCATGGATGGCCAACAGTATTGTTATGATTCAGATATATACCAACAAACACAATGGATCACCGGCAGCTGCCAGCAGGGAGGGAGAAAAGAGGAAGGGTGAGAATTCTCCTATCTACATCTTGATTTCAGACTTCAGGCCATGAGAATGATAGGTTAATATATTTGCATGATTTCAGGTCATTGGTTTGTTACTGTATAACAAATCTAGTACAGTATGTACTTGATAAGTAAGTGTGATAATAAATGAGAGATTAAAGCATCAGTCTAAAGGGATTCAAAGCCAAGTGTGTAGGTGAAAGATTATCGATAAACTGCGGAAAGCAAAATCAGTTAAAGAAGGAGAATGTACCTGTACCATATGGCTGTATAGTGAAGAACAGAATCAAGTGTAAGTATTTTCCATCAGATAGTAAAGGACATACCAAGCTCTAGGCACCTGTGACTCCCCCAGGCCAGGGTCTATAGCATCCAGTTCTCCTCCAACCTCTTCCCATTAAAATAAAAGGATTCCCTATGACCCGGTACCAGCTTTCCAAAGAAAGTGTAGGTATTTTTGTAAGACCACATAAGGAGCTTTCAGTTATTTTCATAATCCGTACTCCAAAGTGTGATATCTATATACATTCTGTATTTCATGATACAATGTATGTATGGCTCTTTCTTGTTCACAGGGGGAGGTACTTTCCCTTCATATGAGTATCACCTTCCCCTGGCCCCACATGGAGATTCATGGATTAGGTTTTAATCCTCACTTTCTGTGTCATGCTGGTCACTCTGCACTTAGGTATTATAGCAGGTTTGTTTATATGATAGGGAAATGCCACCAACCTGGCAAGAACACGCCAGGAACTAGGTCACAGCATATACAGGGCAGCCACAGCACTGGGAAAGTTAAGCATTTCTGACCAGTTTGATGTTAGTATGTGTGAGTGGTAAGTGGTTGGGGCAGTGACCTTAATGTAACTCTGAATAGCTCTGTGAGGAGAAAAGGGCTATCTCCTTTGCTAAAAGAACAACTCCGAGGTCAAACTGTCTTTCCAAGATCACTTGGCCAATGAGAAACATGTAAATGATTTAAACCTAAATCCAACTTGAGTGATTCCTTGATCATCATGTACTACGTGCCCAGTTATAGCTCAGCATCAGGAGAGATTGCCTGAATTGAGGCAGTGCTATTATGTTTCTAATGTGAACTTTAAAGAAAAAAAAGCCAGGAACCACAGACAAGTAGGCTGAGCTGCACTGGGGATGATGCTCTGGAATTGGACAGCATAGGCTCCTAACTATGCCTGTTTCATCTCAGACCCTTCACTATGCTCCACTGGGTATGTCACAGCATCACTGGATAACTGCCATCTTGGAAGATCAGACAATGGGAAGCATTGGTTAAAGAAAGAAAAAGGAAAACAGTGGTAAGATGCAGGATAAATTTACTCTTCTTTCTGGCATCTTCAGCAGTGGTCCTGTCTCAGCCTTTGTGCTTCAGTGTCAACTAAGAATTATCACCTTACCCCACTGTCCCTAATCCTAGTTCCTGATCTAGTACAGATCCTTCTTCTGAATGTGACTATTATCCATTACATCTTGCATTTATCCTTGGAAATTGTAAGCTTCTTGTTTTTATTAACTCAAGCAATTCTGTTACCACTGTTTGAATTCTCAACTTTCCTCAGCCTAGAGAATCACTTCTCTATGTTCAATGTGTTGTGTTTAGAGAACCTACAATGACTTTGTTTTACTCTACTGGAATCAAGAGGCCCTCATACTGTGTCTAGAGTATTTTTATTTTGTTTCTCGGAACTGTCTTAGTATCCTTCCAATAAATCACACACACACACACACACACACACACACACACACACACACAGATGCCACATACAAACACACAACTGGTTTCAGATTTTTACTATCAACAGAAACTTGACTGCTTCAGTGCATGGTCTATGCTCTGTAAGCTATAAAGTGATCTGCAAGTATGCACCTATCCCAGAAGGTGCTCAATGGGTGTTTGAAGAGAATTTAATTGTACTCATTAGGCCCTGGCTGTTATATACACACGCACACACATGGCGGGACTTGAGTATTCATTCATTCTTCATGCTCACTATTACAGATCATTCACTGTTCTCTGTTAGAGCCTGATTTTCCTTGCCTTGAGGTCTCATCTGTAGCTGTCAAAGACTGAAGAAATGTTTGAACGTGCTAAGTTGCTGCCTCCTCCTCAGAAGGAAACAGCATGCCATTTCCAGAGAGATGAAATGGAGACAAACACTCAGATTCATAGCTTAAAAAATCTTTGGACCAAATCCAAAAGAAAATGAGAAAGTCCATAGGGGCTACAGAAAAGGAGGAAATTCCTAAAGACTTCCACAGATGGTAGAATATTAGGTTCTGTGTGCCCAGAATATCTTGCAGAGGAGCTGGAGCTCTTGTGGGTGTTCAGAGGTGGGACATACAGTATGTTAATAAGTCCTTTTACCTGCACAGAGGAAGAAATGAAGAAATATGACCTCCTCCTCAGAGTCCAGAGGCTTGCATTCAAATTAGAGGGCTCAGAACCTAGGGCTTCAAGGGGCTTCCGAGACAGGGGGCTAAATGAGAAGACAGAGGCTCGAGTATCAGAAGCCAGCCCAGTCTCACCTGCCAACAACTAGAAAGCTCAAGCCTTACTCCCTGCCCCCAACACAGGATCCAGTGTTATTAAGTGACTGAAATGTGTCATAATGAGATGTGATTAGGAGAACCCAGCTTCTTTTTTCAAAGCCTCTTGGGCTGTATTCATCACAGAGCCTTTAGAGAGAATTATTTTGATCAAATTACATTCTTTTCAGCCATGCTGTAAAGGTGAAAGTTATCAAGGGAGGAAGGTAATTATTATGGGCTGGGGTGCTTTGGAGATTAGATTAGGCAGGAATGGGGGGAGATGTGGAGAATACGATGCTCTGGAAGATAGCATGATGAAAGTTACCCTGGAAATAGAGCTAAGAAAAGTAGGTTCTGATGCTGAGTCCTCCTTCCTTACACCCAGAAACTCCTTCTGAGTAGTCTTCATTTTCAAAACAGCTTCCACCTCTGTACTATGGAACCAGAAAATCCTCTGCTTTTTCCCTGCAGTGTTTTACCTCATAGTGACGGAAAGAACACAATCATTGTGAAACTCCTGGGGTCACAGGCAGATCAGCTCTGAGCCTGATCATGTACCATACATAGGAGAACCAAGATGCACTTTCCCAGCCAGGCACACTGAGCACCTGCAGTGTGAACACCTGCAGATGGGCCCAGTCACAGCAAGAAGAAAGGTCCAGGTTAAAACTCTATGAACGGGGTATCTAGAGGGTGACAAGTCAACTGATGTTTCTAGTTCTTGCCTTGTTCCTGGGGATTCACCATGGACATCGGGCATCCTTAACCAGCCAGAGAATTCTTTACAATGGAACGACCCATATCGTCTGGAGAATAGAATCTAGGGTATGTATAAAATATAGCTCCTAGATGGACATTTGTGCTTGAACATGGCCCAAATCAGCTTTACAATTAAGAGAAAACATAAAAGAGCCTGGGTTCTAAACAGCTTTGCTCCCAAGCCATTTTCTTAGGTCAAGAGATGCAAGGACATCTATGGAGATAATACTTTTAGTTACACTGTCTTTGCTCCTTGTTGTATTTCATGTCATCTGTTTCTCAAATTAAAGTTCGGCATGATAACATCATTTACGGCTTATAGATGAGGAAATCAAACACAAAGAAAATTCAAATAGATTCAAGACTCAGGCAGTTAATTAATAGCAAAGCTAAGATAAGTGCCTAGGGGCTACACATAATTGTGTAAACAGTTTCCAGAAACCATCTATTCCACGTGTGATGTGGTTAATGCCTCAGGCAGCCATCTTCACACATGCCTCCTTTCACTTTTTGAAAAGCTCCACTGTGCAGATAGGCAGATACTGTGTCCCCTATATCATTAGTGACATAACTCTGTAGTAGTGGGGGTTTCTGGGGCCCCGGGCGGCTGAGAGGTCCGAGACCCACAGACCTGCCGCCTGAGACTGCTTAGGAACCCACCGCCGCTCAGACCCCCAGAAACGACTCAGACACTTCTATTAACTTCATGCTGTTTGGCATATGACTCAGGCACATTGCTAGCTAGCTCTTACATCTTAAATCAACCCATTTCTATTAATCTGTCAGCCACGTGGCCCGTGGCTCACCTATGCTCCTTACATGTCTCTTCTTGAGTGGCTGGCTTTATCTGCCTCTGACTCCACCCTACTTCTCCTACCTATGCTCTGATTTCTCCTCTTACTTCTTCTATGGTGCCTGCCATGGCCCAAAACAGCTCCTTTATTTAAAGATTGAGATTCACAGCATACGTAAACGCATTCCCACATCACTTCCCCCTTTCTGTCTAATCAAAAAGGAAGGTTTCAATTTTAACATAAAAAAATTACATATAACAAAATAGCTATCAAGCAAGAATTGGTTACAATATCTAGTCTATTTTTATTTAGCAAAATTAAAGAAAATACTCTATCACCTACCTTATCTTTATGAATCTAAAGTTTCATATCCAATATACCTTTCAAATGACTAAGAAAAACTGTACCTATAACTATCTAATCTTCAACTACATCAAAGACCACAGAAGGACATATTTACCCAAGTAAACCAGAAGTGCAAGCGACTTCTAAAAGCTAGAAAGGACAGAGATGACACCTATCTGCCTGGACAGTCACCCAAAGTTCCTTTATAAAATTGGGGCATCCATCTTCAGCCTATAGGCCCGGAGTCTCTTTTCATTTCAGTGAAGCAGGAAATCTGCTCTGCCTATTCTGGCACAGTTCATCAGTTGCTTCTACTCGAGTCCTGAAGAATGTCTGACAGTTTTCTCTGCAAAGCAGGAAACTGAATGACCATCTAGGCTTGTTCTGCAAAAGTTCAGAGGTCATCTTCCTATGGAACATGCATGTCCAGTTTAAACAGCATACTGTCAAGCAGTCAATATAAGAACAGGTCCTTGTCCAGTGGCTAACCATTGCCACAAAGATTCCATATGGAGTTTCTTCGATGCCCATTTTTCTGTTGAAGTAAATTAGTGCTGCCAGGAGCAGACCTGTCTCACTGTCCAGAAAAGTCTAAGCTCTTAAAACATTTTAAATGCCATATTCTGAAGGTCTTAGAAGTATTTGAAGATTACCTACCTAATTGAAATATATCTTTGTATACCTAAAAATCCTAACTAACCTAACTATAAGTTTGATTATCAAAGGTGACTATTAACCTTCATTTCTTAATTATACACTACAATTTTAAAACAGTTACATGAACATCATACCTTAAACAAGAATAGAAAAACACATACAGCATAACAAAATTGACCTTAAATTTGTATCAATAAACCAAAATGTATACCAATGTAAAGCATTTTGAGATTAACAGCTGATTTCCTGATCTAAGTAAATTCAATAATCTAATTTTTAAAAAATCATTTATATACCATACCCCCTTTTTCTTCTTAGAAAAAGATTAACTATGACCATTAACCATTTATAATGAAAACAAACATTTAGAAACAATATTTGGGGGATTTGGGCGTAGTTATCCATTACTACTTCCTGCTGATTAAAGGGCGTTGAAAATCTCACGGACTGTTGAGACTGGATCATAATCTGAAGCCATGAAGCTGATCTGGCCATCTCTTCTCATCAGAGGTTTTCTTCAGGGGGTCTTGGTTGATGAAACCATATTTGCCTGGAAGCAATCCACAGGTTCTCATCTTCTGTGGAAACAAAAGCAGAACTCTTTGGAAGCAATAAATCCTTAGACACAAATTTTGAAATCAAAATACCTTTAAAATATATATTCTTGTTTAATTTAGTAGCCTTTGCATTTGTAATCCATTGTCTTTCTGCAGTTAGCTCATTAACAGTTAAAAAATTAAAAGAAAACACAATAACAACCAAAATCTAGATTTTGTGTCTATTTTCCATCTTTACATGGCTTATTATACCTTTATTACTCTATTTCTCTTTTTAAAGACTTTATCCTCTTTCTATTCTCTCTGAAGCCTATGTACCTTTTATACATATTGTAACCCATTTACAGGTTTTTCTTTTCATCTGAATCTGTTTTATTGTCAATCCTTAATCATCTTCTAACCATAAGAGCTTTTAAAATACACTCTCTTAAAGGCTGCATAGTTTTTGCCGAGGAAGCCGAATCAGTAAGTTTTCTTAAAGGGACCGCATCTCCATTAGTGGCCAGCAAACAGAGCACACCCAAGAAAATGCTGCTACTAAGAAACTATCTTTGTTTCTTTTTTGTTCAAAATAAACAGAAATCTAAAATCAATCACATGCTACTGAGTCTTCTGTGAGACTTCAGGAACCCCCTGATTGCGGCTGCAGTTTACACTACCTGCCATCAGTCTGCCGGCGCCATTTTGAATGTGACCCGGACACCACACTTTCTTTGTACAATGACCTGCTTCGCATACACAATTTGGAAGCTGCCTTGGCTCAGTTTCTGTGATCTAGAACTCTTTCTAATCTTTCTCAGGCTTTAAGTGGATAATCGACCCATGTTGGATGCGCTATCTGTAGTAGTAGGGTTCTCGGGTCCCAGGCGGCCAGAGACCTGGACCCACAGACCTGCTGCTCGAGACCCCTTAGCCGCCTAGCCTCCCAGGTCCCCCAAAATGACTCAGATGCTTCTATTAACTTCATGCTGTTTGGCCTATGGCTCAGACACATAGCTTGCTAGCTCTTATATCTTAAATCAACCCATTTCTATTAATCTGTCGGCCATGTGGCCTGTGGCTCACCCATGCTCCTTACATGTCTCTTCTTGGGCGGCTGGCTCTATCTGCCTGACTCCACCCTGCTTCTCCTACCTATGCTCTGATTTCTCCTCTTACTTCTTCTATGGTGCCTGTCATGGCCCAAAACAGCTCCTTTATTTAAAGATTGAGATTCATAGCATACATAAACGCATTCCCACATCATAACTCCAGTTCAGAGAGGTAAAATAACTGATATAATGAATGTCACATATTCAAACTTCATGGAGAAACATTTCAATATTAAGGCTAAATCCTGCTTTTATAGGTGCCACACAGTCTTTTCTAAAGAAAAGAGAGGTGACCCACAAGTTCAGAGAAGCATCACGCTCATATTTAATACTGCCATTAGTTACTTAGTTGTGACAAAATCAACGTCAAGAGGGAAGGGTTTTATTCTGGGCCAGTTTAAGGGTCTACTCCAGTACTGAGGAGGGAGTGGTCACAGTGTATCCAGTCACAAGTCAAAGAGATACGAATGTTCAGCTTTCTTTCTCCTTTCTATTCAGGCTGGAATGCCACCCATACATTTGTTGTCATGCAGGATGAGTGTGGGCATTCATTCCCATGTCAATTAACCCAATCTAAACACTCACAGATAAACACAGAAGTTTGTTTCATAGGAAAGTCTAGGCTCTTTCATGTCGTTAATCAAAATGGTTTCTTTACTTTGGTTATTATAAAATCAATACAAAATACCAATCCAAAAAAAGTGACCACTTCCCATTTTACCTCCTTTCTACTCTGGTGAGAGATGGTGAAAGGCACAGCCATCTTCACCTGAAAGATGACAAAAAGATGTCACTCCCAGGGGAATCCCTCTCAAATTCCAAGTTCAGCTACTTTAACTATCTATTGAAATTACCAATGATTTTCTATTAGTAATGGGCAGCTTTATTTGTAAATATTCAAGATGACAAAAAGTTATCAAAACTTACACTGGGAATTCACATTTATTTTGTCCTTTTAGGCAAAAGTTCACCACTCACAGGTTGTTGTAATAATTAGTTTCTGGTCCAGCAGCAGTCCCAAAGTTCCAAAGAAATACACAGAAGCTTGTATTAATTTTATGTTGATTGACCTATGGCTTAGACATTTTGCTAGCCAGCTCTTTCATATTAATTCAATCTATTTCCATTCATCCTTTTAGCCATGTGGCTCGGTACCTTTACTCAGAACAGCACGGTTTTCTTCTTTCCTTTGTGTCTGATGGTGTCTCCAATCTTTTCTCTCTAGCATCTCTTCTCTGCTTTTTTTGTTCCCAGAATTCTCTTAGTCTGGTAGCCCCTCCCACACTTCCCATCTTCCTTTAGCCAATCAGCATTTTATTAAACCAGTAGGAGGGCAAATATTTACAATGTAACAACATAATCCCACTACAGGTTGTCAGTTTCCATATACATGATATAGTCTCCTTAAAAAACTTGCAGCAAATTCCATCTGTACTGTTCCATAGATGTGTCTATAAAATAGGACATTTTCTACTTGTGTCTTAGCTTTATGACTGCCAGCCCTGAATGGTTATTGAGTCTTGAAATTGGAGCTAGTCAACTGCTGAACTAAACTTTTAATTCAATTTTAATTAATTTAGACATGATTAATAGTGTTGGACAACACCAATGTAGATAATTACTAAAGAAAATAACAGTCGGGTTACTAATGCATACACTTGTTTTTGTAAATATACACTCATTTTGGTTGTTTAACCTATGGATTTATCTGTTGGACCAAGAATTCTATACTGCAGGGGATTCACAGATGTGTAAACACTCTGCATGAAAGTAAATGCAAGAAAGAGACCACTTGGTTGCTTATTAAGGTTACATTATAAAAGCTCTGAGAGTAATAATAAAATAATTAAACACCTAGGAATACATATGGATTGCATATGTATCTCCTACCTTTCCCAGAGATGCCTGATTTAGAAACAGAAGTTTGACTATCAATTTGCAGTCTTCACCTGTAGAATTGCACTTCACAGGCTGTGTGTGGCTGGACAAGGCCTCCAAGCTGACCACGTTGCCTGGCCCTTGTCAGCAGGTCTCTTGGGTTGCTAGTTCTTCACTCCTCCTTGCCTCACTTAGAATTGGGATGTCTTTATGGGTAGCCTATGCTTCACTCAAAAAATGTGCATTTATTATGGTGATGATGCTATCCTCCCATGGATCGCAGCTTCCCAATAGCTCACTCTGGAATTGCCACATTTCCAACCCCAGCAACAGAGATGCTGAGGGAACTGCTATAGTGAAAGTACTGAGGTCTTCAAGCTCCAGTTGGGGATGTGGGTCAGAATAACCACAGCAGAGTCTGGACAACTGTGTATTTCCTATGTTCCCCAAGTGATTGATCTGATGCTAGATCTGGGAAGTGACTAGCTATTCTTACAGCCTTTGATAAAATCTTCCAGAGAAAGAGTCCTTCCAAAAGGTATGCCCTAGCTCCTAAGTCTAAATCTATCTGCTAGTCAGCATCAGACACCACCCAGCATTTAGTAAAACTGTCTCCACAATGATACCATATGTGTATGTTTTCTACCCATGGAGAATGTAATGCTTAGAGAGATGAAGACCTTTGTATCTAGTGTCTTTATAAGAAATACATATTATGTACCTTGTCTATGGCCAGTACTATACTACAGTATTAATGGGTATAGGGAAATAACCCATTGAGATACATCTGTTCACAAAGAGCTTGTGCTACCATTAAGAGTGACAATAAATGGATCAGCAAGTCTAAGTGTTGAAAACTGACAGAATCAGGGGACAGACAGTGATCCTGGGCAATTTGAAAAAGGAATTTGACAACCTTCTCTAATGAGGTCCTTTTGAGCAGAGACCTGAAGGAGTTCAGTGTTCCATTCATGAAGGGCATCAGGCAAAGCCTCATGGGCAGAAGAACTGCCCTGAGGCTGGAAGAAATGGCAGGCTAAGTTTGATACAGGTCTTTCTGACTCCTAGCTCAAGGTGTCCTTTGGCCACTTGTCACTGGCTCACTACCTTAGCATCATGGCCAAAACAAAACAACACAACCCCAATGAAGACATCACTCCCCCCAAGTGGAATAAGAGTTTCTTCTGAAGTCAAATTAGAGTCATGATAGCCTAGGAACATTCTATGTTGGTCTTGTTAAAGATAATGTTTCAACATGGAAATGGTTTGTGGAGGTTCATAGTAACTGAACAAAGATTACTATAAATCAAAGCTTATAAAATATTAAATTGGTGGGCACATCAGCGAGGAAGATAAAGGACTCTATCCTACAAATGGGTGAACTGAGGCAGAGGGGGACAGGGGAAACTGGCTTGCTCAAGTTTTCCTGGTTATATTTGGAAGGCCTCAGAGAGTAGCTGATGACATTATTAGTTTTCAGACTTGGTTAAAGTTAGTGGTCTGCTATATTAAATAGATTCCTAAAGGTTTTAAACTTTTAGTCACAGGATATTAGTTCTGAAACAAAGATGAATAAAGAATGCTCACTTAGAGAGCTGAAACTAGCCCAAAATAAAGTTTAATTAGGTTCTGGGCCTGCGATACTCCAACCATTGTGCTGCTTCTTAGCAGTTAATTGGTGTTTGCAGACCCAGATTTTTCCCTGGAATCCTCATTCAAATTAGTCATTGATACTAACTGATTAGTAGCATTTAATAGATTAAGGTTATCTCCCCTATTCATCTGTGCAAAACAAGAGAGGAGGAAGGAATTTGGCTACCATAGGTAAAAATCCAGTACGTGGGAAGAAGGGACTATTGAACACTGGAAACTGTTCATCATTGTGAAGATGGCATGATTATCACTTGCATTTGACAAATGGGTGAACTGAGGCAGAGGGGTCAGGGGATACTGGCTTGCTCAAGTTTTCCTAGTTATAATCAGAAGGTAACAGCAAGAAAATGGAAAAAAAGAAGGAAGTAAATAAGGGAAGAAGGAAGGAAGGAAAGATGGATGGATGGATGGGTTTGCATCTGACTTTGCTAAGCAGTGTCTCCCATTGGTGCATTCTCTGTTACTGTCTTTTGATGGAGAGTTAATATAATCTAGAACATTGCAGGCAACAGCTGCACCTCAGT
Source organism: Phyllotis vaccarum (assembly GCA_033318265.1). Lineage (NCBI taxonomy): Eukaryota > Metazoa > Chordata > Mammalia > Rodentia > Cricetidae > Phyllotis > Phyllotis vaccarum. The sequence goes on along the minus strand of JARWLC010000001.1, from coordinate 32,422,067 downwards.
AGCTAAATTAGGCTTAAGAGGAGAGCCCCACCCCCCACCGAGTGAGTGTTGATAGAGTGCCTGTAGCGAGTGCCCTCCTCTTGTTACTGACTTTCAAAGGAAGAAAGAAACATTCACTGAAGCATGAGACAGCTGACATTGAACATGGCAACTACAAATTGCAGACTTATTAAATCCATTAGAATAATTACAACCGAGAATTTATTTAAAAGCCCATAATGACTTTTTTAGACAGCCTTTTGCTTGAGCACCTTCTCCCATATCTGTCACCCTCCCCACTCCCTCCTAGACACAATCCTTCCACAAGACCCCTGTGGGAGCCTTTATTCTCTTTATCAGCTTTTCTTAAATCCACAGTCTCGAGGGCAGGACGGCAAAAATCCTACAGCAGAGTGAAAATGAGCCTCTCTGTGCTTTGCTCTTTTGTTTCTTCTTATATGGTGTGGTATTTTTTAAAACTCATTTGCAGAAAGGAGACTGAAGGGGATGCCTGCACATCTGATAAACTCTCTCCTACTAAGATAGCATGTCCACCTACAATGCACTTCTCCAGGCAGGTGGTCATTTTCCATGGTAGAAATGTACTGCTTCTATGTATGACCTTTTCCTATAATAATCTAATTCCTCTAAACTCTTATCAGTCTCATTTGGGTGTTCATGTCTTACTGTGGTTTACCTCTCCTAGTGTTTAATGTTGTCCTTAGAGCCTAAGGAAATAATTGCAGGGCCGATGAGTACATGAATGAGTAAGCCAGGTCTGTATTACTGCAATGGGCTTTCCACTGGCACAGAAACAATGAATTCCAAGAAATGTTCAGTGGTTGCAGAAAAATCAGCAATCAAAGCAGGTAAAATCCCAGCTGTGGGAGACTTCTGGTTTGGTCCAAGAGACAACACAGAATGTTGGACAACTTCTGGCAGTACGCTTACTGTTGGAAACAAAAACCAAGATAGCATCACAGAAGCAAAAGGGAAGAAGACTGTCTTGATGTGGAGGGAATGCATCCACAGGTCGCTTGCAGCTTTCCTAACTCTCCTCTCTGACCCTTCTAAGGTAGAACCTGATTTGAATCTCAGAAATAATGTTCCCAGCATAACATTACGTTCCCCTGTTCTCTTGAAGCTAAAGGTAGCTAAGGTAAGGGCAGCATTTAAAGCCTGGCCTTCCTGGAAAACTTTCTCAAGAATAAACAGAAACTTGAAGGCAGATTTTTTTTTTACAAGTTTCTTTTTTCTATCTGCTTGTAGACATGATGAATGTCAGCAAAACGAATGAACCCCCCAAAAAGTTCCTAACTTTTAGGGTGAAAAGAATCTCTAAATATTAGTGGCAAAAGATTGATATGCCTAGTTGTGGTGCCTAATGACCTCACTGAGCATGTTTCTTGCAAATCTGTGCTGCCCTCTCTAAATGTCCTTCTCATTAGTCAATTAGCCTCTGTGGTGTTTATTGAGGTGATGGGTGCTTTCCACCACTAGCAGAAGTCAGTGTCTATGTGCTACAAAGGCTCCTATGAAGAAGTAACAACAAAATTGAGATCTATCAGTAATAAAGACCATGGAAACATTAAAGAGCAACAGGTGTGAAGGTAGAAATGTGTGCTGTGTTATAGAGTCAGAGAGAAGGCCAAAATGAACAGAGGTCACACATTAGAAGATCTAGCTGTGGTCCAGACTCCGTCCTAGATCCCAGATGTGTTTCCTGAGGTACATGAGGAGCTGGATTACTCTGATAAAGGGAAAAAGAAAGGTTGGAGACAGGAGGAAGGAGCAAATTTTTAAAGATAACAATTTCTTCATTTTTACATCTTTCAACTGCCCATAGAAAGATATACAAATAAACATGATAGACAGATGAGCTGAAAGCCTTTTTGACTTTGAATGGACTAGTGTCCTCTGACCTTATTTGCGATCCCAGGTTTCCATGTGCTGGGCCCAGGCATTTGTTTGTCATCATGCTTAAAGTTATCTTGGTGTGGCTGAACTTTCAATTTTTATTCATTATTCTTTTCTACCTGTAGCCAGAGGGCTGACCAGATAGTATATAGAGTCATACTGGGTTTCAGTTCCATCTCTAACCCTTGCTAGTTGTGTGACTGACTGGCTACTTAACCTACATGTGCCTGGGTTTTCTCCTCTGCAAAATGGCACCCATCCTCTTTGAGTGAGCTGCAGGTCAAATTACTAATGCACTTGGAGTGTTCTGTGCTTATTTACACAGGGGATTAAAAATAAACAAAGAGTGCCAGGACAAAGGGAAAGGGGTATAGGAGACATGGACACAGACATGTGGAAGTGGCCCTAAGTATAAAGAAAGATTTGTCATTATTATTATTATTATTATTATTGTTATTATTATTATTATTATTTTGCAAATTAATTCCCACAAGAGAGTACCCATAATGGAAAATCAAGAAAAACCCAGATGGACTAAGTGACATGGACTCTTGACACCAGCTACTCCCAGTTTGGGTACCCCATACCATTACAGTAATGAGTAAAGAAGTCATGATAACAAGAATGGAGGTCCTGATGATGTAATAATGCAGAGCCCCAAATCTGATCTACCCATAGCTGCAGGAGAATATCCTTCCCACCAGGAAGAGAACCAAAGCTGAGTCCTGACAGGGTAGCCTCCTTTGGCAGTACCAACTGTATCATAGCAAATCTATCCTGAAAAGTGGTTCATTTTAGTAGTAATTGGCATGTCTTCCAGGTATGTCCTTACCTCTCCCACACACAGGGCTTCATTTGTATCACTAGCTGGGAGCTTCTAAGAATGTTCTTCCACTAGCATGAGATTCCAATAATATTGCATAAATCCAGAGAATCATAGTTTAAATAATAAAAACTTAGAAAACAGCTGATAACATGATGAAGAATCTGTCATCATACTATATACATCATATTATTAGAATTGTGGCCCATTGTAGGGTCAGAAATTCTTTCAGAAGTATGGTATTATGTGTATGTAGGATCTTCTCCGAATTGTTCAAGTCAAAGCCTTTTGCCTAGGACTATGTAGGAAGCACATTTGGCTATTATTGGCCAGTGAGGCCACTTGTTTTAGTTCCCAAATGTGCTTCCTACGATCATATAGAGACAGTATATTTCCTGATCCTATTACTCTACTCTAAAGAGTTAAGGGTGGTCTACCCAAACGGACAACACCATTTCAAAAGGCTAAAAGGGTGTTCATATAGAACTACAAGCTTGGCATCCTCTGCCAAGGAACCACCAGACCTGAGAAATAGGAACCATGCTGGCCAGAGTTACAGTTTCTGAAGACAGAGATCATGTGACTGATACATAACAAGTTTGTGGAAGAAAGATTTGCTCTAGTCCCATGCACTTAACCCTGATACCTCTTATATTGACTATAAATATGAAGAACAATGATTTGAAAAGAGCGCACTGGCAGCTCAGTTGCCCCTGAGATGTCTCAGTCATCCCAGTAAGTAAGCCACTGAGACCAACAAGCTCCCCTAAGAGGAAGGAAAGTCGAATGAAGAGAGCAGAGGAAGCTGTGCTTATCATTTGAAATCCAAGACTAGATGCCCTTTAAAAGGTTATATTTGTTACTTTTCCTGTGTGGAATAATCTTTTTGTACACTGTGAAGATGTGTTGCCCTCATTGGTTTAATAAAAACTAAATGGCCAATAGCTAGGCAGAAAAGGGTTAGATGGGTCTTGTGGACAGGAAGAGAGCTCTGGGATGAGGAGCAATCTCCAGGAGATAGAAGGAGAATCAAGATGAGCATGCTGTGCTAAAGAAAGGTACTGAGCCATGTGGTAAATATAGATTTAAAAATGTGGGTTAATTTAAGTTGTAAGAGTTGGTTAGTAACAAGCCTAAGCTATCAACTCATTATTTATAATGAATAATAAGTATCTGTGTGGTGATTTGGGAGTTATCTGGAAGAACAGAAAATTATACCTATATTTTCCTGTTGCTAATATTCCTTTAAAAAGAAATGTAAGGAAGCAAGTATTTATTTTGGCTCACAGTTAGCAAAAACAGTCCATTATGGAGAAGAAGTCATGATTTAAGGAATTTGAGGCAGCTGGTCAATTTCATCCTTAGTCAAGAGTCAGAGAGATGAATGATGATGCTTAGCTCACATTTTATTTTGTTAGTACAGAATATCAGTCCGCATGATAGTGCAAACCACAGTGGCAAGTTTTTCCCATATCAATTAACCTAATCAAGATAATTCTATACAAGCACACCCAGTGTCTTAGATTTTCTATTGCCATGAAGAGACACCATGACCCCAGAAAATCTTACAAAAAAAAAAAAAAAAAAACATTTAATTGGAGCTGGCTTACAGTTTCAAAGGTTTAGTTTATTATTACCCTGGTGGGAAGCATGGTAGTACACAGAGAGACATGGTGCTGGAGAAGAAGTTGAGAAGGAGAAAGAGCTACAGCTTGATCCTGAAGACAATGGGAAGTGTTTTACCACATGGATTGTGGCTTGAACATATAGGAGATCTCAAAGCCCACCCCACTAACATACTTCCTCCAACAAGGCCACACATTCTCCAACAAAGACACATCTCCTAATAATACCACTGTCTATGAGCTTATGAAGGCCCCTTAAATCCAACTACCACGCCCAGTATCTTCTGGGAGATCCCAAATCCCATCAGACTGATTAGCCATCATAGAAATGTGACATAGTCTGTCAAGTGCAGCTGTGTATTTTCTCAAGGAGAACTTGAAGAGGAGCAATGAAGCTTCCATGAAGAAATAAAGGCAACAAACAGTACAAGGATCTGGCTGTTGACTGGCTTTGAAGTGGAGCCCTGGTTACTTACAGAACTCAAGGTCTTATCTCCCTCTTCTGACAGATAGTCCTTCAGGGTCTGTTGCTGAAGACTGGCCTGATATGGGGAAAGTCACTTCTCTGACAGGCCCTCTTGTTAGAAAGCTACATTGAATATTTGGCCTGGATTAAGAAATCAGGACTCCATTTTGACTCCTATCCAGCTGTCTCTGCAGAGCCAAACAGTCCTAAAGCTAACTTGGTCCCTGCAAAGGCTGGTGAGTGCACAGCATTACAAAGAACTCCTTCCTCAAATGTTCCATTTCTAGTCCCAGTGATGTCTCTAAATACCCTGAGTGACAAACTCCTGATCTGATCTGAGTGATCTGATCACCACTCAGAATCACTCATTGACTACTCATGAAAATAGTCTATCTAACACCCTTTGCAGTTTGCTGAGTTAATTTTTGTTGGATAGTGCAAGAGTCATCCTTTTAAGTTTCTGCTTATCTAGGGTTTTCTTTTTCTATCCAGCCTCATATGTATACACTGAAAGAACATGAGCTATATGCCTATGTTCTTCTTTGTCAGAAAAGGTACCACTTAGTATATAAATCCAACATGGACTTTCTCAGGTCATGAACTATCTCCTTCCTCAAGGCCTTGGCACTTGCTCTTCCCCAATCCTGGGGAGATTTTCTTAGACAGAGAGCTGTAACACGTCCAGTTAGATGGATCTGCTCAAGTGTCATTTTGCCAGAGAGGCCTTTTCTCGTCCGTTCCCTTCTGATGTTCCTCACTATCAGTTGTCATTAAACAACTTCATTTTCCCATGGCCTCTCTTCCTATCACCTGCCATGTGTTTATCTGAGTGTCTGTCTCCTACCACTGGGCCATCTCTTGAGAAGGAGTTTCTATTTTAATTGTTACATAGCCAGTCCTTCTATAGTGCCCAACACGTAGTATGGACTCAGTGGAGTGACTAAAAGAGCAATCTAGAATTTCCAGATTATTCATCCAAAATGAATACACACCTCCACCATCAGTGAACCTGGTTCCTTCATCTCCCACTGAGGAGAGACTCTCTTAGAAAGGTGACATATCTGCTTGCTGCCACATAAGCCAGACGCTTAAGAGCCTGAATTTGAATCCAGGCTTTAGGGTGACAGTTGTCAAGGTTGGACATGAATTTGAGGGTTTCTTTTTTTCCCCTGGTGCCACTCATCTGAAAAGCCTTTGCTTTCCAAAGTTGTTTTGCTTGTGCTTTAAATTACTGAGTTTAAACAGAGTAAAAGATAAAAAGAAAAACAAACTGGCTTTCTTGAGTCTCTCTCTGTGCGTGCGTGTGTGTGTGTGTGTGTGTGTGTGTGTGTGTGTGTGTGTGTGTGTGTGTGTGTGTGTGTGTGTTGCATGCTTGCATTTGTGTATGTTTTCTCCCAAAGTTTCCCATAAGCTTCCAGAGCCAGAGTAGCTGTCTAATTACTATATAGAGAAAGGCAAAACACTTGACCTGTATGAAACTCATTCACCAGAGTACCATAGCTTCCTTTTGCCTTCAAACCCAGTTAATCAGGAACTTGGTACCAGGCCTTATTTATAAAACCCACGCAAAGAAGCCTGAGAAAGAAATACTTGGCCTTTCACAAGATGATTTATTTAAATATGCAGATTCTGCAAAATGCATCCTGTTTTTGAAGCACATGGGTCACATGACTTACACATCTTTAAAACTACCCTCAAATATATGGCTCTTGGTGCCCTTGCCCCTGACCCCATGCCTGGCATATAGTGAAACTCTGAAGAAAACTAGTTCTTCTTTTTTCCTGCCTGAGGGAAAAGAAAGATTTTGTCTGTTAAGCCTACTGAATGATCTAATTGTGCTGTAACTTCAGAGTTTCATGTAAATATGAACCTTGATTCAGAGGGTCACTGTGGCCACTCATTTGTCCATATGAGAAACTTGCATTTTATCGGGAGCTTTAAGGGTAAACTGTGAGTTCTATGGAGAAATAAAAATTCAAGGAGAGTCATGATCAAGAATCATATGATTTAAACTATGCTTGTTGGTGAAATTTGACTATAAAATGTAAACAAGAAAACAAAGAAACAGAACCAACCCAGAGATTCCAGTAGGATTGACTGATAGCACAGTAGATACCCAGATGAAGACATTATGGTGTGGACATGGGAACAGACCCATAGCTGCAGAAACAGTCCAAGGACAGAATCTCATCAACAGTACCAATAACAGTGAGTGAAGAATGGAAAGACACTGACTGGCTGATTCAGGATAATTGTCATTAACATTAATAAAAATATTTTCCTAAAACCCTTTTTGTGATGATATACACAAAACTTGACTTCCAAGGACATAGAGAGCCAGGCTTAAAGTAAAAGCTATAGAAATTGTATGACCCAGAAGAGGACCTGATGACCTCAAGCTAAGAAGTGACTTATTGAACAAGACATACAAAGAATATACAAAGAAGGATTTAAAAATTGTCAAAATTAAACTTAAGAGCATCAGTTTATCAAAAGGAATCGTAGAGAGTGAAGATTAAGCCAAAGCTTAGATATGGATTGCAAACCAAAAAGAATAAAAGGAACAATTCTATAGATAAATGGGCAATGTAGACTGTGCTCAGTAAAAGAGAAAAATACAAACCAACAATCAACATGCCAAGAAAAGTTCTACTTGCCAGTGCACTAGCAAATGTGGATTACAGCCCCAGTGAGACATGCCTTTATAGCCACTGGATTAACTCCAATCCAAGTGTGATGTTTAAATGATACACAGGATGTGGGTAGATAGAGTCTTATATATCCCAGCATGGCCTTGAACTCCTCATCCTTCTGCCCTTGCCTCCAGAGTACTGGGATAATAAGCATGTGTCACCATATATGGTTAATTTGCTGCTGGGGTAGAATCCAGAGCTTCATGCACATTGGACAGGCACTCTACCAACTGAGCTATATCCTCAACTTAAGGTTGATGACTCTTCCTTACCAATGTGAGTTAGAGTGGAATGTGATAAAATCACCGAAATGGTGATTTAACTGGATAAAGCCATCTTAGAGATTCATACGTGAATGCCAACATTTGTGCTTCTGGACACATAACTTGAAGAATAGGGTATATTCCCTGAGGGACATAACAAACACAGTCATGGTTAACTATATCATACACTATTCCAAGCATCAAATGAACATGCTAAAACTATGAAGAAAAGAGATGATATGGTAATACAGAGTTTACAAGCAGTGCAAGATCACCTAGGGGTTGGATAGATGCATCTTTAGTTTTATCTGTGAGGACATTAACAGAAAGGGCTGATCATGGAGTGGAGACCTGCCTTGAATGTGGCTAATGCCACCTTTCCACGAACTGGAAGCCTCTGGAAAATAAAACAGGGTGGAAGGAGAAAACCAGAAGATATCAGAATTCTCCCTTCTCTGCTTTCTAGCGATCCATCACAGTATGAGGAACACCACTCTACTGTGTTTTCCCCACCATAATGGACCAAGCCCTCTGAAGCAGGTACAAAATAAAGAATTCCTTTCTTAAATAGTTTGTGCCTGACATTTTGGTCAGAGTGATAAAACTGTAACTGATACAGAGGTACAAGAGCTTCACTGGGTTCCTATCAATCTTCCTTCTAGATTTATTTATTTTTTGTGTGTATCTGCATATATGTATGTGTCCCACATACATACTATGCTTGGTGCTCACAGAGGGCAGAGGAGGACATCAGAGCACCTAGAGATGGAGGTACAGTTATAAGTTACCATATGGGTACTGGGAAGCAAACCTGGGTCCTCTGCAAGAGCTGCCAGGGCACTCATCTGCTGAGCCACCTTTATATCTCTGATTCCTATTGTTCTTATAACACTATTCCCTGATCAGTGAGAACCACTGTGGTTTAAATGTGAAATCCCACTGGCTCACATGTTTGAACACTTACTTCCTAGGTGGTGGTGCTATTTTGGAAGATGGTAGAGTCTTTAAAAGATCGAGTCTTGCTAGGAGTAGACCATGAGCTGTGGGGGAGACATCAAGACTTTCTAACTTGGTTCGTTTTCTGTTCACTTTCTGCTTTCTGGTTGCCAGTTAATGTCACCTGCCAATTTCTGGTTTCAGTCAGCATTCTTTGCCTACTGTAATGGACTATACCCCCTGGAATGATAAGCCAAATAAATCCTTCTTGACTGATTTTTGATCACAGGAATAAGAGAAGTAACTAAGACAAAGATAATTAACTTTCTGTTATAGTAAAACCTAAAAATTACCATTCTAGTCATTTTTCCCCAGGGGAAATTTTTATGGTATCAGCACGTTGAATTTGGGGTCATTCATCAATAGCCATCTCCAGAAGCTTTTTGTCCTTCAAAGTCCCTGGATGGATGACCTATATGACCAGATTTTCCTGCATAAAAAGCTAAAGCAATAAAGCAAGACAAAACTATGAAATGTAAATAGAGTTGTGTTTGGACAGGAAGGTGACCGGAAATTTTATGAAAGTCAAAGTTGATCTCTGTAAGTAAGGATGCCATGTTAAACATAAATGACCACCGACATATAAGAAAAGTAACAGACTTCCAAATGACCCATAGGGAATATGCATAGGTGGCCATGGCTAATTGCACTTCTGAGAGAAAGGGATGAAATGCAAATGAACCAGCATTTCCAAGCTGAGCACACAGTGTGGTCAGTTATAAGAATCGGGTTTAAGAAAGTCAGAGCAGGTTGGTTAGGTTCTCTTCTTTTTTACGTGATAACTGTGGTCTTTGCCAAAGCAGTGCATGTGATAACCCTCCTCACATCTTTCACTGCACCCCAAGTCTTATCTTCAGTGACCCTTCACAGATGTTAAGCCTTACTTGGTGATAATGAATTGTATAAAGGAAAGGCTGAGTTTCATAATCATGAGGTATTGCCAGGGACAGTGGGAGTGTAATGTAACTCAATTCTAGGGGTGAATATGAGACATTCCAAACAAATGAGAAGATAGCCACCCTGTAAGGCTGCCCACAGTGCTTCCCCACCCCAATGGCATTCTTCGGTTAGCCATCAGAATCTTCCTTGCCCCTGCAATGCAGACACCCCTGAGTTTCCACAGCTGAAGGAGCAATTCCAAGGCCCCCAAAATGCTCTATACATAAGCTGCACATGGCCACAGGAGGTGACAGCTGCACTCAGCTAATGCAACCACTGAATTCCTGACCCCAAATTGAGCAACACTCTATAGGTCACAAAAAAATTAAAAGGCAGGTGAGAATCGTGGCCTTCTGGAAAATGTCAGAGAAAAAACCCCAGGGTAGGTAGCAGGAACATCAACCAAATATCAACCTACGGGCTAGATTCAGCAGAAAGCCTGTATTTGTACAAATGACTGACTAAGAATCACTTTTACATTTTAAGTGGTTGGGGGAAGATGAAAAATATTCTGTGAAAGAAGAAAATGTTGTGAAATTCAAGTCTCTGGGTGTGTAAATGCACTAGAGCACAGGCACGCTTGTTTCCACACTGTCTGTGACCCCTTTGGTCCAAAGACACATGTGAAGTCTTTGATATGCCCATCCACATATCCAGGGTCCTGATTCTGGCTGTAGCTATGACACCCCATCCCTTTGCCCCAGGCATCAATTAGAAACCAGCTCAGATGGAGTCTGTTACCCTTATCCACAGACTTGACACACATTTTCCTGTTTTCAATTATTCAATAGACAGTGTTTGAATTCACACTATGTAGGGTAGACACACAACAACAATCAAAGTGAGGCAGGCCCTCTATGTCCTTGAGGTGTGAAGAATCTACTCATTAACCAATATAGTCTAAGACAGATGTTTAACTGCAGCTTTGACCACCACAAGAAAGAAAGCTGCACCACTAGGTGAAGGACCAGCCTAGGGGATGATGGGAGGGGAGGACTTCCATCATCTATGGGAAAACTATAACACCAAGGGAAGGGGTGGGAAGATAGGGGCATTAATCAGGCAAAGGTAATAGAAAAAAATGGTCCTGCCAGAGACTAGAACATATGAAAGCCCTGGGAGGGACTGAGTAGAAGAACTTAAACCAAGGACCAAAGGAGGACCATGGACCTGGAGTTTGATTGGGCCATGATGTCAACAGATGCAAGACGGGCAGGTGTGGCAGGAAGGTACTCAGCTCTCGGTGATGCTTCTGTTTCCCACACTCCTTTCAACATCCTTCATATAGTCCACAAGGAAAGAGCCAGAGAGAATATGAACAAGAGCTGAAGGAACTGACAAGTCATGCACACTGTGCTTATGGTATCCAGCCAGGAGTGTTCTATTAAGGAAATTATGAGCATGTAAATTGCCTGAGCTCTAATTTAGAGAGACTCAAAGAAATATCGTAAGTGATTTGGCCCAGAGGAATGTCAAGCAGGCATGTATGTCAGAGATAGCTAGATCAGAATAGAATATTTAGTCTGCACTGTGCCCAGGATACTACAAGGACTTAACATGTGCTGGCTATTAATAAGCAAGCATGACCATCATTGTCATCTCTGTCACTTTCATTTCATCAGTAAAAAAATAAATCATTACCCAAGAGAACCCAGTCCCCAAGAGCAGGATATACTTGTTTCTTTGTTTTCAACATCTTTATAAAATAGATTGCTACATCAATCTTTCTCATATCATTTAAAACCTGAAATCTATGTGAGTATTTGAGAAAGGCTGGGCCACACTGGCACTGGTCATTTCTCTGTGCCAAGAGCAAAAGCCACCCAAAAGCATGCTTTGGAATGAGACCTGTACCTGTCTAGTCTCAAGAGCCATCACTGCAGCCTTAGCTCTCTTGAGATACCTGGCTCTCTGGATTCTATGCGATGGGAAGAAGGATCAGTTACCCAGCTGGGGTCAGAAAATGCTGAATCAGACTGAACAGGGTAGCATGAGCAAACTGATTTGCTGTGTTGCAGAATTTAAGTAACAGAATAAAGCCCTGTGCTTTCAGTACCTGAGGGCTCGGTGATGGGATGATGAGAGGCAGGGATGGATGGGTGGCTGGAGTGTCCTCAGTTGAACTCTCTCCACAGACCTCTAAGCACAGGCAGGCACATGTGAACCTCTCTTTATGTGTGAACCTCAGGCTCCTGGCTTTGGCAATATGAGCCCTGTGTGTGGTCTCCATGCTTGACTCAGAGGGTTTCAGAGTGTTCCACTGGGGCCAGATGGAGGAAGAGTTTAAAAGTTCAAACAGACACTGATGTGATGCTAATAATAATGCCATGGAAATAAATGGGTGGTTGGGTAGCTCCTACTGTGGGTTTTGGAGTCAGGCTACCTGGGTTAAAATTGGGTTAAAATTAAATCTAAATGTGCCATTTTCCTGCTATGTCTTAAACAAGCGATCTAACAGCTCAATGCCTCGGTTTTTTTTTACCTGCTGAATTCAACATTCATATATGTAAATAAGATAGCAGGAAAAGAAAGAAAACAAAACAGGTATCACTTTGTGTCATGTCTAGGACATAGTAACTACTAAACGAATGTTGACTTCCCAGTGACAACTTCCCAAGTCCAGGCTTCATGGATGTGCATCCTGAACAGTCACTCCACTCAGCGTGGTGTTCTTATGGGCTCCCAAGTCTCTGTGTGCTCTGTCCTCTCTGCATTTATTATTATTTATTATAATATTTTACACAGAAAAGCCTGCATATTTTCATCTTTCACTGGCACTCATAGAGCTGGCCCTGGGACGAGCATCTATGAAGTCATTTTTGTCCCAAGTTCCACTCTGAGAACTTTACAGACACAAACCTGAGGTTGTCCCTTTAAGGTATATGCTTGATGCAACCCTGGGTGTCGGCAGAGCCTTATTCTTGCTCAGCCGAAGGGCTCACTTTCAGAGGGGGACTTGGGCCTTAAGGCCTTGTAAAGCCAGGCTACCATCAGACCCACATTCTGACTTCTCTTCCCTACCCCACCATAAATCAGGCTGTCTTTGTCATTGTGTCCCTGACTGGAGGCTTCAAGTCATCCATAGGACAGCAGTATAGTTGAGTTGGGCTTGTAAAACAAGACAAACACCAATGTGCATCAATCATTTTAATTAAAAATACCTTTATCAAGATATACCCTATAGAAGGAGCACAGAAGTGGTAGCATGCCTGCATAATTCTTCTGAACAGAACACATGTTCTGTTCAGCTAACAGAGTTGTAAATTAAGCATAGTTGTGTGTGTGTGTGTGTGTGTGTGTGTGTGTGTGTGTGTGTGTGTGTGTGTGTGTGTGTCTTAGTGCTCTTGGGTAGCAGTTTCCCCCTAAAAGTCCCCAGTGCACAGCATTATCAACCTGTTTGGCAATACTGAGCCTTGGACTCCCATAGCTGCTTCTAAGGCAAAGTATGTATTCTGCAAAAGGTTAGGTTCCATCCTCTCCCTGGGCATATTTCAGAGCTAGTTCACTCACATGGCACCACTAGCCCCCAACACTGATACCTCTGGCAGCTTCTGAGCAATGTAGGCTTTGAGCTTGGGATTTCTTGTTTCTACTCAGAACAGGCCTGGTACAACACTAAAAGATAAAAACAAAACAAAATTTGGTTTTGCAGCCAAGGGACCCCCACCCCTGCTCAGCTACATAACATGAATTAGAGATGCATGCTGATTCTTTAACTGTGAGATGAGGGTACTGTATTCTGCTATACCTAGCAGTTATTTTCCAAGAATTATACCAGATGTAGAATTAGGTTTCAAACACCAATAATCTGTGTATGGGTCCAGGGCGTTTAATGTATCTGGGAGATGTGAAGAAAGATGCCCAGTGAGTTAGGATCCTCTAAGGCAGGGTCTCTAGAAGATCTTACAAAGCCTTTAACCCAGCATGCATGTGGATGAATGTGGATTAACTTTGCTCTGATCCTGTCCTTCTTGAAAAAAGAAGGACTTTCAACCTGAAGATCATCCAGCACCCTAGCAACACACAATAGTGTCTCAGCAAATGCAGCCCTGGAAGGGACTTCTCCTTCCAACACTGTGGTCTCAGGTCAGCAGCAACAAAGAGGTGAGTGTTAGGAGCCTGGGCAGAGGCAGGAAGTCGGAACTGGTGGATATTAGCCTTATAGATTCCTTGGGTTTATGACCAAGAACAGAGTGAGGTATCTAGGTAGTCATGCTAAGAGCTAAGGCTATAGGCTCACCTTGGACTCCAAACTACACATTGTTTTCATATATATATGGACATGTACAATATGTCCATGGTTTAGGTGATAAAGGCATAAATATGCATGTGTATATACATACATATTATATATACATGTATTCATACATAGACAACAGATAATAAGTATGTACTGTGTTTTGTGTAAGTGTATATATACATATATACCTAAAATATATGTATAGACTATGTGTATATATGTATGTACAAGTATATATGTGTGTGTAGACATATATATGCATATAATGTGTGTATCTAATATAGCTTGAGCCTTGGAACATGATTTATATAGACAATGAAAGAGAAAAAATAACCTATGCATCTTTTTCAACTTAGTCAGACTTTGAAGGAGAAGGTCCAAAGTCTTGAAAAGAGGCAATAGGTTCCACGGTGATGGTAGCAAGCTATGGAATTCAAACTGTTTACTTACAAGCTCTCGGTTTACCCAGTACATGGCGCCCAGGCAATAAGGTAACACACTGCTATCTTCTTATTTTAGTTTTATTTCAATCATTTAATAGTTTTGAAGGATGGAGATGACTCAAGTATTTCTCCTCAAAATCTAAGCTGGACGGAAACAGTGCTGATGCGTGTCAGAGAGACAGGAAAAGAGTGGGTTGGCTTGTCTCTGGAACTGTCCAATTTAATGAAAGACTGTGAGCCTGGATTCAGATCCACAGCCATGCTGTCACACTCCCAAGCATGTGAGTGCTTATGCCTCTGCTCTCAATCTCACTGTCTCGTTCTCTATCTTCCTCCCCTCTCCAATTTCAAACAATGCATCCACGTGTCATTGTCCTCATCTTTTCTATGTCTGGAAAACTGCAATAAAACAGTCCAAAAAAAGTTGGAAAGCAAAGCTTATATCTGAACTTCAGTTTTGTTGTGTGCAAAGTCTTCTCATCTGTCTCTCTCACAGCCACTTCATTTGCGTCTTTGAAACTGTCCTTGGAATCCAAGCAAGATAAAGAAAGGAAGGAACAGCTTTATCCAGTCATCACCAGAAGTCCTCGGTACTTCCATGACTCAGAGAGGTAGGTCCCTTGATTCTAAGAATCTTCTTTCCCTTCCCTGCAATTCTCTTCTAGTCAGGAGATGCAACTCCTGAATCCCCCAGGAAGCTCCCAAAGTCTTAGGAACTGAGTGTTGACATTCGCATAGCAGCCTTGGGGATTTTTGAATGCTAGGGCAGCCTTCCACCAACAATCTTTAATTAATAATGTCATGGTTACAGTGGCCAGAGCCAGTATGGCATGCCTCTTGTGCTAAGCAGCACCAATTTAGGAACAATAGGCACTTTATGGGCAACAAGAAACAGAGCTTTGTCAACTTTACTCATCTAGTGAGGACAACCAGGACTGACCCTCCCTCTTGACCTCCGCAACCTTAGACAATCAGCTTCCTTCTCTGTCTGCACCATCTCAGCTAGCCATGAGACAGTTACCAGGAAGGCACAGAGCTTCACTAATGTGGGTCTTTCTCAGGGCAGTTTCTTGTAATCTTAGAGACTTGACATTAAAAAAAGAACACTCCTTGATTCCGTAGCCTTAAATCTGTTGTGTCTTTAGAACCATAGAAACGGGCTGAGAAATGGCTCAATGGATAAGAGTGTTTGTTTTTATGAGAATGAGAACCTGATTTTGAATCTTCAATACCAACATAAAGGTTACAAATGTATGTACTTATAACCCCAACACTGGAGAAGGAAAGTGGATGCAGAAAGCTCACTGGACAGTCAGCCTAGCCAAAATGTTGTTTCCACAGCAGTAAGAGACCTTGTCTCAAGGCACAAGGTGAAAACAGAAGAAGAAGAAGATGCCCAGTGTCTTGCTTTGCCCTTGACATGCATGTGCACAGTTCTACATATACATGTGCATGTGTGTCGCACACCTACAACATTGTACATCACACACACCAAATAATGGTGGATAATTTGCTTATCAAACCACAATAAAAATCCATGTAATCTCTCATTCGATTAAACACAAGACCACACAAAATCTCTGTTCTCACTGCTCACTGAGGTTCATAAACTGTCCTCCCTCAACTAACTTTAACCATCAAATACACTGACCTATCCCAGCGGCTATGACTCCTGAGTTGCAGCTCTGAGTGTGTACTGTTGCTCTGCAAAAGACTCCCTCTGACTTCTTTTAGTCAAGTCTCTGAATCTCTCTCTCTCTCTCTCTCTCTCTCTCTCTCTCTCTCTCTCTCTCTCTCTCTCTCTGTGTGTGTGTGTGTGTGTGTGTGTGTGTGTGTGTGTGTGTGTGTGTGTGTGTGTTGTGTTGCTGACAAGAACTTAAAACCTTAAGGATAAGTCTTTCTCTGGCCTTTTCCTTTTACCCCAAGAACTCTGAGGCACTCATCAGAAGCACAGAGTATAGCCAGATGCAGAGGGGAGATGGAAAATGTGGAACACAGGCAGGTCAGAAAGTGAGAGTGTGTGTGTGTGTGTGTGTGTGTGTGTGTGTGTGTGTGTATGTGTGTGTGTGTATGTGTGTGTGTGTGTATGTGTGTGTGTGTGTATGTGTGTGTGTGTGTGTGTGTGTGTGTGTGTGTGTGTGTGTGTTCCATTTTGTGTTTGGAGGGATGTTCGAGGGGGATCTTGATGCTGTTTATTTCTGTCTCATTGTCTTCCTCATACTTACAGACTTTTATTTATCTTTTATCTCTCTTTATCTCAGCTGCTGTTCAGATACCTTTAGAGGGTGTCTGTTATTCCTCATACTGACATAATTTAGCTTACTGTGCTTCCATTAAAAGCAAAACTAAGACATTTTTTCCTCATTTGATAAATTAAAAAAAAAAAAAAACTGAAGCCTCCCTGAACATTGTATTCTTGCCTCAAACCATCCAGATAATGTGGTTAGGAAAGCCACAGGATTAAATATTTTATTAAGTACCTTGTATGTGACAAGCACATGGATCCAGGAATTCATGTTTTGCCTGCTCTGTCAAGCTGCCTCTGCAGTTTTATCTAAGAAGCTAAGTGGAGTTCAAACCATATAATGTGCTAAGAGATAAAACTCAACCAGCCATTTACCAATGCACCCGTTTATTTACACGGACGTGTGTTCACACGTTTATTATTTATTTGTTAAATGTTCATTGAGTTACTACTGTACACCAGGCCCAAACCTTTTCCTAGGAGCCACTCACTGGTGGTCACAGAGATACATCTCTTAGGCCTTATGGAGTTGATCTTTAGAGGACTAGACACAGATGAGGTAATCCACTAAATATGCTCACAAACATCAGCCACGGTCAGGCCAGAGGGGAAGGTTGGGTCTGTTAGAACCTGATTCTAAGAAGTCTGACAAGTCTAGCTGGGCCCAGGAGAGACTTCTGGGAGAAGTAGTGAATGAAAATAAGGACATGATTGTTCCAAGGTATGGCTGAGAAGAAGGTTTTTACTTTAGATGTGAGGGAGAGAACAGCCAGAGGCATCTGGAAGAGTCCAGACTGAACATGGCCAGCAGAACAGACCAGGTCATGATGGGGCCAGGATGGGGGGGGGTGGGCAAGAAAGGAAGACAAGAGAGGGGAAGCAAAGCAAAGAGATGGCACCAAGACAGGTGAAGAACCAAAAAGAATAGGGCTAAGAGAGCATGTGGCAGAAATGGCAATTTTTATTTGTTTGTTTGTTTGTTTGTTTGTTTTTAGGAAAGAGAAGCTGGGGGAGGGGAGTGGAGTTTAGGAGCTGGAGAGATTTGTGGTAGTGGGCAGGGGTAAGAAGTGCTAAGAGGAGCCAGGACTCTGTATCAATAGGTACTTTCTATGTTGAGAGAGCCAGCGTCCACTTTGATATATTCAAAAGCACCTCAGTTTGCCATTTGTCTTGAGTTTCTTTGGAACACAACAGTAAGGTAGAAATGGGTGAAGACCTGGAAGAGTTGACAGTGAAAGGGCAGAAAAGAGCTTCTGGTCTAGAAGGAAGAGTGCATGCCAAGGGCAGAGCTGACACATAAGGCTGCAGTTCATCCGGACATTTGGGACATCCCACGCACATGTTTTCAGCCTTTCTAACTCATGTGGGATAACTCTCTGAATCTGCCTCCATCTTGCTCACAGAACCTCTCTCTAGTCCTCAGGCCATGATTGCAGTGGCGGTACTTCAGAAACTTCTTGTCTCTCACATCCTCTCTCTGCCCTTTCCCTTTACCAAGGCTGTGTTGAAATTGTGCTCTCTACTGGGATCAATAAACTCCCATTGTTTATCTGCTTCCAAAGTGCTGCAGATCCCTTCCCAGGGCAGACATTGTTCTTAGCATTAGGAGAACTACTTATGAATGAGTCAGAGAGATGCCTGTCTTCGTGAGCACAGTGAAGTGAGAAATCAAATACTGTCCCATCTGCTTTAGTGCCTCTTGTCTCTCCAGACTCGACTAGAGTGGCCTACACACAATTAAAATCTGATAATGTCCATCCTCTTCTTAAAACTGCTTGAAGGGAGCTCATTATGCACAGATGGAAAGTTGATTATTTAGCATGCCATTCAAGATGCCTTGAGATGTGTCCCTGACCCCCCCCAAGTCTGCCTGACACCTGCCACACCCAGGCTGTATCTCAAGATAGACATGCCACGCTGTATCTTAAAGAACTACATTGTTAAAGAGAACAGTCTCTGGACTATAAAGCCTTGGGCACTAGTTTTATATCTTATCTGTTCTTGTCTTCCATTTAATCATAGGATATGACATGTGATTCATTAGACACTAGACAAGTACTAAAAAGGGAATTATAGATCACGTGGAAAAGACTATGTAAAAGGAAGAAATATTTGTTGAATCTGATCTAGAGTCTCCCTGGTTTTGAAGCCCAAAAGTATTGTGGTCTTGACATCAGTCTTATAGCCCAAGTAGTCCACAGGCATATCCCCTAGGAAGACCTTGTTCCTAGTTAGCTTTAATTATTTTAATAAAAACCTTTATCTTTATCTGCTTTGGGCTAATCTCAGAAAATGCCTGAGGTCACCTTTTTAAGCATATGTAATGCCTCTTAGGAGCTGTACTGGCTGAATATTGGAAGGACTTCTGAGTTCCCTGTAACAGTGGTAGGGCCACAACTAATTAAATCAGGATTTTATTCTTCAGTTAGAAGCAATTTTAAAGACAATTACAAATTAAATGTTTTATATATGAATACACACACACACACACACACACACACACACACACACATATTGCTGGCTCATTTTATCTCAACTTATCAACAGGCTGTCATTTAAGAGAAGGGAATCTCAATTAAAAGAATGCCTCCATAAAATCAGGCTATAGGCAAGCCTAGAAGGGATTTCCTTAATTAAGGATTAATGGGGGAAAGCCCAGCCCATTGTAAATGGTGCCATCCTTGGGCTGGTGGTCCTGGGTCCTATAAGAAATCAAGTTGAGCAAACCATAAGGTGCAAGGCAGTAAGTTGCATTCTTCAAGAGCCTCTGTCTCAACTCCTGCTTCCAGATTCCTGCCCAGTTTGAGTTCCTGCCTTTACTTCCCTCAACAGTTTGTGACTCCAGATAGGTAAGCCTAATAAATCTTTTCTTGCCCAGGGAGCTTTTGATCATGATGTTTCATCACAGCAATAGTAATGCTAAACAAGACACACACACACACATGCATGCATGCACATACACTGTCAACTTTTAACTCAGTGGTTGCATGAAAGAAGCTATAAGGCAGAGAATACTGTAATAATTCTAATGTAATAACAATAATGTTATAATGGGTGATAGCAAAAATCAGGCTAGAATTGGATAAATATGGGTGTAACTTCTGGATATATCACATTCTAGTTGTATGGCCTTATTGAGCACAGGTTATTGATATCTAAAATAGAAATCACATCTATTCATGATGCATGGTTTAAGAATGACAGAAAACCTGTAGTTCACTCCTAGTAGGGAAGATTCAAGGCCAATAGAAATAAAATCATGATTCCTTCTGCAGACATGAGATGGTTCCACACTGTTTGAAGTGGCTGCTCTAGAATACAGTAGTAAGTGCTACTTCCAAGTCCTTCACCCAAGAGATACTTGTAAATCACAGAACTCTTTCCCTTAAGCAGAAGGGAAATATAAAATTCTCCTAACTTCTCCTCTCTGCAACTTCTGCCACTACTTTTCCGTTCCTATTAGAAAGCACACATTCTCTTGTTAGTTCCTAAGCTTCATGGAACTCAAACTTAGTGTCAGCTTTACTGTTACCCTGACAAAACCTGGAACTATATGAGAAAATGGTCTCTGTAGGGGTATTGTGTTATTTCATGGTAAATAATTGTCCCACCCACTGGTTTAATAGAAAGCACTGATTGGCCAAAGGCAGGCAGTGTGGGCAGGGCTACCAGACTAAAAACTCTGAGAACAGGAAAGACAGAGCAGAATGCCAGATAGAACACCAGAGAGAATGCCAGAGAGAAGCCAGAGGAAGCCAAGAACAACCATGCTGCTCTAAAGAAAAGGTACAGAGCCCCATGGCTGAACAGGATAAGAGTCATGGGATAGATGAAGGGTAGAGAGCTAACAAGCGATATGCCTGAGCCTTAGGCTGATCAGCCAAAAACTATTATAAGCATGGGTGTCTCTGTGGGACTGTAGAACTGTGGGACTGCGGGTCAGCTGGTCTAGACCTTGAGGTTAGGCCCGAAAGTCCAGGCCAGAAATCTTGTACTACAAATGGCGCCCAACGTGGGGTTTGAACCCCGACCCTGAGATTAAGAGTCTCATGTTCTACCCGACTGAGCTAAGGAGTCTAACATGTGCATGAGTCAGGGGCTCCTCTGAAAGCTGCCGTGACGCAATGAAGGTGAAGGGCCCCATTCGGGTGCCCCCTCCAGGTTGGCCACATCCCCTCCAGGAGCTCGGGACCCTGGATAAGCATGTTAGGACCTTATCAGCTGACACCTGAATCCCACTACAGGTCTCAGTTAAAGAATTTCTTATCTCAGATAGGGCAAGGTGGCTCAGACTGAGGGAGGTCCTCTAAGTAGGTGTCATTTTACATGGGATTTGGAGAGATGGCAGAAGCTGGTAGATGCATCATGCTTACCCAGGGTTCTGATGGCCCCATCTCTTCTCACTTGGCCTGCTTCTGAAGTGCTCTGTGTTATCAACCATGGGCTCACTCTTAGTTCTCCAAAGAGGATAATGATCTGTACCCTGTGTATTTTCTCATGAGTTGATAGCCTACACTGTTGCAAACACAGAAAAGGAGATGAGAAAAGAGATCAGGAGATCTGACCAGAGCCCCTGAACAGGAACCTCCTGTCTTGACACTGTTAGAGCTGGTTCAATTCAGCTACTGGGATTTCAGATATCAGAGGAGCAACTGTTGTCCGTATGTGGTGGGTAGAGGGTCAAAGTATGTTCCCTTCTTTGTAGGTGAAGAAGAGGTTATTTATTCCATGAAAGAAGCCATTCCTTCTTTACATGAATTGGTTAGATATGTCTTTGATAGTGAAGCTTGTATTTAATCTTGGAGAATTAACCTTTGTAAAACTACCGCCCTCACTCAACACTCTGCTACCACTGGAGACAGAAACAGTACATTTCCATTCTGTGGTTTCTTCCTCCCTAACCACCTTTCCCACTAGATAGGATTATGAAAGGGTGATGAGAACCACATCAGAGAACACAGCTATGCATTTAGGCTAAAAACATGGCTTTGGAGATAGATCTTTGCTTAAATCCTAGCCATGCCATATGGCATATGTTTGACTCTCTGGGTCTTCTTTCCTTCAAAGGCAGAGCTGAGTCCATGCCTCTGGCATCCTGTATGCACTGGGCAAAATGACATGCACAGTGCTCATCTCAGCCTCATGAACTGGAAGAAGCCCTCAATACTTTACAGGGAATCGTAGAATATCGGGAGCTACTGCCTGAAACTGTCCTACAGTTTCTCTCTAATGAGTTATGGAGACTTTCCCATTATAGTCTCTGTACTCAGATTCTTCACCTAAGTAGAATTTTTTGTTAATGAACTAAGCCAAAAAAAAAAAGTTACCAGCAATTTTATTGATCTTCTAGGTTTAAAAAACAGAGAGGAAGAGTCAACTCAAGGTAATTTAGACAAAGACAGTGAAGATTTAGTTAATGTGTCTAGAAAAAGTAAATAGATTTAGAACACCCACATGTCCAGATATAGGCAGATGCTCAATCATAACCCATATTCTACCACAAAAGCCACTTATCTCCTATGATGCTTGGAAATCAAATGGTAGGACATGACTACCCCAAGAGACCCAGATGCCACACCCATCCAAAAGATCTAACTGCCCAGGCACAAAGCTTCCAACTCTAATTGCTCAGTGATGCTGGTCATCCCTGATTGAGCCTCATGATAGCAGAAACCTGAATGCAAGGAAGAATGGGCAGGGATGGAAGACTTTGTACCTTTGTGTGAGATTGAGTGTTAATGGTTTACTGGCTAAGGCTAATTAGAAGCAACGTGAGATAGTGAGTCCATGATTCATTTGTTCCTGGACATTGCTATTAGTCATACCTATAGCTGCCATGTCTAACTGGGGTGGTGAGGGAATCAGAAAAGACAATAATTGACACATGTTACAATAAGGTTTCTTGGCCCCATTAGGCCAGAGGTCCCAACCCACAGACCTGCAGTCCCAGACTGCTTAGCCACCCACTGCTGCTTAGCTCCCCCAAAATGATTCAGATGCTTATATTAATTTCATGCTGTTTGATCTATAGCTTAGGCACCTTGCTAGCTTGCTCTTTCATATTAACTCAACACATTTCCATTAATCTATCCTGCCATGTGGCCTGTAGCTCACCTGTGTTCCTTACATGTTGTTCCGTTGGGTGGCTGGCTTGATCTGATCTGACTCTGCCCTGCTTCTCCTACCTATGCTGTGATTTCCCCTCTTACTTTTTCTATGGTGCCTGTCATGGGCCAAAACAGCTCCTTTATTTAAAGATTGATATTCACAGCATACAGAAAGACATTTCCACATCACCACCCCCTTTCTGAATCAAAAAGAAAGGTTTCAACTTAACACAGCAAAATTACATATAACAAAATAGCTACCAAGCAAGAATTAGTTACAATATCTAGTCTATTTGTATTTAACAAAATTAAAGAAAATACTCTATCATCTGCATTATCATTGTGAATCTAAAGTTTCATATCCAATAAACCTTAAAATAAGCAAGAAGAACTATATTTATAACTATCTAATCTTCAACTATATCAAAGACCACAGAAGGATATATTTACTCAAGTAAACAGGAAGTACAAGCAACTTCCAAAATCTAGAAATGACAGAGATGACATCTATCTGCCTTACAGTCACCCAAAGTTCCTTTAGAAAGTTGGGGCATCCATCTTCAGCCTACAGGCCCAGAGTTTCTTTTATTTCAGTGAAGCAGGAAATCTGCTCTGCCAATTCTGGTAGAGTTCATCTGTCACTTTCCTTGAGTCCTGAAGAATGTCTGAAAGTTCTCTCTGCAAAGCAGGAACTTGAAGGACCATCTCAGCTTGTTCTGCCAAAGTTCAGAGATCATTTTCCTATGGAACCTGCATGTCCAGTTTAAACAGCATACTGTCAAGCAGTCAATATAAGAACAGGTTCTTGTCCAGTGGCTAACCACTACCACAAAAAAGTAGACTCCATATGGAATTTCTTTCATGCCCATTTTTTTCTTTAAGTAGATTGGCGCTGCCAGGAGCAGATCTTCCCCAGTGTCCAGAAAAGTCTAAGTTATTAAAATAATTTTAAATGCCATATTCTGTAGGTCTTAGAAGTGTTTGAAGATTACCTATCTAATTGAAATATATCTTTGTATACCTAAAAAAATCCTAACTAACATAAGTATAAGTTTGGTTATCATAGGTGACTATTAACCTGCATTTCTTAATTATACATTACAATTTTAAATCAGTTACATGAGTATCATACCTTAAACAAGAGTAGAAAAATACATACAGCATAACAAAAATGACCTTAAATTCATATCAATAAACAAAATTTATACCAATATAAAATATTTTGAGACTAACAGCTGATTTTTGGATTAAAGTAAATCAATAATCTAATTTTTAAAAATCACTCATATACCATATCCCCTTTTTCTTCTTAGAAAGAGATTGACTATGACCATTTATAATGAAAACAAACATTTATAAACAATATTTCGGGAATTTGGACATAGTTTTCCATTACTACTTCCTGCTGATTAAGGGGTGCTGTCAGTCTTTCAGATTCTTGAGACAGGATTATCTTAGTCTGCAACCCTGAAACTGATATGACCATCTCTTCCCATCAGAGAATTTTCAGGTGGTCTTAGTTTATGAAACCATATTTGCTTGGAAGCAATCCACAGGTTGTCATCTTCTATGGAAAAAAAATCAGAACTCTTTCAAAGCAATAAATCCTTAGACACAAATTTCAAAATCAAAATACCTTTAAAATATATATTCTTGTTTAACTTAGCAGCTTTTGCAGCCCATTGTCTTTCTGTAGTTAGCTCATTAACAGTTAAAAAATTAAAAGAAAATACAATAATAACCATAATCCAGATTCTGTGTCTATTTTCCATCTTTACATGACCTTTTATATTTTTATTACTCTATTTCTCTTTTTTATGGACTTTCTCTACCTTCTTTCTTTTCTCTCTGAAGCCTATGTACATTTTACATACATTGTAACCTGCTTACAGGTTTTTTTTTTTAAATCTGAACCTGTTTTGTTATGAATCCTTAATCATTTCCAACCAGAAGAGTTTTTAAAATACACTCTCTTAAAGAACCACATAGTTTTTGCAGAAAAAGCTGAGTCAGGAAGTTCTCTTAAAGGAACTGCATCTGTGTTCACCACTAGCAAGCAGAGCAAACCCAAGAAATACTGCTACTAAGAAACTGTCTTTGACTCTGTTTCCTTTTTGTTCAAAATAAACAGAAGCCTTAAATCAATCACATGCTACCAAGTCTTCTATGAGACTTCAGGAACCAGCCTGGTTGCAGCTTATGCTCCCTGCTGCAAGTCTGCTACCATTTTGAATGTGGTTGGATGCCACGCTTTCTCTGTACAATGACCTGTTTCCAAGACACAGTTCAGAAGCTGCTTTTGGCTATGTTTCTGTTCTAGACCCCTTTCTAATCTTTCTCAGGCTTTATGTGGGTATTCAGCTGATGTTAGGACACCATCTGTTACAATAGGTTTCTTAGTCCTGGGCAGCCAGAGGTCCAGACCCACAGACCTGTGGTCCCAAAGCTGCTTCGGCCCCAAAAATGACTGAGACACTTTGTTAACTTCAGGCTGTTCGGCCCATAACTCAGACACATTGCTAGCTTGTTCTTTCATCTTAACTCAACCCATTTTCATTAATCTGTCTGCCACGTGATCCATGGCTCACCTGTGTCCTTACATGTTTCTTCTTTGGGTGGCTGGCTTGATCTGTCCTGACTCTGCCATGTTTCTCCTACCTATGCTATGATTTCCCCTCTTACTTTTTCTATGGTGCCTGTCATGGGCCAAAACAGCTTCTTTACTTAAAGATTGATATTCATAGCATACAGAAAGACATTCCCACATCAGGCACACATAAAAATTGTAGGTCAGGTAAGTTAGGCTTTCTGATGGAGACACTGCAGCATCCTGGAAACCTAGCATGTTTATTACAGAGCAGTGTTTCTCAACTTTCCTGATGCTGTGACCCTTTATTCTAGTTCCTCGTGTTGTGGTGACTCCGAACCAAAAAGTTATTTCATTCTTCATGATTTTGCTGCTTTTATCAATTATAATGTAAATATGTTGAGGGATACAGGTTTTTCAAAGAGATCATAACTCACAGGTTGAGAATCTCTGTTATAGAGTATTGAACAAAGAAGTATGATGACTGCATATAGTTGAACAAAAAAAGAAAGGTTATTACATACAGATATACAAGGAAACAAGGTTTATGTTACCTAATTTGATCAAGGGTTAACTGATCTCAGTAGCAGAGGTCTCCAAGCTATAAATATCCAGGAAGAAAAAGATATGGTAGACATTTTCTTCACACACTATCAGCATCTGCCATTACTCTGAGACTTACTGTGTGAGAAGTCCTTTGCCATTTTCCCACAGGTCTGAAGCTATGGTTCTCAAGGTGGCCGTGCCTATGTTAACAACTCACATTCACTTAAGGTTTCCTATATATAACTGCAATTTCCAGATACCTTTTCTAGACTCAGACCTTCTATCTATTACCCTAATATATAATCCTTACAACAATAATAACATCTATAACCATAGGGAATGCTATACCAATGGTAGGGCATGAAACAGGGAATTAAACATAGACTCACCCCTAAACTGCCTTTTCTTATAAGGGGTAAAGAGGAGTTTGCTGGAGTTCTTGAGCGTAAGAACCATCTATGACTGAGGCAGAGAGACCATCCTTGACAGTACCCAAGCAGAGATAAGGCTGTCTGCTTCTTTCTCTTTTCTTTATTTTAGTTTACTATTTATAAGTTTTTAGAAACATATCCACCACTGTTCCCCCCTCCCTCCCCTCTCTCCAGTCATTCTCCAGCTTCCTCTCCCACCCCATCACCATATACATTCCTCAGCCAGGGTAAGGGCTTCTAGGGTGAGTCAATGCAGTCTGGCATATCCAGTTGAGGTGAAATCAAGCCTCTCCCCCTAGTATCAAGGCTGAGAAAGGTGTTCCTCTGTAGGGAATAGACTCCAAGAGGTCAGTTCATGCACTATAAATAAAGTCTGGTTCCACTGCCAGAGGCCCCATACACTGCCCACACTATTCAATTGTCATCCATATTCACAGAGCCTACTTCAGGCCCATGCAGATTCCCCAGCTGTCAATTCAGAGTCAGTACACTCCCAATATGTCGTGTCAACAGTTTTTGTGGGTTTCCTCATCATGATTTTGACCCCTTTGCTCATTGTGGTGATATATTTTATATTTAATAAAATCAGCCTGAAATATCATAGAACAGATCCACCACAGTCAAGCTGGGAGGGTCAGAGAGTGGTAACTCAACACCTTTAATCCCAGCACAGAAAACACCTAGTGGTGACCTATGCCTTTAATCCCATAACTCCAGAGACAGAGATCTTTCAGTGTTTCTGTGAGTTGAGGCCTTACAACTTAACAGTAGTAGTTCACATCTTTAATCCTAACTCTAGGATTATAATGCAGAGTTGAACCGGGAAGAGAAAAAACTGGGCAAAGAAGACAATGAGGTATTCTGTAGAAATGATGAGCCAGGCTGAGGACTCTTAAAGATAGCTTTTACCTTGGTAAATTGGCTGAATGAGAATTGTCTGGTCTGATTTTTCTCTCTGATATTCCAGCTTTCCTCCAATATCTGGCTTGGGGTTTTCATTAAATACCAACAGAATTCATGATTCAGCTCATATAATCTCTCCTCCCTCTAGAGCTCTCTGAACTGGGAGCGCAACCCAGTACTTAGCTGTGGATCTTTACCACTGCTTCTATCAGTTCTATAATGACAATTAGGGTGGTCATCAATTTGATCATAGAAGAAGATCAATTTGGCCATCCTCTCCACTTTTGTTTAGAGTCTTTGGTGGGGTCATCTTTGTGGATTCTTGGGTAATTCCCTACTACCAGGTTCATCTTTAACCAGCAATGGCTTCATCTATTAAGATATCTGATTCGTGTTATTTCCCCTCTCTGTCCTTCTTCCAACTCAACCATCTCATTTCCTCATGTTCTTTCCCCACCTCCCTGCTTTGGTCCCAATTTCCTCAGGAGATTTCCTCTATTCTTCCTTTTCCAGGGGAGGTCTTAGGTTCCTCCTTGTTACCTAGCTGCTCAGAGGTTGTGGACTGGAATCTGGTTACCTTTCACTTTACATTTAAAATCCGCTTAGGAGTGAGTACACACCATGCTCGTCTTTCTGGATCTGTGTTACTTCACTCAGGATGATTTTTTTTTCTAGTTCTATCCATTTTCCTGCAAATTTCAGGATGTCTTTTTTTTATTTTTTTTTTAACTGCTGAGCGGTATTCCATTGTGTAAACATATCACTTTTTTAAAATTTATTCTTCATTTGAGAGGCATCTAAGTTGCTTCCAGGTTTGGGTTATTACAAATAACACCACAGCTACATAGTTAAGCAAATGTCCTTTGTGTAAGTATGTACTGAATGCTTCTTTGTCTTGTTAATTATAGGAATTCTTCATTTTTTTTCTAAGAGAGCTTCTGTGTAACCACAATTTCCAAGAATTCTATGAATCTCTGGTCTGTTCATGGAGGTCCTTGACCAAAGAAAGTAAATAGATGAACTATGAGGAAAGTTAATTTAACCTGATGAAGAGCCAAGAAACAGATCAGGATGTTGTCAAAAGTGTTGCAAACTTTTGACAACAAGGTCTTGTTGATAGCAAGCAAGACCATTTCATTCAAAATCACCTATGGAAGTTTGACTTTCATTGGACTGGAATGTAAACTCATAGTGTATGAGCTGCTGATATTAATAGAGGATCTCACAGGAATAGTTGTAAGATGCAGAGGAAGCAAGATGAGAATGTCTTACTGAGAAAGTACCAAACATAGGAACTATTAAATTGCCTTTACAATGGGCACAGTGGGGAGGACCAGGATTAAAACAGCTGATATATAAGAAAGTCATAAGGAAATGACTCATAAACTGGCCACTTTTTTATTATTAAACTCAGTCACTTAACCTCAGAGCCTGGAGCTTAAGGAAATGAAAAAATGCTAACAAAGGGAAAATGGGGGAAAAAAATAACCCCTGTTTCCTTTATCTTTATCAACAACATGTCTGAGTACACATCCCAAGAAGGATCCATATGGCCATTTCTTGGAACTGTAGGCAGGCAGAGTACTAGTGTCCATATACCCCAAGCAGATGTCTACAGTACAGATGTGAGCCAGAGGTTCCAACAACCTCTCCTAACCAGGTCAAGTGTTTTTCCTGTTACCATGCTGTGGATTATCTAAATTCCACACTGGAATATGAATAAACTCTTGGTAGAGGATGATGCCTCTTTACTGTTCCCAAGTGTACCTTACACATAGTAATCCATACTCATGAAAGAGTCTGGCCTTTGTTTCCATGTCATGGGAACAGAAAGTAGGCACTTGAAGGAGACCCTTGAACATGTGGTTGTTTGGCTGCCCCATCTGACTCTCTGGGATGAGATCCAGCAAGTCAATGTCCCTCTACATAATGCCTTGGGCTCTAGTTCTGCCTGCCTCCAACTGTAGATAAAGCTGGACCTTGGTCTAAATATCCCAGTCTCCCACAGATACCCATAGGAGGTGACAGCTTGTATAAGCAAAAGTTTCTGTCCCGACAGAAATCCCCAAATATCTGGCAGCTGCTTCACAAATAATTGACTTAGAGGATGAATATTATTTATAAATGCTCAGCTAGTAGTTCAGGCTTTTTACTAACTAACTACTAACTCTTACACGTAAATTAACCCATAATTCTCATCGAGGGTTAGCCACCACTCGGCTGGGTACCTTTTCTCAGTAAGGCATTCTCATCTTGTTTCCTCTGCATCCAGCTAGCGAATGCTGGCTCCACTCTTCCTCTTCCCAGAATTCTGCCTATACTTCCTTCCTGGATATTGGCCAGTCAGAGTTTTATTAAACCAATTCAAGTGACAAATCTTTATAGTGTACAAGATCATTATCCCACAGCAAGTTTGTATCACAGGACAGAGCCTTGCAGTACTCCCATCATAAGACAATATGTCAGACAACTATCCCCAAATTTGTGTTGAAAATAAGGATTTCAGAGCTTTTAAATTCAAGCAGGACAAGTATAAAAAAAAAAAATCAGCTTCACAAAGGACATATCTCATAGCTAGAATGACTGGAGACATCATTGGTTTCAGAGGAGCCAAGTGAGAGTCTCCATATGAAAGGAACAGGCTTTTTAAGCCAGTCCTTATTTTTGAGGTAGGAATACTCTACTTCTCTGCCTTCTTCAGCCAGTCTGAAACTCTGGTATGGGTGAGCAGATACTAAGATCACTTATGATATAACAACAACTTCCACATGGATCCAGCTCCCAGTGCCTCCCTCTCAGAGCCATGCATGCCTGCACAAGTTATCTGTAGGAATTCTTCATCCCCAACTGGTGGCACTGTTTTGAAAAGCTACCTACGGAACCTTTTTTTTAAGGCATAGGACTTAGCTGATGACATGGGCCATAGGGCTGGCAGTTTCACACTTACAATCATTTGAGCTGTCTTCCTGATTAAAGATGAACCAGTCAGTTACCTAAACTCCTTCCCACTGGCCCAGCCACGAGACACTGTAATCAACACCCTTCCTCTCTGTGGTGCTGTATCTCAGAAAGCAAAATCCAGAGAAAACAAAATTCTCCCTTCAGTTCCTTCTTGTCAAATATTTGGTCTCAGGGATGAAAGAAGTACACACATACACACACACACACACACACACACACACACCAGTGTGCTATAACTTTAAGCAATTGGCCTTGGTAATCCAATTCAGTAATAATAAGTTTTTAAAGATAGAAAATAGTAACACCGTCTGCAATAGGGATAAGCCTTTAAAGCATACAAAACAAAGACGTCACATATAAAATATTGTATTGTTCACATTGAATAGTGAGAAAACAGAGAGACAGGAAGGAGATTGATGTT
Source organism: Phyllotis vaccarum (assembly GCA_033318265.1). Lineage (NCBI taxonomy): Eukaryota > Metazoa > Chordata > Mammalia > Rodentia > Cricetidae > Phyllotis > Phyllotis vaccarum. The sequence goes on along the minus strand of JARWLC010000001.1, from coordinate 32,391,482 downwards.
GACTCAGGGTAGAAGGAGGAATGTAGAGAGGCTGCTAATAGGATACAATGTTTCTTTCTGATGACAGAAATGTTCTCAAATTAGAATCTGGAGACCAGATTCATAATTTGGGGAACAAACAAACCATTAAACTGTGTACTTAAATTGGATGACTTTTATAGTAAATGAATTGAATTTCAATAATATTATCCTAATCCAACATTTTGAGAGTTTGTTTTGTATGAGAATTCCACACACACATACAATGTAGTTTGATCAAATGCATCTTCAACTCCTCCTGGATCCTTCCTGGATCCCTCCTGCCATCTTTTCCTCCCAATCTTTTGTCCTTTTAATATCTTTAAAATCCAATGAGTCCAATTAGTTTTGCCTACATGCATATGAATGTATTGTCATCCACTGGAGCATAGGTAACCTACCAGTGGCCACCTCTGAAAACCTGATTCTCTTTCCTCCAGTAGCTATTAATTATCAATAGTTTTTCAGCTATGAGTGAAGACTTGGAAGTCTCTTGCTCATGCTAATAAGCAGTGTCTTTCTCTTGTAAAGGTCTATGAAGTCAGGTAGTCACAGCTGTTGTACGCTCAAGAGAGCAGTGTTCTCGTTAAGTCTATATGACTCTTGTGTCAAAGAAGTACTTCCCAACAGCTGGCTTTTTGCAGTTGTTCCACACCTTCTTCCTGAGCCTAGGCAGGAAAGGGTGTTGTATAGACACCCTACTTATAGTTAAAACTCCACATTTATTCTCTTCATTTTGGCCAGAGTAACCCATTAAAAAAAAAATCACAATCACCCCTCAGCTTGGACCATGGTTTTGGTGATTTTTTTTTCTGACATTTCTCTCTAGGAGGAAGAACAAGGGACAGAGACACTCCCTTGGCTACATTTCTAAGTCTCATTCTAACTTGTGTGTGACGTGAAGTCTCATATGTTGTGTGCTTGGGAAGGGATTCTATACAAGTTCTTCCACACCCCATGTAGGATGAGGCCTTGTAATCCAAGGGCCCTTAAGGTGGTAACTGACTGTGGGTATGCATAAAGCCTTTCCCTGAGTTATAGGCTCTGCAGCCCCTCCTAGATTTCCAAAAAATGACTGTGACCAAAAATATCATGGAAAGCTAGTTTCCAACAAGGGCTGTCCAGAGCTCTACAGACAAGAGAAGCTTGGAACACAATAGTGTTTGAGTTGACTTAGCCACAGAATCTGCCTTTCTGTCCTCTCATCTAGGTAACAAGTGGTTTTCACATTTGTTTTGAAAGGAAACTTTCATAGACAGAGGTAGTGAAAGGTGGAAATGAAAGCATAACTTCTTGTTCTGTGTGTTTGGATAGGCTAAAGTGAAGGGCAATGTGGTACATATGCGTACTCCATCCTGGGCCATACAGGGGCCAAGATCTGGCCTCATTTTCTCAGAGTCAGAACATGAGGATTCACCCTAAAGATCATGGTCCTGGAAAGCATATAATCAGTGTTTGTGTGTGTGTGTGTGCGTGTGCATGTGTGTACTATATGCCACAATCAGGAATATTTTCAATAAGATTTTAACCCTTTTTCTGTATCAGCATTTATACAATGAAAAAGCCTCAGATGTAAGAATCACCTTTAGAAATCCCCCTAAAAGGTAAGAAACTAACACACTCTTGCTCATTGACGGTGTATGTGTTCTTTCCACACTACAGTTCTATCAGAGCTCTATATATAGAGAGAGCCCCAGGTAACATCTAATTTGAGTCAACTCTGGTCCTCATGGAGATTCACGAGGTCAGGGCCACTAAACACAGCTATAAATGGAAGAACTGAGCCACACAGTGAGTGAACTGCACAGGGATAGAAGAAATATTACTGGGAAGTCTCCTTTCTGTTAGCCACTGGGAATCTAGAGATAAAATGTCATGGCTTAAACCAGGAGTGATGGCACATGTCTTTAATACTAGCTCTTGGAAGGTAGAGACAGATATGAGTTTGAGGTCAGTATGGACTACATAATGAGTTCCAGGACATCTAAGACTATGCAGAGAGATTTTGTCTCAAAAAAAAAACAAACAAAAAATAGAAAAATATAATTTAAAAAATGATTTGGTTTCTCTCCCTTCAGGGACACAGGCTGGTGATAGAGACATAGTAATAAATAGACCATTTGCTATATGTAGGGTTTCTATTCCTGTGAAGAGACTCTATGACCACAGCAACTCTTACAAGGAAAACATTTAGTTGAGGGGGCTCACTTACAGTTTTGGAGGTTCAGTCTATTATCATCATGGCATGGAGCATGGTGGCATGCAGGCAGACACAGTGCTGGAGGAGTAACTGAGAATCTTGCATCCTGCAGGCAACAAGGAAGTTGACTGAGACAGTGAGTGGTATCTTGAGTATAGGAAATCTCAAAACCTGCCACACAATGATGCAGTTCCTCCAACAAGTCCATACCCACTCCAATAAAACCACATCTCCTATTTGTGCTACTTTCTATGAGATTATGGGGACCAGTTCCATTCAAACTACCTCATAAACTACCTGGCCCCCATAAGCTTATAAAAAATCTTAATGCAAAATTCATTTAATCTAACTATTAGCAATTAGACATTATCTGGCCTGCCCTTGGGCATCCAGCAGGCGGTACTTACTAACCTGGGCAAATACCTAAACAGCCTAGGTCTTATGACTGCACATCATTTCATAGTGGTCACACATCATTATATAGTTATTCTGGGTAGATGCATAATCTTTATGTGAAGGTGCTATACCCTTCTTACAGGCAACCTATGCCTGCTTCCTTTTTCTTGCCACAAGGTCACATCTGTACCTCTTCTTTCCTCCTTTCTTGTCTTTTTCCCTTATTTTCTTCTAACTCTTGTTTTTTCTCGCTCCCCTTTCCCTTCCTTAATAATACTCTCCACTTGACTGTTGCCCACATTGTGTGTCTTTCTCCATGGTTCCCCTGCTGTGACCACCAGGTGCCATGCCTCCATTGTGTGTCTCTCTCACCCACAATGGGGCACCTTCGTTCAAACCCAAGGCTGCCATGTGCCATTTTACAACACCAACTTAAAAATTCCCGTAGTCTATTACAGTCTCAATAATGTTTTAAAGTCCAAAGTCTCTTCTGAGATTCATGCAATTTCTTAAGTTTAATCTGTAAAAATCAAAATCAAGAATAGACCACACACTTCCAGCATATGATGACACCGGATATACATGACCTCTTCAAAATGCAGGGAAGGGAGCATAGCAAGGAAATACTGGACCAAAACAAGACTGAAAACCAGCTGCGCAAACTCCAAACTCTGCATCTCTACGTCTGATTTTGAAGCACTCTTCAGAACTCCAATTCTATTCAGCTTTGTTAACTGCAACACACATCTTTCTTTTGGGAAGGTTCCACTTCATGTTGACAGCTCTCCTTGACAAATATCCCACAGCTCTGGCATCTCTAACATCTTGGATTCTTCAAGGCAATCCAGGCATCAACTTCACAGCTTCACACAATGGCCTTTCTACTAGGCTCTATTCAAGGACACTCCTGACACTTGCCTGGCAGCAGTGCCTTTCCTTAGGTGTAGAGGTAAATATCATAATCTATTTCTTCCATCCTTACCTCTAAATTCAGAACTCTGTGGACAAAGCTGCCAAGTTTTGCTGATTATTGGGGCTGGAACATGATCCCATCGTTCAATTATGTCTTCATTAGTGTTTCTGTCCTTAGCTGTCTAATATTGGCTGTCAGGAAACTTGTTCGATAGACCAGGCTAGCCTGACACTCAGAAATCTGCCAGTGTCTGCCTTTCCAGTGCTGGGATTAAAGGTGTGCCCCATCACACCTAACTCTAAACTTTTCTTTAGTTCCTTCTTACAAATTGAGAATTTAGCTAGTGGGATCTTGCTCTAACCCATTTATCTCCTTGAATACCAGACTTAGCTCCCATTCCACCTCTTGATGTTGCTTATGCTTTGGGCCCTGATAGTTACCCTTTGAGGGAGGGAGCAGGAAGTCACAGAGAATAATGACTCAGACTCTCGGGGCTAGTTGAAACAAACAAGTCCCATTAACTGAGGAAAGAGCAAGCCTTAAGTACTTTCCTCTCAGTCAGGGGGAAGGGTTTTGCTTTGCTGGCATTTGCTATTGTGGTGTGGCCCCTTTCACTGGTCCAGGTCATCTCACATCAGGATTCTATCTCTGTTGTCAAGGCCCCCAGGCAGACCCCAGGTTGGCTTATTAGGAAGTGCCTAGTCAAGGAGCCCTCATGGCTATGAGGAAGTGCTATGAGCACGTGTTTTAAGGCACTAGTTATGAACAGTTTGAACTGACTAAGGCTAGGCTGGTCTCTAGGTCCCTAGAAGCCTCTAGGACTTATATATCCCACATTCTGACGATCTTTTTCTTCTAAAAATTTATACTTTATAGCTTGCCTGCTCTGCTTGCTTCTTTTTATTATAAATCTTTATTAGACTGAGCACTAGTAAGCATTTGACAGAGTCTGTACTAGGCTGTTTTGAAATTTTCTTTGCCAATGGAATTAATGCAAAACCTGTCACTTGAGCCTCAGGGAGACTCTTCGGTCAAGAGCAAAAGACAGTCATTTTCTTCACCAAAATATCACAAGAATGATCTTTAGGTATCAAAATAATTCTTCTTTGAAATTCTTGAGTGAACATCCCACACTCAGTACCACTGTCTTCCAGGATCCTACAAGTATGCTCCATTAATCAGTACTTAAAATGTTCAACTTATTTTTCTAATCTGCAGTTTCAAAGTCCACATTACTCCAAACAAAATCACGGTCAGGTGTCTCACAGAAATACACCAGCCCTTGGTACCAACTTCTGTCTTAGTTAGGGTTTCTATTACTGTGAAGAGACACCATGACCATAGCAACTGTTATAAGGAAAACATTTAATTGACATGGGTAACACAGTTTCAGGGGTTCAGCACATTAACATTATGGTGAGAAGCACAGCAGCCTGCAGGGAGACCTGGTGCTGGAAGTTGTAGCTGAGAGTTCTACATCTTGCAGGCAACAGGAAGTCTGCTGAGACACTGGGCGGTACCCTGAGCAAAGGAAGCCACTCCAACAGTGACAACAGTTCCTCTAATAAGTTTATACCCACTCTAATAAGCCACACCTCCTAATAGTGCCACTCCCTATGTAATTATATGGGCCATTTACATTAAAACTATCACATTATAACTTCATATGCTCTGTTCTGAGACAGAATAAATTACAGGTGGTTGCCCCTCCAAGGAGAAGACCATCCCAGTTTTCATCTTGAATGGCGTGACATGTGAGTGGAATAGGAAGACATAAGTATGTGTTTTAGCAATCATCATCCACGTCCACATAGACTCTGAGTAAGAGGATGGCTTGGGCAGAGGTAATCTATTTGGGAAGTGATTTTAGGAAGTGATAATAAGCCAAGATATTGTGGATCAGGGAATAGTAAACACAATAAAGAAACATCAATAGGCAGGCAGCAACTGTCCCATGACATCTTAAAATTGCCCCTATAAAAGACCAGGACATAGGTATTTGTTGTCTATTATTTTCCCTCCCTGTTTGAAGACTGCCTTGGGGTTGCCAAATTGTTGACATTTTGCATCTGTCCTGTTGAGTGATGTTCAAGATAAAGCCAAAGAAAGTCCTTGGAATGAGAAACAAAGCACCAACGCCTAGATATGAGAAGCTGTAACAACTTCACACTGCTGTTGCAGGGAACTCAGCATGGCCAAGATAGGAGAAGGCTATACAGCAACAGCATCTACTGCAAAAAGAAGATGCACCCATCAGTAAAGGGAGGGCATGCCAGGACTTTTATGAAGGGGGAATACTGTGAGCCAAGTCCAATGAGGAGAAAGATGTCTGTGAACCCACAGGCCATTCAATAAATTCCAGACTGACATGTGATAAAAGGCTCTTGGGAACTGGCAATGGATAGACTGTCTTGTGGATAGAACCAAGCAACTCTTTGACATGAGGTTTCTTCTAGATCATTCTTGGGGAATAAATCTAGATTCTCTTCTACCTGTGTGCTTCTCTCAGTATTTAAGGACCCTCAGCAACCTCCCTCCTTGCAGAAGTAACTCTATGCCCTTAGTCTGTGTGTAGGCCACATGCGGGTGTTCACGCATGTACACACACACACACACACACACACACACAGAGACTTCTTAGAACTCATAATAGATGGTTCGAGCAGTCAGTAAGGCATCTCTTCCTAGAAATCCTATCTTACCATCCTCTCCTTCAACCTTGGAGAAGTCTTCTAAGAGGAAGAGAGAACTAGCCATTGCTCACATATCCTTGGAATGATCCCATTTCTTAGAAAGTGTTCAAAATATAGAGGACTAAGAAAAAAGAAACATACTTGGCAGCAGTCTCACCAGTTACATCAGTTAATTCCATGACATCAGTGTTCATGTGGCCTATTTTACAGTGACTCAGAGAGAGGAGATGGGGAAGGACAGAACCTGTGCACTAAGGCATGTGAAGAACCAATGTCAAGCTCAAGGTAGCCAAAGAGCAAGGAAGACTGAGGTCTGGATTTTTATAAGGCTTTTCCCTAGTTGTGAGGCTTTGGGTGCATGGCATCACGTTTGTGAACCTCCCCTCAAAAACGACAATCCCCACCTCCTGGTGTTTGACAAAGGAGATGTGATGCCATCGGTTAGTACTCTTCATCTAGGCTTAGGAAGCATCTTTATCTCCAATACCATGAAAAGTAATTAAGGTTATCATGATTATCCAAATGATTTAGTGACCGATAGGATGTTGTATGCTTTACACATTCTAGTTCTTTTCTTTTTCCGTCGCTTTACTTTTCATGTTTTTCTTCTTTTCCTTTTTCTTTAGAACTTTTGTTGTTGTTTGATAAAGTGTTGAACATAATCCAGAACGATCTTCAACTCACTATGCAGCTGAAGTTGACCTTGAACTTCCGATTCTCTCACTTCCACTTCCTGGGTGCTAGCATGAGGGTATGTGCAACTGTCCCCAGTTTAAGGCTGTGCTATATTCCAAGCCCTGTACAGTTCATCTCCTAACACTTAATCTATTATATTTGCTCAATAAATAAGCATAGGATTATGTCATAGGATGTCATAAACAGTGTCATAAGATTATGATAAACTTTTAGAGAAAGAAGAACTTTTCCACAATTAGAGTAAAAAAATAAAAAGATAGAAAAGTGTTGACTAAGATATTTTAGCCCAAAGTAATCAGTTCAAACCCACATGTGTTTCCAACATTCTAGCACTGGATTATCAACTTAAGACCTATTCAGCAATCTTGTCCTCTGCTTTCACCAAGTTTGGCTACCCCTCTCTTCACTTCACATCTAAAGGTGGAAGTCACCATGGTCGCCTTCATGGACATCTGTCTTTAGACAGTTATGCTAAGCATCTTAGCTTAAATCATATTAACAGACACTGACATTACTTATTTGGCAATGAATTAGTGGCAAGCACAGCTGTGAGGACCTTACATTCTTACTTGTAACCAGGAAAGTATATGGAGGCTAGGAGCTCTTACATGTGCCAAGAATGGAGCTGGACCCAGTTTTTAGTAGGTAGGAACTTGGCACAAAGTCTACAAAGGCAAGAGTTCAACCCAAGTCTACCTGTCCTTTGATCTGTCGGTGTGTTCTTACAGTGGTTAAGAACAATTGTGTTCTATTGACAGGTAATGAGTGGATCATGTTCAGATAAACCAGATTCAGAAAAACACATATCACAAGCTTTCTCTCAAATATGGGTATTGGAACAAAATTATATGTGTGTGTGTGTGTGTGTGTGTGTGTGTGTGTGTGTGTGTGTAAGTAAAGGTGTCATTGTCATAGATGTGGAAGAGAACAGGGAAAGGCATCCTGGAGAATAAAAAAAGTTCATTAATGAGATGAACATGACCAAAGTATATCAATGTCACATGAAAAAAAAACATTACTTTGTACAATTAATATACACCATAAAAAAAAACCAAGCTGGTATTAAGATTACATAAAATAATAACTGAATTCTACTCTGCCAATTCTCCTTCCTCCTCCTCTGGGTTTCAAAGTACCTGTAGATAATAAGGCATCACAAGCAGATGAAAGGCAAAGTATTATCTCCAATAAACAGAGCTCTTGTCACTCACCTGTAACACAGAATACCCAGTGACTGTACAGATGAGTGGCTTGAGAACCACATGTTCTCCTGGATGCCCCAAGACTCTAAACTTTAGTGTACCATGTCTGGCTTATGGACAATAGAAATGGAAGGGAGATGCAACCTAGCAAGGAAGCAAATTGCTTATGTGGATACAGTTGACCTGGAATCCACATTGGCATCCACCTCAGCAATCCGGGGAGGCTGGAAGGAAGAGTGAGTGCCGGTGCTTTGTATGTCTTCCTCTAAGGATCTGGCTACTAGAATTCTCAGCCCAGAAACTGCACTGTGGCAGTCACTTCCATGTTCTCTTTCTTACAGGGAAACAAGCCACAAAGGTGGGAAGAGGGGGAAAGTGTCTGTGTGTCCTTTTCCTTCCCCTAAATTTCTGTAAATGAAAAACTATAGGCTTGGCATCTAGTTAACAAGACAGGCTTCCTGGGTCAGATTTCAAAGATTAGTACACTCAATATGCTGTTGTAAAAGGCCTTTTCCTATGCCTGGCCAGGTACCTGGATGGTGGGAAAGTTACAGATGAGGTTAGTGTGAAGATGCTCTGTGGGAGAATCTGTTCTTCTCATCTGCAGCCTACCTGGTGAGTCAGGAGATCCAGTTGTCTGAAACTCAGCTTCTTTGTCTTGTACAAAATCAGTCTTTGAGAAGAAAGTTCCCAGCTTAGTGCTCAGCGTATCGACTGGCCAGGAATATCATCAAGCTTGTAGAAATGAGTTGCCTACTTCCAAGATCAGTAAAGTTGTTACATTTATCTGGAGCTTTCCATCTGAAACCCTTCCCAGAGGTGTGGTTAGCTAGTGAGCTGGAAAAAATTAGACACAGTCAACTGTATTTCCAAAGGCCATGATAGTGAGGAGCAATGGAAAGGCATTGCCCTGCTAAACTCAGTTCCATCTCAATATTGAGAAATGCAAACAGAATGCAGCAAGGGACTTACTATGTGTCCACTATTTATCAGATTTACAGGAGAAATGGACTTGAATAAAATAGTCCATGAGTTACAGAAGTGTCCTCATATCTGGAAGCCAGCTCTTAACCAAGTAAAGACCCAGGGAATCAAGCTAGATAAAGACAATGTCAGAGAAAATGCAAAATATCACAGGAATTTGCACATTATTGCTGGCCCAATGGAGAAGACCTTGTAATTCAAAGAGCCTGCATTCTGGGATGAATGCTTTTTGTTGTAGGAGATCTGCTTCTTCATGCTGAAATCAACAGTGAAAAAGAATGTTCATTAAATATACAAATTAAGAGAGCCTCAAGCAACCTTCTCTCCAGACTTACTCCTAATGGATAGAATACCACCGACTGACTGAAGGTCAAAAAATCCAGTGACTCAATTCCTCTAATGGAGGTGTATTTAGTCCTAAATTCTACTCCTGACCCCCTCCCTCGTTTTTAGGGTGAGAACCACTAATCTTATCTGGTGTTTTTCATGAAAGCTTCATCAAATGAGTCCATGGAGGGTTGGAGCAGTAACACAATGAGATGATCACTCATTAATTCCTTCTATCTATCATTAATTCCCCATGGCTAGTGGAGTAGTTAGCTAATACCAGGAACTAAGCTGAAGGCACCCAATTCAGCCATGTTGAAATGTCCCCTTCATGCATGAATGGCTTCCAGAGGAGGAACAATTAGCAACCACTGAGCCTATAGGACAGATGGGTTAACTAACTGCCTAAGCAAATTAGAAGACTGAAAGTAGATGATGACCTTTGAGTGATGTGGAAAGTGCTCAGTGCTTAGAGCACATGGGCCATAGTCCTGACAAAAGAAATGTTCCTTACAATACTGAAAGCTGTTGAAAGCATGACAGGTATGGAAAACATTGTAAGCTTCTTTGGAAATTAGGGTATCAGACCATGGAGACTGAGTTTGAACATGTTGAGACTAGTAAAGAAAAGCTTTGCTTTTAAAGCAGGGGGCAATTGATCCTATTAAGAAGTGTTCAGGCTAAAGGCAAGAATATGGCTGTCTACTCCTTTCACCTTACATCTAATGTTTTCATGTCCTTGTACCATCTACTGACATCTCCTCTTTCCATGGGCACCTCTGTATCTGATCCATGACGAATCTTGCTATTGATGGACCAGATCCCAACCACTCCTGACTCCTCATGGCTATGACCTTGGGCTTTGGAATGAAAAACAATACAGCACTCACTTTCTCCCCCCACCCTTCTTTATGAATCATCACATCTTCTTTATCTTTCTGAACTTTACATACATCTTATTTGCCCTTTACCTAGGAACTTCTTAAGAAGCAGCTCTGGCATGCAATCACTGAGTGGATTGGCACAGGTACATTACTTGTGATTAACTGTGGAGAAACAAATAAGAGCAGGAGCCACCACACCATCAAGTGTCACTAACTGTTTAGGAGTACCAGAGTACTTCATATGGGAGGGGGAAGACCTCTCTCAGCCTTGTTAGCATTGGAAACCATCCCTGGATGAAGAAATCCAAATGTAAATGTCAGCACATCCTGTTTTGACTACACCTGCATGTGCTATCCTTGCTCAGACCTGGCTACAATCTTTGACTATGGTATGTTAGGCTCAACATTGAGCGGCACAAGGAAAGACAAGTTTAGGAGGTTCTCTTCATGATGATGCAAGTGTTTTACTTACCTGGGGATGTAGTCACACTGTGGGCCTCTCCCTTTGGAATGATGCTCAGGGATTCTTACAAGTTATAGGCAGAAGCCTGGACTATCTATCACTTATCACCCTTAATGTGATTTATTTCCCTTAACTCTTTACAGGTCATTCATTCTGTCTGGCAAGAAATACATTTTGGAAATGAGAATCTGGGGTCTTCTTCTACACCTGGCTCAGAGTAAGAGCTTAGTAAAAGTGTGTTTACTTAGTAAAAGTAAAAGTCCAAGAATAAATAAATAAATCACAGACCCTCCGCTCACTGTCTTACACATGTCATTTCTTTCGATGCACTGAAGTTTATATCTACTACCCAGTTTTCTCTGTAAATTAAGACACTCTGCCAATATATCATTTTTTTAAAAAAAAATATATTAAAGAGGAAAGTGAGAAGGATTCAAATGACTTTTAGACAATGGCATTGGAGTCTGATTTATATAGACCTAAAATATGGCTGCACTAACTGCCAGTTGGCTTTGAAAACCTATACATTCTTCTGAGCCCTGGCTGTAGAAATCGTCAGGGAATGGGTATCCTGAGGGCAGCCTAGGTTCTGTTGCAGGAGCCAGGCCTCAACCCTGTGTCCAACATGGGAAGGAATTTCAGTTTTCAAGAGAGAGGAGTGACCTAGAGTAACATGAGAGTCTAAAGACTCAAGACTGGGTGGTATTTCAACCATTTGTTTCCCAGCAAAGCCTTGATTTGATATAGCTGACCTACTGAATCGAGAGTTTCACTTCCTTTGGAGATCTAATATTCTGAGAAATCCTCAGATCTCTCTGTCCTCTCCCTGAAATTCATGATGACTGAGAGGTAGATGGTATTTACACTTAGCACTTACTTGCCAATCTTGTATTTCCATTTTTCTAAGCCTCAGGTGAGCTTAGCAATGGCCACTCTATTCCAATGTCCTTAAGTTTAAACTGTCCCATATTGATGAACGTCTAATTCATCACGTCAGCTAACATAGACTTTTCCATTGGTTACCTTCCCAACTCACCAACCATTGTCCTGTTTCTGAGAACTGTAGTTCTTTGGGCTCTACTTGCTACCAGGAAGGGAGTCCTCATCCAGATAAAGCAGTGGTTTTTCCAGCTTCAGAACCTACTGAGAACAAGTTGCCTTTTGTTGAGTTCTCCAAGAAGGAGATTCAGGTAGAGTTTTCAATGCAGACATACATTCAAAAATAATCTGTTAAAACAAAAATGAAGGATACTCAGTGAGAGACAGGGTGAGATCAAGGTAGCCCCAAGATCTGAATCAACTGTCCCAAATAGACCACCCATAGCTGCTGGGTCCCAAATAATCACACAGAGTCTTATCTTAATTACAAACTGTTTGCCCTATGGCTCAGGCATATTTCTAGCTAGTTCTCAAATCTTAACCTATTTCTATTAATCTATGTCTTACCATATGGCTCACGGTTTACCTGAATTCCTTTACATCTTCCTTTCTCGGTGGAGACTCATAGCATTTCTAACTCAGCTCTCCTTCCACTTTATCTATGCTTGGATTTTGGGCCTGCTTCTAGGATACCTTGCTGTAGGCTAAAAACAGTTCCTTTATTACCCAATGATAATTCACAGCACACAGAAAGATATCCCACATCAGTTTGGTTTATGTCTCAAGCAAGCCTAACATAGATTCTAAGGTTTGGTGGAGCGAGAAGAATCTTCAGCAATGCTTTGCTAAGAAAATAAGATCCTCTTCTTCCAGAAGCATTGATGCTGAGTCAATGCCAGTGGAGGGTGATGCCAGCTGAAGCAACATGTTTCCATGCCTTGATAGGAACTATGGACACAGTCTCTTCCTTCATATGCTCTGATATATGTGATAAGTCTGGTTTCTTGCCTACCCCATTATAGAAAAGACCCAAGGTGGGCAGTTCATTTTACTGAGCCAATCAGTGATCGGAAAAATTTAGAAAAAAAAAAGCAAAGATGAAAATAAATAAAGAAAGTCAGACTTTGAATAGGTCCAGTTTTCTGTGCATTTTCTAACAAGGAGGGAAAGCCAAGCTTTTTGCTTTTCCCCACAAGTTGTCCATTGTGGGTTTCTATTCATAAAGCAAGAAAAGCATATATCAGACATGTAGGAAAATCAAGATAAGAGGCAGAGGCCCAAGTTCCTTTCATACTCCCTTTGAAACTCAGTTAATTCCTACAAGCTTGACACTGTAGCTGATAATACGTTAGCTTCCATTAAAGCACAAAACATCAACACAAAATCCACACCAACTGTCTACCCTTCTCCTCAAGGAATATTTCTTGCTTGTTTGTTCATTGTTTATTAGTCCATTTTTTTTCTTTCCTATAACAATAGCCTCTCCTGAGATATATGTATCATTGACAGAGAATCCTTCCAATTGTTTACATAATTAATCTGACTGTGTCCCCTCTTTCCCATTTTGTCCACATGTTTATTCAGTCTGTTCGTTCACGAGAGATCATGTGATGGAGTGACAAGCCCAGTCTTTGGTAATAAGAGCATTTAGTTTGAATCCCTGCCTCACTACTTAAAAACAATTTTATATGCTTTCCGTATGACAGAAGCTGAATGAGTTCAATAATACGATTGTCATAACCAGGTCTCTCAAAAGTTTCTATGAAAGAAGGGGCTAATGTTTCTAAAGTACCCAGGAGGAGTGCAGAGACGTATTACTAGTGATGTAATTAAAATCATTATGACCCAAATGGTTTGGGAAATAGCATGATCTCTTACATTAGTCAGAATCCTTTCATTTACAAGAGACAGGTCTTTTAAAATATTCTCAATCAAGAGGGGAATAAGGTAGATGTTTAATGGTCAAATAAGTTCAAAGACAAAGGGAACTGAGACCATAGTTAGGACTTCATAACTCAATTTCTCGACTTTCTTAGATGATGTTCTTCTTCCGCAATAATCCTCTTCTGAATAATTCCAAACAGCTCACTATTCTTGTGGGTTTTAAGAAATGCTTTTTGCCCACCTTAGATCAATTTTTCTAACCATGGTGACTGCGTTTGGATTATGATTCGTAAATAGTATCAGCCCCAACAGAATAATGATTGTATATGACTCAAGAAAGGATAACCCTTTGCAGTAAAATATGAATGTTCTACAAGAAGAAAGAGGAAGAAATAGGCAAGACAACGGTATCCATCCCACTGTCTTGCTGAAGCATTACTGTTTCTTTGTGCTGCTATTACGATCTTCTTCCTGGAAGGTCATCTAATTTTTCTATTCCTCTCATTGTTCTTTATGGAGATCTGAATCTTCATAAATATCTAATAGCAGCAAGATCCCCAAGATTCTCCCATGTGACCCTATCAATTGAGGATTCTTCTTTATACCAGCATTTTCTCTGCAGGATTGTGCCAGGGTACAATAGCATGCAGTGATTTAGCTACATCAATTGGATCATTTTGGGTTTTTTTTTTCTAATTTTTTTTTTCATTTTACATACCAACTGCAATTCCACCTCTCACCCCTCCTCCTGATCCCTCCCCCCTACTGTTTTGTTACAATAAGGTTTCTTGGCCCTGGCCGGTTGGCCAGAGGTCCAGACCCACAGACCTGAAGCTCCAGACCCCTTAGCTTCACACTGCTGCTTAGGCACCCAAAAATGACTCAGACGCTTATATTAAATTCATGCTATTTGACCTATGGCTCAGGCATATTGCTAGCTAGCTCCTTCATCTTAACTCAACCCATTTTCATTAATCTATTCTGCCATGTGGCCCGTGGCTCACCTGTGTTCCGTACATGTTTCTTCTTTGGGTGTCTTGCTTGAACTTATCTGACTCTGCCCTTCCTTTCCTACCTATTCTGATTCCCCTGCCTGCTTTTTCTATGGTGCCTGTCAAGGGCCAAAACAGCTCCTTTATTTAAAGATTGATATTCACAACATACAGAAAGACATTCCCACATCACTGCTTAAAGAGGGTAAGGCCTCCCATGGCAAGTTAACAAACTCTGGCATATCAAGTTGTGGCAGGACCAATCCCCTTCCCCTGTATCAAGGCTGAGCAAGGCATCCTTCCATAGGAAATGGGCTCCAAAAAGCCAGCTTATATGTGCTGATAGATCCTGGTCCCCCTGCCCTGGGGTCACACTAACTGACCAAGCCACACTACTGTCACCTGCATTCAGAGGGCTTAGTTCAGTCCCATGCAAGTTCCCCAGATAGCATTCCTGAGTCTGTGAGCTCCCACTAGCTTGGGTCAGCTGTCTCTGTGGGTTTCCTCATCATGATCTTGACCCCCGCCTTGTTCATATAATCTCTCCTCCTCCTCCTCCTCCTCCTCCTCCTCCTCCTCCTCCTCCTCCTCCTCCTCCTCCTCCTCCTCCTCCTTCTTCTCTCTCTCTCTCTCTCTCTCTCTCTCTCTCTCTCTCTCTCTCTCTCTCTCTCTCTCTCTCTCCCTGACTGGACTCCAGGAGCTCACCTGGTAGTTAGCTGTGAATCTCTGCATCTGTGTCCAAAAGTTATTGGATTACTGGATGAAGGCTCTATGACGACAATTAAAGTAGTCATCAATCTGATTACAGGAGAAGGCCAGTTCAGGTACCAGCTCCACTATTGCTTGGAATCTTAGCTGGTGTCATCCTTGTAGATTCCTAGGAATATTCTTAGCACCAGGATTCTCCCTAACCCCATAACGGCTTCCACTATCAAGATATCTCTTTCCTTGCTCCCCTTCTATGTCCCTCCCCCAACTCAATCATCCACTTCTGCAATGTTCCTATACCCATCTACCTTCCCCCATCACATTTCCAGTTTACCAAGTGGTCTTATCTATTTTTCCTTCCTATGGTGATAAAAGGAACATTTTGAATTACTTTGCTTCATTCACATATAACAGTTTTTTCAAATAGATGTAGGATCCCACCCCTTCTGGAAGAGCCACTGACTGTGGATAATTGCTGGAAGAAGAAGGATCATTTTGTTTTGAGGATCTGGTCACTGGTGGGATTCCCTTGCTTCTGTAATGTCCTCACATCCATACACATATAAGCAGTAGTAACTGAACTTAGTGTTTTGGTTTTTTCAAAGACACAAAGTTGAAAGAGACATGTTGATGGAAATGAGGAGACTTGGGAAAGGTGGTGAAACTAAATATGATCATATTTCATTGTATAAATGTATGAAATTCTGAAGAGTAAAAAAAGATCTCATACTTTTCTGGGCACATCAAGTGAACATTAGTTTCTTTAACAAGTTCATTGGTGTAGTTAGAGACAAGAATTCTGACACACCCATAAAACTTTAATTTTCAAGCCCAAAGCAATTTTGTAGATGAAATTCAACTT
Source organism: Phyllotis vaccarum (assembly GCA_033318265.1). Lineage (NCBI taxonomy): Eukaryota > Metazoa > Chordata > Mammalia > Rodentia > Cricetidae > Phyllotis > Phyllotis vaccarum. The sequence continues at coordinate 32,375,381 of JARWLC010000001.1, read as the reverse complement.
CAAATTGAGAAAAAGGAAGAGCTGTAAATTATAAAACAATTTCAAGACTCCAACAGCCAATAACCATTAAAGAATACATTTAAATTAGGAACTTGACCTTCTATAGAAATACAGCTGTGTGTAAGAATGTAATAATGAGAAACAGCTGGCTTAGGCAGGCAGCGCTCATCTGTCCTACAACTGGCAATGAGAGTTCTTGTTCTTACCACTTGACCCTAATTTTGTTTTTCTTGCCTGCCTCTTCATTGCACAGTAGAGCTCTTGTTATCAGAAACCACTGACAATCCTGACAATCCTGAGGATCCATTTATATCCAAGGTCTCCTGGAGTTTGCTTGGACCTGCCTCCTAAATGGAAGGACAGCAAAACCAGTGAAGACTCCTAGCTCCATCATCACCCTGTTGTCATTCTTACAGTGGATACTGGTTTTGATGAAAAATCCAGAGGATGTGGCCAGCCTCGACATACCTGAAACATTTGGTTCACATTCCTGTAAGAGTCATTGTCTCCAGTTGTATGCCCACTGAGAACTTGCCAAATTCTCAAGGAGAGTTCCAAAGCTGTGAGCACACAGACAGCAATGGTTAAATTAAGATCACATAACAACAAAAAGACATGAATGTGTGAAAGGGATCTGTAGAAAGAAGGAGACAGGGAAGATAAGAAAGGGCAGGAGTTAGGACAATTAGAATATATTACAAAATCGTCAAAGAAAACATTATCTCATTGAAAAGATACATGTTTTGAAGAGGGAAGAATAAATCTTATAGAAGTTTCTGAGCTGAAAAGGAAGCCACATTATTCTGAAGAGTTAATATGTGCTTCTAAATAGATTTTAAGAGAAAAAATGAAATATCGTCAGAGTGAATTCTCCCTAGATTTACCAAAAATCATGACATAATCTGGCTAGGTATATTCACCACATCCTTTCTACTGTGCAAACTGTATTCTCCAAAAACTTTGAAGACCAGCAGTGTGTCTAGTTCTGAAGAATGGGATTTGAGAATAAATGTTACTTTCCTTATTTGTGTGAATAAATACATGGCAAGCAACTAAAGGGGGAAGTGTCTGTATGGACCATGTTTTGAGGGAATGGAGGCCATAACAGCAGGAAAGACAAGGTAGAGCATGCAGTAGAGGATTTTCTTTTCCTTGAGTCCAAGAACCCTTCTTAGGGATGGTACCGCACATATTCATGCTCAGCATCTTCCCTTATGAGTTAAACTTGTCTGGAAACACCATTATTGACACATCTAGAACTGAGATTTCAGTAGAATTCTAAAGTGGCCAACATGGTTATAGTGGGATTATATTACATTGTAAATAATTATCCCACCTAGTGGTTTAATAAAAACACTGATTGGCTGAAGGCAGAAAGAAAGCATAGGCAGAGCTACCAGACTCGGAAAACTCTGGGAACAGGAAGAACAGAGCAGAGATGCCAGGGAGATTCCACAGAGATTCCAGAGAAGCCAGCAGATGTAGAGGACAACTATGATGGTCTGAGAAAAGGTACAGAGCCACATGGCTGAACAAGATAAGAATCTTGGGTTAGTTTAAGAAAAAAAAAGTTAGTAAGTTATATAACTTGTCTTGACTGATCAGCATAAAATTAATGTAAGCATCTGTTTGTCTCTGTGGGTCTGTGGCTCTGAACCTCAAGGCTAGGTCAGAAAGTCTGGGCCAGAAACATAATACAACACATGGTATTCTAAGTTTTTCTTTCTTTTTTAGTCTTTTAGTGCTGAATGGAGAAGAGAGGGGAAAGGATTTCCAAAGCCCTGGGGACATGTCACCTACCAATTGATGTCAACTTTATTGTGTCATTTGGGCTTGGGGGAAAGTCATTCATATAATTACATTGGACTTTATATTCAGGGTAAAATGTGTCAAGCTACTGACATCTAGGTTATTTATTATAATAAGTAACATTAATTACCTCGATTAATAGTCACCCAGCCTAAATAAAGGTTTACAAAATGAGCCTCATTCCAGTGACAATTGAGTCTACTGACATCACGAAATGTAGCCAAAGAGAGGAATGGGGTAATATCCAGATCCAGAATGAAATGAGAGCCACAGACTCTTATCAACCAGCTAAATTATATCTTCCATGGATGTTTGGACCATGGATGATGAGTCAGAAATCATGGATTCTAACTAGTTTCATTCTCTAAACATTTCTTAATTCTATGCAGAACTCTCCACCTTCACAGACTTTCATGACCCAACTCCTAATGAGACGATGGGCATGGGGCATAGTTACAAAGACTCTAGAGCCCACTCATTAATAAGTCTTCATCTCCAGCCTGCCTTGACAAGTATCAGTACACCTCTGTGCAAACAGTCACAACAGATCTGACTCAGACCATGTAAGCAGTTGTAAATGCAGATAATATATGACTTGTTTGTGCAGAGGTTGATGACAGCAAAGACAATGCCCAAGCAAATGTCATCTTTCCTCAGTGTATTGTCATTGTGTTAACTAAACACTTTATTCATCCTTAAAACTGACATTGCCTCCCCCCCCAAGACAGTAAGGCTCCCAGTGAGTTTGAGTGTTTTCCTAAAACATGAAACCATCAGTGGCAGTGGGAGGCACAGCTTAATATCACAAGCTTCATCCCAAAAGATTTCACTGAAGGACTTCAACACAAATGTGGCTGGGATCTTTGCTTATGCTGCAGAAAAGAATTTCAGAATGAGTCAGTATGAATCAGAGTTGAGATTTCTGAACATGATAAGTTTGGAAGATGGAGCAATGACTCGGTGGGTAAAATGCTAAGCTAAGATCCTTGGCATACATATAAAAAGCCCAGGCATGGAGGCACATACCTACAACCTCAGTGTGAAGAGGCAGAGACTAGAGAATCCTAGAAGCACACTAACTAGCCAGTTTACTAGATTAGGACACTCCAGGCTCAGCGAGAGACCCTCTCTCAAAAATAACCAACATAAGAAAACACCTGACATCAAACTCTGTCATTCATACACATGTGTAGGTACACACATCCCTATATAAAATACACACACACACACACACACACACACACACACACTCATATACAACATACACACAAATTATGCAAAAATAAAGATTAGTTAGTACCTACTGAAGGGGTGGGTGCAGACTTTTCAGAAGAGATAGTCAGCCATATTGCAAGTATCTTCACAATAGCTATATATATGATATTGTGACTTTTGCAGTTACATTGCCCAAGAGATTTAGTTTACAACCAGGTTCAAAGACAAAGTGGTATTACACTTATACTAAGCCAGAAACATGGAAAAATATCCTGGTCTATTTCTTCAATAGTTGGGTTCTCTTATTACAAACTTAAGTACTAATATTAAATTTCATATGACATCTTATGCTTTTCATATTAATATATTAACATGTATGTATTTATATATGATATAGAGTGGTTATAAAAGGTTTATAATTGCTACAAAACTTACAAAGACCTTCTAAGAAGCAGAGACTTGGAGCTAATATGGACAAAAAGTGAGGCAGTCCCTGACTGGTTATATCAAAAAGTACAATTGGTAAGCTGCTGGCAGTGAGCAAGCCTAGCTGCATGGTCTAGCCTGTTTACAGTGAATCAAGATTAATCAAGGTATAGGAGGGCTTGAAGGGATAAATTGATGGCAACTTATTACATCAAACAGTGGACACCACACTGAGCTCATGCTCAGAACTTTTCTGCATGATGAGTATTTGATGCATGGATCAGGTAATCAGATAAAAGGTGGATATGGCTGTTAGTCAGTGCACTGTTAAATGTTCTTTCTATGGAGTCTATGTGTGAGCACTGTGCCCTTTGTTAATTCAGTGCTGTGGTTCTCAACCTGTGGGTCATGATTACTTTGGCAAACTTCTATCTCCAAAAATATTTACATTACAATCCATAGCCTTAGCAAAAATAGAGTTATAAAGTAGCAACAAAGGCAATTTTATGGTCAGGAGTGACTGCAACATGAGGAACCATATTAAAGGGTCTTGGCATTAGGAAGGTTGAGATCCACTGGTCTAGTGGGTTTGATAATGCTCAGGCCTGGTTTTATTGATAGAGTTTATGCTCCCTTATGACTTCTGTGGACACTGCACACATGTGATGCATATCCATACACTCAGATACATACAGTGTATAGAATAAACAATAAAATGGTTTTCAAAAGAAAATCCTTCTTTTGTACCTTTTCTATTCCACTGTCTACCTGAGCTTTTAAAGCCACTGTGGAGAGCAACCTTCAATGGGATTCCATTGCAGCATACGACCACCGTTTGAATAGCATTCAATTTCATCTACAACATACAACACAATTACATGCTTTCTTTAAATCATCAACACACATATATACATGCACACACACATACATACACACACACACACACACACACACACACACACACACACACACACATATACCCCATGTGAAATTGAGCCTAGGGCCTCACATATGCATGAGTGCCCTTCCACTGATCAATATTCCTGAGGTACATAAAGTTAGAAGTGGGCAAGATGAGTCCCTTTTTATAGATGGGAAGCTGGGGTTTAATGAGAATGACCTCTGCCTCTGAATTCAGAAGGCATGGAGATTAATCTAAACCCAGTACCAATTTCCAATAAAGTATTCTTTTCTTTCTTTTTAAAAAGATACTGTGAGGTAATATAAGACTTAAAAGCAGTAAACTGTGACCACAATTTTGGATAATAAAATCAATGTCCACACCCCCATACTGCACAGACGCAATGATGTATGGAAACTTGTTTAGGAATCCAACATGGGTTTCCACCCTTTCAGGCACTCAACATCTTACCAACAGCTTTCTTCTACTCTAAGAAGAAGCAGTGACCCCAGGTGCAGGTGGTACACACCTTTAATCCCTGCACTCAGGAGGCAGATGCAGGTGGGTCTCTGTGAGTTTGAGGCCAGCCTGGCCTACAGTGAGTTCCCTGCTCAGTTATGCAGAGAAACCATGTCTCAGGAGAGAGAGAGAGAGAGAGAGAGAGAGAGAGAGAGAGAGAGAGAGAGAGAGAGAGAGAGAGAGAGAGAGAGAGAGAAGTGACATACATCATAATTCTAACCACAATTCTTTGTTCCCAGTTCAGTGATACAATGCATGGAAACAAGATCCCACCTGCAAACAGTAGTAGGCAAGAAATCAGAATCCTTAACACTCTGTAAATTCATGGGAAGCCATGGGGTGAACTCAAAAGGAGTTGTGTCTGTGAGAGTTGCATCCATATACTTAATTGCTTTCCAGTGATGTCCAAGGAAGAAAAAAATAAGATGGGAAGCCATAAATCATTAACATCACCCTCGTAACCATCAACACAAACAATGATCCAATTCACTAAGTCCCTAGTATATGGACAATCTGGATCTGGTTAAAAGACCTTTGTTCCTCTTCCTCCATCAAGCTCACTTCCAATTGCCCTTAACCTTCCTTTGTCTGAAAAGAACTGTAAAACTTTCCTGTCATCTGGCAATGCTCACTGCATTACAGTGTTGAGACTGCAAGAAAGGAAATAGAAGGGCCTGTATCCTACCTACCAGCATGAGGCCTGAAAGGTTTTCAGCTACAATGACCTTCAGATGAAATGTTGACTGTATTCAGCCACGGGAATTGTTTCCACATCTGACATCTTAGCCTGGGCTCTTTCCAATGTCTGGCAATGCTTGTCCCACTGCTTCTTGGGCCCAAAGTAATAGCTATTTGTACTGGCCACACCCTTTGCTTCCCTTAAGATGTGACTCATTGTAAATCTTACCAGTCACATTCATACCTTGGTGTGTCCACTTCAAATGAAGAAGCATAGTTATCTGCATCACTCAAGACAGTGGAGAGGGTCCTAACCCATTTCTAAAGTGCAGTTATGGTAACGTAGGGAGTCTAGGTATCTCTAAGAGAAAAAGATGAGAGTCATAGCCACAGAGGACTCATCCTAACTCAGACTTTATCTCTATTATTCATCTGACTTCTTCCTACATATATTTCTAGTACCTGTATAACAATTATTGCTTGACTTATTGCCCTGCACTATCTAGGCATGACGCTGGAGACAACCAGCCTGGATGAGGTAGCTTCAATAAATCTCATGCCCTTCTATTACCTTTCCATGTTCCAATGATTACGTTAACACATCACACTTCGATGGCTTCTATGTAAATAAATTTTAAAACAAGTAAATAGATTGACATAACAAATACGTTTGAGGACCAGGAGACACTGGAAGCCTTGCACACTGCTGGGGGAAATGTAAGTGTTACAAATCATGGAAAAAAAGGAGGTAGAAACTGGTGAGGCCATTTAGAGTAAGAAGACTCCAAGACAAACAATCAGTTCATTTCTTGGCTAAAAGTTAAAAATGTTAATAGGTCATAAATCTCCTCATAGCTGATGCCCAAAGTGTTTGGAGACTGATTCCTGAGTTGGATCTGAAAAAATTTCAAGGTCCCTTCTTCAAAGCAGATAGTGTTAGAATAGTAATAAAGGCCTATTAAGGGAAAACTTTTTCTTGTTGAGAGAATAGATTCTCTGACCTGGGGTGGGGGAGACCCACCTGGCCAAGAGACAGCTTCTAAGAAAACAGGTTCACTGAGAAATGTCATCCATGTCTCATTTTTTACCTCCCCCAGCTCCTAGTTCCAAGCTTTTGCTGGGAAAGAAAGCATGAAAGGGGGAAATGGAGATTTGTCAAATGCCCACAGGTGGCGCTGTTGCCCTGAGAACATGTGAAGAAACTGAGAAGGACACAGTAATCCTGCTGCCATTTTGTCTCACTTGAGCATGGTGTGCATTGAGGTCACAAAGAACTGTGACCCTCTCTGTATTTGTAGGAACTCAAGCTCCTTAGAAATCATCTTCTTAGAATCTTAGTAGCCTTGTACATTGCTCCCAGCCAGACTGAAAAGCAACTGCCTGGAGACCACATGGTCCAAGGCAATGCTAGCTAGTGTCCACTAGTAGAGCTGGTGGCCTGGGGTCTGACCACACCAAGCCCCGTTTGTTCTTCTCCATCCCTCAAGCTTAATCCAAAGTCTCTCAAGTTCTCTGAGTGAACTCTAATAGAAATAGAAAGAAGCGAGAATCCCGAATTCAGAGATTATTCAGCTCCTACCATGTGACTATTAGACACACATGGAAAAACAACCAAAGCAAGAGAGGCATCAGATATGCACTCCATATTCTGCCATTATCCATGGAGGGAAGTTTGAGAGGGAAGACATAAAAAAGTCCCCCCTTTTTCCCCTTCTCCTAAGGACATAGAGCATCAGATAAGCAACTGACAGCCTCAAGACAGCATTTAAAGATAAAAGGGGCTTACTTAAAGTCTTGGAGTAATGATCTTCATACCTATTGTCTTCACAGGAGCTTATAAAGTATCTCCATCAAATATGTGAGTGTACGTTTTGGGAGTTTGCTCATGGCCATCATGTGACACCAGGAACTCCAAGTCCCCAGATGAGGTTCTTAGTCTCATTAAGAAAATAATTTAAGAATAGGATCAAACAGAAGCTCACAGACAATTGTATTGAAGTTTAAAAGAAAAACACCAGGGCAAGCAAGCTCTTATGTCTAAGCAGCTAACTAGGAAAGAGAATGGAGAAGAGAAGGAGGAAAAAGCCATACCCTTTAAAGCAGTGATGGAGGTCAGATGCATGGCAGACAAGAAACACATGGGAAATGTATGTTTTTATGAGTGAATCAGAAAAAAAAAAAAATGAAGGCTTTACAAAGAGGCATGGCAGTAGCCACTTAAGATACTGTGCTAAAGGAAAGGAAAAATATTTTACTAATGATCCCTTTAACAAAACTAAATCCATCTTCCTAGGTGATCAGGTGATTGGCCAGTCCAACTAGAATGTTAGGTCTCTACCCAGGCCAGAGGTTGTATTCTTTTGACCATTAGGGGCTTTTGCTGCCTTTCTAACACATAGCTACTGTAGAAAACAGTATCCCAGTTTTCTCCACATGTAAATGTAGAATTTTATGCTTCCATATGATCCAGCAGTTTCACTTCTAAGTGAATTCACAGGAAGATTAGAAATAGGATCTTAAGGAAACATTTATACCCATGTTCAGATCAGCATTGTTCTCAGTTGCCAAGATCTGAAAGCAACATATATCTATTGATGAATGAACAGACACACTGAAGCATTGCTGATCTTTAAAGGAAAAGAATTTTGAGCTGCACCATAGCATGGTTGAACACCATGGACATTATATTGAGTGAATCAAGCCAGTCACAAAAGAGAAAAGCATTGTGAGTTTCCACATGGATGCAATCTTGGAGCAGTCAACATCAATGATGCAGAAGTTGGAAGAGGGGTTACTAGGGACAAGAAGGGGTGAGCAATGTGATAGTTTTGCTTAGTGGGCATCAGACTTTGTTTTGATAAGATAAAAACCTACCTTGGGGATTAAGAACAATTTATGTGCCCACTCAGTAGTGTGCATTTCAAGGCCTCTCCAGCATTAGACATACCCAGGGACTGAGGCTTCCCAACCAAACTCATCTTTGAACTTCTTGTCTGCCCCAGCCTACTACCTTTGCTCCCCAAAAAGAGTTACCTTGCAGAGCAACATCTCTATCAAAGTTCCACACACAAATTTAGTCTCAAAGTCTCAAGAGTTTGCATCCTCAAAATTTTCTGTTCTGACAGATCTTTCCCAGCTTGTTAGTATATCAAGGATCAACTCAAATGGCAGAGAAGAATGTTAGTACAATCTATGTGAATCTATTAAATTGGTAACGGAAACTTATAAAGATATAATTTGGAAAAATTCACTCACGAGAAATAAAACCGAATGAACAGCCAAAGTTGTTTCCTGTTCTGCTCAGTAAGGCATGAACCTGAGTCTGGTGTCCAACCACGACAAAGAAGGGAAATGTTAAAATTGTTTCTTATCTTATAAGAGGTCACATATGCAGGCAAGGAAGCACCACCTCTTTGAGGCTGAATAGCCCAAGATCATGTGTAGAATAAACACAATGTACTTCCCTTTTGAACCATCTAAATAAGAAGATTCTAATCCTAATACAAAACTATATTTAATAGAAATAATTATCAAGTAATATCCAGGAGAAATAAAGGATAATAACATAAACAATAATGGGAGTACAACCAACAGGAACAATATCAAACAAGAAATACATACTAGATGTTCAGAACATGGGTAAATGGCAAAATACAGAGATCATTCTAAAGGTGGTCTTATCCTGAAGAATCTAAGTCTAGTACCTAATATGTTCTCAGCAAAGATACAAGAGGATTGTTTACAGAGCTTATCTGAAAAAAAAAAAATGGCTACCAAGAAGTTGCATTTGAATCACATTTTTGTGGGTTTAGAATCCCCTTTTAAGCTTTTGTCAGGTTTTATTTTGAAATTCAATCCCCATGTTGAGTGCCAGATGCAGCTGGAAGTTTTCCTGTGTCCTGTAGCTGCTTGGCCCCAGATAAACACTCAGAGGCTTATATTAATTAAAAACTGTTTAGTCTATGGCCCAGAGTTAATTCACCTTAAATTAACCCATATCTATTAATCTATGCATTGTCACATGGCTTCACAGCTTTGCCTATTCCATCTTGCTTCCCTGGCTGCAAGATGAGCTCAAAGTGTCTATGCTGACCCTCACCGTTCTCTTCTCTGTATCTTTCTTGAATTTCCCATCTGGCTATGTTCTTCCATGCCATAGCCGTAGCTTCTTTATTATCCAGTGGTAGCAACACATATTCACAGTGTACAGAAAGACCATCCCACAAAAGAACAAAGCAGGCCGAAAGTGGATAGACCTTGGAAAACAGATGTCAAACTCAGGGGCATCCCATCAGCAAATACAAAATGAGTAATAATGATGGCCCATGTCCTCTGTAGAGACCCATCAGGGGTCATGAATGAAGACCAACCAGCCCTATTCATTTCTGTCCTCTTCAGCAGAGACACATCGGGGACCACAGTGAGGACCAACTAGCCCTGGTTTATGCACAAGTATAGTTGGGACCTACAAAAAAAAGTTGCCCCATTGAGCATTCACTTCTGCTACAGATCCTTATTCTCTGGTTTTCTTCGGGAGTAAGATAATAGTGAAATCATATCTCTCAGGACTGAGAGATAGTTTAAACTCACTTCTCTTGGTAGAGACATTTGCTCTGTTTCTCTCTAGAAATGCAAAGATACTTCTGAAGGTGAGAAGTCAAAGGCAGAAAGCTTTCTCAGACCATCAATCCCTAAATCATGGCACAGAGACTTATTATTTGTTATGAATTCTCTGCTTTAGTTTATGCTTGCCCCTCTACTCTAGCTCTTAATTTAACCTAGTTCTTTGCATCTACATTTTGTCTCAGAGCTTTTTACTTTTCCTTCCTTCTGTATGTCTTACTTTCCCTGCTTCTTCTATGTCTGGCTTGCTGGTGACTGCCTGGCTATCTGGCCCCAGATGATTCCCTCTCCTTCTCCTTTGTTCTCTCTTGTTGTATGAAGTTTCTGGCCTGTCTGGCCTGTGGTACAGACCAAGAGACCCTCAGACTCATAGACCTGAAGTCCTACAGAAACACACAGATGCTCATATTAACTTTATGCTGATGAGCCTATAGCTCTGGCATATTGCTAGCTAGCTCTTGATCTTAATCTAACCCATGATTCTTACCCTGTTCAGCCATGAGGCTCACTACCTTTTCTCAGAGAAACATAGTTATCCTCTGAATCTGCTGGCTTCCCTGGCTTCTCTGGCATCTCTGCCCTGTTCTTTCTGTTCCCAGAGTTTTCTTAGTCTAGTAGACCCACTCACACTTCCTGTCTATCTTCTGACCAATCAGCTTTTTATTAAACCAGTAGGAGGGACAACGTACCAGAACAAAGTCCCACTACACTCTCTTTTTCTTTTAAGCCTAGATTTCTCCTTCTACTTATTCTCTCTGTTTTCCAACTCCACCTATCCCTCTACTGCCTAGCTACTGGTCATTTCACCTTTTATTAGACCAGTCAAGTGCTTTAGACAGCAAAGCAGCACATCTTTACGTAATTAAACAAACAGCTTAAACAAATGTAACACAGCTTTACATAAAGTAATATTCCACAACACGTACTTCTATTGCTAACATAATGAGAGACAGGGACACAGCACTGTGCTATAGGTAACCAAAGCATACAGGCCTCTTTCCACCCATGTTATACACTAGAGCATGCATACAAAGATATCCACACACTGTACTACTGAAATGAACTTCTAGGTACAAGCAAACCTGTATTATATCCATGCATGAGGCATATTCCTTATCTGTTTAAACACAAGATCACGTGTACATTTAAGCTTATAGGTTCTGTCTCTTTCACACAGTCCTCATTGAGTTTCTGGATTTCCTTTTGGTAACTGGAGAAAGGGAAAGTATAAAAAGAAATGTAATGCTTTCTTTTACTGACACTGGGATCTGAAGAAATTCATCCACAGAAAATCGGGCAATTCTGACATAATTTGCATTTTAGATGTTGGCATCTGTACTAGATTTGATTTAAGTGCCTCCCTGGATAATCTCAGCCTTTTCACTGATGTTTCTGATGAACATTCAGGAAGATCTCTGCAATCAATAATATTTGTGTAGTGTAAAGAGGGGATTCTGAATTTCATTAAAGACAGAATCCAGAGTTTCATTGCCATCTTTGAAGAATGGATCATTCACAGAACAACAGTAATTCATATCCTTGACATGTTGGCTGTGACAGTCAACCTGCATTCACATTTTGACTGATGGATGTTATCAGAAATCATCTTGCCATCCATGTCCTATGCTGTGTTTGTCCTGGTCAGAATCTCTGTCCCTGGAGATCAGCTTTTTACTGACTCTGCATTTAACATAATCTAGACACACTTTCCAGATCAAGCCACCCCAAATAATATAGTAAAACTCACTTGTTTATTTGCCGCCAAAATAACTCCCTAGGTGCCTCAGGTCTGTCTCCTCCAGAGATTGCCAGAGGTATCATCTAGTGCCACTAAAAAACCACAAGAGTATGGCCATCCTATGGCCTTTGACTAATGTAAAACAAGATCTGAGATACATGCTTGTCCTGCTTTCAGCCTACTGCATGATCTCAAGCTTTGCCAAGAGTTTCTGGGGGCAGTCATCTGGTATAATTGACAGCCATGCCAGCACTGTCTTTTGAATGTCTTTTGTCATTGTTTCACTTTCCTCACCTTTTTTTCCTGGGATTGTGTAACCAAAGGAGAATTTGCAGTAACTTTTTGCAGAACAATTCTGGCAATGCATGCCACTGTGGGAATTTTAAAATGACTTTCACTTTCTAAGTGGATGTTTGTTCACCTACAAAACAGGGCTAATTACATTATCTAGAATTAAGACTAATTCAGATAACACAGATCAATATCATTTTCTCCATTAAAAAATAAGTGCAACATTTACATTACTCTTTCAATTTTTCAAATTATTTCATGGAAAAACCTAGCATGGGCATTTTCCCCAAACATTAGATGATTGTTTTAAAATAACAAATTACTACTTTCGATAAAAAATTTTTAAAAAAATATTTTCAGTTAATAGAGAGAGGGAAAGTAGAGAGCATTAGCAGAATGTTACAGAATGTTTAGAGAAAATCAGAGGAAGTGAAGAACAGAGTGGCCTTCTTCCTTCATAGGGCCCACATAGCACTTAAAAGATATTATGAGTTGTTTTCCTTCTGGGGTTACTGTGTAGCTACTTCCTGAACTTGCCTCCTTCTGGGAGGTTCAAGAAACTAAAGAAACTAGGAAGTCTAGGAAAACTAAAAAGTTCCAAGACAAGTGATGCTTTTCCCCAAAGATTCAAAAGCAGTCAGCATTGAGCAGGTATCTAAATGAGCAGGTTCATAAAGACTCTTAGGTAGAATATTTACATGTTGGGCTGCAGGGTAGGGAATATTCATGAGGATGCAGCTGTCGTGAGTTGTCACCCACGATGGGATGACCTTTTTGTTACTTCTGTTCCTATAAACCTCTGTGGGATTGTGTTCTGGTACATTGTAAATAATTTGTCTCTCCTTTTGGTTTAAAAAAAATGCTGATTGGACAGAAGGCAGACAGGAAGTGTGATCGGAGCTACCTGACAAGAAAACTCTGGAAAGAGAAAGAGTCAGACAGATAAGCCAGTAGACACAACGGAAATAAGGGATGATCTGAGAAAAGGTACTAAACCAATTGGAAAATCATGGTTTAGTTTAAGAGTTAAGAGTTAGCAAGTTATATGCCTGAGCCATAGGCCAATCAGCATGAAATTAATTATAGGCTTAGCAACCTATCTTTGGGTAGAACAACTTTTTTAGTCTACCTGTGCCCTATCTGGGACAAACAGACATTTGTTTGGGTCTCCTCAGGAAAAATCATGTGGCATGACACCAGTGCAATTGAGGATAGAGTTAGTGGATTTTATGCTAAAATTATTTCGATAAAAATTTCCTGTTATGTTGAGGTAGCATTTATTTACAAATCTATTCTGATACCAAGAAAAACTGTAATTATGAAGAAAAATAAAAACCAGAACAAAATTTTAGATAAACAAGTTATGATCATAAAGCAATTAGGGAATTTGAGTTGGGCTAGGGCTAGGAATCTAGATTTAAAAATCAAACTGAGGTATACCCAACCTTTATTCCAATTTTGCCATAAACTTTTGTCACAGAGCTTTGTAATATCATGAATTTAATATTGTCTCATAAAAGAAGGAGTTAGGAAACAACAAAAGTATTAAGAACATAATGGCTGAACATTTTAAAAATAACTGCTTGGTGACATTCACAAGTTCAAAATGTTCAGAAAAATCTCATAATGGGATCAATATGTGTGTGTAACATCAAGGTCAAACTGCTGTAACTCAAGGAAACACACTTCTTCAAGGAAGTAGCTGAGAGAATATGTATCACATTCTAGCTTAGATCAGAATTAACAATAGGTTCTTCTAAGCAGAAATGATGGGAAGCATAGTTGCTTCAAGGCATTTCCAACCAAGGGTTTTTCTTTACACTATTCTTTTTGAAAGTGATAAAATTAGAAGTATAAGAATTATTTCAAATCATAAAATAAGAACAACCCAGAGCATAGGGGTAAGACATGGATACAGAGGACGTTTTAGGGCTTACAGTAAAACATCCAGACATATACAGCTAATGACAGACCATCTGTGTCTTGCTCAAAAAAAAAAAAAAAAAAAAAAAGAAGAAATTGATTAAATAATTGGCCCTGTCGTTTGGAGACAGCTCTAAATATTCGAGAGGCATGATGTTCTTTCATCCTTCAGCACACCTGTAAAAGTGGTACAATCATAAATCCTATTAAAGCTGAGGGTACAAGCACAAAAAAGCTGAATAGCTCACTGACCTCATGCAGGCTAGAAGGGATTGAAATAAGTCTTTCGTTGGGGATTCCAGTCTCTAACCTTGGCCCCCTAACTGACAATGCTAAAGCTTCCTACAGTGCTAATGGGTAACAGATAATAAGAGTTAGTAATACAGGAATGGACACTAAAGAGACTCTTTTAGTGAATTAGATAAGATGAATTTTTAACATAAAAGAGTAAAGATTAAAGAAAATTAAGGATATTTTAGGCATGCAGAACAGCAAGAACCTGGCCTAGAAGAACAAGGGAGACTTTGTAGGAGAGGTAAAACCTGGGATGTTAGTAGTTTAGGATGTATGCTACACAGTATAAGCCTTTATTCACGGTTCCCCGGAGGCATACAGTGCACAGACTTCTCTGCCTTGTACAATCTTCCCTGCATAACACATCATTTCTGGGTCAGGAGATGCTAGGGTAAACAGGCAAAGAAAGAGGAAATGGGGATTGGGAAGAAGGGAAGTATGCCTCCTCAACATTCTCTTGGAACTTGAAATCATATTTTGTATCTGTGGAATAACAAAGAGGAAGTAGGCTAAGCTGGAAATCACAGAGGGAGGCTGTGCAGTTACAGTATGTTGAGGACTGTTTAACAGATGTGAGGGGATCTAGTATGTGCATCATTTCCCCAACTGCTTGTTTAGCAGTTGTAGCATAAAGCCAACTGTAATGGGATTGCCTATACAATGGAAAACAGCAAACACTGTAAACCAATTGGGATTTTTTTTCTCCTTTGGAGTCTGTTGACATTTTTCAACACAGTACCACACATTAATAACTCCTTAAACACTTCTGAGCCTGGGGTCAGACCTGTAGAATGAGTACATTCCAAATTCAGCAGAAATTTTCAAGCAGGAATTTGTTGGTATCTATCCATAACTTCCAAAACTGGGAGTCATGGACATCCTCACCTTACACATACTGGCTAAAGGATTCTACATGGCTTTCTATACTGTTGTATAGAGATCTAGGGATGTTGGTGCTGGCATCAGATCCATCAGGCTTCTCAGAAGTTGGAACCTACTCCAGTTATGTAGTCAGTGGACCAGAAACAGGGATCAGCGCCTTTTCTGCACCACTGACTCCAGACCTACCCTGGGTAATAATTCCAAACTTATTCCATATGCCTAATGCTTTACATGTAGTGACTCCATTTAAGGTCCACAAAGCATGTGAGTGGCTACATATATCACAGAGAGAGAATGATGACTGACCATGTGCATCTGGCTTTGACACTCAAGCAGAAAATGTTCCAAAACCCATGCACTTTCCTAACACAATGAATGGTCAAAAACAGAAGCAAATGTATTCATGGGCAAGGCAACCAGGTTTCTGTCTGATGCATGCCGTTGTTGAGCCTTAGGGATGTATCATCCATCTCTGCACCATGTCAACACACAGATCTTAATGCTGCAAATTCATTGGTGTGGGGCTGAAGTCTCTTTTCTGTGTTGCTTCTGGTAAAACCCTTCCTATCCTCTTAACCTATTGGGAGCCGCTGGCCCCAGCTCCTCAAGGTGGCGCCGATATCCAGTGCTGGCCAACCCGCCTGAGTCAGTAAACAAAGCAAGTGCGCATGCGTTTGGTACTCTCGCGAGACTGGTCTCTCCGCCTCTCCCGTGGCGTCATGTGGGATAATGAGCTGCAGCCTATAGAAAGGTGACACGTCCAAGGCAAAGGCCTTTGGTCTATATAAAAGTTGGGCTTTCCTACCTCGTGGTCTCTCCATTTTATGTAAGCTTATGCTCTCCCTCATGGAGCATTAAAGCTTTGCTGCAGAAGGATCCTAAGTGTGCCGTGCCTTTTCTTACGGGCGAGAAGTGGGCGCGGGACATTAACCCACATTATTTGGTGGGGCTGACCTCACTCTTGCTTGTAGTTGTATTTTCTTATCAGAATGGCCAGTCCACAAACAACTACACAGAGATTGTGACATTATGAATGCTCAGCCTATAGCTTAGGCTTGTTTCTAACTATCTTGTATAACTTAAATTAACCCATTTATAGAAATCTGTATTCTGTCACATAGCCTGTGGCTGTTACCCTCCTACTGCACATACTCCTTGTTCTGTGTCTCCTTGTATATCTACCTTTCTTCTTCCCAGAGTCCTTTATTTCACTGGAAGTCCTGCATAACATCTTCCTGCCTAGCTATTGACCCTTCAGCTCTTTACATTTTTTTTATTTATTTTATTTATAAAACAGTCTCTTTTTTTTCCATGTATTCCTCTGCTCTCCCTAACTTCCCTTCTACCAATCTCTCCTAGACAGCCTTCAGCCTCCCCTCTCCCCATCTCCCAATCCTCCACAAAAGAGGGAGATGTCCCAAAGTGGGTCAGCTCAGCATTGTACATCTACTCCAGGCTAGTCTGATTACCTCATCCCAATAGCAAGTCTGGATTAGGCACTCCTATGCAGGAAATGGGCTCCCAGATGCCAACCCATGTACAAGAACACAGTCTGATCCCACCCTCAAGGCTACACATACTGCCCATGCCAATCAATAGTTGCCAACCGTTGAAGGGTGTAGCTCCTTTTCCCAATGGCTCCCCAGTGGCTGTTCTTGATTCAGTGAGCTCCCCAGAGCTCCAGTAAGCCATATCTGTGTGACTTCTCATAATCCCTATACCCCTGCTCATTCAGACTCTCCTCCCCTGCTCTCAGCTGGATCAGGAGCTGGGCCTAGTGCTCAGCCATGGATCTCTGCCTCTACCTCTATTCATTGTTTGATGTAGGTTCTGTAATGACATTTAGGGTGGTTATTCATTTAATTATAGGGAAGTCCTATTTAGGCACCCACTTCATTATTGGTTGGAGACCTAGCCAGGGACATCCTGTGAGTTTTTGGAAGTTTCCCTAGTGTACTAGCATACAGTCTCTTTCCAACCCCACATTGGTTTCCTCTATCAAGATATCCAACTCTTTTTTTTCCTCCCTCTTTGTTACTAATCTCACTCAACCAACTCCTTCTCTTGTGATTTGTTCCCACCTCTTCTTGTTTACAACACATTATGATCCCAATTTGTTGAGGAGATCTTCTCTACTTCCTCTTCCTAGGAGAATCCCGGGATGTCTCTCATAAGTTACTTCTGATCCCAAGATGTTTAGGGTTTGTGGTTTGCAGCTTGGATATTCTTTGCTTTTTGTCTAAAGTCCACTTATGAGTGAGTACATTCCACACCCAACTTTCTGTGTGTATGATACCTCACTCAGGAGGATATTATCCAAATCATTCTATTTGCCTACAAATTTTAGGATGTCTTTTTTTTTTTCCACTAAGGAGCAGTACTTCATTGTGTAGATGTACCAAAGTTTGTTAATATATTCTTCAGTTGAGGAGCATCAAAGTTGTTTCCAGGTTCCTGCTACTATAAATAATGCTGCTATGCATAATTGAGCTAATGTCTTTGGGGCAAAAATGAGCATCCTTTGGGTATATGCACAATAGTGGTATTGCTGGATGCTTGGGGGATTGATTCCCAGTTTTCTGAGAAACTGTCATATTTTATTTGAGAATAGCTGTACACGTTTACACTACCACCAACAATGGAGGTGTATTCCCCTTGCTCTAGCATAGGCTGTCTGTCATCTGTTTCTTTGATCTTAGCCATTCTGAAAGGTGTAAGGTACTATCTCAAAGTTGTTTTGATTTGCATTTCTCTGATGGCTAAAGATGTCAAGCTATTTTTTAAGTACATTTCAGCCATTTGTAGTTCTTCTGTTGAGAATTCCCTTTTTATCTCTGAACCCCATTTTTTAATTGGGTTAGTTTTGGGGGCTCTAGTTTCTTGAGTTCTCTATGTATTTTAGAGATCAGTTCTCTGTCAGATGTAGAGTTGGTGAAGATCTTTTCCCACTCTCTAGGCTGTCATTTTGTCTTATTGACTGTGTATTTTGCCTTACAAAAGCTTCTCAGTTTCAGGAGGTCCCACTTACTGATTGTTGTTTTCAGTGTCTGTGCTACCGGTGTTACATTTAGGAAGTGGTCACCTGTGCCAATGTGTTGGAGGGCATTTCTACTTTCTTTTCTATTAAGCTCAGTGTAACTGGGTTTATGTTAAGGTCTTTGATCCACTTGGCTTTGAGTTTTGTGCAGGGTGATAGGTTTGGATATATTTGCATTCTTCTACATACTACCATCCAGTTATGCCAACACCATTTGTTGAAAATACTGTCTTTCTCCAATGAATATTTTTTGTCTGTTTGTCAAAAATTAGGTGGTCATAGGTATGTGGGTTAATGTCAGAGACTTCAATTCAATTCTACCGATCCACAAGTCTGTTTTTATGCCAGTACCAGGCTATTTTTTATTAGTGTATCTCTATATTATAGCTTGATGTCAGGGACAGTGATTCCTTCTGAAGTTCTTTTATTGAGCAGGATTATTTTGGCAATCCTGGGTTTCCTCTTGTTCCACATAAACTTGAGCATTGTTTAAAGGTCTGTAGAAAACTGTGTTAGGATTTTGATAGGGATTGCATTCAATCTGTAAATTGCTTTTAGTAAAATTGCCATTTTTACTATGCTAATCCTATCTATCCTGGAATCTGAGAGATCTTTCCATTTTCTGATATCCTCTTCAATTTCTCTTTTCAGTGACTTTTTTCTTTTTGTCAATTAGGTCTGCTACTTCTGTGGTTAGAGTTATACCAAGATATTTAATGATATTTGCAGCTATTATAAAGAGTACTTCCCATATTTCTTTTTCAGCCCCTTTAATCTTAGTGTATAAAAGGGCTACTGATTTTTTTTTCAGTTAATCTTGTACCCTGCTACATTGCTGAAAGTGTTTATCAGCTGTAAGAATTCTCTGGTAGAATTTTGGGGGTCACTTGTGTATACGATCATATCATCTGTAAATAGAGATAGTTCGACTTCTTCCTTTCCAATTTGTATCTCATTAATCTCCTTTTGTTCCCTAATTGCTTTAGCTAAAACTTTCAGAACTATGCTGAATAAATAAGGAGAGAAAGAGGCAGCCTTCTCTTGTTCCTGATTTTAGTGGGATTCCTTTGGGTTTTTTTTTTTTTTTTCCAGTTAGTTTGATGTTGGCTGTCACCTTGCTATACATTTCATTTGTTATATTTAGGTATTTTAACAGTATTCCTGATTACTACAGGACTTTTATTATGAAGGAGTGTTGGATTTAGTCAAAGGCTTTTCGGCATCTAAGGAGATGATCCTGCTGTTGTTTTCGTTCAGCTTGTTTAAAAGATGGATGACATTCACTGTTTTTCAAATGTTGAACCATCCCTGCATCTCTGGTATAAAACCTACTTGATTATGGTGGATGATATTATTTATATGTTGCCAGAATTTTTATAGTGTTTTTGCATCAATATTCATGAGGGAGATTGACCTGTAATTCTTTCTTTGTTGTATCTTTGAGTGGCTTGGTCTTAGGGTGATGGTAACCTAACAAGGTCAGCAATATTCCTTCAGTTTCTACTGTATGGAACAGTTAGAGAAGGATTATTTCTTTGAATGTCTGGTAGAATTCTGCACTCAAACCATCTGGCCCTGGACTATTTTTACTTAGAAGACCTTTAGTAAGAGCTTCAATTACTTTTGGGGTTGTAAATATGTTTAGGCCACTTATCTGATCTTGATTTAATTTTGGTAAGTGGTACCTTTACAGAAAGTTGTCCATTTCTTTTAGGTTTTCCATTTTAGTAGAGTACAGATTTTCAATGTACAAGCTGATAATTCTCTGGATTTCCTGGATGTCTATTGTTATGTCCCCCCTTGTCATTTCTGACTCTGTTAATTTGGATATTCTCTCTCTGCTTCTTGTTTAGTTTGGATAAGGCTTTATAAATCTTGTTGACTTTCTCAAAGAACAAACTCTTTGATTCATTGATTCTTAGTATTGTTTTCTTTGTTTCTACTGTATTGATTTCAACCCTAAATTTGATTATTTACTGTCATCTATCTACTCCTTCTAGGTGAGTTTGCTTCTATTTGTTCTAAAGCCTTCAGCTATGTAGTTAGGTCTCTTGTCTAAGATTTCTCTAGGTTTTTCATATAGGCATCAAGTGCTATGAGTTTTCCTCTTAGCACTGACTTCATTGTGTTCCATAAGTTTGGATATGTTGTAGATTCATTTCTATTAAATTCTAGAAGTCTTTGATTTCTTTCTTAATTTCTTCTTTGACCAAGAGGTGGTTCACTTGAGAAATGTTCAGTTTTCATGAATTTATAGGTTTTCTATGATTTTTGTTGTTGTTGAACTCTAACTTTAGAAGTTGGGGCATCCATCTTCAGCCACCAAGCCCAGAGTCTCTTCATTTCAGTGAATCAGGAAATCTGCTCTGCCCATTCTGGTATAGTTTATCAGTCACTTCTCCTTGTGTCCTGAAGAGTACCTGACAGTTTTCTCTGAAAAGCAGGAACCTGAAGGACCATCTCAGCTTGTTCTGTCAAAGTTTAGAGGTCACTTTTCTTGGGATCTTGCATATCCAGTTTAGATAGCATACTATCAGTCAGTAAAAGAACAGGTTCTTATCCAGTGGTAACCATTGCCACAAAGAGAGTAGACTCCATATGGAGTTTCTTCAATGTCCATTTTTCTCTTGGAGTAGATTGGTGCTGCCAGGAGCAGACCTGTTTTACTGTTGAGAAAAGCATAAGTTCTTAAAACATTTTAAATGCCATATTCTATGGCTCTCTGAAGTGTTTAAAGAAGACCTGTTCATTTGAAATATATTTGTTTGATCTTGAAAACATATTTAAAATTTGTAAATCCTTTAAAAGACTATTTAATAATCTATCCTTATATCCTATATATCTATTTTTATATCTATTGATATTTGCTTTATGACTGAGTATGTGGTCAGTTTTAGAGAAAGTTTCACGGGGCGCTGACAAATATGTAAACTACTTTGTGTTTGGATGAAAGGTTCTGAGTATATCTATTGAGTCCATTTGGGCCATAACATCTGTTAGATCCCTTATACCTCCATTGAGTTTCTGTCTGATTGACCTATCCAAAGGTAGAAGTGGGGTATTGAAGTCACCCATTATTAGTGTGTGGGGTTTGATGTGAGGTTTAAGCATTAGTCGTGTTTCTTTTATATATTTATGTAGGTGCCCTTGTGTTGGAGGTATAAATATTCATGATTGAAACTTCGTTTTGGTTGATTTTTCCCAAAATGAGTAAGGGATACCCATCCTAGTCTCTTTTGATTTATTTTAGTATGAAGTCTATTTTGTTAGATATTAGGATGGCTACACCAGCTTGTTTCTTAGGATCATTTGATTGGAAAGTCTTTTCCCAACCCTTTACTCTGAGCCTGTGTCTGTCTTTGAAGTTGAGGTGTGTTTCTTGTATGCAGTAGGATGCCTCTGTTTTTGTTTCCATCTTGTTAGGGTGTGTTTTTTATAGGTAAATTGAGTCCATTGATATTAAGGGATATTAATGAACAATGATTATTCTTTCCTGTTATGTTTGATAGTATCATGTATGTATTTCCCTTTTGGGGGTTTTTCTTCTGTGGGATTATTGATTATTTGTGGTTTCAATGGTGTATCTGGTTTCCTTAGGTTGGAGTTTTGTGTCTAGCACTTTCTGTAGGGCATGATTTATGGATAGGTATTGTTTAAATCTGGTTTTGTCATGAACTATCTTGTTTACTCCATTTATGGTGATTGATAGTTTTGCTGGGTATAGTAGTCTGGATTGACAGCCATGCTCTTTCAGTGTCGGTATAACATATGACCAGGACCTTCTTGCTTTTATTGTTTCCCATGAATAGTTGAGTGTTATTCTGATGGGTCGGCCTGTACAGGTAATTTGACCCTTTTCCTTTGTAGTTCTTATTTTTTTTTTCTTTGTTCTGTAGATTTAATGGCTTGATAAATATGTGGTGAGAAGACTGTTTGGGGAGATTTAGTCTATTTGATGTTCTGCAAGCTTCTTGTTTCTTTATAGGCATTTACTTCTTTAGGTTGGGGAAGCTTTCTTCTATGATTTTGATGAATATATTTTCTATACCTTTGAGCTGGTATTCTTCTCCAATTCCAATTATTCTCAGGTTTGGTCTTTTATGGTATCCCAGATTTCCTGGATGTTTTGTGATAAGACATTTTTGGTTTTAGTGTCTTCTTTAACTGATGTATCTTTTCCCATTATTGGAGCTTATACTTCAGAGATTCTCTCTTCCGTCTTTTGCATTCTGTTGGTTATGTCTGCATCTGTAGTTCCTATTCATTTCTTCAGGATTTCCTTTTTTAGCTTTGCCTTGGTTTGTGCCTTCTTTATTGCTTCTATTTCTATTTTTAATTTCTAGAATGTTTCTTCCACCTGTTTGTTTTCTTTTTCTTGGTTTTCTTTATTTTCTTACAGGGATTTTTTTTTATCTCTTCCAATTGTTTGTTTGTATTTTCTTCTATTTCTTTAAGTGAGTTTTTTTATATCCTCATTTAAAGATGTTATCTTCATAAAGTTGTTTTTAAGGTTGTTTCCTCTTCATTGTTATGCTCGTCTTGATCTTGTAGAACCAGTAGCTTCTGGTGGTGTCTTGTTGTTCTTTATATTGTTATGTATCCTTGCACTGGTGTCTGCCCATTGCTTCCTCCATTCACTCTTAGTCAACTCTTAATCAGCTCTTACTCACTTGTGAGCCTGGGGGCTGCATGTCTCCAGTAATCTCAGGGGCTGCTATTAGTTGGCTCCTAGTTGGCTGTAAGCCAAGGAGCTGTGTGTCTCCAATTTTCACAGCTGTTGTTCTTGGTCAGCTCATAGTTGGCTCTTAGTAGGCTGTAGAACAGGAGGCTACAGGGTCTTCAGTTGTCAGTGTGTGATGATGCAGTTTCCATTTTTTTTCTGTTTTTCCGGGGATTGTGCTGGGGGGAGGGGTCTCTCCCAGCTTTCTTTTGTTTAGGGCAGACTTGGCTGTGGTTGGGATTCCAGAGGTTCTGTCCCCAGGCTGGGCTTCAGAAATCATGGTCTCCACTTGGCCTGGGAGACAGCATGCTAGTCACCTCTTAGTCAGTAGTGGACAAGGAGCCCTTATAACTCTTTATTAAACCAATCAGAAGGTGCCTTGAAAAAGACACATCTTCACAGTGTAAACAAATATTTCACAACACCCACTCTCAGTTAGAATTCAGTCAAGATGGGAGGCAAACCACACAGCACATCTTAGGTCCAGGCTCAGATTCAGAGCAATGATGGTGAAGCCTAAGACCTTCACTAGTATTCATTCTAGAAAGTAGATGTCTCTTCTACCAAGCTTGAATCTAGAATAAGGTCCAGAGTCTAGGAGATAATGACAGTATTTTGTCCTATACAAAATAGTATATTGGTTCAACAGTTAAAAATAAATTGTGCTATTCTGAAAATTGTATTGTTGGAAGGAAAGAGGTGTTGGAGCATTGTTAATATATCCTTATCTTCAATGTTATTTTCCTAACAAGAGTAACCTTAGTTACCCCTCCTTCAATCATCTGATATTAACAGAGATAAAAGACAGTCTGAAAAGGTAGAAGAGACCTACGGGTGTTATACAGGGAGACAAATACTGCCCACCCACATGAACATGAGAAACACACTTCAAAAAAACTGTAATGTGTGCTGATTTTAAGTCTTTAAAAGAAGTTATCAAAGAAATTTACAATGGTATTTAGAGACAAAACCAAATGGTATGCACACATATACAAGAGCAGGGCTGTGGTGATATATTGTATACTTAATTAATCCCAGAACTTGGGAGGCAAAGGCAGGAGGATCTCTATGAGTTTGAGGCCATCCTGGGCCAGAAAGCAAGGTCCAGGACTCTTACAGAGAAAACCCTAGCAAGGTCCAGGACTCTTACAGAGAAAACCCTATCTTGAAAACAAACAAAACATGCCGAGAGGTGGCTCTGTCCTCTGATATTCCCGACTGATTCTATTAAATATACAATATATCACCACAGAGGGCTTTAGTAGACATTGGCTCACATGCCTTTGAGGCAAGAAAGTCCTGCAGTATGCGATCTACAAGCTGCAGGATCAGAAAGTTAGTGATATAGTTTAGTTTGCATTTACACTCCTGGAAACCAAGAGAGCTGATGTCCAAGTATGGGAGAAAACAGATGTCCAAGTTCATCCTTCCTTTACTTTTTCACTCTATCCCTCAGTAAATCAGATGATGTCCACTCACATTAGTTAAGACCTTCACAATGGGTATCACAAATTCTGTCTAACAGAAAAACTAGAAAACGCCCCAGTAGATACTCCACAGCGAAGTCAATAATGATCTAACTAGTAGCTGAACTTCTAGAATGTATAGCATAAATTTCCATGTTTGAAAGAATCTGATCTTCTCTATTGCCAGCTGGCTGTTTCTGAAAGCAAAGCTATATTAGAGGAAAGAAGAATGAACAAATAGCAGAACACTGAACCCTAGAAACTTGTTTATATAAGCTGGTCTGTTCTTCATTTGCCTGAATTCTCTCGTTTGATTTCATGTTCCAATCCATTCTATTCCTTATGATGCTGACTACCCAGATTGGTATTGTTAGTTAATGTAACATGAAATAAGAAACAGAGATTGTGATTGCGTCCATAAATTGTCTAGAGCCACACGTTTGACCAGTATCCATCTCTGGTGTAACTTTAGACTGCTGCATCCATTCAGCATTTATGCTGCCTCAGGAGATGGATTTCCAAGACAGTGTTCCCTCCTTCATTTCCTTTTATCAGGCACCCTACTCAAGTCTTAGTATGCCATTCACCCACCCATCCATCCATCCACCCACCCATCCATCCACCCATCCATCCATCCATCCACCCACCCATCCATCCATCTATCCATCTATCCATTCACCCATTCATCCATCTAGTTATCAATGATTTAATGCCTCATTATAATGTACTGGGAATCATGATGGGGGTTTTGGTAGAAATACATAAGCACAGAAGACATAGTCCCTCCAAGTAGCCCAAGTACATTGGTCTAGCCTCTCCTCCTCCTTCTCTGGGACCAGTCCTTCAGCAAGATGCACTTTGACTTTCTGATGACTCTAAGCACTGCAACCTACTTAAGCCTTCACATACTTTTCCTGCTTTCTCCCCAAAGCTGTTCCTTCTAGTCCTGTCTGATTAATTTCTATTTATCCTCCAAGTCCTGGATGTCTGTCCCCTTTTTGAAAATGAGCCTACATCTTTAAGGAAGTTATCTATGAAGCTCTCAGCTCATGCCTGTTTTCCCTATCAGTTCGAATAACTGCCTAGCAGAACTCAGGCTCCAAGGGGGCTCAATAAAGTTAGTTCACTTATGAACTACAAGCAACTTAAGTGCCCATTTAGAAACTAAGTCTGTCTTTCTCTCCTTAAGTCAGCTAAGTCTGAGACTTAATGCAACATTACTCTAAGGAACTGGACTTAAGCTCACTTTGAACAAACTCAGATACATCCTCCCAGGACTCTGGTTATCTAGAGAATGGTTCCTAAATCCCAGAGCTTTTCCTTTCTTAACTTTAGCTTTTCCTGGGCCTCATGCTCTCTAGCCCCTAAAGGCTTTTTACTCCTTTGAGGTCCTTTGGGAGTTTGGCTTCCCCACTTCTGGAATTGATAACCTACCTTTCTTTGATAAACTAGGTAGCACAGGACCCTGGGCCCACTACAGTAATCAGATCAGCCCCTACCCCACCAAAAGCATCAGGCTGGTCCCTAAATTTCACATTAGCTCTGGTAGTTTACAACCTGATTTTTTTTTCCCTTGGGAAAGTAATTCAGCTTTAAAATTGGGAGAACACTGCTCTGATTTAGAAACTGAAGGAGTTCCTTTCTTGTGGCTAGAATTCTACTCTGTGATTTCATAATGAGGAAGGTTCCAAGTCAACTTATCACTCACTAAAGGCAGAGTCCTGGGAATTTTCTTGTCTCTACTCATCCAGGGATAGATAAGACATTGGATGACCTGGTATCCTCTATCCAGGCTCCATGCATAAGACTGAACACTCCTTCATTAAGTCTCTGCAATATCCTTATAAAAATCTATTGTTTCACGCACTTTCAAATAAAGAAGATGAACATTAAGATGTTAAAATTTCTTGACATTTGGAGCATGTTAAATAAATTTATTTTCACTAAGACATAAAAATACATGTTTATGGGGTTATCATGATATTCTGTTATGTCTACATGCTGTGTAATGTTTAAATCAGGTTAAATCTATCTATAGCCTCAAACATAATTCATATTGAAAACCTATAAACCCATTCTAGCTTTTCAAATCATTTCATTGCACTAATATGAGTGAACATGTACATGTGTACATGAGGAAAATATACATATAGAAGACAAAACAATTGTTAGAATTCATTTTCTCCTTCCCCCTGTGTGGGACTCAGGAACTGAACTCAGGTTATCAGAATTGGTATAAGGTACTCCTACCCTCTTAGTCATCCCGTTGGCCTCTTATAGCTTTTTGGAATATACACATGTGACAGCATACCATGTCTTTTTCTTCTTTAACTGTAGTTTAGAAACCACTCATCCACTCCTTCCTTCTTGTCTTATTAGAGCTTCTATTGCTGTGCAGAGATATCATAACCATGGCAACTCTTAGAAAGGAAAACATTTAACTAGGGCTGGCTTACAGTTTCAGAGGTTTAGTCCATTATCATCATGGTGGAACATGGTGGCATTCAAGGGAGTCATGATGCTGGAGGTAGAGCTGAGATTTCTACATCTTGATCAACAGACAGCAGGAGATATTGTGTCCTGGGTGTAGTTTGAGCATCTATGAAACCTCAAAACCCACCCCTACAGCTACTCCCTCCAACAAGGTCACACCACTAACAGTGCTGCTCCCTATGGGCCAAGCATTCAAACACATGAGTCTATGAAGACCATACCTATTCAAACCACCACACTTTCCTATCCTCTCTCAGACTGTGGTAATCAACATCCTTCTGTCAGCTTCTATGAAATCAACTATTATCAAGTCTATAAGGAGAGATCTTATCATTCCTGTCTTTCTGTGCCTGCTTCTTGCCCTGAAAGTTCATAAATGAGAAGATTTCAATTTTTTGTCAGAGGTGATGAGAATATTGGCATGCATATGTACCATATTTTTGTATTGATTTATCAGTTAATGGCTGTTCATATATGTTCACTACTCAGAATGGCACAACAGTGAACCTGTGGGCACAGAGGCTCTTTCACACTCTATTGCATGTCCTTTAGTGAGATCTCAGATTGCTGGGTGCTCTGATGTTTCTGTTTTTATCTTCTTGTGGAACCTCCATACTGTTTTCCACAATGGCCATACTCATCTTTATCCCTACCCATGAGGCATACAGCCTCTCTTTTCTCCAGAGTTGACATTGTTTTCACAGGAAACACACCAGTTGTGAATTGAAGGACTAGAATGTGTTGGTCTGAGGAAAAATTGTCCTCCATAGTCTCAGGTATTTAAATACCTAGTTGGTGACACTGCTTAGGAAGGCTTAGGATGTGCAGCCTTGCTGCCGGACATATGTCCCTAAGGGCAGGTGTTGAGATTAAAAAGCTTCCTGTGAATGCTTGTTTGTTTGCTCTACTTCACACTTTTGGCTTAAAATGTGAGTTCTTGGATTTCTTCTCCTTCTTCATTGCCTACCATGTGTTGCTATGCTTCTCCTATCATGATGGACTTTATCCCGCTGAACCATAACCCCCCAAATATAAGCTGTCTTGATCATGGTGTTTAATCACAGCAACAGAAAATTAATTAATACATAAAGCATAAATTTAGGAATGCCAGATCCACAGTTTAGTTCTTAATCATTTCCAAGCAAACAATCAAGATCTCCCCACCTCAATCATTTCATGGGTCTGCTGCTTAGAATAGCCAACATTTTTCTCAGGGTGGCTTTGGGTTATGGGTGCATTGTCACAACATTCTTTAAAATTCCTTTTAAAAATATTATCACCTTTATTAGAACATTGATGATTCCTGCTGTCTCACTTGTCTCTGCATCTGCAGCAGAGATCAGAACCTATCATTTAATAATGACTTCATAGTATGTTAGAAATATCAAAATGGAAAAAAAAGGAGCTAGCCTGTATGAGCCTTCTCCATGTGCTAATACCTTCCACTACATCTATATCCTCAAGCATTTTTGTTCAACTTTTGGGACCAATTCTGATCATCTGTAGTGCCACAGGTTGAGAAAGTCCAAGGAACAGCTTCATAGGCAGACATTACCAGTGGTGACCAAGCTGTTTACACCTGTGACCTCTAAGTCCAATGCATCAACAATCAAAAAACTTTAAAAGGAAACCTATAAAGTAATGTGTAGGAAACCCAAAGGAAACATAAATATGAAACCTAAAGGAAAAGTCACTATCACTGAATACTCACCCATACTAGAAGAAACAAGAGAAACCAATAGATTGCACAACTAAACAGATAAACATTATCAACCTACATTATACTCCTCCCTCCTGAGGCTCATGAACCATGACAAAAGAGCTCTTTCTGATATTCTTTCCATGTTCCCCCAACATGATAACAATAGATTAACTTTCTGCAACATTAAACAAGTCCCCAGTTAAATGCTTATATTTATAAATTGCCTTGGCCATTGTACAAACTGACGAGATGACTGTTCCATGGCATAGTTAAGAAGAAGGATTTTACTATAGAAATGAGGCAAAGAATATCCAGAGGGATATGGAAGAGTCTAAAGCATAGAGAGAAAATAGTAGACTTATCATGGCCAGCAGAACAGAGCTAGCCATAAAAAGAGGGAGAGGAGGTGGAGAGCAAGAGATGAAAATAAAGAGAATGTTGGCAAAGGAGAGAGAGAGAGAAGCTGAAATAGCAGGATTATAAAGAGAAATGTGAAGCTGGAGGAAGGGAAGCCTGTGAGTTAGGAACATTTAGAGTACAGAGTCAAAGTCAGGATGGCAGCATGAACTCTGAAATGTGCAACAGATACTTATAATAGTGAAAGACAGTGAATCTCAGCCCATAATTCACTTTGATATGTTTATAGGCACCATTTGCCATTTGCCACTGCTAAGGGAGACAGCACCTATGCTAGAAAGGAATTAGCTTCATAAGTTTCTGAGGAATTCTGGCTTTTGTCTAACCATCAGAATCTGGGGAAATGGAGTTTCCTTTGGACTGGACAGTGTCTTCTCACAGGAATAGAGCAGTAACAAAGACAGAGACATAAGATTAAAAAAAAAACAACAACAACAACAACGCATTTCTCTGATTTGAAAAAGTCCATAGATTATTCAGTGTCACACAACACAAAAAGCCATGATCAGAATTGAATACAGACCTAAGTTAACAAAAAAAGAAAGATTAAAAACACAACACTGTAGTATATTTAAGACCAGCTTACATCATTCACTATAACAGGGCCGTGTATATTTTATCTCAATCTTTCTAATAATCTAGCCTGCAGTTTCTGTCCACATGAACTGGACATCTGTCTCCCAACAGGCCCCCTTTGTTTCCTTTGGTAATAGTAATACAATATTCCCGAGATACCATGGCTCTTCACAATCACTCCTCTTTTTGACATGGGAAACTTGTAGACTTCTGGCTTCTGCTAATAAACCCTCTCTTCTCTGGTTCTATGGTTATAAATATTATCTGATTATCCACAGAAATCAAATCCCTGCTTCCAGTTGTTCCTTCAACCAGCATACAAATGTAGCCTTCCATCCCGATGTGATTTCAATAGGAACACCAAAGCTAACATCAGTAAAACACAACTGTTTCTCCTCCATTTTTTTCCTAATGTTTTTCAGGGTGGCACCCAAATCCCATTACTTGAGCTCAAATAGTAGAAACTATGAGATTATCTCTTCTGTAGACCTCAGATACTCAGTTTTTCAACAGGTTTAGTACCTTGCTTTAAACTCAACCTAAACTTCTGCATCTTGCTCATCTTCATCTCTGTATCCGATTCGAGCCAACTTCCTGTATCAAGGTTGTTGGTCTTAATCGCTGTTATATTGCTGTAAAGAGACACCATGACCAAGACAACTCTGATAAAAGTAAGCATTAAATTGGGAGCTGGCTTATGCGTTCAGAAGTTTAGTCCATTATCTTCATTGTGCTGAGCATAGCATTATGCTGGCAGATGTTGCAGTAGTAGCTTAAAGCTACATTCTGACCCATAGGCAGAGAGACAGACTGCCTGAGCCTGGCATTGTCCTTTGAAACCTAAAGCCCATCCCCAGTAACACACTTTCTCAAACAAGGCCATACCTACTCCAACAATGCCACACCTCTTAATCCTTCTCAGGTACTGCCACTCCCTGGTGACTAAACATTCAAAGATATGAGCCTACTAGGATATTCTTACTAAAACTGCTTCACAAGTGATGAACGCAATAGCCTCTACATCTAGTCCCTGCCCCAACTCATTCTTTTTTTTAATCTTTACTTTTCCGGGGCAGTATTTCAATGTCCTCTCTCATCCTCCTTGAAATACAATTTATCCTCTTCTCTGAACTGAGTGGACCAACGCTGTGTATGCTCAACTAGGAACGCTACACAGGCCATCTCCATTCAAGGCGATGGTGTTGAGTGCCACGGAAGTGAGGCATCAAACAATACTGAGGTGTCAGTCTGTAGTTCCAGTCTGAAAGATTGGTGCGTTACCTTTCTAACAGTTTTGGCAAAACTGCAGGCATTGAGTAGCACTTGTATTCCTGGATACTCCTCTCATCCCACTAACTTGGAATGGAGAGGATCAGTCGTTCTTTCCTAAAGCGTATTTAGCAGTGAAACCTTCAGAATATGGAGAAAGACACTCCAAACTCTGGATGTTGCATCCCCAGACTCATCTGCACTGCTTCTTCTCTCCAGCTTCCCCACACTGCTCATCTTTCAGTTTCTCATGCCTCAATTTGTACTTCTTGCTGGCCTGAGTACTAGGGGCTCCATCTGCAGGGGAAGGAGAGTCTTTGGCTACCACTTGCTCCTCCCTTTACATAGTTAAATTTCACTCTTGCATCTATAGCAAGAAGATTGACCTTAACTGGTTGACCAGCATCTCCTCTCTGTGCTATTTCCACTTGTTAATTTGTGCTCTGGACTATGGAGTGCATGTCAACTCAAAAAGTACGTATCAGATGAAGGAAGCAGGCAGAAGTTCTTTTCCATCCATCCTTTCTCATGCAGTTTTTTTCAATGGTGGCCTATGTCGGTACCTGTTCTTTAATTTTTTTTAACAGCACAACAGAATACCAAATGTATCACCCTACAAGTGGCTTTTAAATTTAGCAAAATATCCTTGGTGTCATTTCACATTTCTATATATCTGTCTATCAATTGACTGGCCCCCTTAGTTGACTTGCAATCCATTTGTTTGCAAACTGCCTTACCTTGTTTAATAGTTATAGAGGGCTACTCTTCAGGATTTTCTACTGACTGATAAATATCTGCATTCTTTTCATTTTTTAGCCCATCCTTCAATACAACATAAAGCCTTGAACACAGTTGATTTACATGTGTGCTGCCACATTTTGGAATAAATTACCTAGGTATCAAACTTCCAGATCAAAATGAATGTGTCAAGTTTGGACAGAGAGTTATCTATGAATGGACCTTCTCAAGCCTTACCTTGTTCTAATCTTCCTCTGAGAAGTTATCACTGTACAGAATCATTTCTTGGTAGTTTCTCTTCTAAACCTGGCAAGCAAATTTGGAATCAATGAATAAGCCAAAGTATTCAGTGAGAAGAGCTTGGGCATCCCAATGACATCTTTTCCCATTCTCCATGTGTCACAACAGTGTGGCCTTCGGTAAATGACTTAGCCACTCTGAGCTCTGATTCTGCATCGAGCCAAAAGAGATGCTGATAACCCCAACTTTGAAGACTGTCTCTCAAGACCAGATGGAATCATAGTTTTGTCAAGAGCCATTCAGTTTAGATAGCCCTAAGCCAATTGCAGTTATTGAGCAAATCCTTGGCCAGTTAAGAGCTAAATGCTAAATCAACACATATTTAACCTCAGAGATGATATGTGTTAAACTCCATAAACTTCCAATTAAAGCCTCAGAGACCACAGAACAATTTGGCAGGGTTTCTGCCAGTGAATGCTTAGTGGAGAGAAGGTCCATTTGCCAGAAAATACTCCCCAAAGAGAAGCAGATGTCTGGGCCTCAGGTTTAAGGCCTATTGAAGAAATCAAGCATACCCCAGTTAACTCCTATACACCAATGACCAGGACTAATATTTGGTAGAATTTTTACAGGCATTTAAAGGAACTACTGATAGAGAAATGAGTCTTAGCAGGAGAGATGTGTCCTAGGAAGGGTCAGGGGTAAAGTCTTTCCCCAGGCTATTTCTAAAGGCAAAGAACATCCCCAGGGAGGCAGAATAAAAGGGCTTAATAAGTCCTATAAGAACTAGTCAGAACCAGCTTAATTAAGACCTGCTGACCATCACATGCAATGTCTGATGGAAGCTGCACACTGAGAATGTGAGTGTCTTATTGGGAAGAAGGGCTGGCTAGCTTCCAGAAATCTCCAGGCATGAGGCTGTCCTGCTGTCTCTCATTTTACACTGTGACTGGCCACTGAACGGCTGCCCAAATTGATATGACTTGACCAGACCTGTGCCTGATAGAACCATTGCTTTCATGCCCTTCAGGCTACTGGGTCAGGAGCTGGTAATTGACAGAGAACTCATTATGGGAAGACAATTCACCAGAGAAGCTAGGAAGCTGTACTGCCACAGCAGGAGGCCTGGGGTCAAATCACCAGGAACAAACAAGCCAAGAGGAATGTGTCCCTGATAGAGAAGAAAGTGAGATTTTAGAAATGTCCCAGCTCTAAGTCTGAGAACTTGCTGTTGAAACTCAGCTCTGTGTATTACTCCTCAAGTGACTCTGAGGAGTGTCACACTGACTTTTTTCATTTGGCTTATTTTTCTACGCTCTGCAAGACGGAGGTGGAAACAAAAACTATTCGAGAAGTGGATGGGTCACTTTTCTTGTTGCGAGGACAAAAGACCTGAAAAAGTAATTTACAGAAAGAGGATTTATTTTGACTCACGGCTGGAAGGGTACAGTCCATCATGGTGGGGAAGGCAATGGGAACGAGGCAGCAGGTCATATTGTATCTGCTTTTAGGAAATGGGGAGATAAATGGTGCTCAGTAAGCTTTCTTCTTCCAGAACTCTAGTTTACAGGATGGTACCACCCAGGTTTAGGGCAGATCTTCCCATGTCAATTAGCCCAGCCAAGAAACTCTCTCACAGACATACCCAGAGGTTTGTCTCCTTGATAACTCTAGATTCTGTCATGCTGACAGTCAATAGTAGCCATCAAAAGGAATAAATTGTGTGGATGATACTGGAAATCATCATAATAATGATGAGCCGATTTCTATTTCTAGATACTAAGAACCATGCTAAGACTTAAAAAGCTTGTGAATTAAGCTTGTGAGCTAATTAAGTTCATTAGTCAATTTTCCCAATGCAGCCTGCCTTGTTATTGGCTTCACCTTGCAGGTGAGAAAAACAAGGGAGAGAGATTCTATCATACCATCCCCAGCTGCTTACGGACATACATCAAAAGCTAGAAAAACTTGAGCTGAAGACTGAATGTTCTGCCTCCAGAGTTCACCCTTGTAAACACACAACAGGTTTGAATGGTCCAGAAAGCAATTAAAGAGGAAAAGCTCCAAACCTACCTGGCAGGAAGGTAATGCTATATGACAGGATTCCTGCTTCCTCCCACAAGCTCCTATATCCAGCTGTGGCAAACTTTAATTTTAGACACACTATAGTCTACAGGGCAAGTGTGTGTCAGCCCCACAGACAGTGAAATACAAGCTCTTCCACATTCAACTGTCAAAACTTTAGAAGCTTAGACATCCTATAAATGGTCAACAAACTTCCCATGTAAGTACCAAAATAAGTGACCATCAATCCCTTGTCCATGTATGCTGAGCACCTAATGTGTGCCAGATATTCTTCACCTATGCTTCCTGACCTCATAATGACTCTCAGAGCTAGACTTGAGTTATCACTTATACATAACTAAATTCATGTAAATAAAGTGACTTGCCCAAGGTCACAAACACGAAGATTGTAGGTTCCTGACTTCCAGCTGGATAACAAGAGTCTTTGATAGAAATCTGGCCTCTACAGAATTTGGGGAACTCATCCTGAAAGGGCCAGATACCTGCCTTTACAACAGCTGGGACCTACCAAAGTCATATGTTCTAGAACCTGCTAGATTCCTACTGCTAAGATGGTATGAGGTATCTCTCTGAGCCTATCTTTAAGTAGCCAGATCTCACGTGAAGCATTGGGGTTATTCCTAAATTCATCAGAGTCTTCCATCCTCTGTGATGTTGCAGGTGTCTATCCCTCCTTAGTCATACCTTACTTCCCTCCATACAGCACCATATAGAGCCTCCTATCCCAGGTCTGAGCTACCTTCTCTGTTTCAGGAACACCTTGTCCTCCTTCTCCATATGAGGCTCACTATATGGCATCGTGATAATGTTGGTTGGTTGCATCTCCACCATCCCCACTGGCCTTGGATTTCCTGAGGGCCTGGGAATGGGTGATCTTTCACTGAGGTATACAACCCTAGAACTAAGCAGCACTTGGTGGTAGAATTGTCCCAATCCAGTACTAGCTTTGTGGGGAGAAATTCCCAGATTCTAAGTTGATCAAAATTTCAGATTCTTTGGTCTTGGTCATGAAGAAATAAGAGAAAGAATAAGGTGATAAAAGAGGAATAGAGGTGCCATTTTTATTTACTGTTTTGTTCAGGCCAATGGGCATTGGTCAGTGGCAAATCAGTGAATTGAATGATGTAGGCCTGAGATACTAAGTTAAGAACTGTCTACCTGTTACCAATCATAGTCATAGAAGGAAGCAGGCCAAAGCACCTTAACCTGAGCACTGCCATTTTGACTTTAAACTCCATTTTACCTGCAGGGTGAAATAAAGATCAGGTTTCTAAGCCCTAGGGGTAGTTGAGAACTGGCTGATCAACCTCATCCCTAAATCATAAAAAAATAGTCATCATCATGGCTCTTCCCAACAACCAAAGGTGCAAATAAATCTGATTGGTTGGACTGAAGGGCTTGCATTGTATCTTGGAACATTCAAGGAAGCCCATAATCTCTAAATCCTGATTGGTGAAAGTTGTTACTGTAGCTTGGAAACAAATATTTGTAAATTTTATGCTTATAAAAATCCACTTCTGGCTCTGCTCAGGGCTGTCAGGAGAAACAAGGCTCCTGAGCCTTTGTATTGCAGCCCTGATCAATTAGTGACCTGACTGTGTGGTGATTTAGTAAAATCTTTGAAACCCAAAAGTGTTCTCTCTCTCTTTCTATGTGGTGCATTACGGACTAGATGGAGCAGTCACCATTATGAGGAAATTAAATCCTGGAGAAGGACTAAGACAGGGAAAGGAAAGGACAGACTAGAAGAAGCTTTGATCCTCTCTCCCAACTTCTCTATACTTGAGTCATATCCATCACCTGAGTACTAAATCCTACAGTATTTGTTTTGTAAATAAAATTTTATTGGACACAGTCGTGCTCATCTCTGTCACCTATGACACTGCAAGATTTGAGTAAAATAAGGCTATTAAGTGGGCAATGTTGGCTTTTTGATACTTGATAAAGTTTTTTTTTTTTCATGTTGTTACCTTGAGGACCCCCAACAACTGCTGTTTGGTTTCCTAGGTCACTTCAGCCCTTGGAGCATTCAATCTTTGCTTGCACTCTGAGCTTGTCATGGACTTTCCAGTATGTCTACCCTTTTGACTTAATTAAACAAACTGGAGTCTGTTTGTATTGCAAATACTCCAGAGAGCTTTAAAACGCACAGTTCCTTCCCTGCCCAACGCCATGCACTCATACATACATACACTTGGGTGTATTTCACCAACCACATCCATTCTATAGAAGCCCCAGTTTCCCATCACAGGACTCTGAGGAGGGACTGAAAATAAGCCCCTCTGCTTCTTCCTTGAGGCCTGAATTCCCAAATGAAAACAATACAAACAGCTTCATGACAACAAATCATGCACCAAATATTTTCAGTTATCTCTGAGCCTGGAACTAACTGAAATTCCTGACACTCCCCCTATACACTCCCCCACCATCAGAACACTAGCCCATGTGCAGCAAAAGGGTCAGAAGTGAAGCTTTATCCCCTTCAAGACTCAATTTAAGGAGTAGGTTGAAATTTCCTGACATTCCTCACACCTCCCAGGCTCAGGCACAAGTGTTCTTGATAGAGCAGGTCTTCCGTGCAGGGAGATTAAACAGATCCTGAAGTGAAATCTCCAAGACTACTGTTTCAGAGACAGTAGTGTGCACAGGTGGTGGTAACCCTGGGAGCTGGAAACATTGGCCTTAGGAGAAAACAAGTCCTCTTAGACAATACTCCTGGGGAGTTGACTAGCTCATGGAATCACAGAGTGCAGATGGGCACAAAATCCACCTGGCTCATCCTCCCAGGGCTGGATAAGGCTTTTGGTTTAATCAAGACTCAGCACAGTAGCATGGGGCTGGGATAACTTACTGGGTTAGAGATAGGACTAGAAAATTTGGACAATGAAAGAAGTATCAGGAGAAGAAGGCTGGGGGTATCCAAGAGTTTAATAGGCAGAGCTTCTGATGTGTAAATGACATGTCCCCTCTGGGCTTATATGTGTAGACATATGATCCTCAGTTCATGGTGCTGTTCAGAAGGTTCCACAATCCTTAGGAGAAGGAACCTTGGTGAAGGTCACTCAGAACAAGCCTTAGTATTCTATAGCCAGGCCCCACTTCCTGTTCATTCTCCATTTCTGGACTGTAGCCATATGTCTCCAGAATTTCTGGGATGGTTACCTTAAACTTTAAGCCAAAATAAATGACATCTTCCTTAAATGTCCTCTTTTCAGGAACTTGGTAATGGTAACAAGACAAGCAGCTAACACATACTCAAGAGAGCCACACTAGGGACACCTGTGTGAGACCAAGTTCTTTGTTTGTGGCAGACAGGGTTGCAAGAACTTTGCATGTATTCGCTGTTGGAATCCCCAGAGTTCTAACATTCCTTCAGGATCATATGACTATGCCAGAGAGCATCCCACTCTCTCCTATAATTCTCACAAAAAGCCATGAAAGGTCTGGGCTCCTTGATGTAAGGTAAGAAAGATGATAAGCAAAGTTAGGTAATGACCCTGAGTTCTCGGAGCTAATAAACACCCTAGCCCAGATTCAGACCAAAAGTGTTCAAGGCCACAGCTCTGCTTTAGGAAATGTAATTCTTCAATCTTAAGGTGATAATAAACTAGTTGTAAAAATATGTATATAGACAATGGACTGAAAGAAAATGAGAATTTAAGAAATTTACCCTTAAGATTCTAGGGAGTTTAATTGAATCTTGCCTGTGATCCATTTTGCAGATGGGGTTTCCAGAGCAGCCTCCTCTGACTTCATGTTGGAGACACTCTGGAGTTCACACCTGTATGCTCTAACTCATCTATGACTGCTACCTCTAGCCTAGGCTTTCAGAAACATGAAGAAAGACTGCACAGCTCCAAGTAGATGTGCAGGGAAAAACCACAACCCTCATGATGACATCATTTCCCTTCACTGACCAAGGACAGTGTCTTGAATCCATATGCCAACACCTGGAAGTCTGTGGGTAGAGCAGAATTTGAGATGCTGTTAAAATGATTTGTAAGTGAATAAATTAATAAACAGTGAAGGAGACCACGCATGTGTGCCAAGCCCTTGGGCTGTGAGTAGAAATGTTTTCTCCCACAGGCATATAGGGTAGAAGGACTGAGCATAGTACATTTGGCAGTTCTATAAACCCTAAAGAAGTATTTTATAACAAGGGTTTGTTCAGACACACTCTTATATCTGATACTTTAAGAAAATGCCTGTTTGTGGATATGGCAGTTTGAATGTAATTGGCCCCCATTCATAGAGAATGGCACTATTAGGAGGTGTGGCTTTGTTGGAGTAGATAAGGCCTTGTGTCTGCCCTCCAAATTATGTCACTGTAGGAGCAGGCTTTGAGGTTTCCTATGCTCAAGATACTGCGCAGTGTCCCAGTCCACTTCCTGTTGCCTTCTGATCAAGATGTAGCCAGCACCATGTCTGCCTGCATGCCATCATGTTCTCTGCCATGATAATAGACCGAACCGCAGAAACTATAAGTGAGACCTCCAATTAGATGTTTTCATTTATAAGAACTGTCATGGTCATAGTGTCTCTTCACAGCAATAGAAACTTAAGTAAGACAGAGGGAAAACTCAGGAACAGGGTTGTGATCCCAGCAGACCATTCTCACAGGCTTTATAATAGGGTGGATATTAGGAGTACAGGGTTGGTTTTTATGTAGCCAGTCCATCAATACTCAAAGACTTAAAACCTGCTATAATAAGCCAGACACCAAGAAGATGTAGCCGCTTCTTTATAAAGGGAACTAAAATGGAGAAGTAAGCTGACAATTTTAATAAAGTGCTTCAAAAGGGAAAATTACAGGATGCCATGGGAATGTGAAAGAGGCAGTCTGGAAGGAGACAGTCACACGAGGTGTAAGACACATTGTCAGGGACACGGTTAGAACATCTGGAGATGAACAATATATTTAAATACATGGAGTACTCACAGAAAGAAAGGATCTATGTACCCATGCATGCATCTACCCACACAACACCCAAGCATCCACCCACTTATCCATCCAGGAAGAAAATATTCAGTTCCCAGAGTGGTTCACAAGGCAATCCAGACCTCTTTGATCCCTTGTCTGTCCACTTGATCCTTTTACCGCTGTCACTGCTGGTGTTCCTGTGTGCTGGGGTCCTCATCCACCCTACATGCAGCTGTCTCATTGAGCTGTCAGGACAACTAATAAACATGGCACTCCTGATCCTACCTTTTCAACAATTTTCTTTCAAACTTGGGATAGATGACTCTCATGGCCCTACCACTCAGTGGTGCCAATATGATCCTGAAGCCACCAGTTGTCATATTGCTCTATCTCCCCTTAATTCCTGATCTGCTCTGCTCTTGCCTCCAGTGTCTCACTCCCACTTTTGCTTCATCCTCTGCCTGAGTAAGATTCATCATCTTGCCCTGACACTAAGATATGACACCCAGGAATCTGACTGGGGACTCTCCTTGGTTCATATACTTGCAATTCAACTATTCCCCAAAGCCTCTTCACTTGCTCCCTCTCCTCTGCCACCAAAGTGTGACCATGGCAGGAGTCCCAGGTCCGTGTGTATCTTCCCACTCCCTACCATCTAGAGATAAATGGGAGGGGTCTGTGCCGTGTGTTTACATCTTTCCATCTTTATATATTTTAAATTCAGTCAAGTATATAGAAGAGAACTTTTAACACTGCTCATTTGCTGCTTAGTTTCCTTGTCTGGCCCTCAACTAGCTATGTAGCTGAGGATGACCTTGATGAACAATGTATTTAAATATCCAGGCATCTACCCACCCACCACCCAAACATCCACCTGCTCATCCATCCAGGAAGAAAATATTCAGTTTCACCACCCAAAGATGTTCACAAGGCAGCCCAGCCCTCTTTGACACTTTTGTCTTTCCAGCTGGCCCATTCATTGACTATATGTCTTCTGAATGCTGGAATTGCATGTATGAATCACCATACCATTTATGTAGTGCTGAGGATTGAACTTGAACCCAGGGATTCTGACAGCTAGGTAAGCTCTCTACTAACTGAGACATCCCCAACACCCACTTTATCCAACTTCAAGTGCTCAATTGAACAGTATCAACACTTCCCACCTGTCTGCAGAAATTTTCATCTTCTTGGAGCTCAGTATCCCTTTAATCAATGACTCCTCACCCTCAAGTCCTTGGAAATCATCCTTCTACACTATACCTGTAAAATAAATAATGTTCCAAGAGGCTTAGACAAACCCATTCTCAATTTCCTCCAACCAAACCTGTATTTCATCTCTCTAAACATGTGGATAAACTATTTTCATGCCTATAACTCACTTCTTTATTTTACTACTTTGGAATTTATAAAGACTTTTATCATTTTACTCTTAAGTGAATTCAAAGAGAAAAAACTTAATAAAGGCCCCATTATGCTAAATTCTTGGACCCAGAGGTATTTTTGAATTTTGAACTAAGAAGTATCTGCCTAGACATACAAATGTATCTTGTAGAAGAGACCCAAGTCTAAACATAGAACTTTTGTGTATCATGTTCATTTTATCTCCATTAACTATTTATGGTATTTATAGTGTGTCTGTGTTTTTACCGTGACTAGTGCACTGAGGTATAGAACTATCACTTTATTATCTGGTGCTCAAAAAGTTTCAAATTTGGAAA
Source organism: Phyllotis vaccarum (assembly GCA_033318265.1). Taxonomy (NCBI): domain Eukaryota; kingdom Metazoa; phylum Chordata; class Mammalia; order Rodentia; family Cricetidae; genus Phyllotis; species Phyllotis vaccarum. The sequence continues at coordinate 32,334,697 of JARWLC010000001.1, read as the reverse complement.
CATCCTTCATTTAAGGATTACAAAACAAAAGGTTGCCTCAAGATCTTAGGGTTAATAGTGTCTACCAACAACCTACCTATCTCTAGCCTTCCCTGACACTAACAGATTCAGGGCTCCCTACAGGCTATCTTTTCTCACTATACCTAGGCAGATGTGAGCTTCTGGACTTGGGTTCTTGGATCTGAAAAGGAGAAAGAAACAGGAAAGAGCAAGTGGAGTGGTGATTGAAATGGAATCTGGGCAGCCCTGGAACCCCCAGAGAGGGCAAATAATACCCATTTGCTATTGGATGCACTCCAGATGAAATCCTAAGGACTTCTGAGACACTAGTTGCAATGTAGACTCTAGATGGAGGAAGTGAGGTGTAGAGAGTGGAGAGAAGGAAGCAGGGGACTTTTTCATGAGCAGAGAGCTGGAAGTAGAATAAGAAGTCACAGCCCAGGCCACCTGCTCCAGAGTCAGCATTCCCAACTGTTGTGTTGTTCTGCACGTTGCTAAGATTGGAGTCAAGAAAAAGAGGGGAAGAACTGGAGACGGAGGAAGAGGAAGAGAAAAGAAAGAGATGGCACGAAACTAGTAGAAATCCAAGATCTGTTCATGTTCAGTCTTGCACCATTAGAAGCAGATTTTTCCACTGGTAGTGTGAGGATTCTCCATTCTTCAACAGGCTAGTGCTATGGCTGAGATCATGACCCACCCAGATCGCTGTTGATCCTAAAGCAATAAGAGAACTATTTGGGTCACTATTCTTGTGTCCTAGATAATTCTATTAAACCAAGAAAAAGAAAGTAGTTGGATGTCATGACTTGAGAACCACAATCTTTTAGGAGATATCAAGCTTTGTAGTCATGCAATCACTTACAGGCACTCAGAAACATGTATTTAGCTAGTATCTGTTATGTTTTAGAGACTGTGATAATTGCTAAGAAAAATTTTGAGAGGGGAAAGAAACAGAACAAAAATAAAGCAAGTATCCATGGATAGTTAACCACCTAGCTCTCAGCAGGATCCAGCCACAACAAAATGAAATCACACAGGTCCTTTTAAATTTAATTTTCTAGAAACCACATTTAAAAGGAAATAGGGAATCAACTTTAATAATGACTTTCAATTGATAGGGCTAATACATTGTCATTTCAGTAGGCAATTACTATATAAACTGTCTATCCAATATTTATTTTATAGCCCAGGCCTTGCAATTTCTGTTTATTTGATACACAGGGTACAGTGAAGGTTGTGCTAATATTCAAGCACTCAATAGCTGCTTGTACTTTGTGGTTACTTTGTCTAAATGGAAGACAGAACATAGTAATATTGATGTTGCTAACTGCATTGTCTTATAAGAAAAAGATAAAGCATCAGGAATTGGTGAATGAGCACTTCCTTGAAAATCTAGAGATACAGACTCTTGTCTCTAATAAGCCAGGCGAATCTATGGACACTGATTTGCTTCTTTATATCTTGATCTTGTCTGTCAAACAGATAGAACTGCAACCAGCAACAGTAAAAAAGAATACCCAAGACTTTACCTATTATATTTAAGACATAAAGTTATAAAAGTGTGTGTGTGTGTGTGTGTGTGTGTGTGTGTGTGTGTGTGTGTGTGTGTGTGTGTGTGTGCGTATGTTGGTGACAGGAATATAAATGGAAATTAGAAGGCTGTTTTTTTTAATATGTGGGAGGAAAAGTCAATATTGGCTTCCACTTTGAAAAAATCCTCTAGTGACCTCCAAGTAGAGTAAAACATTAACCATAAGAAATTAAAAAATAAAAGTGTGTACTATACCGGATTTCTCTGTGAGCAAGTACCTGTAACAGGAAGAAATTTCAAAATTGGACAGCTTCAGGGAGAAATCTCAAATGAAAAGACCAAGTGCTATGATGGAAATGCCTCCCTTGCAAAATAAATACTTGACCCTGATTAAAAATCAACAACTAAGAACCTAAGGAAAGTTATTACAACCACACCCACCCTGGATTAAAAGTCTTCACTCTGTGAGAAGAAGAAAAGCTCATTGAGACCAAAGATCAAAATGAACCAAAAAGGAAATATTTTTTTAAAAAGTGCTCAGACTCACCCCAAATCTTTAATACACAGCAATATTCAAAACTCAGAATTTATGCTACTACCCAAAGCCTGCCAAGACCTGTGTGATCTAAAAGGCGTGTGGACACAGGAGGAGAAATGCACCTCTGTGAACCTTCACTGTTGTATTAAGTTTCTAGCCTAGACTTTCCAGCCTAGCCTTGAGGTTCAGACTTGTAGACCCACAGACCTACAGATCCGCAGACCCGCAGAGACACACAGACACTTACATTAATTGTACGTTGATTGGCCTATGACCCAGGCATACAACTTGCTAACTCTTTACTCTTAAACTAAGGCATGATTCTTATCCTCTTCAGCCATACGGCTTGGTACCTTTCTCAGAGCAGCATACTTATCCTCTGCGTCTGCAGGCTTCCCTGGCATCTCTGCTCTATTCTTCCTGTTTCCAGAGTTTTCTTATACTAGTAGCCCCACCCGCACTTCCTGTCTGCCTTCAACCAGTCAGCATTTTTATTAAACCAGTAGGCAAGACAATCATGTATAATATAACAACATAATCCCGCTATGCCCCACTATTATTTAAACTCTGTTTTCTTTAGTGGTGCATGCAGGCAGGCACACTGTGTAATCTTTGCAGTGCCATGCAAACATTTGAGATCTTTAATATAAATGGCTGGAAGGCTGTGGCTGGCAAGACAGCTATTGCCTGATGTGCCACAATTAATTTCTCCACCTGCACAATTCTGCCAGCATAACTCTTTATTGTGTTTCTTCCATATTGGGTACAGGAGACTAGTTTGAAGAAAACAAATTCCTCCCTGAAATGGCTCTGAGACTAACACCTGCTCAGCAAAGGCATGGAGGAAGAATAAGAAACATCTCTATGCATTCTGCAATATGCCTCTGATGATGGAAGTCTTTGTATTATGATTTGAATATTCTCACAAATCACATGTTGGAAATTTGATCCCTGATAGAACAGTATTATGACTTGGGACCTTCCTGTGTATCCTCTGTGGTATAGCTGCTCTATTCTGTTGTCACTGAGATAGACACTAAAAAGGCCCTGACATGGTGCCATAGACATATGTCATAGATATGAAAAGAATGCATTGTTGATATAAACCAAAAATGGTATAGTAAGTCCTTTGTCACATAAAGTTATGACTTTCTAGCCAATCACACAGGCACTTGCTGCAATGTCTTACAGCTATGAAAAATAATATTTACATAAAAAATATATACAAAAACGCATATAGCTCACAGCTAAGTAGAGACAGATTACAAATCTTTTATTCAAGTTAAAATTTTTAAATGAGTAGATGCAGCATGTCTGAACACACAGGATACAAGAACTGTATTAGTAGATGCTTTGGTGTTAACATTATGGGTAATTAATAGTGCCTCTTTCCTTATCTATTCCAACTGTTCTCATAAACACATATAACTTCTATGATGACAGTTATTCCTCAGAACAAACAAGTAGACTCATTGAATCTACAGAATGGATATAAAGTAAATACCACAGTTAACATTTTTGAGTTCTGTGTCCTACCTGTAGGTCTGAGGACACCAGATACATGCTTCACAGTGTCTCCAGGAAATGAGGGTGGTTAATCTGTGTCAGAGCTGAATTTAGAAACTTCAAGACCTTAACTTTATTAGTTACTGGCCCACTTGTTATAAGAATCCCAACAAGAGAAAATTTTCAGGAATGCAAGGTTTATTCTGCCTCACCCTTGATAGGAATACTCCATCAAAATGGGGACATCATGATGGCAAGGGCTTGGGGTAGCTGGTCACATTTCATCCACAGCCAGGAAGCAAAGACAGAGGATGAATTCTAGTGTCTTATTCAATTTGTCTCTTTGATTTTGTTTCGGATCCCACCTGGGTGTGGTGTTGGCCACTTTGAATGTTTGTACTCACATCTCATACCCTAACCCTGTAGACCCTCACAAGAAGGGCTCAGGGACTTTTCTCTTAGATGGTTCTAGATCCTGTGATACTAACAATCCACATCAACCATCACAATCACCCAAAGCTACATTGCTGAGGACTAAGGTTAGGAAGTGTTCTAAGTCTCAACTGTCATAAAGATCACTTCTAACAGCCCTTTAAAACATTTCTTCAACAAGGTGTTATCCCGGAAGAACAACTCCATGAGCTGCAGGTTATGCAGACTCTGCCAGCCTAGCTTGAGATGCTCTGATGTAACGCCTTATTGATAGAAATTATTATACAACTCCCTTGTTCTTATAGCACCTCCAACTCCCTGAAAACTGCAATGTGCCATCCCAGGCCTTACTGGATATTCAACATATATCCTCCTCCATTCCTTGCACAGTACTCCCAAGGAGACAATATCTAGTGCCCGATCGGAGAAGTGAGGAAGGTGAGCCACAGATAGCCCTGTGTACTTCCTTGTGGAATATTTCCCCAAATGCCGTGCTCAGCCAGAGCCTTAAACAGCAATGTTATTAGCAGAGGGAGTATTTGCAGATACAAATGATTAAAGCCATGTCATGCTAGATAGAGTATGGCAGTCTGCTGATCCAGTGGCTGATGTCATTAGCGAAAGCTCTGGATAGATGATGCCAGGAATACATAAGCTGAGAAAGACCAAAGACTGACAGCAACCCCCACAAGTTTGAAAAACCTCTCCTCGTGGCTCTTCCCAGGGAGCCCAATTTAGAAACTCATTGTTTTAAGCCATCAAGTTCATTGTCATCTGTTACACCCGGAAGTCACAATAGACCAACACATCCATGTTGCCCAAACTCACTCATCTCGGGAAAAAGAGAGCCCTGAAAAATACTGGGTCATCAGGCACCACAGACAGCTTTTGAGAAAATTAAAAGGTTAAATTTGAGTGGAGGAATTAGCCTTGCACCTCCACATTGTAAGTGCTAAATGAATGCTTCATATTAGTAGGCAAGGTGGCAAATTCCTACTGCCTAAGTTGGGGAAAAGAACAAGATTTAAAACTGAACATGAGTGGTGATCTTAGGGTTAATGAGAATAAGCCAAAGTCAGGTGCCCATAACTCATGCAGTTACAGACTTTCTTCTTTTTTCATATTATATCATTAAGAGTCTTCTTTCTTTTTGCTGAATATGCATTACCTTTCCATATTTAGTTACCACCTTAAACTCATAAACAATAAAGTAATAAATAACCAATTCTTCCACGAAGCAAAGAAACCAAGAAGCCATTCATAATCACTCTTATGACCACCCAGTCAGTCCCAGGTCATGGTTTATCTCTGTAATCAGAGGCGCATTTACAGAGCGGTGGTTTGTTTATTGGATAGTGTACAGAGCTGTCCACACTGCAGCAGATCCAGGGAATTTTCACTCCCTGAGTTCTCCAGGGTATTGTGCCCTAGAACAGGATGTCCTGTTCCTAAGGAGGAAGAAAGTAGTTCCTAATCAGCCCAGTGAGGAACTGCTGACACAGTGTTCACTGGGGAAATTCAGAGACACTAGCTGACAGTTATTGGAACTATTCTCCAGCTCACGTGTGAGTGTAGGGCCACTATTATATATTAGACCCCACACACACAGGAAACCACAATAGTGACACATTGACTTAAATCTCTGGGCTTCTGGAGCCACATCCTTGTTGTGGGAGCTAACAAACTCTGATTATATGAGATGAGTTTATTTGGAGAAATTAAAGAGAGAGAGATGTCATAACTTAGGGCTTTCCCCAAAGTCTGTGTCCAATTGGAATTCCAGAAGATAATCTTCTTTGGAGATATAGTGTTTGTGGTAATACTGAGAACGAGGTCATACTGGATTTGGGTGGACTCTAATGAAAATACCATTCAAAAAGATCAAAACAAAAACAGAGTGGCATGAAAAGATCACAAGGCACAAACAGGTCTCTAGTGAGGCAGTCATGAATTCAGGGGCCTCCAGCACTATCAAAACACAAAATCTTCCCCCAAGAGCTTTCAGAGAGAGCACAGCTCTGCTGCCACCTTTTGACTTCCAGAGCAACCATAAGAAGATGCATTCTAATGTTTCAAGCTCCTAAGTTTGTGGTGGCTGTTACTCTAGCCTCAGAAAACTAATACAAATGAATTTGTAGGCTAACCACAGCAGAGAGTGGTTCTATCTAATCAAGGGAGGTGGGGATCATCCACTCTAGTGAGATACACTACTTTAAAGTTGCTAGGGAAAGAACCATGTCCGGAAAAGAGCATCCCTTGAGGGAACTAGATACCTCAAAGGTCCTAGAGCAGTGTGAGAATGAGAAATAGAGAGCTACACAGTGTCACCAAGCTAGAGAGGAGAGAGGATGTATGGTGAGCATTCGCTGTACCAGATATCTACCTTGGGAAGATGGGCAGCTGTGGAGAGTCTGAGAAAGTGAGCACTCAGATATGCTTTGGCTTCTGAGAGGGTCACTCTGACCCCCTAGGAGAAATAATCAATGTGGAATAAGAGTGGTTTGGACTAGTTGGTAATAAAGGTGAGAAAGCATAGCATTCTGAATAGATGCTCACAGGAGAGCTGACAGCGGTTCTTAATTGATTATGGTTGAGTTTTGAGACAAATATGCAAGTCACTACTAAACAATTAAAGGTACAGTTTTCCCAAATGGAAGACTGCAGAGAGAGCAGGGTTCAAGGGAGAGATCCCCTGCTTCCCATTTGCCTTAAATCTGTGTAAAGCAACAAAGATGGGTATTTACCTGCCCTTAGAAAACTGTGTGGAGACTCCAGATTTCAATCTGTCTTTTCTTACACGTGGCTCTAGGGTATTGATCATCCTGGTGGCCTGAATGAACCACCCCAGTGGCTATTTAAAATACCAACATGGAAAAATTACTTGCTAAAGAGTCTGTTGCATTTCTACTTTACCCCCATGAAGAATGGCTTAATTCAAACAAGAACCATGAACAAGCATTGACAAGGATGCACAGGAACTCTTTACATACCAATCATGGGAATCTAAGAAAGCATGGTTGCTATGGAAAACAATATGCTAGTTCTCAAAAATGTTAACACAAATTACTATATGATCCAGCAATAATGCTTCTAGTATATACATATTAAAATGAACGCAATAGCTAGAGCACAGCATGGTAGGCAACATGCATAGCTAGTTGCCTACCTGTGCCCATGGCAGTATTATTCACAACAGCCAAAAGGTAGATCCACCCCAAGTGTCCATCAACATCTGGATGAATAAACAAAATTAGGGTGTATCAATAGAATGTAGTATTAATCATATTTACAAGGAAGCTCTGAGACATGCTGTAACATCAAGGTACCCTGAGGACATTATGCTATATGAAATAATATAAGCTGATGGTGATCTTGATTGACATCCTGACAGGTTTTAGCAGCACCCAGGTGTTGCAATACAGTTTTCTCCTTACATCTTGTAAGGGAATTTCGGAAAAATAGAGGATGTAAAGGGAAATGAAAAAAGGGGATATTTTAAGACAGGATATTTCCAAGCAGGTGAGACAACAGGATGTTTATTCTAGGAGATCTTTGGGGAAGCTCCATTAAGACAACAAGGAAACAATCAAACTAGTTTCAGCAAGGCCCTGAGACTGATAAAATTCACTAGGCACCTCCCTCACTAAGAGGCACGAACAGTAAAAATGCTGAAGTCCTTCACAGACAAACTAAGCTGTAAGGAAGCTTCTGAGACCAACCCATCAACCCAGAAGAAGCAGATACCAGCTCCAAAGCATAGAAAATTCTCAGAGTAATTGAGTCACCAGGAAAAGACAACTTTCAAATCTGCTGAACTGCCTATTGGCTGTACACCGTGCTCCATGACTAGTTTTTTTGAGCTGCCACCCATGCTGGGTGGGCTTTGGTGGTACGGCTGTCTATGAGTTATTTCTGTTCCTGTGAGTAACCCCTCTCCCATATTCCCATAAGGAATTGGTTTACCATGTTGGACTTTAGGGCTATCTTTACTTTAGTCAGTTATTAGTTGTAGGTTCCCTATAACTTTTCATGTCTCCCCAATAATACTGTCACATAACACTAGGAGACAAATATCTGGGTAGGTTTGTGAGGGTGCTTCCAGATATGTTTACTCCAGGTATGGAAGACCTTCTTTCAATGTAGGCAGTTCACTGTGTGGGTGGCAACCAAGGCAGAATGCAAAGCATAGAGCGTAACCAACAGTATTCACCTTTCTCTACATCCGGACCATGGGACCAGTGAATACTTGGCTCACATTCCTGCCACCATAGCAGAACCAGTCCTTACCCAACACCTTCCCCACCATAGTGGACTCTAAAACCATAAGTCAAACAAAAAAAAAACTTTTCTTTATTTTATCATGTACTCTGTCCTAACAATGAGGAAAGTAATTAATACACTGTCGTACAATTAATTCTACTTATAATAATGTACCATTAGACCTATAAACAAAAGGCAGGATGGTGGTTCCAAGAACTGTGGTGAGGAGAAAATAGGGCACTGATGTTTGTAACTGCAGAGTTTTCTTTGGAGATTATGAAATGTTCTTGAGAGAGTTTCATGAGGTAAATGCACCTAAAACTAGTGAATTGTACACATAAAATGGCTAACATGTTTTGTGCTGTATTTTACCACAATAAAAGACCATGTTTGACAGTGGCACCCTGAAGATGTATCTTGGACAATTTTGGCATTAACATTATACATATATTACATGAACTTTCAGCTCTCAGCTCTCAAAGTCTGAACACAATACTGTCATCTGTTGAATGGACAGTTTTAGTGAAATCTCCCATTAGCCCCATGTGCTACATTCTGTAATAGAAAAGTAGTGTGATAATTAAGTTAGCCTTCCAAACAGCCAAAAGAGACAAGAACAAGGATTGTGTCAGCTACACATATGAGAACTTGAGGTAATAATGTATAGAAGGCAACCATCGGGGGATAATGTGACCAAAAGATTATCTTAGTCTGTTTGGATGTTACAACATAATATTGCAGAATGAGTGGATTAAAAAAAAACAGAAATTGATATCTTATATTTCTAGGAACTGAGAAGTCCATATCCCAGATATTGCCAGATTCAGTGTCTGATAACATATTATGGTTCATAGATGGTTGGTTGTCTTTCCACTGTAGCTTCATGTAGTCACAAAGTTAAAAGACTATCGGTGTCCTCTTTTGTAAGAGTTCTAATCCTATTTATGAAGGCTTAAACTTTATAACATAATCGTCCCCAAATACTACCACCTGAGAGGCTATGGTGACAATATATAAAATGGAGGGAAATATAAGCAGAAAGTCCACAGAGGGACCATGTAGTTAGAGAAACTTGGTGTTATCTTATTATAGACCCTTAATTATGGAAGAGACTTTATACAGAATGGGAATCTGACCTCATCTATAACCCCTCAGTCACTCTTCTTCACTGACCCTACATGTCCTTTCTGATCCCGGGTAGGATGGGGCAGAGAGAGAGGGGCATTTAGCTTCTTCATAGTTGTCAAACGCTAAACATACTCAGAGCACAAAGGTATGTGCTCTTCAAGGGAAGATTTTGTTTGACCTTTGTGGAACTGGAAAAAGTTTAATACCCTATATTTGTCAAGACTCAGTGAGTCACATATGAATCTTCTACAACCATGGAACAATTCAAAAAAGGCAAAAATCTAGGTGTTAGGCTCTGTCTCTGGTCCAAGATTTCTCTACTTGTAGAACTAGGGACCCCGCTGTAGTAAATTTGGAAATAAAATTGTAAAGTCTTCTATCACTGTGACATTATACACAGACATATAAAAATGTTATTATCGGCTTATGTGATTCCAAGGTACGGTTTGCCTGAAGAAGCCATGCCCTATAGGCATGCATTAATTCTTCACCGCTATTTAAACATTTCTAGATGCTACAATAGAAAGAGTAAAAACAGGGTAAAATCATCTTTAAGAAACATATATTATTTCACTCAATAGAATCAACATAAGAACACTTCAACATAGAGTCAATGTAGAAACATTGTTGAGGTATCTCATGTTTTATAATAGTGTCCTTGTATTTTATATCTAAAGCACACTTCAGCTTAGACTAGCCACATTCATGCATCCCTTGTGCTTGGGGCTACCACCTTAGAAGTTGGTTCTGCAGGACTGAGTGGTTTTGTCAATTCTTCCTTGTCAAAATCTTGGAGTTATAATTTAAGACATCTAATTTATGGAAAATGTGTGTTATATATCCTGATTTGCCTTTCTTTGCTGTCAAACTAATCCACCAAACCCAATGTTCTCTTTAACAAAAAGTTTGACTTTGTTTTAAAATGGATAGGGTGTTGTTTTGTTTTGTTTTGTGATAGGGTTTCTCTGTGTATCACTAGCTGTGGTGGCACTCACTTTGTAGACCAGACTGACCTCCACCTTAGGGGTGCACCTGCCTCTGCCTCCCAAGTGCTGGGACTAAAGGTGTGCACCACATTTGGCAATTTTGTTTTATAATTTAAGTTCATATGTTAATTCACATGCTTTATTGATAGTTTCCTTCTTGAAATAAACTTTTGAGGGCCACAGATAATTGAATAAGTAGATGTATAGATGGATCTGTGAGGTAAGTAGAGGGACTGGAATAAACGATAGATGGATATCTGGTGATAATAAAGACAGATGATAGATTACTGATAGATGGTATATAGATATATAATTAATTGATAGATAGATAGATAGATAGATAGATAGATAGATAGATAGATAAATGAAGATAGAAAAGGAGGCAGAAGAGAGGCATGCTTTTGCAGGCATTTAATGTCTATCAGAAACAAAACAGCATCTTCAGCATCTGAGGGAGCTCCTATGATAGGCAGACACAGAAAGTTTTTGTTTGTTTTTTAATTTTATTTTTGCAACACCCCACAGGATAGAACCAAGTTTGAAGGGGACACATGGATTTTTTTAATGAAGGATCAATAGAAGTACAAAAAAAATCAAATAAGGAAGAAAAAACCATTGGCAGGACCCTGGCACTCTTCCCATGGGCCGTGTTTACTAGCAGATGCTGAGAAAGTGGACAGTGATTCCTTCAAGCTCTCTCTGTGTCCAGTGCCTCCAGGAGCCATGAGAAGAGGCACACACTTCTCAGCCTAATGTACTCAGCCACCCTGAGGGCCCTTCAGCCCATCCAGAAGACCGCAGAGGACTGGAGGATGGCACTGCCAGACCCACTGTCATCTGGAACAGCATACACGGAACCCTGGTATCCTTGGCTTTGTGACCTCCTATGGTCTGATGGTGGGCGATACACTTTATCTCTTCTCATGAACAGGATGATTAACACACTGCCTTGTGGCACTGTGATGAGGAATAACCAATGCTGCTGTCAAGTACGGAAGGCTAGAATGTACCCTGGGAGTGTTCACCATCCCAACACCTGATTTCAAGTCAAAATCACACAGATAGTGTATGAGCCTAATGTTTGAAGACTGAGACAACTTGAGAAGATCAAGATGCCTTTCTTTGTATTTCTAACTTTATCATCCAATGCAGCACTTGACGGATCAAGTCCAAAGTGCTCTGAAACACTCCACTCTCCCATTCAACTCCCATAGTGCCTCTGTAAGTAGAGGTTATTTCTGTGTTTATAATTGGGTAAAATAAGGCAAAGATAACCACTGCCTTGTAGTTATCTTCTTCAAGATAAAGTCAAGTAGTTGTTAAAGGAAAAAGAGAGCTTCACTGATGTCTTATATCGTCAGTGCTTCTATACCAAAATTACATAGTCGGGGTAACTTATAAGAACATGCATTTATTTTGCACAATTGATGGGCAATCAAAGGTGCAGCATGGTTTCTCCTCTGTTTCTAAGGTGGCTCCTGGTATTCTGTCATCTTCAGAGTAGGGGAGGGATATGTCTTTATCCAGGTGGAAGGCTGAGTCCCTCTGTCAAGCTTTTTCATAAGGCAACCTGATTCCATTCACAAAACCGCAGCCTTCATTACTCAGCCACCTCCCCAGAGCCACACTTTCCAATATTGACATGCTGTGAATTCAGTTTCAACATGAATTTTGGAAGGGAAGAAAGATTCAAACAGTAACAATTTGTCTTCACTACTCCAGTGCATTTGAGTTTAGAGTTACAGAACAGCACCCCTAGGCATCATTTGTGGGCATGTACATCATATCAACCTTGAAACAAGCTATGTTTTACAGATGAAAACATAAGCCTCAGAGAAGAAACATGGCAGACTCACACTAAGGTGACGATACTTTTGTTCCCAAAAGAATGTATGAGAAGAATCTGGAGGCTGCTGGCATTCCTTGCCCAGCTCACATAGCTAGTTCTCTCTCTCTGTACTTGCTCCCAAGTTGGAAATGCCCCTCCAGCCTCCTTTACAACTTCAGACCTCTTCCTCCAGCCCTAAACCATAGACATTTTAAGACCTAGAGGGAATCAGTGCCCATCAAAAAATTCTCTGTACAGTAGTGTTACACTTAAGCTTCTTGCTCAGATAGGGTGAGTTCTCTCCCATTTGTCTTAGTTAAGGTTTCTATTACTGTGATATGTCATCTTACACTTTCAGGTAACAGTCCCACACTGGGGCAAGTCAGGGCAGGAACTCAAGCAGGGCAGGAACCTGGAGGTAGGAACTGATGCAGAGGAAATGGAGGATTGCTGCTTACTGGTTTGCTGCCACTAACTTGCCTAGCCTGCTTTCTTATTCATCCCAGTATCACATACTCATAAGTGGCACCATCTGCAATGGACTAGGACCTCTCAGATTGATTATCAATTAAGAAAATGCACTCCAGGCTTGTCTACAGGTAAATTTGTTGGGAACATTTCCTCAACTGAGGTCCCCTCTTCACAAATAGAAAATAGCTTATTTCAGGTTTACATAAAGCTAGCTAGCATAACACTGATAACCAAAAGCTTCTGTAGAATCATGGAACTGGACCTAGGAGTTTCCTAAAAAGAGACTATCCAGTCATCCTGAGAAATGGTACTGCTCAGCCACGGGGTTGGCAAGGACAGCAATACTGACAACTTTGTCAAAACCTCATGAAGAAGGGGTTTCAAAGGTTCACTCTCTGCTAAACAAATTGAGAAGCAAAAATGTACAAGTCACAGCAGGTAAAGGAAATATCTGCAAGACAAAATGTTCCTATCTGCTTGAGACGTGAACACAGAAGTACAAAAATCATAATTGAGCTAAATTCTTGGGAGGTAGAAGTTTAGGAATGGACATGGTTATATAGTAAGACCCAAACCCAAATCCTAACAACAGTAGTATCAATGATACTACAGATGCTGATAAGTTAAGGCATTCCTGATGAAAATATGTGCATGTACTTATGCTTCCTTCTGATTAGCAAATAGTAGTCACATTCTAGCTGACTGAAAACTGTGAAGCTTCACAGTCAGAGATGTAGTAGCTCAGAATTGACACACCTCAAAATGCTGAGCCTCTAAGCCCTAGATGCTCATTCTAAGTGTCTCACATCATGATGGGACTGGGGAGAGGTTTCCAACATGATTGACAAACACAAAGCAGAAACAATTTATGCATAACAAAACCATGAGCCTTGAGCCTCCTAGTGTTGGACCCTTGACAAGCCTGTGTTCAAGTCACTTATAAAGAATAGTACTTCAGCACACCCTAAAGTTTAGCACAGGAGCTCCCTCATCTGAGAGTCTCCCCACGGTTCAGGGTATTGTGTCTAACTGATTATCTTACCCCACTGGGTAATTGTCTACTCATACCCTTCACCACATCTTGAGCTCCTTTCCATAGTGATCACTCACCAAGCTATATTAATGTGAAAGAGATTCTCAGCATGCTAGTAAGAGCCCATAAAACATGGCATCATCTGCTCAGACTCTTCAACTCACCAAGGACCTCTGCTCTCTTCAGCACCACCCATGATGCCATACCCTCTCTATTCTTTAGTTCCCATTCTATTCTTCCTCATTTCCTGATTCTCACCTCTTCATAATCTTACCTTGCCTGAAGGCTGATAGTATGGTTTACTCTGTATGTATGTGTGTGTGTGTGTGTGTGTGTGTGTGTGTGTGTGTGTGTGTGTGTGTGTGTACATGGCTTTGTGTGTATTTGTTATTTAAAAAATGCATTAAGTCAGAGATGACAAAATAGCTCAGTAGGTAAAGGTGCCTGCTAACAAACCTAATGACCTGGGTTTTGATGCCCAGAACCTACATCCTGTTGAAAGCAGGTAAATGAATCCTGCAAGTTGGCCTCTGACCTTCATTCTATGGCACACTTGCACACATGCACACTCAGAGAAAGAGATAGAGGCATGTGTGCACACACAAATAAGTAACTGATATGCAGATACATAGATGGATGGATGGATGGATGGATGGATGGATGGATGGATGGATGGATAATACATAAATACTTTCACAATGTCCTCACCTAGACCCAGGCATCATAATGAATGCTAGAATACAGTTAGCATCAAGAACTGTGGTCTGTGACACTATAAAACAGGTACTCAGGTTGGAGAGGAAGAAAGGTGTGAAAAAAGAATCAACTCCTGGAAGACTGATGGACCTGGAAGTGTGGAAAGGAACTGGGGAGGTCTTTGTGACCATTTAAAGTAATAGTAACAGCAGGGAATGTGGACAGGTTTGACAGGCTATGAGAGATGGTCTCAACCCAAATGGGACCATACTTCAGTGTGAACATGAAAGAATTCTGTGCTGTCCCCTGCCCTGACTTTCCGTTCTCTCACATTCTACCAGACTAGGTTCTGTGGTAGGTTCTGTCTTGAGCATCGTTTGGTCAGCCAGAATCCTACTGCACCAGCCTAGGAAGCCGACTTTATTAGTGAGCAGTCTGAGAACTCCAGCTTCTCTAGACACCTTGCTACCTAGTTTTATTCACTCAGTCTGAAGTGGGCTTCATGGCTGGCTGCTCAATGCAGTGAGTTCTGTTTACATTGCATTTCACAAATGAGAGTGGGAGATTCAGAAAAGGCCAAACTGATTGCTCCAGCACACTGAACTGCTTGTGGGCTGAGTTAGAGCCCTTACAGTTGGGAATATACATTGAGGATGCGTGCAATATGAAATCCAGGCTGTTTCTACACCACCCTTCAGTCCGTCTGTGCAGAAGGGTAAAGAAAAGCTCTTCTAAAAGCTGTCCTGCACCTCCCTAAGAATGCACAAGGAATTAGTTACAGGTTCCGAACTCTAGAGCCAGGAGGATCTCAACCAAAATTAACCTGGTTATGCCCTTGGTTTGCTGAACGCTCTGTTTCCGTAAGATGGAGTAGTGACATTCAGTTCTGAATATTCCATTCCCTTTGGCTAATGGACAACACTTCTAAATGCTCGCAGCACTTGGAAGGTGGTTTTATACATGATCAAGGTGGTTTTATACATGATCTTCACTTAGGATATTGAACATTATGAAACAACTGAGGTCATATCTTATTTGAAGTATCAATGCAGTTTGCAAAATACCTGAAAATCTAGCAATCAGATTTTATGAACAAGCTGCAGTTGACACTGACATTCTGAGAATTAACAAACTCTGGAATTTGCTTCTTCATTCAACAGACTTTTTCGTTATTGTTTTACCGCTGTTTTTCTTAACAAATGCAACATCAAGTGTTGGTGAAAATCAAATCTGTGTCCCAATGTTATTCTTTCTGGGTTCTTTGATGGTCTCTGTGGCAGATAAGTCTTATTCAATCTACATAGCCTTTCTCCTAGAATTTCCTGGGATCTATTCCCATGACTGACAGCCAAGAGAATAATCATCTCAGATTCCCTGGCATTCCCTGCTCCTGGCCACCACTGCCCACATAGTACAGCATGGCCATGGGAGATTCGTGAAGTTTCCTGTCCTTCTTCAGCCAAAAAATATATTGCCCAGGCTCTGCCATTTTCTGTTGACACATGTGATACACCCAATGGTGATGTTATTCTTTTATTTCTACACTTGGGGGGGGGATCCATACTCAGTCCCATAAGGACTCATCTGAAAGAACTGTGTACTCACTCCTTACCAGAGCAGCTCAGTTTAGAGGCTACTCTTCAGAGAGCTGGCGGGCAGGATGAGAAGCCTGTGTGTCTAGCATCTGCTTTTTCTCAATTCTCTTTTTTCACACTTCAGCTTTTACAACCTGCAGAATGCTTCAGAGCAAGGCTTGCTATCACATACTGCAAGAGCACAGCTGCTTGGACCTGGTATGTCCGACGAAGTGTCTTGCCACATCTGTTTTTGATTCTATCTGTGGCTCAGAGCCAGCTTCAAAGTGGCAACATTCTGAGATGGAGGTCACATGACATAAAACATATCATTGATGAGGACAGGAGCCGAATGCCAGTCTGCTGCAGTTCAAATTTCCAGCACAGTCACCAATGCTCCCTCTCACCTGTAGCTCTATAAACATATGATGAGTGTGTACTATGTTCTGGATACCACGCAAGATATGGATATTGTTTTTGTCCTCATGATGGTGAATGCCACAGTTCCATTATCAGCAATAGCCTCACCTCTCAGGGTTGAGATGAGACAAGACTATTTGAAAAAGATCGGCCCTGATGACGGCATGACATCATGTTGCATTGTCCCTCCATACAGTTTTGATAGAATTCTTTATTTGTACCTAGAATAAAGATCCTTCCTCAACAGTACCAGAAAGTCATCTGGAAAATACCCAAAAAGAATGTGAGATGCTGTCCCCAAGGGCGAAAATGGATAGAACCTACATTTGGCTTGCCAGCAAAGACATTTTCCCAAGTCAAATGCTGTTTATCTAGTAGCACCCCATTGACAAAAATTTCCTGACCACATCCATTGACTCTTTGGAGCATTTTCTCTTTCGTGCTGTTTGAGAGCTTCTGTAACTATTGTCTTAACATTGCATATTTAGTTCTGTAACATCAGTGGTATTGTAGTGTTTGGAGGACTTTGTGGGTATAATTGTTTGTTTCTTTGTTTGTTTTTCAGACAGTTCACAACAAAATAACTATGAAGCAAGGTTAAATCAACAGCACTGTGTCTTTGCTCCTAATAGTATTTGTGGATGAAGACTTTCTATAGAAGAACCATCCAAAACAAGAATTGTCTTACAGCCTAGAATTCTTGCACCAATCCATGTAGGCTCTGATACTCACGTGTTGGCAATAACCAGTTGCTCCAGTGCATTAGTGTGTATTTCTTTAATGTGAATAATCAACTGTATTAATCTATTTTCTCAAATGATACGCCCTTAGAGAGTGACACATCCCATCTGTATTTGTGCTAAGAATCAATGATGCTGGTGATGTCCGCAAACTTCTAGTACTAAACAGGAGAAAAAGGAAAGCAATGCTGGATTTGTATCAACTCTCTTGTGATGTATTAGATAATATTGTGGCCACCTTCTGCCAGCGCTTACTTCATTTCTGTTATTATTTAACTAAGCAAGAACATACCTACCTCTGTATACACAGAACATTGCAACGTGTTTGTAAAGGGAACACTGGCACAATGTGAGGAATGTGAGTCGATTTTGCCAGTATTCAATTGTACATTCTTTAGCAAGCTATCTTTTCCCCTGAGCTACTATAACTCCAATGATGCTATGAATATTAGCCTTTGACTTGGTTCAAATCCAGGCTGATGCCCTCCTGACTCCCTTTATCAAACATCCCACATTCTTTCATGAAGTACCACTTACTTATGGGACCTTCTACCTCTAAAGAAAGCTAACTGTAGTCGTTAAAATAAGCAGAATTTATCTATGTCCCATTATAAATATACCAGTGAGTAGCAGAGGACTAGAGTGAACACTCAGGGATGCCAGGAGGACTCCTGGCTCCACCTTTCCCAAGAACTGACATCCCACTTTATGGAATTTCTTTATTCTACTTAGTACCTCATGGCTACAAAGTGTCTACTATGTGTGTACTGTGTGTAAAATATCAGCAGTACAGACATAAATGGAATTACAGAGCAAAAAGACACATGGTTTTCTTAAGACTTTGTTCTTTAATTAACAAATAGGTGCATTTTAGGCCATTTAGATGCAGGAGCCACTGAAATCCAACACTGAGTGCTCACCCAGTTTTGAGTGCCAGAAACACTGGGAAATAAAACATTTGGCTGTCCATCCTCTGCAAGAGAAGGCAAAGGATGATGAGGTTAAGATGGGTGGCATGTGAACCAGTCTGTGACCTGAGGCTTGCATATGCTCAGAAAGCAGGTTTATGGGCTGCAATAACTAAGATCCTGGACGGGGAAGCACTGAGAATCTATCTTTTTCCACCATCAGGTGCGGGGGTGGAGGGGGGCAGGGATAAACAAGTGATTCAGACACAAAGCACTGTGTGAAGGTGGGAAATTAAAAGTCAAGTTAAGTACAGTCAAGTGAGGAAGGCTTGGGACTGACCAAAGTCACACTTAGTAACCAAATCAGGAGATAGTGCCTGCCTTGGTTGTTCAGGCTACCATAAGACAAAAGCCATAGACAGGTTAATTATTTTTTAAAAAATAAAAACAGTATTTTGTTTCTAGAGGTCAGGAAGTCCCAAATCAAGCAATTAGGTATCTCATAGTGTTTATTGATCTGGTTTATTGATGCCTGCCCTCTGGCTGTGTCTTTGCATGGGGGAAAGGATGAGGACATTTCTAGTCTGTTATAAGGGTGTGAATTCCATTCATGAGGACTCCATTCTCACAGTCCGTTCACTCTTTAGACCCCCAACTTCTGAATTTTGTCTCATTGAGGATTTGATTTGAATATGAGTGTTAGGGCAAAACAAGGATTCACTTGAAAAGACTGTATAAAGTGAGGAGAGAACCACTCCAAGGTATGGCTGAGGAGGTTTGTAGATATGTGGAAGAGTCCAGGTGGAATCATCTGGAATAGTCCAAAGAACATGGTCAGTAGACAGATCCAGGCCGTGAAAGGGGGGGGAGGGGGGGAGGAAGAGTGCAAGGAATAGATTTAAAAAAAAAAAAAAAGGAGCTAAGAAAAGAAAAGGCCGAGAGAGAGGTTTAAAGAGAGGGTACCAAGAGAGGGCCAAGAATTTGTATAGCAAAAAAAAAAAAAAAAAAAAAAGTGGGTAATTAGGAATAAGAAACTGAGGAAAGGAAATCCCACAAGGGAAGTTTAGGATAGGTGGTGGAGGAGCCAGGATGCTAGTGTGGAATCTGTAACAAGTGTCTGAGCTACTGAGAGATCCTGGAGGTCAACATGTGCTAAGAGGCACCAAAGGCAGCTATATGTCCTGAGTTTGTTTCAACAAACACCATATAGAAAGTCTACAGAGTGGGACTAAATCCAGTGTAAGGTGTAAAAGACTTAACATCTTACCCTGTAGTCTCAGTAGTACTGAGGAACCAAGGGCATCCAAGGTGGGTATTATAACACTAAGCGTAACGGTCTATAAGGAGGTCCTAAAAATATAGAATGATGCATATGAAATTATAGTTGAACTTGCCACTGTGCTAATCTAGGTAGTTCCCTTGGTATTTGTGAGGGGTTCTGGGAAGAGTAAATCTAAGAATAGTCCTGCCATGCCAAACTGTGAGGATATTCAAAGTCTTTACATAAAACACACAGTGTTTTCATATAACCTACCTATAACTACTCATAGATTTTAAATCCTTTCTAGATTACTTATAATACCTAATTCAATATAAGTGTGCTGTAAATAGTTATGCTTTCATATTTAGGGAATGCTTATGAGACAAAAATATGCACATATTCAGGTCAGATTGATTTATTTTTAAGACTTTTGATATATAGTTGAAAGGCCTTTACAATGTCCCTGATAAATCTCACTGTGGCTACATCTCCGTTGTAGAGATTTTCACAATGACCATGGAATGTCAGCAGTGTGCATTGGAGAGAGGATGGACACAGGCAGAGACCAGGAAATCTGCATTACCTCCTTAGTAAGGAACAAGTCTAGACTGCTCCAGGCCCTGGATATTTTCCCATCAGTCCAAATCAAATCAAATAAGGATTAAACTAAATGTGCAGCAGTGTTTATTGAATGAATTAGTGAAGTGCTGAGAGAATTGAGTTCACTTACATAATCCCATCTCACCTTTTGTACCACTCCTGGGATGCATCCAACACACAGCAAACTGTTTTTACAGATTAGAAAATTGTGCCCAGTGTATCAGGGTGGGGAAGCCCCAGTTTTTCTGAATTTTTTCTCTTGACTTGCTGAAATAGTCATAATTAATAAAATAAATTAGCATATGGGTGTTCAGCACAGGGCATAGTGGTGTTCTGGGGACGTGTGATGAGCATGAATTCACTTCAGGTTTGGTGTTTTATTAATGTGTCTTAGAAGTGCTGCATAGGCCCTCTGGCAAAGCTTCCCATGCAGACAAGGCTGGGGTTACAGCACCCTCAGCTCACTTTGAATGAGTAAAGGTGCTGCTGTCCCAGTAGAGCCCTCCTCAAAAAGTTAGTTCAGATTTAACTTTACAATAAAAAGTTCTCCGCATCAGGCAAGTCCTGAAGTGCAGCTGTAGACAAACGGGAGCCCATCACCACCAACGAAATAGATCCTACATGTCACCAATAATTTCTCTAAGTAATGTCTGTTCACTAAAAATATGAGTGATGTATGCTCACTGAAGAATATTTTGGACGCCATACAAAAATATGTAAAAAAAAAAATAATAAATCCTTGGTTCCAGGGGGGGAAAAGCCTTATTAACATTTCATTTGATTCTCTTAATGTTTATTTTCTCTCTTATGCGTATGTCAATACTTTTTAATTTTCTCTTCCTCAAACTCTTTTATGAGTGAATCAAACTTTTACTACCTCATATAAATATTTACCACCTCTCTCAATATTATTTATTATTCAGTCTTATAAGACGTTGAGTGTATCTAGGAAGCATCCCCTGCTACCCTGACATGGAGAAATGTAAATGGAAAAAAAAAAAAAAACTTGTACAGGGGCTGTTATTACTTTGTAGGATGCTAAACCTTAAAATATAAATTTTTAAAGACTTTCT
Source organism: Phyllotis vaccarum (assembly GCA_033318265.1). NCBI lineage: Eukaryota > Metazoa > Chordata > Mammalia > Rodentia > Cricetidae > Phyllotis > Phyllotis vaccarum. The sequence goes on along the minus strand of JARWLC010000001.1, from coordinate 32,313,712 downwards.
CCCCTTATTTAATAAGGGATTCTGGAAGGAAGACAATGCAGAACACAAGTGCTCTGTGTCGGTGTGAATATAAGCTGGGAGACCCAGTACAGCTTGTTCTAACTTTTCATTTTGAAAATACAGTGCACGGGAGAGTCAGAACACGAAACGGATGGAGAAGTGAGTCTGATTTACAAGGTGGGAAGATGAGGCCCTGAGAGGGTGTACACGCAGCCGATTCCTCCCACCTACCTCTCCCTTCCACATTTCCGGGTTTTGTAAATCTGTCTGGGTCATCAGCCAAAGAGCTCTGAGACAAGAAAAGCATCTGCACCCCCAGGAGGTTCCCGGGGCACTGAAGAACCAAGCATATAAAAGATGCTCAGGAGACAGTTACTGAGCTTCAATCAAGTGGCTGTGGATTCCAGGAGGTAGCTGAGGACCTCGGGTCACTAGAATGGGTCCTTGTATACTGCAGTGAGTGAATGATGTAGAATGAATAAAAACAAATTAAAAGACAGGAAGGACAGAACAGAGGAAGGGAGGGAGGGAGGGACGGAGGGACGGAGGGACGGAAGGAGGGACAGAGGGCACAGGGTACAAAGAGGAGCTAGGACCAAATCTGTGTTCACCCTTGGAGGGGTTTGCAGAGCACTTCACCTTCCTGGTGCCCTTGATCTTAAGAAGGAACAGGTTTCAGTCCCTCACAACTGTAAAGAGGCATCCCTTGGGAGTCATTGCCTGCCTGGGTCAACTATCTCTGCCTCCGCAGCTGTTTGGGCAGGAAGTCTGCCCTCTAGACAAGCAGTCCAGCACCCATAGTTATCTATGCTGAAACCCAGCCATCATTCCCACCGGACTCTACCTCAGCCAGTTATAATCAGGATACACCATACACTACATGAGCCTATCTGTTTTGCTCATCTCCCTCCCCCCACTTTAATGAATCCAACAACATCCTACTAATGCTCACACTCTCTGAAAAACATTCCTCTTAGATGACAGGAAAACATTCAGGAACAGTTACCTCTAGATGGCAAAAACTCAGCTCCCATGATACAGTTTGGTGTATAAGCACTGGTGTCAGTTTATGGTGAATCCTCTGATATCATGAACTGTCATGCTTCAGTTTGAGAGATGAGAAATATCACCTCTGAAATAGAAATGAGTAGTTTTAGTTGCTTACTGTAGACAAGCTCCAGTGGAATGTCCCTGGGAGCACTAGTGGAGTGTCCCTGGTATGTCAACCATGCTCCTCAATGCAAGCCCCATGCCCAGGAGTAGCTGGCCCTCATAAGCTGACTTAGACTTTTTCATTTGTTTGTATATGTCCAGGGTAGAGAAATCAGAAGATTTTTGTTACCTTTTGTTTTTGTGGGGTTTTATGTTTTGCTTTATTAGGTGTGTTTTGTTTGTTTTAAAGAGAGAGAAAACTTAAAGTTGCTTGGGTAGGAGGCAGAGGGAGTCTGGGAGGAGATGGGGAAAGGGGGAGAATATGATCACAGCACAGTATGTGAAAAAAATAAATAAATAAATAAAAATGGAGAGCCTGAAACTTCCTATTCCACAGCTGACTAAGAGGTGAACAGCATCCTGACCCTCTGGTCCCTAAAGCCAGCATGGTACACAGCCCCAAGTACCCCCAACCAGACCCAGCTCTGGAAAAAAAAAACCAGGAGACCCCACCCAGCTCAAACCCCAGCAAAACATAGCTGGAGGGACATTCTGCAGGCCAAACGCTGCCCAAACCCCAAACTCCATCAACACACACCAAAAACTGGAGCTCCTACAGCACCCTGGTTTACAGCCAACAAAGAGCTAAGAACAACCCCTGTGACAGCTGGAGATGCATAGTTCCTTGGCCTACAGCAGAAACTTCCACCCAAACATAAAGTAGTTTACATATTTCTCAGCACCCATGGAACTTTCTCTAAAATTGACCACATACTCAGTCATAAAGCAAATATTAAAGTTACAAAAAAATGAGAAACACTCCTTGTATCATATCAGACCACAATGCTCTAAAGTTAGAGTTCAGCAACAACAAAATCACAGAAAGCCGACAAATTCATGGAAACTGAACATATCTCAACTGAACCACCTCTGGGTCAAAGAAGAATTTAAGAAAGAAATCAAAGACTTTCTAGAATTTAATAGAAATGAATCTACAACATAATAAAACTTATGGGACACAAGAAAGCAGGAGTAAGAGAAAACCTCATAGCATGAGATGCCTATAGGAAAAACCTAGAGAAATCTCAGACAAGAGACCTAATAGCACAGCTGAAGACTTTAGAACAAGTAGAAGCAAACTCACCTAGAAAGAGTGGATGGCAAGAAATAACCAAACTTAAGGATGAAATCAATACAATAGAAACAAAGAGAACAATACAAAGAATCAATGAATCAAAAGACTTGGTTCTTCGAGAAAGTAAACAAGATAGATAAACCCTTATCCAAACTAACTAAATAGCAGAGAGACAGTATCCAAATTAATAGAATCAGAAATGAAAAGGAGAACATAGCAACAGTCACCCAGCAAATCCAGAGAATTATCAGGTCACACCTTAAAAATCTATACTCCTCCTCTAAAATGGAAAACCTAAAAGAAATGGACAGCTTTCTGGAAAGTTACCACTTACCAAAATTAAATCAAGATCGGATAAATTACCGAAACAGACCTAAAACCCCAAAGGAAATTGAAGTTGTTATTGAAAATCTCCAAAGTATAAAAAGCCCAGACCAAGATGGTTTCAGTGCAGAATTCCACCAGGCATTCAAAGAAGAACTAATACCAAACTGTTCCATGCAGTAGAAACTGAAGAAGCATTGTCAAACTTCTTTTTATGAAGTCACAATCACCCTGATACCCAAGCCACACAAGAATGCAAAAAAGAAAGAGAATTACACATCAATCTCCCTCATGAACATTAATGCAAAAATACTCAATAAAATTCTGGCAAACCAAATCCAACAACATATTAAAAAAATTATCCACCACCATCAGGTATTCTTTATCCCAGAGATGCAGGGATGATTCAACATACAAAAAACTGTGAATGCCATCTATCATATAAACAAACTAAAAGTAAAAAAACCATATGATCACTTCATTAGATGCTGGAAATGCCTTTAACAAAATCCAACATTCCTTCATGATAAGTCTGGAGAGATCAGGAATACCGGGAAAATACCTAAATATAATAAAGGGAAAATATAGCAAGCCAACAGTGAACATTAAACTAAATGGAGAAAAACTCAAAGCAATCCCACTAAAATCAGGAACAAGAAAAAACTGTTCTCTCTCTCCTTATCTATTCAATATAGTTCTCAAAGTTTTAGCTAAAGCTGTAAGAGTACAAAAGGAGATTAACTGGTTACAAATTGGAAAGGAAGAAATCAAACTATTTTTATTTGCAGATGATATGATCGTATACATGAGTGATCCCCAAAATTCTAACAGGGAACTCTTACAGCTGATAAACACCTTCAGTAACATAACAAGGTAAAAGATTAATTCAAAAAAATCAATAGTCCTCCTACGCACTAAGGATAAAAGGGCTGAAAAAGAAATAAGGGAAACATCACCCTTTGTAATAGCTGCAAATAGCATTAAATATCTTGGTGTAACTCTAACCAAAGAAGTAGCAGACCTGTTTGACAAAAACTTTAAGTCACTGAAGAAAGAAATTGAAGAGGATATCAGAAAACGGAAAGATCTCCCATGCTCCTGGATAGGTAGGATCAACATAGTAAAAATGGCAATTTTTACTAAAAGCAATCACCAGATTCAATACAATCCCCATAAAAATCCCTATACGATTTTTTTTTTTACAGACCTAGAAAGAACAATACTCAACTTCATATGTAATAACCGGAAACCCAGGATTGCCAAAACAATCCTTCTCAATAAAAGAACTTCAGGAGGAATCACTATCCTTGACATCAAGCTATACTACAGAGCTACAGTAATAAAAACAGCCTGGTACTGGTATAAAGAAACACACTTGTGGATTAATGGAATAGAATCAAATATCCCAACATTAACCCACACACCTATGAACACCTAATTTTTGACAAAAGGCTAACAATATTCTATATAAAAAAGATAGTATCTTCAACAAATGGTGTTGGCATAACTGGATGATAGTATGTAGAGGAATGTGAATTGATCCAAACCTATCATCTTGCACAAAACTTAAATCCAAGTGAATCAAAGACCTCAACATAAACCCAGCTACTCTGAACTTGGTAGAAAAGAAAGTGGCAGAGGTGACCACTTCCTAAATGTAACCCCAATAGCACAGACACTGAAAACAACAATCAGTAAGTGGGACCTCCTGAAACTGAGAAGCTTCTGTAAGGCAAAGGACAATAAAGTAAAATGACATCCAACTGAATAGGAAAATATCTTTACTAACCCTATACATGACAGAGGATGGATCTCTAAAATATATAGAGAAATCAGGAAACTAGAGCCCAAAAAACTAAATAACCCAATTTTTAAAATGAGGTTCAGAGCTAAAGAGGGAATTCTTAACAGAAGAAATACAAATGGCTGAAAGGCACTTAAAAAATTGCTAAACATCTTTAGCCATCAGAGAAATGCAAGTCAAAACAACTCTGAGATACCATCTTACACCTATCAGAAAATGGCTAAGATCAAAAACACAGATGACAGCCTATGCTGGAGAGGATGTGAATCAAGGGGAACACTCCTCCATTGTTGGTGGGAGTGTAAACTTATACAGCCACTCTGGAATGCAGTATAGTGGTTCCTCTAAAAACTGGGAATCAGTCTCCCCAAGGATCCAGCAATAGCACTATTGGGCATGTACCCAAAGGATGTACATTTGTACCCCAAAGGCATTAGCTCATCAATGTTCATAGCAGCATTATTTGTAATAGAAAGAACCTGGAAACAATCTAGATGCCCCTCAACTGAAGAATGGATTAACAAACTGTGATACATCCTCAAAATAGAGTGTTACTTAGCAATAAAAAATAAAACGACATCCTAAAATTTTCAGGCAGATGGATGGATCTGGAGAATATCCTCCTGAGTGAGGTATCACAAGCCCCAAAAGACAAGCATGGGATGTACTCACTCATAAGTAGATTTTAGACAAAAAGCAAAGAATATGCAAGCTCCAAACCATAACCCCTGAACATCTTAGTATCAGAAGGAACAAAAGAAAGACATTCCAGGATCCTCCTAGAAAGAGAAAATAGAGATCTCCTTAGCAAATTGGGGTCATAGTTGCTTACAACCAAGAAGAGGTAGGGACAAATCATGAGAGAAGGAGATGGTTGGGATGAGCAACAAAGAGAGAGAATAAAGAGATGTATATCTCGATAGAGAAAGCCAATGTGGGGTTGAAAATAGATCAGGTGCTAGGGAATCCTCCAACAACTCACAGGATGTCCCTGGCTAGGTCTCCAGCCAATAGTGGAGGGGGTGCCTAAACAGGACCTCCCCTATAATCAAGTGAGTAACTACCCTAAGTGTAATCACAGGAGCTATATCCAACAATGAATAGAGGCAGAAATCCATGGCTGAGCACCTGTTCCATCTGTGAGGAGGGGATCTGTGTGAGCAAGAGGATAGGGATTCTAAAGAGGAGTCTCACAGAGAGGGCTGGCTGGAGCTCTGTGGAGCTCACTGAATCAAGAATAGCCACTGGAGATCCATTGGGAAAAGGAGCTAGGCCAGACAAGTGTAGGCATGGGCATTATGTGGAGCCTCGACGGGTGGGATCAGACAATAGTCCTGTGCATGGGCTGGCACCTTGGAGCCCATCCCCTGCAGAGGAACACCTAACCCAGTCTTGATTTTGGGATGAGGAAATCCGACTTGCCTGGAGTGGGTGTGCCATGGTGAGTTGACCCACCTTGGGACTTCTTGCCCTTTTGAAGAGGGTATCAGGGGATGAGGAGGGGGTAGACTGAAGGCTGACTGGGAGGGAAAGTTGGAGGGAAGGGAAGGCAGTCAGGGGGATGCCTGGAAAAATACTTTTTTCTTTTAATAAATAAAAATGAAAGAAAAGAAAGTCTAGCTGCACAAAGATCAAGGGACACTGCAGTCTTCCCTGAGGTCACCTTCTTTGCTCCCTCACAGCTTCAATTCCATTGTAACACCCTCAGGGGCACTTCCATAATCATGACTTCTGTTTCCCTACCCATCCTGAAATTCCTATGCAGTGCTCGCCTTCCTACAATTTCTTTCTCTCTAGCTCCTGCTATCTCAGAGCTGCCTTTATTTCCTTCAACCAAGGAGTACTTCATCCTTATCCACACCCAGTCACCCACAGCCAATTGCACACAGTGTACATATCCACTTTTTTACTTGGGTGGGAACTGTGAGGATACAAAATTTCACCCTATCATTTTGACTTTCTTCACTTTTAAAGTGTTGCCTGGCAGCTGACTACCGCACAGTTGGATGGACCTACATAAATCAATTTGGAGACCAGGGTTTTCAGTTTGCTCTAGGGCTTGGCTGGTAATATAATAGAATGGGAGAAGGAATATGCATTCTAAAACTCTGTGATGGCTATTTTTGGTTTTCAACTTAACTATATCTAGAATGAACTACAATCCAAAAACAGAGGGCACATCTGTAAGAGATTTTCTGCTTGTTTTAGAAGGGATGAATATGCTTCTAGTCCAGGCCTTTAAGGTAGGAAGATACACATCTTTGATCCCTGGATCTTGAGGCAGGAAGACACATCTTTAATATGGGCCACACCTTCTTCTGGAAGCCTATATAACGACATTGAAGAATGAAGCTTTTGCTCTGTGCCTGCTTTGCCCTTGCTTTGCTAGCACATTCATTTCTTCACTCACATTGGAGTCTACTTCTGGATACCAAGATATACAGGAGACCAGCTGAAATATCCAATGTTCCCCTAGATTCTTGGACTTTCTGTTCACAGCTAGTCACTGTTAGATTAGCTGGACTACAACTTATACATCATTCCAATAAATCCCATACATAGATAAATGATAGATGATAGATAGATAGAGATAGAAGATAGAGAAAAAAAGAGAGATTCATTCCATGAGTTCTGTGACTCTAGAGAATACTGACTAATACATTCTCGCACTAAATATATGAAACAAAAGACACTTATTTATAAGCACTCTGTTACCATGACGGCAGACTTCATAATTGAGATGAGTAGTGGGTGACTAACAGGTAGATAGCATAAGCAACATAGTTACATTGAGCAATTGGACAACTCTTGTCCCATATAGGATGGGACATAGCACAAAATTTTATTACATTACTCAAAATAAGCCGTAAATTGAAAATTTATGAATTATTTTTCTGAAATTTCCCATTAAATATGTTTTGTCTTAAAATCATTATATATTATCAATTACAGTTCTATAGGACAAAGATTTGACTAGGGCTATATGAGCAACATTTACTCCATAGAGCATGATCAGGTCACTCTGTGATATCTGTAACATAGTCTGGCCTAGCTACAGAATCAGTACAAAAAGCAAAGCTTCTGATGATTGATGAACTAGCTGTAAATGTCCACAGTGTCATTGCTGGTATATTTGTTGATCAAGATAGTTGACAGGCCAAACAAAAGAGGTATAGGTCTGCAGCAGATCTCTCCCCATCAACAGATTGAGGGTCAATCTACTAAAGCATCTTCCAGAGAGCAAGTGTCAGAGAAAAATATGAATACACTCTAGTGAGACTCATTTGCTCTTCATTTTCTACAGCATCCAATTTCTTCCAGTCTCAGTCAAAGACTACAGGAACGTCCAGAACAGTCTTGATGTTATATGAGATGGAGACAAGGTTTGTACTTCAGTCCTCAGAAGCTTCACATTGCAAATAACACAGCAGGTTCTGTGTTGACACTTCATTACAACAGTGCCCTCTCTTCAAAAAAAAAATGTAATATAGGAAGTTCTTTAATTCTTCAAAAGATGCCTACCCTTTTGAAACCCCATGCCAGTGCCCCAATAGCTATAGGCTTCTCCAGGTGTTCCCTCAATGCTCCAATTTCATAGTTTTGAACCATACATGACTACAAGCAACTGCCAGTGCAGACAGGGGAGCCTCCATGGAGATGGGGCTGTGTGAACAAGATGGCCATTTCAGAGTCAGCCAAGACAGTGAGTTGTCGACAGCACAAGCAAGTACATCAAGAGCCATACTCCACCAACTTCTCACCCAGGCCTCTATAGCTTGCTCTTGTTATGCAGGGCAGGTGCCAGATAGCCGAGGAGAGTGTAGAGCCAGTCCAAGGTCTCCATAACAGACTTTCCTGTAGAGACCACAACACAGGAAAGGCTCTTCATCTCTTCTACTCCCTGACACACTCTGAGGCTTCCATTACTCTCCCCTGTCCCAGCGTGGTAAGCCTCTCTTCTTGGGAACCATGAATAATCAATCTTCTTTCCAAGAGCAAACATTGTCTCATCTATAGCTTCGCCACTTTTCACTAACAACAAAGAAAATAATAAAACATACACTTCCTAGCATTGCTGAGTTACCTCAATATAAAATAGGATAACAACAGGACCTCCCTCAGATGATCATATAATTTAAGGAGCTAATCAACCTAAGTGGTTAAAGCTCCATATGCACTTGTTCTTATCATCACTGTTTGCATTATGGTGACTGAATAAGACATAGCGAGCCATCGGGGAAAGAATGGCCAGTGTTGTGCCTCTCAGAATGCAAGCAGTAGTGGTTACTAGGGAGGAAGGCCAAGACCAGCACTCCTTCCCTTAAGTTGTTTCTGTCAGGCATGCTGATGGCAGAAACAAGAAATGAAGTCCAAAAAGAATGTGTGAAATTTCTTAGTAAAATTTAAGTGATAAGAATGTTCTAGAAATTCTACAATCTTCTATGTGTCACACACTGTTGCAGGAATGGTATAAAGCATCATAGCCATATGTTTGTGGGCTTTTCACCATGGAAGAAGCTTCCTGGGAACTCCTCACAATGGGCCTAGGAAAAAGGTGTTGAGAAGGACATCAGCAGTTTTCTGTATCTGGTATGAATGCTTCCATCACACCTCGCCATCATCAAATAGGAGAATCTATGAACACAAATTGGGGCTTTCGGGAGCAGGAGTGGTCTCCCTGGTGTCCCTGAGATATACAAAATTATGAGTAAAAAAGTGGATGGCACTGGACTTTTAGAATGCTGAAGTATGTGATGCCTTCATCAGACTCCAGGAATGGCTGTGAACATGTACCATGCCTTGGTCTTTTCAGGGCAGAGATGTGAGCAGGCATGCATGGAAGGATGAAGTACAGAAGCTGCCCACTGTCATGACGAAGATATGATTCAGCTTAGTGCAGTAGGCCAGTGCTTCACATTCCACAAAAGAGCATCAAGGATCTAAGGAAACTGAAGCTCTGATCCCAGTGGTGGGTTTTAAGCAGCTGCTAGATGATACAGATGCTCAGTAGATCACATATCACAGGGTAATGCTTAAGGGAAGTTGTTCCCAATTGGTTCTGTTATTTAAGGTAATCACTGGGGGCAGTATCACACCAGCGCAACCACCCTACCTGTCACTGACACTATACAGCTGCTGATGGCAAGGGAACAGCATCTTTGGAACCCTTGCTGTGCTGTAACCCTCCAAGTTATAAATGCTGCTTTGAGCATGAGAGGTCCAGGCACCCAGACAAGAAGTAATACAGCCACCAAACCCACAGGAACTGGGGACACTAGACATTCCTGTTGAAACCCATCTTAAATCACACATAGCAGGCAGTTCTGTCACTGTGTATCAGACCTTTGTGGGTCTTATCTAGCTTCGCTCACAGGCTTAGTGAACAGTCATGGCAACAACTGAGGAGCAAGTACTTTTATTTTCTAATTCCTGTGTTGTATGCATAGGCCAGAACTGGATGTGAGTTTGTTTAAAGAAGAGAGAGCAGATGGCACCCTGGGGTGATTCACAGTCAGTAAACAAGTCATCAGCCTAATAACATCAAGACACCCTGGTGTCCATCTGCCTTCCCTCATCTGACAGCCTCCTGAAATCCCTCTCCCTCACTACCTCATACATCCTACCTCTCCTGTCAGCCCTGATGTCTGGCGTTGTTCCCCAAACAAACCATTTGTGCCCACATTCTCCTCTTGAACAATTCAACTGGACAATCCAAACTTTGGTGGAGCTCAAAGGGCAGAGTGGAGGAAAGAAGGGGAGATTTTGAAGGAGGAGGAAGAACATGGACGCACCATGTCTGCGCTCCATCAAGTATAATTACATATGTCAGCTTCCTTAATTCTCAAATAGCTTGTGGGCTAAACCTAAAATTCCCAGGGGAATCAACTGTTTTACAGGGAAAGAAGTTAAATTCTACTTTAGACACAGCAAAAAGGTTCTCCTAGGTGGATTGTTCATAGGCAATCCACCCTATTTTAATGAGCTTATTCCTACCTGGCCAATTCAACCATCCTTCTACACGGTAACCACCAGGTGGTTACTTCCTACAAGAATCAGGAAGTGGTAGGAGGTAGGGAATGACATTGCTTTCTCTACTCTCCAGACAAAGTACAGTGAGAATGTTTAGCTAGGTCAAAAAATAAACATCAATCAGTTGGCTTTCATCTTCGTCTTTTCCCACTTGGCAAAACAGAGTTGGACGATTGAGCAAATATTTAGGCAGTGTATTAAACTTGTGCTGATTTTCCAAATGTGTCTTCTGAAAGCGCATATGATCTTTCCCTTTGTTTACATTTTGGGATATTTGTGCAAACCCAGGGGTGAAGGAGTAAGGTCATGAGCAGACAGCTTCAGCATTTCTCACGGCCATTACTCCTGGGCTTGAGAGGTCTGAGTGAAATAGTCCAATGCTACCTTCTGCATCACTGCTCTTGTGAGCTGGCATGCAGTGCACAATACTGATCAGAATGAAAATGGGGGTGGGGGTTGGGGAGTAATTTAGCTTATTTTTATACTCTTCTTTCTCCTTTTCATAGAATTCCTTGATTGTCTAAATAAAACAAGACACTTTGCTGCATACGGGATGTCCACTGGAACAGCCATTATGGAAATCAGTGTGGAGAATCCTCAAAAAGCTAAAGGTAGATTTGCCATATGAGTCAGCTGTATACTCCTGGGTATGTGCTCAGACACTCAACACCCTACCCCACAGATACCTGCTTAGTTATCCATGTTCATTGACATTCCATTTACACACTGTCATTCCATATGAGATTGGAAGCCTCTATAGGCGGAGTTTTACTTACTAGGCACCAGTCCAAGATTAATATTTATTAGAATATAAATCAACACTCACGATACAAGTAACAGCTTATAATGGTACCTGAACAGGAACTGGAGTATCCGAGCGATGGACGAGCGATGGACAGAGGATGGATTGCATGGACAGAGGATGGATTGCGATCAGGTCTCTCCAGCAGCCAGGAACCAGGAAGAGCCCTCCTCGTGTTCCAGCAGCCCCTTATCAATGGGGTTGGCCACACCCCCTCCAGGTTGGCCACACCCTCTCCAGGAGCCCGGGACCCTGGATAAGCGTCTTCGAGCCTTATCGGATGACACCTGAATCCCACCACAAGCCTCAGTGAAGAATCCCTTGCTGGCCCACAGAAAGGGTTCTGAATGTTCTTTGTAACACAGGGACTGAAAGTCTCGGTTCTATGGGGAAATGTCTTCATGGTTTAGATATGGTTTGTCAGTACAAGGTTTATGAGCTTGAAGATTTGTCTCCTGTGTGGCCATGCTGAGATTTTTGAGGCTCAAAGAGCTTTCTTATGGAAAGAGACTGTGCATGAGGCTACACTCTTATTATACTGATCACTATTGTCTCAGGACTGAACTAAAAGTGAACAGTGGTCTATGACAGAGTCCACAAGCCTAGGCCCTTTTTTTCTTCCTCACACCAGCTTCTCTTTTCATACACAATCCCCTTCTGGACATGGCCAGTATCCATCCACCTTCTGACATATTGGAACACAGCCAAGACTCCCCTGACTTGTTCAGACAGACCAGTCACCAGAATGGTGATCTATAGAAACCTCTTTTCCTTACATAGTGCCTAGTATTGAGTATTCTTTGAAGTCATGCAAAAGTAACTAAGACAGTTGTGACCCAAAGAAGAAGCCTGGTTTTCTGTCAGGTCTACACTATACATCTATATGAGCATGACACTTAAACTCACTATGAGGCACTTGTCCCATCTATAAAAGAGGTTTAAGGCTATGTTAGGCATATCTGTCTGTCTCCATTAATTTCAAGGCAGTCTTTTCATTTTTCTAACATCTTTAAAACCAACTTGAACCTACAACTGAGTCCTAGAAGCTGAGGTTTTCTAAAATGCAATGTTGAAGACAAGCTGAGGACTCTTGGAAGAAACAGAGCCCTAGGCCGGAGACCTCCATGTAATTTTCAGCTTGTTTTCTGCCCCGTAGGTGTTTTATATCTTGCCTCAGAAAATTCTCATAAGATCTATTGGGAGGAAAACCAATTTATTAACAATATATATGCTGCAAAGTTTATGAAGAATGTATAGGATAGAGTACAAATCATGAGGTCAGAGGACTAGCATACAGCCAGAGTTGGGACCAAAGTAAGGGTTAAAAATTAATGTAGACATAGGTTAAGCTCCAATCTTTATGACCAAAGATATAAAAAGTTACATTGGCTCTCAGGGTCATGCAAGGGCAGTCATGTGAAAGCCTCCTTAAAAGGGGAGCCAGTGGCTGACCTCAGTCTCATCCCAGCTTTGATGGAGGTTACTCTGGACTTTATCCATTATTGTCTTCAAGTGACTCAGTGCCTGTGTATTGGCCTCAGTACTTTGATCCCTAAAAGATGAGGCTGGAGTCTAGCTAATTCCAGAGGGATCTATTTACTACTATTACGTTGTTTCAATGACTTCATCTGACTAGACAATAAGACAGGAAGACCTTGGAGGACCCTGACCAGGTTCAGCTTATAGGTTCACCTTTAGGAACACAGACAGGGTTATGATTGCTATTCTCAGCTGTCAACTTTACTATATTTAGAATGAACTACAATCTAGAAATGAAAGGCACACCTATTATTCAGGTTTTGAGGCTGAAAGACAACATGCCTTTGATATGAATCTTCAGGCTGGAAGACAAGGCTTTTGATCTGGATATTGAGACAGTATGATCCATACCCTCTGTTAGAAGCCTATATAGGGACAATGGAAAAGGGAAGATTGTATTCTTTGCCTGCTTATCCTTACCTAGTCAGCATATCCATTTCTTCATTGACACTGGAGCTGACTTCTTTGAGGTACCAGCATACACATGGGACTGAGCAACTACTAGATTCTTGGACTTTACATTCACAGCTAGCCATTGTTGAACTGCAGCATACAAATATATATATATATATATATATATATATATATATGTTTACATATATATATGTTTACTTGTATATATATTGACTTTTATGCTGTATGTATATATATGAGAGAGAAAGACAGAGACAGAGATAGTCATTACATAAGCTCCGTGACCTTAGATAACCCTGGATAATACAGGATTAACTGGGCTTTCTGCTCAGTGCTACAGTAATTATGAATAGTATAATAGTTCCTGCTGGCACCTAGCTTGTTTTGGAACCAAAAGGCTAAGAACCAAGCATCTTTCCTTTTAGACATTAATAAACTTTTTTCTTGAAGATGAATCAATCCACAGTATTATTGTTAAGTGTGCTCTTACATATACCCTGTTTTGATCAACTCTACAAGAGAGATTTGACTAAATGCCTAGATGATACTGTGATAGTCTTAACCAGTGTAATTTCTAAAAACCTCTGCATTTGGTTTGGATCATTTTGTAGCAACTCACACAATTCTGAAAGGTATAAGATGTACTACCTCATAAATTCTATTAGTTGGAAATTCAGAAATGGATGAGCTCATGGTTCTGGTTAAAGATATCTCTTAAGATTGTCCTCATGATGTAATGTAGGGTTAAAGTCACCTGCCTTCTCAGGCCTTGCTTGGAAACAACCTGCTCTTAGCTCACACTCATGTGGCTGTTACCAAGATCAGTTCTTTACTGGCTAGAACTTCATGAGCTCCCTGAACATCCTATACATTCTTAGCTAGAGTTCTTCTCTTATGATTCATAAGAGTAGTATGAGATGTAAGTATGATTAAAGTTATAAATACTTTGGGATGTAGGTATGATTAAAGTTATGACTACTCAACAAATAAGGTCCTAAGACAGTGATAGTGGTTCTCAATCTTCCTAATGCTAACTCTTTAATACAGTTAATCGTGTTACATTGTTGCTACTTCAAAGCTGTAAATCTGCTACACTTATGAGTCATATGTATATATTTGATATGCAGGATATCAGGTATGTGACCCCTGTAAAAGTGTTTAATTGTCCACAGAGGTTGCAATCCACAGGTTGAGAACTATTTCTCTAAGAGGCTCGGTATCACTGTGTTTAACTATAATCACACCTCTAGTGTCCAATATCATTATAGACACAGAGTCCGTTTACATACTGAGCATGTTTTATGATGTTTTCCTCACATCAGCTATTTCAAGACAAAGACATGGAGGATAATAGAGATGAAAGGGAATGCGGAGAGAGAGATATTGTTTCAGGTAGAAATGTGGACTGAAAGTTGCTTCCAAGTGATCTGGAAAGGAAAAAAAAACATCAAAATAAAACATATAGGCTCTATTCTAAAGAAAATAAGTACTTCAGAAATATATATTGACAGGATTTTAAATAGTTGGGATAATTGGGTGACACTTAAGAAAAAGCCAAGACAAATATAGCTTGAACTATGTCCCCCCATTCCTGGGAGAACAGAAACAGGTATATCTCATGAGACTACTGGCTAGCCAACCTGATCTAACCAGGAAGCACCAGGCCAATGAGAGATACTATCTCAAAAAAGTGTACAGCTCCTGAGAAACAACTTAAGCTGTTGTTTCTGGCTTCAGTACACACACACAACAAAAGCTGTAATGGAAAGCATTTCAACTCAATTACAAAGGCAAGCACATCAGAATAACAAAAGATCTTACATCAGCAGCTCTAAAAGCCAGGAAAGCATATAGGAATATATTTAAAGACCTGAAACTAAGTAATTGCCAACCAAACTGCTGTAGTCAACACAGATGTCTTTTTCAATTGGTTATAGAATAAATATA
This sequence comes from Phyllotis vaccarum, assembly GCA_033318265.1. Classification (NCBI taxonomy): domain Eukaryota; kingdom Metazoa; phylum Chordata; class Mammalia; order Rodentia; family Cricetidae; genus Phyllotis; species Phyllotis vaccarum. The sequence continues at coordinate 32,298,565 of JARWLC010000001.1, read as the reverse complement.
TTTCAAGACAAAAGTACAAACTAAGGCAATTCATTAACAAATTATCAGTGCAGAAGATCCTTAAAATACTGTATACAGCAGCAAAAGGAAAGCCATCTTAACTACAGGAACATGGGAAAGAATAGATATAATAGAGAAATAGATTAATACAGGACAGCTAGGAAGGATTCTGCTATGTGCAGCACAGTAAACCAGCAAAGTCCTAGTACTAATAAAGGAAAAAGAAAGTATGTAAGCTAAATGTATAAATGAATCAAAAAAAATTAGTAAGTATCTATCAATAATTACTGTAAATGCAAATGGCCTCAACTCACAAATGTCTATATTGTATTTAAAACAAGATTTAAATCTCTTCATCTGGAAGTCTGTAAAGATATACACATCTTGGGTCAAAGTTTGGAAGTCAATCAATCACTGAATGGAAGCCAGTTTAGGTTATTTTGATATCTGAAAAAAAATAATTTAAATAAAAATTAGTCATAAAATATAAATAATCCACTTCACACTAATAAGGATGAAAATCCATCAAGAAGATATAATAATTTAAATATATATATATATATATATATATATATATATATATATATGCCAAATGTTGGGACTTCCAGTTTTATCAAAACAAATGGGTATAAAAGATCTGAGGGGTCCTGATACAATATTGCAAATGCTTCAATACATCATTCTCATCTAAGAAGATCATTTAAGCTGAAACCTCATAGTTAAATTAAACCATAGATTCAATGAACCTAAGCAATATTTATAGAATATTACACTCAGTAGAAACATAATACAGCTTATCTTCAACAGTCCATGAATCATCAACAGATAACATTCTGGGTCAAAAAACTAGTTTGAGCAAGCAAAAAAAAAGTACTGATAATTTATTTTATCTTATTGAATTTTATTGGAATAAAACTAGAAATCAATAGTATGAGAAACTATAAGAATTACACAGATATTTGGAGGTTGGACAATACACTCTCAAATGACCAACAAGTCGATGAAAAAAAAAAGTCAAGAAGGTAATTTAAAGTTTCTATAATCAAATAAAGACAAAGCAGAACTTCCCAGAACTTCTGAGATCCAGATAAGGCAGGTCGAAAAGGAGCATTTATACTTAGAAGAGTTTACATTACAAAATCAGAACAATCTCAAATAACCTAAAGATACACTTAAACAGAAGAAATTCAGGAGCAAACCAACTCCACTGTGGTAGGCAGCAAGAAATAGTAATGATTGGAGAAGATTAATAATACGAAAACTAAAACGCCAAAGCAGGACTGGGGATATAGCTTTGGATACAATCTGCTTACCATCCAAAGTGGGGGGCATAGTTTCAATGCTTATAACCCATGTAAGAAATCTGGGTGGGGTAGAGCATGATTGCAATCCTAGTACTAGGAAGGTCGATAGGTGGATTCTAGGACTCTACTGGCCAACCAATATACCTTGTTCAGTTAACCCCAAGCCGTTGAGCACCCCTTTCTCAAGAAACAATGCCAAAGTATTAAAAGAATGACATCCAAAGCTGACCTTGACTTCTATGCTCACATATACATTCTTGCACATGCATACACACCCACACACATAGAGTTAGTTAAACAAAAGTTAGTTATCTAGGAATAGTAAGATTCTAGCCAAGGGAATCAAAAGAGAGAAAGAACAGTTTAGTGAAATTATAAAGACAGCATTAACAACCAGTGAATCACTGGAGAACATTTTGAAATTTTATATTTCAAAGAACTAGAAAATCTAAAAGGAGTGCTCAGATTTTTAGACAAATGTTACTTGCCAAATTAAATTGAGAATATAAAATCCATTTAAATAGATCCGCAATAAGCAAAGGTAGAGAAGTAGCAATAAAATTTCCTTACAAATAAAAACTTACAATCAAAATTTGATATCAAACTATACCTAATTTTTAAAAATGCATAACACATCAGCCCATTCCATCTTCTTGGGACCCAGTTATTTTTACCACCCTCCTCAGCCATTCCTCCAAGCCAGTCTTCATTACTTTATGACTCCCCACTGATCACAGAACCTCTCCTTACCAGAACTCCAGGCCACAACACTTGGCAGAGACACGGGTAAGCTACCCGTGTTCCCTTTCCTCTCTGTCACTCTTACTTCTTTAGTGTTCCCATTGTAGCAACAACTACATGCCTTGACCCTTCTCTCAAAATTGGGACCACTGGGAACTTTAATCCTCAAAGCCAGTACGTCCCAAAGACTGCAAAGCAAGCATCATTTTTTTTTCTTCCACAACCTGTCAGATTGGGGCAACAATTACTAAAGAAATAAATGTTCACTCAACAAAGGTGAAAACAGATATTTCCACCAAGGAACATTACAAATGTTATGATACCAAACACCATCACAAAATCACAAGCTGAGACAGTATGCCTTTTCCAGAAGCCAGAAGATCTACTATTACAGATGCTGAGAAAAGCAGTTTAGCTGAAGTACAAGATAAGGACTTTGAAAGAACAGCTATGAATCTGCTCAAGTACCTTAAAATGACTTAATGCATAACATAAAAATCTAACAGAAACCCAGACTTCAGTAGATCCCTAGATCTTAGCACACCTGTCTCCAGGATGGAAGTACCAATCAAGCCATATAACTCAGCCTGTGACCAAATATCTGCCAAAACTAACACAAAGACTTAATCCATCAAAGTCTGTGTTCTGAGAAAGTCTCCAAATGTTCTAACATTGGTTTGTTTTTGCTTGCTTGTTTATTTCTTTTGCTTCTGTAGTTCTACTTCTGGCTAACTGCTGTTGTTAACTTGAGAATGTTAGCTCAAAATGTGGGTTTTGTGCTTAAAAGCTCATCCTGAGAAAGACTCAAGGCTACAGTGACATCCTGAACACCCAGTATAGTGGCCAGCTGGCTAACAAAGACTTTCTATTGCCTTAAGTCCATGTCCAAGTCATCTTCTCTGCCCAATACCCCACAACAATTACATGAAATGATGAAATAGTTCCAGATATGAAAATAAAACCTATGAAGGAAATAGAATCATTAAAAATCCCAAACAATAAAGGAAAAACTTCCAGAAATCCCATAAAAAGTACAGAATTAAGCCTGAATAGAGTAGAAGAGGGAAGCTAATGTCTTGAAAACATGGTAGAAAAAATAGCTCAGTCAAAAGAAATATTAAATCTAAAACCAATCCAGGCACGCAACATCCAGGAAGCCTGTGCTACTATTGTAGTGGGATTTAGATGTTAGCTGACAAGGCTTGAAGGTGTGTTTCGGGAGTTTTGAGAGCCTGAATAGGGCATGTCCAGACCCCATTAAGAAGCCACTGGGGCACTGAGCTCACCCTGTTTTGTTCCTGTTGTTTGAAGAGTGGATCAGCAGCCCTGGTGTGAGACAGTTCCTATCACCAAAAATTGTCTTAAAGTTTAATTTGTATTGTGAGTGTTCATATATCCCTCAACAAATATTAAGCCTTTATATGATATATTGCAAATAAATATTTCTGCAATATATGATGAAAAGACCAAACCTACACATAAAATGTGTAGAGGAAGAAAAAAAAAACATGTCAAGAGTATAGTCTATATTTTCTAACAAAATGTTAGAACAAAAGTTTTCAAATCTAAAGAAAAATATGTCTGTCAATATACAAAAGCCATTTGAAATACCAAAAGAAAATCCCTGATACTCATACTAATTAAAATATTAAATATACTGAAAAAAGAAGAAATATAAAAATTTTCAATAAAAAAGCTCAAATTACATATAAAGGCAGGCCCATTAGAATAACACATGACTTTTCAATGAAGACTCAGGAAGCCAGAATGGCCTGAACAGATGTTCTGTAGATTCTAAAAGACCACAGATGCCAGCCCAAACTATTGTACCCAGTAAAACTATCTATCACAGTCAAAAGATGAAAAAAAAAACTTTATAAAAACAAATTTAAAAATTTCTGTCCACCAATCTACTAAAAAATACTCTAGAAGAAAATTCTCAGTCTTGTCTTAGGGTTTCTGTTGCTGTGTGAGACAGCATGCCCACAGTAACTCTTATGAACAAAAGCATTCAGTTGGCTGGCTTACAGGTTCAGAGGTTTAGACTATTATCGTCATGGTGGGAAGCATGGTAGTATACAGACAGAAATGGTGCCAGAGAAGAAATGAAGTTCTACATCTCATCTGAATCTGTAGGCAACAGGAAGAGAGAATGGATCACTGGAAGTTACTTGAGCTTCTGAAACCTCAAAACCCACCCCTAATGACATGCTTCCTCCAAAAAGGCCACACCTATTCCAACAAGACCACATATTCTAATCCTTTCAAATAATACCACTCCCTAAGAGCCTATGGAAGACATTTTCACTCAAACTACTGTGGGGATATGTTTCAAATATTACAGATATATGGGATATAAAGATAGATTATTAAATCTTCTTTTAAAATTTATTAGCTTTAAATAGGTTTTTAAGATCAAACAAATATATTTTAGGTGAACAGGTCTGTAGTAGTGTGTTTCTTGGTCCCAGGCGCCCAGAGGCCCAGACCCACAGACCTTCAGGCCCAGACCCATTAGCTGCCCACCGCTGATCAGGCCCCAAAAATGACTCAGATGTTTATATTAACTTCATGCTGTTTGGCCTATCGCTCAGGAACATTGCTAGCTTGCTCTTACATCTTAAATCAACCCACTTCTATTAATCTTTCTTGCCACATGGCCCGTGGCTCACCTGTGTTTCTCACATGTTGCTCCTTTGGGCTTCTGGCTTGGTCTGTCTGACTCTACCCTGCTTCTCCTACCTATGCTCTGATTTCCCCTCCTACTTTTTCTATGGTGCCTGTCATGGGCCAAAACAGCTCCTTTATTTAAAGATTACTATTCACAGCATATTTAAAGACATTCCCACATCACAGGTCTTCTTCAAACACTTCAGAGATCCATTGAATATTTAAAATACTTTAAGAACTTAGACTTTTCTGGACACTAAGGCGGATCTGCTCCTAGCAGCACCAATCTACTTCAAGAGAAAAATGGGCATCGAAGAAACTCCATATGAAGTCTACAGTCTTTGTGGCAACAGTTAGCCACTGGATAAGAACCTGTTCTTGTATCAACTGCTTGACAGTATGCTGTTTAAACTGGACATGCACGTTCCATAGGAAAGTGACCTCTGAACTTTGACAGAACAAGCAAAGATGGTTCTTCAGGTTCCTGCTTTTCAGAGAAAACAGTCAGATATTCTTCAGGACACAAGGAGAAGTAACTGATGAACTATACCAGAATAGGAAGAGCAGATTTCCTGCTTCACTGAAATGAAAAGAGACTCTGGGCCTGTAGGCTGAAGATGGATGCCCCAACTTTCTAAAGGAAATTTGGGTGACTGTTCAGGCAGATAGATGTCATCTCTGTCATTTCAAGATTTTGGGAGTTTCTTGCACTTCCTGTTTACTTGGGTAAATATTATTTACTTCTTGGGTCTCTGAGGTAGTTGAAGATGAAATAGTTATAGTTTTCTATTGACAGTTTTAGAAAAAAACTTTTGAAGTTAAGGTGTATAAGTTTAAGAGACATCAAAATAATAGATTTTAGTTAGTTATACAAGTTAGAAAGTGAATTAGGTATAATCCTTTAGACTCATCAAAATAGGATAATTAATAAAATATTTTCTTTGAAATGTCAATTGTTAATGGGCTGGACATTACTAATTTATTGTTTGTATATATTGTATATAATTATTGTACCTATTGCATATGGTTTTTATTATGTCAGCTATAACCTTCTTTTATAAATTTGACACAAAAGGGGATATGTGGGGATATGTTTCAAATATAATAAAAATAGTCAGAGATATCAGTGGGATCTACCCACAGTCAGTCTAGGAGGATTAGACAGTGGTAACTCATACCTTTAACCCCAGCACCGGGAATATCTGGGAGTGGTGACCTATGCCCTTGATCCAACCAAATCAGAGTTTAAGGTCATCTTAGTTTGCAGAAGGAGTTCCAGGCTCCCAGGCAGGCAGTGGCTTAACTGAGCAAAGAAGGTATTTACGCCAGGCAGAGAAAGTCAGAGGAGGCAGAAGAAGCCAGGAAGAGCTAGACTGAGGAAGCTGGAAGACAGCTGGGTGAGATCTGACTGTGGTGTTTTCTCTCTGATATCTCCGACCATTTTTATTATATTTGAAACATATCCCCACAAACTACCACAAGTCTGAAGGAGTCAACTACATCTAAGAGGTCAGAAGAAATAAACAATCCCAGAACTGTTCACAAAGGGAGCAAAAACAGTCAGGGAAATCATGCCTGGTACAGGATGGCTCAACCAAGATTCAAGCCTTGTCTCCCAAACCTGGTATCAGTTTCCTCACATTGCTTCTGTCTTAAATATTTGTTCTCTTCTCAAACAAGTTTAACATCGTGGTGATAAGGTTAACAACCATGCTCACAACCTTAATCTTCTATTTGGTAAACATTCTAATAAAAATACACACACACACACACCCCATGCACAATTCCAAAACTAAGTACATAATCTTCTGAATAACTTAAATGAGTGTGTGTGATCAAAGTCAACTTTTCTCTGATTGGCCTGAAGGTTAACAACCATGCTCACAACCTTAATCTTCTATTTGGTAAACACTCTAATAAAAATACACACACACACCCCATGCACAATTCCAAAACTAAGTACATCATCTTCTGATTAACTTAAATGAGTGTGTGTGATCAAAGTCAACTTTTCTCTGATTGGCCTGACCCAGATTCCTAGCCTCTAAAGCCATGTGTGCAATCAGTCCCATCCATAAATCATGTTTAGAGAGTTCAGGAGGAAAATCTCCAGTGATGATCTACCAATGACTCTCTGCAAGAAAAAGAAGAGGGGAAGGGTAGATGCTGAATAGGCAAACCCAAAAATGCATGGCTGTGACTGGCCTGCATCAGGATTCAGTAAGGTTACATGAGCTGGTGTGGGTGGTTAAAATCTCCTTCTTTAACTCGGGTCCACAATTAAGGGGGAGATGAGCACTGGGTAGGTTCATCAAGTTGGCTGGATGAAAAGAACAAGACACAGAGCAAGAAGTCTTATTGATGAACAGCCCTGGTACAACTCGATCATAGTCATAACGGCTCACACTTCTATTGACAAGAGGTGACAGGAGAGAAAATAGCCTTTAGAGAAAGCATCCAAGGGGAAAAATAAATGTACCAAAACTATTATTAGATACAACTAAAAGATGCACACGTTTATATTCCCGGGGAGGGAACTCAGGAGGCAATGCTGGATACAAATGAAATCCATGTAGTGTTCACTGAACTCATAGGAAGTGACAGGCTCCTGACTAGTCCTGAGGGAATAGCATCTGGACAAGGCTTGAGAAAACACTTAATCAGTCATCCTGGGTTCCTTCTTCGCCCAGTCCAGCTGCAAGAGAAGAATGGGCAGCATTGCACCTCAGCCTCTTCTGCTGTTGGCTTGACCTCTCTTTCATTTTTTCAATCTTACTATTAGTTTTTATTGCCAAGGCACTGTCTTAGGCACACTTGACGCAGACTACTTAATTCTTACTACAATGTTATGAGCTACATAGTCACATATCTCTCTGTTCATGCATATGAGAAACTGAGGCTCGTAGAGGCTCATAGAGAGAGTCCAGCTGGACAAAGTCAAGTTTCAGCTGAAAATGAGTTTGTATTCCAAGACCACACTGCCATTCCTCCTCCCTGTGGCCATCTAAGGATCGTCAGGAAGCTTGTTATTACTTTGAGAAACCCCTCCTCATCACCCAGACCTTGGTTGCACCTAGACAATACAGACCAGCTCTGGCTTCAAACCTCAGGTTTGCCATTCATGTCATGTTGAGTGATATAGGTAGCTACTCTGACACTCCATCTTCTTGAATTTTTCATTCTCTTATGGTGCCTCCATGGGCAAAGGCCATTTCCCTCAACCCATCAGAGCTGGCTTCAGATCAAAGTCTTCTACTGAACAATAGATGAGGCTAATGATGAGTCAGAAGAAAGCTATAATATACTCAAGGATGTGCTGTGGGATAATTCTTCCATATGCTGTGAGCTGGGAATATGTATCACTCTCATTGGTTAATAAATAAGCTGGTTGGCCTGTAGCAAGGCAGGATAAAGTTAGGTGGGACAATAAAACTAAGGATACTGAGATGAAGAAGTTCAGAGTCAGGGAGGATGACAGCCAGCCACCAAGGAAGCAGGACATGTAGAAAATGAGGTAATAAGCCATGAGTCATGTGGCAAAACATATATAAGAAATGTGGATTAATTTAAGTGTAAGAGTTAGCTAGCAACAAGCCTGAGATATCAGCCGAGCATCTATAGTAATATTTAGCGTTTGTTATTTTGGGGGAGACAGTCAGGACAGAGAAATATCTGACTACAGGAATGGTTTAGCTTAGGCTCTTGGGCTCCAACCATATACTACAATAAGGTCATGGGAGACACTGTTACACTTTAGCCTGGGTCCTGGAGTAAACATTAGGTGGAGCACAGCTGTGTTGTAAGAAATTTCTGGCCTGACCTAACCCCATAGTCCAAATGAATCTCTCCTGCCCACAACCTGGCTTAGCCTGATGTTCATGAGGGGACACACAGCCCCACTTGATCCCAGATAATCACAAAAAGGCTTATATTAATTATATGCTGTTCAGTCTATGGCCCAGGCTTATTTCTGGCTAGTTCTCACATCTTAACTCAACCCATTTGTATTAATTTGTCTTACCTTGTGGCTTACCCGTACTCTATTACATATTGCTTTTTGGGTGGCTGGATTGCATCTCTCCTGACCCCACCCTCTTTCCCCTGTATAAATGCTTAGATTTTCCTGCCTGCTTTTATGCTACTTTGCCATAGGACAAAACAATTTCTTTATTATCCAATGGTATTCACAGAATACACAAAGACATCCCACATCACACCTGATTCCACAGAAAGCCTAGAGTGGAATCCCAAGCCTACCCCAGACCTATCTCTATTGTCTGCTCTCATAGAGCTATGATCTCCAAGGTATGCTCCATGGACCAGCTGCAAAAGCATGACATGGAAGCCAGTTCAGAGATACAAAGTCCAAAGCCACTGAACTAGAAGTTCTAGATCTGGGTCTAATCACAACATAAGGAGATATGATTGTGTGTTAAGATGACAAGGTAGACTTCTGATGGCTATTCTTGATTGTCAATATGACTACATCTGGAATTAACCAAAATTCAAAAATGAGTGGCACACCTGTGACAGATTTTTGCTTAATCTGAAGTAGGTAGATCTACTTCTAATCTGGATCTTTGAGTGAGAAGACACACCCCTTTAATTCATATCTGTGGCAGGAAGAAAAAGTTTTCATCTGGGCCATACCTTTTGCTGCAAGTCTATATAAGGAGTTAGAAAAAAAATGTTTTTTTTATTTTTACCTATTTACCCTCACCTTGCTAGCAAGTCCATTCCTTCACTGACATTAGAGCCTACCTATTTGAGCATCCAATATATACTAAAGACCAACTGAGACACCCTGCCCTGTGGACTGAGCAACTACTGGATTCTTAGATTATCGATTTACAGCTGCACACTGTAAGTCATTCTAATAAATCCCATAGATAGATAGATAGATAGATAGATAGATAGATAGATAGATAAATAGATAGATAGATAGATAGATAGATAGATAGATAGATAGATAGATAGATAGATAGATAGATGAGGTAGATAAGTATAGTAGATAAGTATAGATTAGAAAAATAGATGATAGACAGATAGGTAGATTAGATAAATAGGTAGATAGATAGATAGATAGATAGATAGATAGATAGATAGATAGATAGATAGATTATGATAGGTAGGTAGAATACTAGGTAGATAGGTTGGTAGAAAGATAGATAGAGAGAGAGAGATAAAGAGAGAGAGAGATAAAGGGAGATTTATTCTGTAAGTTTTGTTACTCTAGAGAACCCTGACGAGTATAAGGTTTAGCATCTACATTTTTAAAATATCTTTTATTTCTTTGATAATTCCAAACACATATATAATGAATTTTGTTTACAGTCCCTCCCATTCTCCTCTTCTGTCCCTGCTTCCTCTGGAACCTTTCTTCTCAGCATACTCTCATGTATTTCTTTTTTTATAGTCTACCAAGTTTAACTAGGATTGCTTGCAAGTGCATCTTTCTCCTAGAAGCTCTTAACTGCCAATAGTCCCTTGGCTAGGGATAGGGCCTCACATACTGCTCCCCATCCACCAGTATCTACATTTTTAAAAGTACTGCCTAAAGTGACCTTAGTGCAAGTTCAAGTATGGAATTCACTGACATTTGGAGACTTTTGAGGTAGAAAAAGTTAATACATTGCCCCTTTGGGTAGCTGTGGAGATGCAGGGAGATAAGATATGATGAGGTCTAGGAAGGAGATTTCCTTCAGTCTTAAGCATGGCATCCAAATACTTCATATTCTCATGCCTACCTTTGTGCTGACACTCCTTGCCCATAGAGTCTGACATTTCCTCCCATCAGACACACAAAGCAGCTAAGAGAATATGCACACACTCTTTGCAAAGTAGATCAAAAAGGCAAAATGATATGCAAAAGGCCACAGAGAGGCTTGAGTTTTTTACTCTGACTCTAAGCCATACCACACAAAGGCAAGGGTAGAATTTACAGGTGAATTTGTAAACAGTACCAGCTAGTGTGGTACAGGAGAAATTCCATCCATTTTCATCTCTGGTACTAGCCCCCATATCTTCAGTCAGCTGACCCAGAAAACCAACTAGGTCAAAAACTGATATCTGCCCAGTATTTTGGTCCTTTTTAAAAAACTAGCACAAGACACCAGCTATGCAGACACAGCCATTTCTGCCTCAGAACTACCCTTCAATGCTGCCCTCAAAGGATAACAATTTTTTCCAAGTGTCCCCTGATGATATGTGGGCCTCTTTGTCTTGTCTGCAAGTGCTTCACAAAAATCTTGTAGCATTTAGATCCTTAAAATCACTTCTGTTGTCTCTAAGACAGGGGTGGCAATATAATAAGATGTTGATTATAAAGGCCTGAACAGGGAAGCGAGGATGCAGCAAGTGGCCAGCCAATGCTGCCTGTCATTGTTATCACTACTTCCATGGTCATCTAAGGCTTAAAAGTGATAATCGCCTGTTACAGAGCTAGCTTCAGTGCAGCCATTGCCAGCATCACTTGTCACCTCTGACACATCAACACACATGACAGTGCAGCCCCTATGTTAAGCCAAAGTTAAAAATACCTCTGTCCATATAATCTCTTCTGGACAATGACTGTTACCTCAGGTGTCAGCTCCTCCTAAGAGGATCATGCCAGTGGTCTCTCTATGGCTATTGATGAAATGAAAGCTCCTTTGAAAATGGGCTTAAGCCTTAAATAATACATATTAATACAAATAGCTAGTTTAGGCATGGACTGGTCACTCGGGTATGTTATTCAACTCTGCTTCCTTGGAAGATCTTATTCAGCTTTTAGACCAGAACTGTCATCGATATGAGTAAAACTTCTGGGTGCTTATTCATTGTATCCTAGCCTTTTGACCTTCAGGAAGTTACTCAGTCTGAGGCTGATTCCTTTCATCTGTAAATATACAGGAGGACGTGATCTATGAGGTTGCAACAATTAAATGAGTAATTATATATAAAGTGCTGTATTTATACTGTGTGAGTGTGTGTGTGTGTGTGTGTGTGTGTGTGTGTGTGTGTGTATGAAAGAGAGAGGCATGCATACTAAATATACAAGTATTCTAAACAGTGTGGTGTGTAATTTTTCATTATCAGAGCCCACAAAATCCAAATGAAAACCCCTCCCCCATTTATAGAGTTTCTGTGCAATGCTACATTTAAAAAAGGTTTTAGCAGCTTAAAAGTAAAATTAGCAGCCATCAAAATGATAAAAAATAAATATGTAAAACCTCAAGTTTATGATGGTTTATTGTTGTGTTTTAATTTGGGGATGGTGTGAAAGAGCACAGATATCCTCAATTCAGTGTTCAATAAAGTACATGTGATACCCAATGCTTCATTACAAGGCAGGCTTTGCACTAGGTGATGTCAATCAACTATAGACTGACATAAGTGCACGTTGGCTGGGTTGATATGTTATAATGATAAGTCAAGTGTCTCAGATCCAATGCTGTCTATTAGAGGCTCATTAAGTCATAGCCCCACTCTAGTTCAAGGGCTTCCTGCCCCTGTGACTCACCCATCTTCCCACTTAGAAGAGCAAGGTAAACCAGGAAATGGAGGACCTGCCCCGATCCCAGCTGCTTTCTCTGCAAGTCCTCAGAGTTGTACAGTTTGGGTTTTGTTTATTTTCTTTTTTTCCCTGTGTATGACTTGTAGACATTGGAACATTTTTAAACACACAGTTGACTCTATTTCCTATGTCTCTATTCAAAACTTCCACAAAAGCAACTGGAAATACCAAATTAATGTCATTTCACGCTGGCATAGTGCCACCAGTGCCTGCTTTACTAAGCATGGAAACATTAATAAAATGTGTGCAATAAATTGCACTTTAAAAGCACCACGGGAGATCACAATTGTTCCTTTAAAGGACCCTGTGAAGAATACTTTGATAGAATAAGAAGGAAGAGCCTTTGAAATGGGTTGAAAATTATTCATTTGTGTCTTATAAATCCAGGCTTTGGTATATGGCGCTGCCTTTGAGCATATTGCTTTTATATGTACAGCATTTGTCTGAACATTCCCAAACAAATCAGCTAGAAAATTCTGGCCAAAAAAGCATCAGCTCCACTTTCCACAACCCAGTTTTGACTTGGTTTCACATCCTCCCACCAAAAAAAAAAAAAAAAAAAATCCTTCTTTCTCTCCTACAGGTTGTAAGTGAGCCAGGTCAAGATGGTTTAGAGACAGGAGGCCAATTCTGATTTAGGAGACTTAGCTCCAGCAGTATGACTTTAAAGAGAGTCTTTCTGTCACTGTATGAGACTGGATTTCTTCCTTTACAAAGAATATATTTGCTCAATTTAAGCCAAAGCTAGCCAATGCAAAATCATTTGTCAAATGCAAACAAGGTAAGTGAGGGCTGGGACTCCTGGCTCTTCTCCTTCAACTTTACACACGGTTGTTCACCAGATCTGATGGATCTTCCCTTATTGATTTCCCAGCAACAGTCTCCTCTTCTCTGTTCTGTGACGTAAGCCATTCTTTTGACTTTCACTTATTAAAACAACTTTGTGTTTTTTTTAGTTTTATGAGTGCAGCTTTTTTTTTTACATTAATTGTATGCTGATTGACCTATGGCTCAGACAAATTTCTATCTGTCCCTTTCATCTTAACTCAATCTATTTCCATTAATCTGTTTAGCCACGTGACTTCGTACTTGTTCTCAGAGCAGGATGGATGTCTTCTTTCCTCTGTGTCTGCTGGAATCTCTCCTGGTGTCTTTGCTCTGCTCTTCCTCTTCCCAGAGTTTTATTTTAGTCTGGTAGCCCCACCCACACTTCCTGTCTGCCTCTGGCCAATCAGCTTTTTATTAAACCAGTAGGAGAAACAAATATTCACAATGTACGAGAGCATAATCCCACTACAGTTTCACCTAATGAAAGAGCTTCCTTTGGGGCTCCTAGTCTCCATACTACAGCTGAGGTGATTTTTCTGAAATGAAAGTCCAGTGGATCCTCAGTGCTCATAGAACACAGCTGCAACCTCCCTCCTATAAAGCAGCTATGCTCCACTACTCATCTTCTGTTGTCCATTTTCCAATGCAGTGATTTATTCAACAGTCGCCCTAAGCTATTGATGGTCAAGAATCTATTTCTCACCTGCAGGCATTTTTGGTACTATTTTCCCTGTCTTTGAGGATGTCTCCATGAATTAATTAGTCAGGATGACAAAGTACTGCCGCAGAAACAAATATCTCATAAATTTAATCAACATGACCAATGCTGTGACTAGGAAGCAGGGGTGAAAGAAATACCTGCTTATTGTGGAAAGTTGATAATTCAAGCTAATAGAGGCTTCATCCTCACATTAGTTTCCATGAAGACCACAGCAAAAGAAAGAGAATGTGTCAAACGTACTGTCTCCTCTCCGTATCCAGTAGAGAGCTGGTGGTATTTGGATGAACACCTCCAATGATTTCCATGCTTTATTTTTCCTCTGCTTGTTAAGTAAGCTCCTACATGTATGTTCAGCTCCAATGTCTCCTGTTCCAGGGAGACTTCCTCACACTTTCATCAGGACAGTAGTCTACTTGTGTTGCTTTGATTTATTTCTTACTCCCTATGATGTTGGATAAGTGTCTTCTAAGGGTCTGTGTGTCGATGGCCTGATCCTCAATGTTAGTAGGAGGTAGTGGGACCTTTAGGAGGCGAACACAATGAGGTCTTTAGATCCTAGAAAGTTGTTGTAGAACCTTTTTACAATGCCATCTCTTTCGCTTCATGGTCATGATATAAGCAGTTTATTAAATACTCTCTGCCATCATTGCCAAGTAGCCCCACCAGAAACCCAAAGCAATTAAGCCTATCAATCATGAACTGGAACCTTCAAAACTGTGAGCCAAAGCAAGCATTTCCTCTTTATAAGTATATTATTCAATCATTTTGTTTTAGGGACCAAAAAAAAAAGCCAGTTAACATTCTATAATACAAAGAAGAGCACTCTAGGGAATAAATAGGAAGTATACCTTATTCATAACTACATTTAGAGTTTAAAGTCAGGTCTGGAGAAAGGTAGATAACTGCTATCTCTAGCATCAAAGGAATTCATGTTTTAGTATATTCTCGTGATCTGTAGCTGATTGGCCAAGAGCCTAAGCCCCAGTTTCCTGGATGGCACATGAAACAGAAGGGTTCTGGAGCCTTCTGAGTCACTTCTTAAGTACTAGGCACCCCCAAACACAACACAGATATTTTGCTGCAGACACTGGGTATCTAATGGAGCTTCCTTTCCTCACCTATACCTCCACTTCAAAAAATTCTGTGTCCTAGAGAGAAGGCTTATTGAGGTGTGGCCTGTTCTCCCCACCTGCCAATTGCTGTTGCTCACAATTCTCTTTCAAATAAATACTGTCTTCTAAACAAGAACTAAATAACAAAACAAACAAAAGACCCAATGTCTACTCTTCCCAGCCTTCTTTGCTGCTTTATACAATCACCTGACTTAAGATCTCACAATTGGATGAACCCACACAGGAATTAGGTGTGGAAACTATGCAGTGATAGTAAAAGACAGATGTGTCTCCAACGATGTTCCTCCAAAACAACAGAAGAAAAATGGGGATTATAGTGACTTTGTAACAGGTAGCCACTTCTTCTTAAGTGTCTCTGGAGCATGTTTCTGATAATAATTCCCACCAACCCATCATCTTAGCATTGCAGATGTCCAGGGCACATCCACCGATATGTGCCTTTTCCTGGAAAGACCTAAACAATAGTCTCCTTTCCTTCACATAGGAGATGGATGGCAGAGCAGAGAAATAATTCTACACTGGCTATCTTGCTTATTAGTGAGTTTATTAGAGCCACTCACAGCAGAATGTGTGACTCTGAAGCTCCTCCAGTCCACCTGAGGACTCACAGAAGCTACAGATTAAAGCTTCTCTCTGCAACACATTCCGGTAGCTTCCCCAGCTGAGTCTCCTCTCTCCAACTTTGTCAACGCTTATGTGACTGTAAGGAGGAGCCCTCGTGAGTTGCAGCCTTCATCAGCTTGCTGAGCCTTGTAAGGCTCGTCTTCTTTCTGAAGTTTATGATCTCCCTCCTCCCTTTAGAAGGGAGTACTTTAATGTGGGGAAATAGCTAGACAGTATCCACCTGGAAAAACATGAACAATGGCTGGCAGCTATCCTAACACCAGTTTTTGCTGATGGTTTTTATTTTCCTCTTCTCAATACAGCTCCAGGCTCAGATTCCTGTTCTGCACCCCATCCCAGATGTTAGTAGATGCATCTCCCTCTTTCTACAAATGTAGGCTTTGGTTGAAACAATAGGATTGAGGGAAAGCCTCAGTTATATCCCAATTCTTCCTGGTAAGCCGTTGGAGGAGTCAAATGATGAATGGGATGTACTTGAACTTATTTTGAACTCAGAAGACAAATAAGTCTCTGAGGATAAACGTTCATTTCCTACCAGACAAAGTGCTCAGTAAGCTCACTGACTATGGTCCCCAGCATAAGGATGAGCCCAGGAGTGCATGAGGTGAAAGGACCTGTGAATACACTAATACCAAATCTGTGTGCACACAACCCCCTCCAGTCTGGGTCCCACAGGCTCCAGAGAGCTGACTTGGGCTTTCAGTAAAGATGTGAGTATACACACACACACACACACACACACACACACACACACACACACACACACACACACACACTACAGGGCAGCCCCTACCTCCTTCCAGCCACTGCCCTTCCTTTTCCACATTGCCCTGGCTAGCATTTCTGAGCTCATCCACATCCAGCTTCATTGACACTGTAGCAGCCCTACCCATCACAGATGAATCTGACTTCCAACAGGATTAACATGGGAGGTAACTTCAAATTTTGGCTCTACAATTGCGCCCATGGTGGGGAGTGCATGGATTCCTCATTTGCAAAAATAAAGAAAAGTAAAATCAACCTTGATTTAAAGATCAAATAAGATTGCATATTTGTATACTCTCTACTAAAATCTCAAGTCAGTTCTCTGGTCTGTGGGAGAAACCTAAAATGTAAGAGTTTGCTGTAAGCTTTTTAAATATCACATTCATTCTCCATTCCATACATTCCATTGGACTACTATGGATGGATAAGCTCCCTATCCCCCTGCAAGTTGGAAACTCAGCATGTAATATATATAACCCACTCCTCCCCCTTTGACAGCTGGTCCTCTGGCTGCCTCTCCCTAGACTCTCCCAGAGCAGATATGGAATGCTGGCTGAGGGTGTCCCTCCAGATGAGGCCCTCACATGCAGTGAGGGCCAGAGAGACTTCTGGCATTTCCTCCTTCTCTTTGGGCCAAGAACAGGAGAGAACCCTGGGCTTCTGGCCCTTTCATTTAGCATTTTATTTTCCCCTTGGCTCTGGCTGTCAACAGCATCTGGCTGCTGTCACTGCACAGAGGACACTTGGGTCCCAGGCTCTTTGACCTCCCAAGGACTCTGAGCACTGATTGCTCAGGACTTATCAGTATGCTGTGTTCTGAGCCAAAGAGATCTGCCAGCAATGATGAAGAAGCAATCTGAACCCAGTGGGAAATCCAAAGGAGGACAAGAATCTGGGCATGCGAGTTGGCTCCAGAGGAGCTCAGCTGTCCAGAAAATCCTTCAGAGGCCCCTGTCTGCCCTGATCTCTCCTTCCCAGGCTCCTTGCAAAGGGAGATGTGCAAACAAGCCTTCCTGAAAGCAGAGGTCCTCTCTGAAGGACAATCTTCTTTGTGTCATCACTCTCAATATTATGAGGATTGCTAATCCTGTCTCACTGCTTAATCTCCTCCAGGTGCACAGAGCAGCACTAAAACCTCTTCGCCATTATGAATAGGGGAAGAAATAGGCAAGCGGGACCAGACACTGAACTTGGTATTTCACACTGAATTTATAAGAAGATCCAATTCTGCTGGGGTTCAGGAGGTCCCCAGAGGGAGAGTGGGCTCCCCAGTGGCTCATCACTCCAGAACAGAGCCTGAATGAAAAGTCAGTTTAGTATAGCTCAGAAGCCACCTTCTATCTTTAGAATATATATTGCACTTCTTCTTGACTTTTACAAATAAGACTGCACTACGTACCCATAAGCAAGATTTTATGTGAATATCAATTTCTTTTCTCTTAGCTGTGTACTTAAGGTTGGAACTAATGGATCATGGGGTAACTTTACAGTCTGAGGACTTCCAAATCCTTTTACATTCCCACTGGCAGCGTGTGAGGGTCCTGGTATCACTCATCCTCATTAACATTTGTGATCATCTGTATATATTACAACCTTCATGGATGTGAAGCCAAGTGCCTCACTGTGTATTATCTTTTATATCAGAACTGTAAATGGCGCACAGCCTCTTCTAAGTTGCTTGTTAGCTCTCTATATTGCCTTGTAAGTGTTCTTTCCCTTTCTCTTATATACTCATAAGTTCCTTATGACAATTTCCATACAGTAGTTATCATTAGTCATCCTTAATGGTACTTTATAAGAACAAATGTTTAATTTTTAAAGAAAAAAATCTATCACCTTTTCAGTATGAGCCCTTGCTACTATGTCTAAGAAGGGATCATGAAGATATACTAAATGTAATATTAAAAATATTTCTTTTTTTCTGGCTCTTCCTCTGGAGTCTGTTAATCACTTTCAAATATCTGTGTATGGTGTGAGGAAGTGGTCCAACTTCACAGTCTCGCATGTGGATATATATTGTCCCTCATCATTGTTGAACAGGATATTACCTCCTCCATTGAACTGTACTGGGCTGAACTCTGTGTTCTCATTGTCTTCCACAGAGCCACACTGTTGACGTGCCATCTCTAAGACTTGTCACCAGCCTGGTGTCTGCAAGTTTGGATATTCAGAATCATAAGATCCCCCACTTGGTTCTTTCACTTTTGGCAGGATTGTTTCAGATGCAGTGGGTTCCTTAGATTTCTACACCATTTTAGGATCCAGTCAGTTTCTTCAGGAGCTAGTAATAGCAATGTAGTTGCTAACAGGTTAATATGAAGCCCACTTGAAGGACCTCACTCTGTTGGAAATGTTAACTCTCTAAACCATGAGTACAAGAGGCCTTTCCACTCAGAATGTGTTTCACAGTGTTTTGGTTTTTTTTTCTATTGTGTGTGTGAACAATGTAATTTTTTGTCCTGCTTTTGTTAAATTTGTTTCTGAATAATTTATTCTTTTTATGCTATATCATAAGACAATCTTTTTTTAAATTTCATTCAAGGGATGTTCATTGTATTTTTAAATTGTGATCTTGTACTGCACACCCTTGTTGAATTCATTTACTAATTCTCATAGGTTTTTTTTTTTAAGTAGAGACTTTAGGATTTTATACAGTTTCATATGCAACTGAACATTCTGAAATATATTATTTTATTTTTATCTATATGAGTGTTTCTGTCTCTCTCCATATGTATATGCAGGTGCCTAGAGAAGCAAGAAGTGAACATCAGATCCCCTGCAGCTGAAGTTGCAGAGTGTTGTGAGCTGCCCAATGTAGGTGCTGGGAACCAAAGCTGAGTCCACTGCAAGGGTAACAAACACCCTTGACCATGGAGCTTTCATGAGTGCCCCACAGAAATGTTTTTTACATACTTTGTGATAAAGGATACCATTTCTCTTTCCTGTATTTCCCTTTCCCTCCATTTTCTTCTTTCTTATTATTTTTTTCTTTCTTTTATCCTTACTAACTGTCTTAGCTGGACCCATGATGATAATGTTGAATAAATATGTGATAGAAAACACAGTTGCCACATTTTCATGTTAGGACAAGTTTTACATTTTTCAGTATTGACTGGAGTATTAGCTGTGCATTTCACAGAGAGCCATTATCAGGATGAGAAATTTCTCTGTGAGGTTTATTATTTTTTTTGTAAATTTAAAGATGAGTGATGAGTACTGAGTGTGGTTACACACACATGTCATTCTCAGCTCCTGGTCACTTTCAAGTCCAGCCTGAACTGTATAAAAATATGTCCAAAAGCCAGAAGCCTTCAGCCAGACCAACAAATCATTGCAATCAACATTTTCAAATAAAGCATTTGGGCAAAAGGGTATACTGTGTAACATACCACAGTTCCCAAGACCACTACAACAAATGAGGACCTAGAGAGGAATGAAAGGCAGAGGAGCAAAATGTTTTTTTCTTCGGCTTTCATCTTTATTTTTAAATTTCCTTCTTTGAGGGAATGTTACAAGGGTAGAGGACAGACATGGAAGGACTAGGAAATTAGTGGGCTCAGGGGGCATGATGTGAAATTCCCAAAGAATCAATTTTTAAAATTATGTTAAAAATTCTCTGAAACTCAAAACAAACAAGAAAAATAATGTCTCAAAACAAACAAGAATGGTTATAGATTTCGTCTTTTTAGTTTTTTTTTGTGCCTAGTCAGATTATTTAGAAAAATCTTATCAATCAAGCATCTACAGGTATTAAAAACTGTCCTGTGGGGTCAAAGATCACCCACTCAAGTATAGGGATCAGAGGAAGTGCTGAGTGAATGAAGACCTGAATGAATGAGTAGTGTCGACATGGACGCATCAATTGTCAAAGCTCCCAGTGTCTCAGCTCCATGACAGTGGCAAAGCCTCACCCAGGTTAAGCTCAAAAGAAATACAAATCCTTCCTCCTCCATTTGCAAACAACTGACCAATGTGTACAAAAAATAGGAAGGGCAACTTCCTCTGCCCAGCTGTTTATAGCCCAAGACTGATGCCCTACATAGACATCCTATGAAGACCAGACAACCTCTCCCCTTGTGCTGCACCTGGGTTGCTATAGTAGTTGGTTTGATTCCATGGGAGTGGCCACATCCCAGTTAATCTAGCTTTTCTGTACATGTATCTTTGTTAACTTGAGATCCCTAGTCAGGGTTCCAGGACTGAGTTGAGTAGGAGAAAGCAACTGAGAGTCATACTTCAGAGGACTATTGTGATCATCTAATTCTGTAGTAGGATTATAAGGGCTTTTGTCATGCTTGTAATTTAAAAGAGACAGTGAACCCCTGTCACTTTGGGGTTTTACATCCACTACAAGACACTGGTCAGGGCATAAAGGAATATTATAGTTGGGAAACAGCTGCCCACACTCTTTAGAGTATTCCTGAGTGACCATGACTCCAGAAACTTCTTTGCTGTTTTAAGTGCTTCTAGACACAAGGCTTGAGGAGCTCACAACTTGGCCTCCTACTGAGATAAATTGTCTTCAGTTCTCATGGCTTGCTTGTGAGAAACTAGCATATATATCAAAGTGTCAACCACAGTGCTGCTGGCTCAGAACCCCTGGTTCTGTTCTGATATTGCCATGGTTCAAGAAACTCCCAGATAGGTCCAATTGCTATGAATAAGTCTGATGCTATCACTGCCTTTGCTGGTGTAGGTTGGACCCCCAAGTGTTGCTGCTAGTGAGTTCAGTACAGCGCAGCAAAACCATCAAATCCATAGATGTGTTTAAAATGGATGGCCTTTACCCCTTCTAAGAATCTTTCCAAGAGTAAGGTTATGGCCAATTCCCTGATGAGGACATGAAACACCCAAGAGATCCAAAGACAGTATAGCAATAAATTACTATGGAGACTAGAATCTACAGCCTTTGATTTAAGGATTTCAATGATATCTCCACTAAAGTACCCTGAATCACCCACAAATATACACCCAAATCTCATATTGTGCTGCTCTGTAGAGCATTTTCACTACACTTTCTCTTAGAAGGCAAGAAGTTGGGAAATTTAGGTAGCTTGTCCTCGGATAGCACTACTTGCAGGCTCTCACATCTACCCTCAGATCTCTCTCAGGAAGTTCTTTATGCACAACTCAAGTAGAACAGGCTTTGGACCAGTCTAGAAGGGATAAGGTTCATGATGAATTTCTGAGCAGAAAAGAGTTAACCAATAGGGTACAAGAGGGGATAGAGGGAAGTTGGCACATAAGTAAAATAATAAAAGAGGGACTGTAAGGATCGGGGAGATGCCTCAATAAGTAAAACATAAACTAGAGGACTGAAGTTCAAATCCCCAGAAGCCATAGAGAGCCAGAGCAGTAGTGAACACCTGTAGTTCCAGTGCACTTATGGCCACATGGGAGGCAGACACAGAAGAACCCTTAAAGCTTATGATCCAGGTAGCCTGACATAACAGCGATAAACAGCAGAGAGAGCCTTTTATAAACAAGGTGGAAGGTGAGGACCACCATCTCAGGCTGTCTTTCAGTCTCCACACACATGCCATAGCACCTGTGTACCCCCACTTTACTCACCCGAGCACTTACACACACACACACACACACACACACACACACACACACACACA
Organism: Phyllotis vaccarum; assembly: GCA_033318265.1. Lineage (NCBI taxonomy): Eukaryota > Metazoa > Chordata > Mammalia > Rodentia > Cricetidae > Phyllotis > Phyllotis vaccarum. The sequence goes on along the minus strand of JARWLC010000001.1, from coordinate 32,276,600 downwards.
CACACACACACACACATACTTGAGATGCTCTAAAAGAAAGAGACTGCCCATCTATTTACCAAACCCTCCACTTATAAAGAAGTTTATAAAGCTGCTACTGAGCACTGGTTATGCAGAGTGAAAGAGAGCAGGGCCTCTGGTCTCAGGAGGCCCTGGAGATGCTGCTGGGATCATATACACATACAGAAATGATAGCTGAAGCAATAATGTGGTCAGTGCCATAAGAAGACAAGCATGTGCCTGATTACTATTTGTTCTAGTATATTCAGTATATATAGAGAAATATATATTTTTCCCCAATGTACCTTGCAGAGCATACTTGTTGTCCACATTCAGTTCACCTGCCACCTCTTGTAGTAGCCTGTGATGTGTCACAGGTAGACTAGTGAGCTTTCCCTATCCGAACAGTCAAAACTGTCAAAACTACACACAGTAACACAGACGGGATGGTAAGTGCCATGAGGACTTGACTTACATCAGTTTGTTCGATGCTCGCTTTCCAGTGCAATAGAAGCAGAGATGTGAGGTGGATCTCTTTTAAAAGATTGCTCTGGCCACAGGGTAGAAGGGGGATTGCAGGGGTGGAAGGAATGGAAGCTAATGTGGAGTCAGGAGGCAAGGGAAGGGGCTTCTAGGGAGTCATGGGGAAGAGAGGAAAGTGTCAACTGAGGATGAGAATAAAAGCTGCGAGTCTCAGTGTGTGCTGCTCAGCTTCTCCCATGGCAAAGGTCATTCAGTGTGCAGCTTTGCCTCTCTGGAGGAAATAGATAGAAATGGAAGCTCCCAACTGTGGATGATTGAATGGATGTAGAGATAAATTACAAATGCCTTCGATGTCAGCTCTGAAGGAGTTATTAAAGGGCAGGAAATCCCAGGCTTCACCATCATCCTTCCTTTCCCTTCCAGCTGATGAACCCTTACCTGTTTTATAGCAGCCTGTGATGTGAAAGGATTACTCATAGAGGGACATGTTGACACATGAGACCTCGAAACTTCTAGCCAGCTCAATAGCATCCCAGAGAGGCTCGCCAAATACCCCAATATGCATATCACCCTTTTTTGTTAACACCAAAGCCTCAAACCTATGCCAGATAAGATGTCGTGGGCTGTAGAGGTAGGAAGTGCAAAAAAAAAAAAAAAAAAGTTTTCTCAAACAAGTCAGTGCTGCATGAATTTAAAATATGCTGGGTTACTATTCTACCGTTCACTATAGTACTCACTGAAGGGGGCCCCCAAAGCCCTCAGGTAGGACTAGAGAGATGCTCAGCAATTTAAAATACTTACTGCTTCTCTAGAGGACAAAAGTTCAATTCCCAGGACCCATGTCAGACATCATAATTGTATGTAACTTTAACTTTATCAGATCTGATGCCTCTGGCTTCTACAGGTACCTATACTCATGTGCTCATACCCACATGCGCATACAGACATAAATAATTAAAATTAACAAAAATAAAAATTGAACCCCTCATAGGATTGGCTCACTGTCCCTCTTCCACTGACACAGAGATCTGAAACTCTTGCCCAAGGCCCAGGCTAGCTGTGTAGCTAGAGACTGGCTCTGATAGAACCCAGGCCCAATGTCTGTTTCCTGCAGCACACAGAGCACTGCTCACAGGTTAGGCCAGAACTTTCAGAATGTTGATACATGATACCCCATACTTTATTTGACACCTATGGAATCTATATAGTATTTCAAAGAGATGCAATAGTCATACAAAGTGGTGAGCTCACAATTCTAACTCCACAGGCATGGATGTCCAACTCCAGTCCTCACCAGCCAAGGGACATGCCAACAACTGAATTTCTCAGTGCCTCATTCATCCTGTAAAACCAATAAGTCATAGCACGTGCAACAATATATGCAAACTGAAAGGCTATTAAGAAGATTTAATTAATTAATATGCATTGAGCAGCAAATATGTGTGACACAAAACAAGGGCTTGGGTTTGAGTGGAAGATTGACAGGTCAATCATGTGCCCAGCACGTCCCACCTGCTAACTAGTGAAGTGTACATCCCAGTACCAGAATCAAGGTTCCTACATGTTTCCTGTTGTAGATCCAGAATTAGCAAGAAGGGTGTGTGAAGAATAGTGAATAATAGATGGAGGGACAGATGGATGAATAGATGGATGAATATGTGAACTTAAAATAGATTACTGACACCTATTCCTGGGCAATTTTGCATTTGTTATTTCTGTTGGGAATTAATTGCCTGAGGTTGAGTACTTTGTTCTCTTTTAGAGATTCAAAAGAAAACAAAACTAACTCTGAGAGAGAAAAAGAAATAATTCCAAACAATGGTAATCTGCCTGCCCCTAGCAATACTGTGACAGGAAGATTCAGTCGTGGATCCTTGTGGCCAAGGTCACTGGTGTTTCTTTTTTTACCACTAGGATAATCCAACAACTGGTGCAAATCCAAAGCAGATGCTTCTGTTTGTCTGCCAGTTCCTCTCCAGGCAGTTAAACCAAAGAGAATTACATCAAGGTCCTAGCTCTGCTGAGTCCCACTCAGAATGTAGGGGTTTGGATACATCCATCCATTCTCTGAGCCTAGACATCAGTTCCAATACCATGTGTGAGAAACCTTTGGGATGGTTGAATCACTAAGATGATACAGCACATCTTTAACATCAGACCTGGTATGCAGGAGACATTGTATAGACCAGAGTCAATTAATAGCAGCACATAATAACTATAATTGCATTTATTAGTAATGATTTCAGGGCCAGGCAAATCTCTTTGAGTTCAAAACCAGTGTGGTCTAGCTAGTTCCAGTCTAGATAGAACAACATGGTGAGACTTTATATTAAAATAATAATAATTGTTATTGTTGTTGTTATTATTATTATTATTACACTATGAAAGTTTAAAATGTAAAAGAGAAACTGAAGCCTAAAGGAAATGTAGAAAGATTGGTCCTTTGATGCCCCTCAAGCTACTGACATAGCTATGTTAGTTGGTGGTCTTGAGGGTCACAGTAGTATGGTCAGGTGACTCCTTCAGGCAGACTTCTCAACCCAGTTCTGCTACTGTGCTCTAAGCATTGAATGGACATGAACTTCTATAGACTCAGCATCCATATCATGGCTGAGAGGGCAGAAATGTGTAGAGTCTTAGATACACAATAGCAATCACAGAACCATCCACCAAGCTTTCCTTCTAGATTCTTTGAATGTATTAGCACAACTTGCCCCTTATTCTAACTGAATTCTAAAACTAGTCTGGATGTGTTGTCTACAAGTAGAAAGATATCCTATTTGAAATTACATAGACAGAAAGAATTCAAACTCACAGAAGATGAGAGGAAGCTGATTCTCTAGCTCAGCAGTCTTATTATGAGTCTTAAGACTCACAGTTTTTACTTTTGCCACCTTCACCCTCTGGCCCTGCCACCCTCATAGTCTGGAAGTGCTGTCAGAGCTGGTTCTTCATGGCTGATCTGAGGCTATGGGAGATTACCCATCATGGGTATTTTGGATAAAACCAGAAGTATTTTTCCAGAAGCAACTGAGCAGACTTCCCCAATGTCTCATTCACTGGCCCTGCAAAATGTCATATCCAATGAATAAAAAGAAAATCACCATGAGCCATATGAGAGAAGAATTTCACCTTTAATTTGGATGCCTAGTGTTCTGTAAGGAGCCACACATGCATATTTGGTTATCTGAGTCTCCATCATAGGAGATGTTTTAACAGGGAGCCTAATGGGACATCTTTATGTCACTGGAAGATGCTCCCACACTGGATCATGGAACCCTATTTTCTCTTAATTTGAGATGAGGTCATTTGTTCCTATACACAATCCACCTCTAACCTGTGATGTTCCATCATTCATCATAATTAATAGAAACCTAACCACAGAATCATCTGATCTTATACTTAAAACTTCTTAAAGCTGTGAACCATATTTTTTTCTAACCTCACATCATTGTGGGTATTCCTGTCTCATTCTAGGCTCTCAGGATTCTGTATGAAAGGAAGACTTGGAGAACTTTTCCTGTATTTCACATGTAAGAGTTATCTTACAGACTTTCTAACCACTCTCTCCCAGAATAAGTCCATACACCCCTGGAGTTAATACCAGACACAATTAGCAACACTGATAAGTAAGCCTACTATAGCCTGAAATCTCTTACCCCTTACTACTACAAGTCCATTTCCCACCCCAACACCACCACCATCTCCATCCCAGGACCAAGACTGCCTTAAAATCTGACATATTTATTTCCTTGTAGATGTATTTCCTGCCTTTTAATTTTTTGTACATGGGCTAGTCACATGGTACCACCAACAATACTCCTCTAACCTACAACAACAAGGAATCCTTTTGTTCTTTTCTCTCACACACCCCCGACCCCATCATGCTCTGTGTGGTGGTTTTCTCTCCTAATGAAGTTCTTCGAAACTCAAGGGCCTGTCTCTCTCTCTCTGGGGCTCCATCATTGCTTCCCGGATGTTGTTTTCACTCTCCTAATAATGCTCTTCTGTAGAGAATGACTCATCTCAGTTTCCTCTCTGAGAACTAGCAGTCTTGTTTCTAACAGTTCATGGACAAAAGATCAGTCATATCTAATATCTCACTCCAAGCTCAAGGTCACAAATTCTGTTCTCAGCTAGGTAGGCCCAAAGATAAAACAAGTTCTTTCAGGACAGATCCCAATATACCTCCAGGGACATTAGTTTCCTATCTGAGGTCACACATGGCTCCTCATTGAAGCTTGATGTAGTCATCCAGAAAACACTTCAGGCTGAGCAACAATCTCAAGTACATGAACATTTATCTTGAGAGTCACCTACCATGCTTTGTAGATAAGATAGCAATGTAGACCTGGTTTGCATGGAGCTCTAACAGAGTTCTCCAGTTGATATAGAGATAAGCATATCACAGCTGCAATTGAAGGAGGAAGCTCACAGAAGTCAAGGGGTTTCAGGCCAGACCTGAACATTTAAATGTTCACTTCTTGAATCACAGATGCCTGTATCATAGAGTAAGTTACTGAAGTCTCAGTTGGGGTTCTCATAGGCCAAGGGCTGGAACAACTGGGGGTGACAGGACTTTCAGGAAGAAAGTGGCCTGCAGTATAGACACAGAGATGGCCTCTGTTGGCCACCCTGGAGCTTCAAACTGATCTGGGTTCACCAGACTTTGCAGACTCATCTTGACCTTTATTGGCATGTCACCTACTAGGTGATTATCAGGGAAAGAAGGTTGTGACTTTGAGAGATGAGATTCTTTATATTTCTGGATACAGCTCCTGTACTTGCATGCCAAGAATCAAAGGAACAGTGAGTGACTCAAGCCCAAAGGACACCTGTGTGTCACAGGCCCCTCTCTAAGACTTGCTGACCTCTGCACAGGGTTTGGGCTTTGTGGCTTTTTCTGTTTGGCAAGGAGGCTGAGCCAGAGCATAGAGTTTTTGATGTCACCCAACAAACTGGGCACAATTAGATATAAGTGTCCTACTTCTTGGGTTGGTATTCCTTCCATTACTCAGTGCCCCTTCCTGGAGCCAGCATGAAAGATTTTACTTCAAAGTCTGAGGCTCAGAATGCTCCACTGTGATCCTCTGGTGTGTGTGTGTGTGTGTGTGTGTGTGTGTGTGTGTGGGTGTGTGTGTGTGTGTGTGTGTGTATGTGTGTGTGTGTCTGTGTGCGTGTGCGTGTGTGTGTACTGTCTCTGTGTGTATGTGTGTGTATGTGTGCCTATGTGTCTGTACCTCTGTGTGTGTGTGTATGTGTATGTGTGTGTCTCTCTGTGTGTCTCTGTGTCTGTGCCTCTCTCTCTCTGTCTCTGTGTGTATGTGTGCCTATGTGTTTGTCTCTCTGTCTCTCTGTCTCTCTCTGTCTCTCTCTGTGTCTCTCCCTCTGTCTCTCCCTCTGTATGTGTGTGTGTGTGTGTGTGTGTGTGTGCGTGTGTATGTGTATACATGTCAGGTGCCTTCTTATAACACTTCCCACCTTGTTTTTTTTTCATTGTTGTTGGTTTTGGTTTGGTTTGGTTTGTTGAGACAGTATATCTCACAGAACCTAGAGGTCAATGTTTCATGTTGACTTGCTGACAGTAAGTCCTTGTGTTCCTAATATTCTCTCACAAAGAGCTGGGCTTACCTGTGGGTATCATTATAGCCCTGCCTTTTTCTCTTTACATGAATGATGAAGAGTAGAACTTTTGGGTCCTTATTCTTACACAACAAGCACTTTACGCCCTGAGTCATTTCCACATGCCTTGGTTAGGAATGACCTTACTTGCTCCCTTCTCTGGACCCCAGTGATGCTGGAAACACACATGTACTTTATCAGCACATGTGTGCACACACACACACAAACGTCCATATGTGTGTATATGTGAACTTTCAATTCTTCTTCACCCACCCCACACCTGACCTCCCTAGCTTTTGAATTCCCCAGCGTCTTCTGTATCATTCTTTACCTCCTTTGAATCCTCAAGTGAGAGGCAGAAATCACCAAAGACTGATAATCTGAAAATTGCAAGATTCTTCTTCCCTTAATATAGGATCCTCCAAAGATTCAGAAGCCATAGGTGACATACTGATAAAGAAAAATGTCTTTCTGAATTTCAGGACTCAGTTTCCCCTTCATAGGCCAACCTTGGCTTTATGGTTCTAACAGCTACTCAGAGCAAGCAAGGACCACACAGAACATAATATTATATATGTAACCATACACATGTAAATGACACTCCAGAAGAAATTATTCAATCTCAACCCCACATTGTAGCCTGGGAGATTCTTCTAACTTTACCATTAGTATTGTCTTAGACATCATGTCCTGTACTTTGTCGGGATTTCAGTGAGGTGCTCAGGAAAATGACAGCTTTACAGTCACTGTCACCCTGCCCAGGAGTCCAGAGCTATTTTGTCCTAGGGATGTCCTGGACTACATCCACTCCATGGTGATGATGACTTGGGCCTCCGGGACAGGTCTGAAGACAAAGCTATGATTAGATATGAATGTGCCTTCAGGTTCGGACTGACAGTTATGAAGAGTTAGAGCAGACAGGACAAGAGTCACTCTTGCTTTACCTTCAGCAGAGCGGCTGTGCCTTAATCGGCTGCTACCTCAGCCAGCAATTGCAACTCTGCAGTACCAGCCTATTTGTCTAGCAGCAGCCTGGCAGCCTGGTGAGAATTCTGCTCCCACGGGCACTGATCCTATCGCTGCCAGTAAAAGTAGCTTCAACTAGATCTGTATCATTCTAAATATGAATTCTAAATATGAGATTCAAAGTTCTAGGGTGGAAACCTACAAGTTTAAAAGGGCTGAGTAGCAGCTAGCTAGCAACTAACCTTTCTCTTTGCTTGAAGATCACATGCTTCCACTTCCCCAAGCCAGAAAAATACTGCACTACTCCAAACCCCATCCTACTACTTTCTGTGTCTCTCTATTTCTCCTGGATGCTCTATAAAGCTCTATGGCTACTTCTTGTCAACTAGTTACTTCCTGTCAACTCAGCCTCTTGACCCCAAGGTTAATTTTATTTAATTAATGCAGATACAAACTCAGAGTTCACAGTGTGATCTAATATCCCCCAATATCCATTCTAACATTATACAGACAGAGGGAAGGTGTGCTCAGGACCCTGATCCATACCCGGGCTCAGTTTTCCCCACTTCAGCAACCAGGAACCAGAGAACAACTTTCAGAACCTGATCCTACTGTGTGCTCACTGGTTTTGGATTTGAGGTATGAGCTTTGGTTTCTCATTTATAAAATGCTGTCTGGCATACTCATCTCCAAGGCTGAAGCTCAGCGTGCAAGCCTAGAACATTTTCAGCATGTCTATAAGGTGGCTTAGATCTGTTCTGCTCTGGCCATCAATGCCTGAGTCAAAGCCACCTGGCTGCCTGTATCTGGATCTACCCTTACCTTCTCACTGACCCCATCAAAGAGCAGAACTTCAGCACACAATTTCCCTACTCAAAGATAACCACTGGTTTCCCTTGCTTCAGAAATATTGAGGATGTCACCCTCCCAGAGCCCAGTGTATAAGTATGGAAGCCTGAGTGTCAATCCCAGCTCTATCACTTACCAGCAAAGTGACTTCGAGTGAGCCAGTGACCCTGTTTGTGCTATAGACACTTTGTGTGGAAAATGAAGTTGAGGACAAAGAAAATTACCAGGATAAGGATGATGCCAGCCCTCTGTAGAGATCATAACAATAATAGGGTCAGTGATGGGCATCTGCATATTCTTGGGAAGTACTACTACGCTTATTGCCACAGTAATGCAAAATCTGCCATTGTGGAGTCTGAAGACACACCTGATTGTGAGGCAAAATCCAATAAGGCCTGCGGGGTCATCCCTTCCTTTCATCTTGGATCAAAGAGTTTGGAAAAAGAGCCCATTTCATGGAGAAAGAAAAAAAGATGAAACATTTGGAGAATCTGAGAGCAGCGAACTAGCTGCACAGGGTGGATAGGGACAAATAGAGGATATTTTCCCAAGCCCAGATGGATATAGCTGACATTCTACTGCAAAAAAAGGGGGGGGCAAGATTTTAGGTCCATTTCAAGAGAAGGGGGTTGTGTCTTGGCATAGTCTAATCCTAGCACTCAATAGGCTAAAACAGGAGTTTGAGGCCAGCCTGAGCTATATAGCAAGATGCTGTCTCTAAAAGCCAAACAAACAACCTAAACAAAAAACCCAAGGTCATGTAAATGTTCACTATTAGAAACAGGGAATTTCAGTGATACCACACTTAGCAGAACATGGCCTGTTTATTGTAGTCAAACTGTGACCATCTCTAAGGGGCCACAGAGCTAGGTGGATTTTCTCTTGTCTCATGACCCCTGTCTTCCTGGAGTCTCACAGTGGTCCATTTGCTAAAGAGGTCTCTTCCTCAGATGGTAGAAATCCTCAGTGCTCAAATTTGGTTCCTGTGCCACTGATTCCTAACCATGGAATCCCAACCAAGGTCAGGAATGGAATGTACCCCCACCCCCTATGATGTATACAGGGGATAGAGAAGGTGACCCTGTGTAGTTGAGATTCCAACTGCCCTTTGGTTCCAGACAAGGCTTCAGAGAAAGGAGGCAGTCACTCATTCCTGTTCCCCAAGACTAAATGCCACCCATGCAGGACAACCTTGAATATCTGAGAAACATTTCTTAAAGGGGTGCCTTTCCTTAAGTAAAGTTAGAAAATGATGCCATAAGCCTGAGCAGAGTGAGAATGTGAAGAGACAGCTCACTGGCCACCTAGAGTAAACAGAACAGAAAAAGTGACTCACACATAGCAGGAGGGGTTTCAGCAGGGAGTGGGGGGTGGGGACCAGAGTTGCCTGGCTCTGTTTTTTTCATCAGTAGAACCCAGTACAAGTCTATCCCCAGCCTCATCCTCACTCTTCTGAGGGCCTTTCCAGTCTTGGATACAGGAAACACACACACACACACACACGCATGCATGTACACACGTGCATGCACGTACACACTCCAGCTTACATCTGATCGAACACCTATCAACACTACATCTCCCACTGCTTTCTTGATGCGGACACCCTGTGGACGGTGTTGAAATAGTTGATAGAGACCATCTCCTGTTTCTAACAGGGTTCTTGTCAACCTTTCATATAAGAACTGGGGGGCAGGGGTAGACAGCAAAGGGGAAAGAGTCAGTTCATTTGCCATGAGAGGCAAAAGGATGCCCACAGAGACACTGGAGTCTTTAGCAGACTTTGGGATGCTTGAGTGATAGGCTGCATTCTCTCAGAAGACTTCAAAGTGCCAGCCAAGAGGAGACACTTGCAGAACAAGCTTTTGAGTCAATGACTATGGGAGCAAGATTAAATAATCTTGTCTCCAGAAGGGCTTACGGATGGAGTCACAGGTCTTCCAGGGTGAGGCGGTAGTGAGTCCTTCTTCCTGTGGCAGTTGATCAAGTCATAGACGCTGGTTGGAGTAAGATCTCTGCACAAGGAAGAACCTCAGTGCAGGGTTTGGGCAAGTTCTCTCCACACATCTTTTTTTTTTTTCCTCCTTCATGGACCTCTCTTTGTCTTCTGTTCTGCAGCCACTGGATTTTCAAATTTATGGGGTGTCAGCTTGACCCTTGCGGCTGTATGTAAACATGCAAATAAAGTTAGAGAGGGGGCCAACAGAAAGAGCTACCCAAATGTTACTTTCCACCCCAGTTGCTACAGTGAGCTTTGCAGACCTGCTTGCTGTTTTTCCTGTACAACCTTATTTCAGGTTCCAGCTCTCAAAAGCGGAGGCTTTCATTCTGGGTTATTACCTCCCCTGCAGCTGCTATGCATGCAAAGCTTGAGTTTCCTGCCCATCAGAGAACCCTGCATGTGACAGGAAGCTCTGTACCCGCCCAGGCTTTCTTACCCCTATCTGTGTTAGACAGAGACGAGACTTAGCCTACAAGATAAGCAAGTGGTAAGAACAGAGCTCTCGAGTGAAACCCAGAGCATAACTGTGGTTAGAGTGTGTCCCTGGCTCCGTATCAAAAACCTTCCCCCTTGACATACTGACACTCAGTGATGAGACCCACATCTCTACAACTGTTTATATTCTCATATCAGTTACTGAATGTCAACAGTGTAAATGATGCCTCTCTTACATGGACTTTACATCACGTAGAGCCTGAACAACCATGCATAGCAGACCAAGATGAGAAGCAGTGGAGAAAATAAAAGCCGTGGAGAAAGGTTACAAATGGAAGGCAAGGAGACTAACAGACTCAGAGAAAGATATATCCCTCAAGTTTTTTTTTCCCATATATTGTCTATTCTATAATCCAAACACCTACATGGAGTTTCTACCTAGATCCATGGAAAATCAAGAGCTAGTGTCCTTGAGATGCCCTGGCATACTGCCATCATGAGCTGTTCTGCAGCTACTGGCAACAGAGGTTTTTGACATCTAATGCTCAGCAGGTAGGTCTGTTTCTGCCCTTTGCTTCCAGACTTACATCAAACACACAGAGAGCTCCTATCTGTTCCAGACATCATGTCACAGACATCACTACCCGAGTCAGGAGCTCCACAGACAAGGACAACAGTGGCTTCCTACAGGAGAAAAGAGGGTGAATACCCATCTAGGGACAGTATCCAGAGCCCCAGAAGTGCAGGTGGGCTAGACTTCAACGTTTTAGAGGTAAGCAAGGTAGGAGGGGTTTGTTTCTCATCCCTATATCTGAGAAGTTGGCAGCCTCACACGCTCGAGGAACTTCATTTCTCCTGAGATTCATCAGTTCATACTCTAATGCATTTGGACTCATCTGAGACAGAAATGGCTTGCTTATCACCTATCAAGGGTTCACCTCTGTCTCAGAAGAGTGCTATCATGTGGCACAGGCTCTTTGCATCCTTGTCCACTGCTCTCAGTTCATTTGCATCTCTGATCGTGTCTTCCAGTGTCCCTCCACACGCCTGCCTGCCTTGCTGAACTCCCAGAAGCAGCATAAACTATCCCCATATATGCAGAACCAACCCAGGAGCCCTTCCCTCCATGGTCTCACAGAGACATTACCTGCTCACACTTCTTTACTTTCAGCCAAGTCTCAATCTTTATGCTAACCTTTCAACATCTTACTTTGTCCCAACAACATTGTCATCACAGTAGCTCCATTTGTCACCTTTCTTTCCCAGAGGAGGGAACTATTTCTCAGACTTCTTTTAAGTTCCATATCTTGTTTGAGAAATGTTGGCGGAGGTTAACACATGTGCATTCAGTTTGTATGACGGATATACCTTCCAAGAGGGTCTCAAAGGTGTCAAAACATAACCAAGCAAGGAAAGAACCAGAACACAAGCCTGGTGCATAGGGCTCTTGTCATTTTGTTTACTTCCCATCCTAGGTCCCTGTTGACCACAGCACATTTGGTACTCCCTACAGAGCTACCTAGTAATAGGCAGGATGCTGGCCTTCACTTGCTTTACTGGATGACAAATAATGAGGAAGCTTCGCTCAGAGAGGAGTATTTGTTATGGTGGCACTCTTTCCAAAGTCCTTGGAAACATCCCAAAAACCATTGCAAGAAGACTGGAGTCAGAGACCACCCAGAAAAAATTCCTGGAAATAATCAAACCCAGAACCAAGTTTCCAGTATCAACCATATCTGTGACTCTCCTGCATTCTGTCTATAATTCCAAAAGAAATGGGCCTTGGATGCTGTGGTTTAGATGTGAGATATCCCCACAGTGTTTCATCCCCAGAGGACAGTAAAGTTTGGGGAAGTCGTAGAACTTTTGTGTGTGGGAGAGGGGATAGTTGAAGGAGGTGAGTTGCTGAGAGGCAGACTTAAGCTGTACTGCTCAGCCCTGCTTCCTGTTTCACTTGGATGTGAGCAGGCAGCCCCATTTTCCTGCTGCTTCAGCTGTAAGCTGCTCTCAACGCCTTTTCTTTCTGTGATGGACTACAAATCCTAAACATCCTTCCTTCCTGAAGATGCTTTTGTCAACTATTCCATCAGAGAAGAGAGAAAAGTAACCAACACAGATCCCTTTCGACCGGAAAACCCACCAACTGTGTCTTCTTTAATTCACTGCGCACACACTGCCCAAAGCAGGAATCCCAGAAACATGGAAACTGGATCAAATGCGAGTGAGATTGGCTCTGTCAGAGAGAATGAAAGGAAGGACTGCCAAGAGAAGAAACAGCAAAACAATGAGGATCTTGAAGAATAAGGAAAGCAAAACAAAATCAGCCTTAACCAATGGAACTATGGGATTGTAGCCATTCTTCTTAGGTCTCACCTTTGAAAAGCATCTGCTTTTTTATTTGTTAAACTACATTTTCTGTATAGTAGACCTCAAGTTCATCTTTCCTGAGTCACCCCAAATCCACTCTAGAACTACAGTTTCCTCCATTTTCCCAGCAGGGTCACCCATTGTCCATTTAAGCCGCTGTATCATTCTCATACTTGGTGTGCTTTGCTTTTTTTGTTTGAGCTATGTGCTTTGTGCCCCTGAAGCCGGGCCCTTCGTCCTGCCTACTCGCCACCTTCCCAAGTGCCTCCTTTTCCACTGAAATCACTTCTGCTCGATTTATTTTCTTACATGTCCTTTACGGTCACTAAAACCAAGCACAGTTCAAGGACTGTTCCTTTTGATTTGTGGCTGTGATGCCAAAAAGAACACAGGTGGGGTGGTGATTGTGTTAGAATGACCACCGAGGATGCCCACATATTCATCACTCAGACCTGCAAATGCGTTACATAACGAACAATGACAAGAAAAGGACTTTGCTAATGCAAACTTGAGGTTAGAGGGTCCTCCTAGATTATTCAGAGGGGCATAATGAATCACATACACACACACACACACACACACACACACACACACACACACACACACACACACACCAATAGTTAAATGAAGTCAGAGAGGTACAGTATTGTTGGCTTTGAGATGGAGGAAGACAATCAGGGGACATAGATGATATCTAGAAGCAAGAAAAGGCAACAGCACCAGGTCCCAGACATTGGCTAACATATGGGTGATAGTCAAATGAGACAAATAAAATATATGAACCTGAGAAGCATGAGATAATATACTTGTCACTTGTTTCCACAGCCATGAGAGACACTAACAATGGCAGCAGCACATATGACAGGGATCCAGACATTTTCATGAAGAATGCAAAGTGCCATGCACTGCAAGCCATCTCATTTTAATAGGTATCCTAGGTCTTTCAGGTGAGGACTCTGGTCCCACTAGTTCATAAAAGGGCAAGCTATGCTTGGGGAGTGCAGGGATTTATCTAAAGCCTTCCAACTTGTTTATATGGAAGTTGAAATTGACACTTGTTCTTGCAGATTCAAGGCTTAGAACGTCTCCATCAGAGACTCCTAGCTAGGCAAGGCCTCCTGTGTAAATCTCCTCTTTTTATGGCTGCACACTGTAGGAGAAGCCTACTGTTGACTGAATGATTTCATCTGGGACTGTTGTCAAACAGGAAGTTACCAGTAAGTCTCTTCCCAGCTAATAATCTAAGGGTCTCCAGTTTTTAACGACAGGCTTGAATAAGACAGTAATACTTCCCAATTTTGTCCATGCAGGAGCAAAACTGAATCCATTTTGGCCAATTCTTAGTTTCATTTGTTGTCCAGGACTCTTTGGGTTATCACCACTTAGAACATATCTTGACACCCTGACCAGAAAATGAACACATTATAATTAGAAACATAATGAATTATGGCTAATTTTGAAGGTAGAGAATGGGCTGGGGAGATGGCTCAGTCTGCAGAGTGCTAGTCATATGAGCACAAAGACTTAAGTTTAGATCCCTACATTTACATAAATGCTGGCCATGGCAGCATGCATCTGTAATCTCAGCACAGGAGGATTTATCAGGCTTCTAGACAAGCAGTTTAGTCAAAGTAGAGAGCTCTAGATTCAGTGGGAAACTGACACGCACACACACACACACACAGAAAGTGGAGATGGAGGAAGACACTTGATATTTACCTCTGGTTCCCATGTATACCCACATAAGCATATGTACCCACACACACTATATATGTGTGTGTGTGTGTGTGTATATATATATATATATATATATATATATATATATACAGATATATATATACATATGTACCTGCACACTCATGCATACATATAGAGTTATGTGCACAGTAGACTTGTGAGTGTGAACACTTTGATCACTTCTTGCCATTCTCTTAAGCTAAGGATGGGACAGAGCCCTGCCTCTGCTGGTGCAACTCTTCCCTCACCATCTGTTTAGTTCTAGCTCAGACATTTTCATTATGGAACCTTGACCTAAGAAAGTGATGTCAAGGATGATTTAATGAAAGAAAGGGTGACTTGAAATGAAGAGCTTATTTAAATCATAGCTAACCTTTTCTACCAGGGATGTTACTAGTGAAACCCAGGCAGGAGCTGCTGCAGCCCTCTTGCCACCATGAGCACAAATCCTCTATAAATGGAAGACCAGACATCACATAGGCTCAGTTAGGCAATGACAGAAGAAAAAGTAAAACCTAGATCAACATTTATTCCTGGAGCTATGTGAATAAAAACTTACTTTTCAAAAACAGGTGAAGAATCACACTTTGTTTCTTAAAGCCCTTAGAAGCTCTTTGCAGCAGAATGATATTGTGGAATATTTGATCACACTGTATAAAGACCTGTCTGTCTCCGTTTTACCTGCCTAAGGCATCTTGCGATTGGTTTGATGAAAAGATGAGCAGCCAATAGCTAGGCAGGAAAGGATAGGTGGGACTTATTAACAGAAAGAGGAACTAGGAGAAGAACCTGAGAGGCAGGGATTTTCCAGCAAGTTGCAAAGGAAGTCAGATGCACAGTATGAAGCAGTGGTTACAAGATGTGGCAGAGTTTAGATTAATATAAATGGGTTAATTTAAGTTATAAGAGCTAGTTTGGAAGAAGCTCAAGCTAAGGTCAAGCTTTCATAACTAATAATAGGTCTGTGTGTCATTATTCAAGAACTGATGGTCCAATGAAAGCTTGGTTACAGAGCAGCTACTTTGGAAATGACTATTATTAAAAGTCTTTTTACTTTTGCTTCACTTTGTCAAGATCGAATGCTCTACTTAAGAGATAAATCAGCAGGGCTAATGTCAAGCCTGAGCTCCTCTCTGTTAGTGGAGTGGAATGTAGACCCATCAACATACAGTCCCCAAGGTAGGCAAGTTCTCCTCAAATGAATTAATTTTACTGACAGCTAAACAAAGAGGCAGCCAAAGAATTTATTATTTTGGAAGAAACTTGGTTAGAGATCCTGCTCCTTCTGAATTGTCCTCTCCTGGAACTAGTCAAGTGGGTCTTCACCTCCCCACCCAGCTGGATACTGGATGCTGTGAATAGAACTCTGCCAAATCCTCCAGGGCACACCAGGCTGTGCCCTTGCTCATCTAAGCACATCCGTCCCCCTGTCTTCCATATTCTTGCCTCTCAGTTGGGAATGATGAAGCTTGAGTCTGTTTTTAAACTCAGTACCTTGTTCTTGGGAATCCAGAGTTAATATTGATTGTCAACTTGATATAATATACAATAATTCAGGAGATAAACCTCTGAGCATTTCCATGGGAGAATTTTTATATTGGGTTATTTGAGGTAAGAAGACCCACCCTGGCTATAGGCAATAGGTCCATGGGCTATAGTCCTTCCCTGAATTCTGGGGAAGAGAAGGTGAATGAGCACCAGAAACCATTTTTCTCTTCCTCATGACTGCTAGTGCAATGCTATCAGCGGTTTTTTTGCCCTGTCTGGCCAGAGGTCCAGGCCCACAGACCTGCAATCCGAGGCCACTTAGCCACATTGCTAGCTAGCTCTTTTATCTAAACTCAATCCATTTTTGTTAATCTATCTGTCTCATGGCCTACAGCTCACCTGTGTTCCTTACATGTTTATTCTTTGGGCATCTGGCTCGATCTGTCTGTGACTCTGCCCTCTTCTTAGCTATTCTCTGATTTCCCCATCTCCTTTACTATGGTGCCTGTCATGGGCCAAAACAGCTCCTTTATTTAAAGATTGATATTCACAGCATACAGAAAGTCATTCCCACATCAGGTATGCAGATAAATACTTGTGAAGGGTTCCACATGTAGAATAGTGTTCTTATTAGTGATCAGCAATATCTGTTAGCATCCACTTTCTAAATCTAAGGCCTTGATCTATACCAGAAACACAGATCCTCTTACTCAAACAGGGCCTCTCCTCTACTTACCAGACTATGAGTGTCCCATGAGTCATCCTACTTTTACTTATACACTCAATTTGTCTTTTATTGATATGCAGAAAGATACATTTCTGCATCTATATGCTGTAAGATGGTCTCTCATTGGGTTTGACCTAATCTGATCAATGATCTTCTACATAGGGCAGGGAGTTCTTCTACAGTTTTCCTGACAAGCATGTGTTATGGTTTGAGTGGGTTTCATTTCCCAATAGCTTGTATGTTAGGAGAGTGGGCCTTGGCATGGCGGATTTAAGAGATAGTGGGGATTGTGGAGAGATAAAGCCTACTGGTAGGTTTTAAGGTCATTGAAAACTGTGCTATCTTGGCAAGAAATTCATGTAGTTCTCATGGGATTCTGGCTAGGTCGAGCAAGAAAGTTCTTATAAAAGCACAAACCTGGCCTCTCCACCTCTCTCTCTCTTTTTCTGGTGTTCTGTCCTTCTACTTCGAAGAACCTACTCTGTCATATGTGTGCTGGCAGTGATGCTATTCATTATGTGATATGAAGCCTCCACAAAAAGCAAGCAGATGTGTGGATATGATGTCTTAAAATTCAAAACTCTGAGGCAAATAAATATTACCCCGCCATAAACATCAATAACAGGAGGTGGTCTAATTGAGACTTCAATCTTCCATTTCCCAGAGGAAAGAGCCTTGATGCTCCCAGGCAGCCTGCTTCATCACCAGAGGTCCTACAGCTACAGCATAGCTACAGCATAGGTGGAGACCATGCAAAGAATAGCACAATGTAGTGTCTGTTCCCTGATGGCTACCCTCCCTCCAACAGCTCCTAGCCTGGCTTTGAAGATCTGGGTCACACAGTCATGTGGTCAAATAAAGCCTTAAACCTTTGGCATATGATCTGTCTTTGAGATGGTTCCTTTCCATGTATTTTAAGCCAGTGGGATTAAGAGACTGAATCTGGGGTATTACTCTGGTCCCTTTGAAATTTCAGGGACATTTTTGTTCATAGAGTTAGCTTTCTTTTCTTTGGAGCTGTACAAAATGCCGGTGAAATAATTTGACTTCTCCAGTATTAACACTTCTTCATTTCCATCATATAGAACACTGTGGGGTGGGCTGAACTTACATTTGCATCTTCATTTCACTTGGGAGGGTCTCTCCACTTAGGGAGAGGGGTTAGTGCAGTGCAGATTCAGCGTAGTGCACAGGTAAGAGCCTTGTGTTACCTAACCCAGCTCAAGTGTATACCCATGACTGTTCTGTTGCCCTGATAAAAAGCAAGTCTGAGAAGAAAAAAACAGTTTGCTTTTGCTTAGAGATCCAGAGGGCATGCAAGCATAGCAGGCACCAGGAGTGGGAGGCAAGATGATTGTATTTCATCCATGCAGGAGGCAAAAAGATAGAACAGGGAGTCCAAGACTAAAACCTCAAAGCCCAGCCCTGGTGGTATATTTCCTCCAGCAAATCTCTACTTCTAAAGGTTTCATAACCTTTCCAAACAGCTCCATCAAGGGTAGGAGACATCCTATTCTATCAACAAGATCTTAGCAAAAAAAAAAAAAAAAAGTTGTTTCCTCTTGAATAATTATTAGGAGGGCATTGTAGTGGAACGCTTTTCTTTCAGATCTAGCACCATGCTCCCAACAGAGCCACCTACTTCCAAATGCCACTTCCCTGGTCATTGCAAATCCCATATCACCAATCTATCAAGGAGAAGATTAAACAGTGTTCATCTTAGGAATGTAAAGTCTAGTGAGGGACTTTTGAAGCATACTGTACTGGCTCCATCTTATTTTATAGAAAAGATCGTCAGCACCCCAACCTGGCTTCTAGCCTGGAAGGATATGTGGCCAAGAGGAAAGAGTTTGGCCCTGACACACACCAACTTAAACTAGAGTATGAATCACACATGGGTATTTTGCCTACATGGACCAGGCCATTCCAGCTCCCTCCTTTTCATAAAATTTAGTTCTAGCCACCCATTGGAAGCTTACAGAAAACAGAGATTCCCTGTTTCTCTAGTACTTTCATATTGCCCTGTGTTGTTACCAACCTAGAATGTTGAAGTCCTGATTGTGGTCAATGGGGACTGCTAATGAGAAATATATGGATAGAGATGGTAACATGTAACAGATGATCTTGGCCTGAGCTTGCCCCAAGATCTGGACCAGCAGATTCAAATAATCATACAAAGTCTTGTATTAATTTTATGCTGATTGACCTAAGGCTCAGACATATTACTAGCTAGCTCTTTCATCTTATCTCAACCTATTTCCATTGATCTGTTTAGCCATGTATCTTGGTACCTTTTCTCAGAGCAGCATAGTTATTCTTTGTATCTGCTGGCTTTTCTTCTGGTCTCTCTGGCATCTCTGTTCTGTTCTTTCTGTTCCCAGAGTTTTCTTAGTCTGGTAGCCCTGCCTACACTTCTTGTCTGCCTTCAGCCAATCATCATTTTTATTAAAACAGTAAGTAGGACAATTATTTACAATATAACATAGTCCCACTACATATACCCTTTTTACTTTTTAAAACAAGAACCCCAAATCTAATTTTTTGTATAGTTTGTTTTTAATCATTATCTATAACAACTTGTAACCAACACTGTAAACAACAACAAACATCTATAGTCCATTTTTGGGGAATGTGGACCTAGTTTTTTTAGGCTATTTTCTGCTGGCAATCTTATGGGGACCCCAAAAAAACCCTTAGGATTATGAGCAAGTCTTTAGTGGAGTAGTCTGTAAAACTGAATCATCTTAGCCAGTCTCCCTGAAGTTGTTTTGGATGCAGAGCTCAGAGGAAACTGCAACAGAGGTGCTCTGAAATACTTAATCATCTGGGCCATCTATTTACATTAGAGACTTTTTAGTGGGTCTTCATTGATCAAACTTTATGTTCTTTAACCAGGAATAAATCCACACTCTCTCATTTTCTGTGGAAATAAAAACAAAACCTCTTCTCTAAAGTAGCATATTAAGGCATGTCTATACCACAGCTCATGTTAGAGACAAAACTCAGAAGCTATTTTTGGCTCTGACTCTGTGCTCTAGGACCCCTGTTAATCTCTCTCTAGCTTTAGGTGGGTGCACGTTACCCACATTGGGTCAATATTTATAATAATACATTTTCAACCAAGTCTTTCTGGTCTAGCCCTTAGTTTTTGACATGCTGGCCTGTAGTCCCACAGAAATACACAGGTACTTGTATTAATTTTATGCTGATCAGCCTATGGCTCTGGCATATTGCTAGCTAGCTCTTGCTCTTAAACTAACTCATGATTCTTATCTCGTTCAGCCATCCAGCTTGGCACTGCATTTCAACTTCTTTCCTCTGTGTTTCATCTGCTGTCTCTCTGGCATCTCTGCTCTGTTCTTCCTCCTCCCAGAGTTTTCTTAGTCTGTTAGCCCTGCCCACTTCCTGTCTTCTTCTGGCCAATCAGCTTTTTATTAAATCAGTAGGAGGAATAAATATTTACAACATACCAGCATATACTCCCCCAGAAATACTAATGTTGCCTAGAATCATTACAGCTCTATAAATACTTGCAGAATAAATTTATTGAAAACAAGCATTACCAAAACCAACCATTGGGTACTTAGGCAAGTATAGGAAGAAGGATCCAGAAGGAATGGCCTGGAATAGGACTTGTTCATTTATTGTAATTTGAAGAAATGTGGGTTTGGTAGGACCCAGGCTCTAATCTGACCATTTACTGGTTTTACCATAATGATGTCAACTCTAGCTTCTGGATCCCAACTTTCTACCCCATCATGGGTAACTGTACCTTCTCTATCTCTTTAAGTACTTGCAGCATCCTGAGTAGAAGGAGACCCTAGACAAAGGTCAAGGCTCTGCATCATACATCACTCCTTTCAATTCAGAATCAGTCCTGCTTAGGAGGAAACCCATACATTCTGGAAAAGAGTGGACTATCAATATCCTAGGTCTAGCTTCTAATTGGCCTCATAGATTAAGACAAAGAAGAGAATTGAATTGCCTCATGATACTGGCTTTTTATAGGAAAGTTTTACATCTCATTTATTTGCTTCTGAGCCATCTAAGGTAATCATTCTGCATCAGGAAAACTTACAAGAAATATGAGAAGAAATAAATTTGTCACAGACATTACACACCATGCTACAGTAATTACGAAAGGCAGTCCACAAAGCTGCCTGAGAAGGTTGAAATACATGCATGAATAAGCTGGTGAGGAGGTACAGAGAAGAGGGAAGGGGAAGGAAAAGGGATGAGGGGAAGAAAAACTGTACACCCTTTATTATCAGTGGCCTGCGCCCCAGAATCAAGCTAGGATGCTTGTGGG
Organism: Phyllotis vaccarum; assembly: GCA_033318265.1. Taxonomy (NCBI): domain Eukaryota; kingdom Metazoa; phylum Chordata; class Mammalia; order Rodentia; family Cricetidae; genus Phyllotis; species Phyllotis vaccarum. The sequence continues at coordinate 32,255,618 of JARWLC010000001.1, read as the reverse complement.
TGCTACGTCCTCCTATGCTTTCAGGATTCCTAAGAACTGTTAGATAACAGTGGCACTAGGCACAGGAAAGAGGGGTCGAAGTGGCAGCAGGAAGATCTGATGAGGTCACCTGGCTCCACCCCTGCCTCATGAATTAGAACCCCAGGAGCCAGCTGGCTCAGAGAACCTGAAGGGTTTTCCTGCTTTGGTGATAATAATTAATGACAATGAAACAATGATGAAAATTCCTGAGCACTCCATGACTAGCCCTTTTCTGGGCACTTAAACTCATTAGTTCACTTTGGCTCAACCTTTAGGGTAAGTATTGTTTTACTCCCATCTTTTTTTTTTTTTTTTAATGCAAACACATGGGAATATGGAAGTGAGGACAATCCTGCTACCTAGTCTTAGTACTGAGAAGGTGCTCACAGCTGATGCAACATCTCAACTTCCCTCAGGGGAAAGTCAACTCACACACAGTCCTGGGACAAAGCCTGGGGACTTACCTGCCTGGACACATAGTTCATCATTTCCATATTTATGACTTGCTCACTTACATATTAGTTGGGATGTGGTGGCCAGAAATCATAAAATCACTGAGGAAAACTTCTGTAGTGGAAGAGACAGATAATCACACAGTTGAAAGACGAAATGATAAGAACAAGCGTAAAAACAGGGTCGGCAAACCGAGTTAAAAGTCATCTGTGTCTCCAAAGAAATGAGACAGTATGCCAAAAAGCACAGAGAGCAATGAGAGAAATGGAATTCAGAAAAAAAGGCTCAGAAATTTTAAAACAAGACAATAAACTTAAAATTTAAAAGCGAAACAGAAAGTCTGAAAGTTAATGGGAAAACCTCATATAAATAATGTTCAAACAAGAAAAAGAAAAAAATACTTTCAAGTTTTCTTTTAGATTTATCAAAGACATTTAGTGTATGGTCTTAAAAATAAGTTTTTATAAAATTAAAACTTTATTATTTGGGGAGAGGACATCATAATCAGAATATATTGCATAAAAAACTATTTTTCAATACAAAATAAAGGTTTTATAGAATTAAAAATGTATCTTAACAAACTTACAAATTGAAAATGCCATGCAGCAAAATTAATCTATCCCAAAGTCTATCTATAATACCTCTCAATAAACTTCTGTATAGTTAGATCAGCCACTGGGGAGCTGTAGAGCCTTACACTGGATCCTACACCTTCACTGTCAAATATATTTTTATGCACTATCCACAAGCAAGAGATAATAAGTTCACAGAAGAAATAAAATTAGAGAAACAATTAATTTTATATCCTTGTTCATGACTCCAGCATCTACTGAGTGCATTCAGTCCTTCCTCATAAACTAACACATATCCTTGAGATTTAAAAAGAATTCAGCGAAAAAAAATGTAGACTATAAAACAAGAATTTCCTGAGCCTGACAGTGCACACTTCCAGAAAGTAGTGTAATAAAGGAAGGAGATGACAAGGCAATAAGTACCCAGAGCAGTGAAGGGAAGGATACTTCTTTAGCAAGAAGGTCATCGTCTGCCCCCATCCTCTCTCCCTCTCCCCCTCTTTTTTAATAACAGCATTGATGACTAAAAATAAGGCAAACATTCCTAAGATACAGGAATAAAATACATAGACTCTCTTCAACTTATGATTGGATTGTGACCCAAGAATCCCATTGTGAGTTCAAAGTACCACAGACGAACACTACATGACATGCAGTGATGCATACCCACCTTAGCAGTTACTCTCCTCCCCATGCCCACCGCACAGATGACAAGGAGACACAGATCAGAGCCACTGACCACCGTTGAGAATATCACACTGTGGATCCAGGATAAAGGTCAAAATTCTGTGCATTCTTCCTACTCAGGAGGTGTGCATTATCCTAAAATCAAGCACTCATAATTTAACCTACTGTCAGTTGGAGACCATTTTATTTCCCTATGCAGGCTTCTAAGTTTCTCTGCAGATTGTTGAATGAGAAGTATTTATTTCTAAGGCATGGGGCAGATTTAAAAATAACGATAGCTAGTGGGGGAAGTGCTAATCATAACTACATCTCATCATAACTATCATCTCATTCCAGTTAGAATGATAGTCATTACAAATAAAAATAAGAATTAAAAAAAATGCCAGTCAGGGTGCAGAGTAAATGGAAATCTCATATATCATCGGTAGGAATGTAAATTAGGTCAGATATGAAGAATAATGTAAAGGTCCCTCAGAAAATGAAAAGAAGATGAACCACATTATTTAGCTCTCTGACTTCTCAGCATATATTCAACTGATATATGAATTATCAGACTGAAGAAAGACTCACAGACTCACATTATAACAGGAGTATCCACAGCATCCAGGCAATGGGGTCAGACTGACTACTCATCAGAAGGTGTGTGGAGAAAAAAAAATGACATATATACACAGGAGGGTAGGATATAGACAAATAGAAAATAGTGAGACCTAGTTATTTTCAGCAATGTGAATGAGAGTGAAGAATACTGTGTTAAGGAAATAAGCCAGCCACAGGAAAGCAAGCACTGTGTTCTCTCTCACAAGTGAAATATAAACAGAAGCAACCTGGGCAAAGAATGGTGATTACTAGAAAGGGAGAAGGCAGCGTGTTAAAAAAAAAAAAAAAAGACATTGGATCCCATCATACATGTTATATGATTAAACATGCAGTTAAATACATTAACCAAAAATGAAATAATTTTCAAGTGATGGAGAATCTGATAAGTGAGTTCTAGGCTGGGCCTCCAGGATTGCTCTCAGGTTATTGCCAAGATGAAGAAGTTACTTCCACCACTACAGGAGATTGTTAGATTAGGAACTTCTAACCAAAATAGCCTTCCTACCTCTGCTGCCTTAAATCCTGCTGAAACAGGTGCCTTACTCTGTGACTCTCCTCAGGTAGCTTCCACCCAAAGCTAAGCTGGGTGCTAGTGCTTCTCTAGTGAAGGCTGAGTTACTCAAGAGCTCTGCCAATAAGAAAGTGTTTGCTATAGTACCTTAACGTTAATCTTTTCCATGTCAGAACTTCCAACACTTACGTTAAAGAAGACGATGCGTCAATTTTCTAATTTGGTTTTTGTTGTGATAAAACATCCTAACCCTTTCCTACCTCAAAAAAAAAAAAAATTAAAAGAGAAAGAACTTCCCTTCGTGTGTTTTCTATTGCTATGATACACACCTTAATCAAAAGCAACTTGGGGAGGAAAGGTATTATTTTATCTTCGCTTATAGGCCATCATGAAGGGAAGACAGGGCAGGAGCTCACACAGGAACCTTGAATCAGGAACTGAAGCAGAGACCACAGAGGACTGTTGCTTATTGACTGGGTCTGCATGGTTTGCTCAGCCCGCTTTCTCATACCATGTAGAGCCACCTGCCCATGGAGTGGCAGTCAATTCTTACAGTGGGCTGGTCCCTCTCACATCTACCATTAATCTAGAAAAGGCTCCCAAAGTCTTGTCCACCAGCCAATCTGATGGAGACATTTTCTCAATTGCGTTTCTCTCTTCCAGATGACCCTTGCCAATGTCGAGTTGCAGAAACCAAACACCAGCACAGGATTATTTTAGTTCACAAATATAAATTAGTGTCCATCACCGTGGAGAAGTCAAGAGAGTAACTCAAAGCAGCTAATCATATACTGTCCATAGTGAAGAGTAAAGAAGAGCAAATGTGAGCATGCTTGCTTAGTTGTTTGTACTCAAATTAATTTCTCCACTTTTGCATAGGTCAGAACTTCTTGCCTAGGGAATGGTGCTGCCCACAGGGAGATGAATCTTCACACATCAATTAAGACAATCCCCCATAAACATAGCTGTTGGCCAACTCAATGTACATAGTTCCTCACTGAGTCTTTCTTTCTAGTGATTCTAAGTGTGTCAGGCTAACAACCAAAGGTACTTATCACAATACTCTATAGTCCTCCATTAGATTCACTAATTCAGTTTCACAGGAAGAATAATGTTGAGTTGAGGTGAGAGAGGAGAGTCTAAAAATATAAAAACAGACTGGAAGTGGCACAGGCAAGTACACCTTGGATTATGGTAGCAGTCTGATTATATCTCAACTGGCTCCAAGAGCAGATGAGCACCATAGGGAAAATTCTGGGAAAGAAAGTATCCTGAACTCAAAAGCTGAGCTTGATGGTGAAGAATCTAGCAGCTAGAAGTGTCAGGTGACTGCAGCTCTTGTGAACAACTTCCAAGTCTTCTCCTGAATAGATACCAGCACTGAGCTCTCCAGAGCTGCCCAGTTATTGCTGAAATTTTGGATTTTATTTATATGCTTTTGAATAAAGCATTTTAATCTTTTCCATTTTGTTTCATAATACTAGGTTTTGCACCTGCTAAGCAGGTACTCTTTCACCAAACCAATCCTTGCCCCTCTTAATAAAGCAGTTGGAAGTAAGCTATAATTATCATGGCTGTGACCACTAATCACTGCAATATTTATCTCCAAAAATTAAACTATTTTCCTATATACCTACAATACAATGGTTATACTTGAGAGTTATTTTTTGAAGCAATGTGATAATCTAATTATTGTGTTTAAATCAAACAACATTAATCATCCAATCAAATCTTGGTCACACATATTTGTATATTATGTGTTTGTATTTCAGTACCGTGACTTGCATTTGATTGTACTGCCTTTTTGGTATTCTATAATCTAAAATATTACAACTTAAGTTTTCAATAATGCAATAATAGGTTTCTCCCTGGTGCAGCAATCCATATCAAATTGAATTGAAAAAGTAAAAGAAAATGTTTATTTGAGCAAAGTAACTCCTGGGTGAGTTCTCCTGTCCCAGAGTTTATGGTAGGAGAAGTCATGCACCGGAACTGAAGCAGGAAGGTGATAGGTGTAGGATAGGTGTGGGTTTGTGCCCAAATATGGTCAAAAACTGGATGCTTTAAGGGGAGAATTGAGCTGCTGGAAAATTCATAAAGGAGCTGCTGTAGCCTTGAAGAATGCAGAACTGAGCATTTTGGGCACCTTTTCTTTGTCAGAGATTCTCGAGGGGATGAGAAAAAGAGACACGGAGCTTTCTGGATAGTGCAGAGTGAACAAGAGTTTCTAGTCAAACACACCTTTCCTTTTACATTTTAAGATTTTGAAATTTTTTAAGATTCAGTGTTATTTGCCTTCTAGGATAAGCATCAGAATTCTTCTCATTGGTGCCATATAGTTAAATTCAAGTCATTTAAAATTCATTGCCATGCATTTACTTTAACTGTCTTATGTACCTGTATTTTAGCTACTTCTCTTTCATGAGAGATCTAAAAGTGAGAAATGATCTTGTACTTACTATTTCTGTTACTTTTCATTTTTCCTGCACATCTAAATTTCTATGATGTTATTTCCCTCCACCTTGAAGAATTCGCTGTAGCATTTTGGATAGTGACCATGGAGTGTCACTGAGATGGCATTTAAGTGAAATACTTTTATTCCACTGTGTTTAAAGACTCTTGAATACAGGGTCACAATTCAGTTACTATTTTTCTCACTTACCACTTCAAAGGTGCCACTGTTGCCTCCTGGCCTCTATTGTTTCTAATAAAAATTCATCAGGAGTCCAATGTTTATCCCCCAGTGTGGAATAAATTGTTTTCCTCTGCCATCCTTGAAGACCTCCTTCTTTATCTCTGGTTTTTATCTACTCCGTCGCAATGCCACTGGATATGGCTCTCCTTGTATTTTTCTCTTTTGATGTTTATTTGATTTTTGAGATCTAGAAAAGACTAAATTTAAGGAATTGGTACACATGATTTTCAAAAGTAATCCATTTGCTTCTTCTCTACTAGGATCTCTTATAGAGCTTAGAGTGTTAAAGAATTTAAGATACCTAAACATAAGTGAAACTTAGGCATAATCTTGACTTTGTTTTCTGTTCACTGTTTACAGTGGAATAATCCTTCTGGATATTGTGAAAACGTGTTGCTTTCATTTTTAATTAAAAACCTGATTGGTCAATAGCAAAGAAGGATATTGGGGTCAAAAAGAGTCCTGGGAAGAAGAGAGGTGGAGTCTGAGAAGCCACAAACCAGATGCAAAGGAAGCAGGAGATGAGAATACTATACTGAGAAAAGGTGCTACCATGGGGCAGAAGATAGGTTAGATTAGAAAAATGGATTAACTAAAGTTATAAGAGCTAGTTAGTAACAAGCCTAAACTATTGCCTGAGTATTTATAATTAATAATAAGACTCTGAGTTGTTATTTGGAAAGCAGCTTGCAGAACAAAATTGATTGTGGTCCTGATGAAAAACTCCATATATAACTGTTTTTTGTTAGTTTATCCTATGCATCATATCTTCTTATTTGTTTATGACTATTCATACGTTTAAGATTTGTTTTCATTATTTTAACTTATGTGTAGGTATATGTATTTTTGTATGAGTATGTGAACATGAGTGCAGATACCTTGTGCCTTATACCTGGGATCCCCTAAAGCTAGAATTACAGGTGGTTAAGAGCCACCCAACATGGGTTCTGGGAAATAAACTCAGGTCATCTACAAGAGCAGTAAGTGCTCTTAACCTCTAATCTGGTCATATTTTACACCAACGGATAGTCATATTTTTATTTAATGCATTAGACTGTGGAAAAGACATTATAAAATTTTTGATCTAAATATCATAAAAAAACCCTTGGTTCAGTACCTTCTTCGGTATAAAAAAAGAATAAATTATGTCATTTTCTGGAGATCATGATATTATGGGAAATAAACCAAACATAAAAATGAATATCATTTTTCTCCCTTTTATGCAGCCTAGATTTTATACAGATACATAAAGTAACTTTTAAATATGTATACACCACATACACACACACACACACACACACACACACACACACACACACATGAGGTGAGGTAAGATCATGAAGTCAGAAGTGAAATTAAGAGATGAGAGACTGGGAAACTGTTGCAGACAAGGAAGGACCCTAGAAGGGGTAGCAAGGAGAGGGTAGAGAAGGAGGGATAAACACAGTCCTCCTGAAGCCCATCACTGTATGTGATGAAAATGTGCTAAAAAACTATTTCTACTCTGCCACATCTGTAAAAAACTAAAGGTATTTTACAGGCCACTTAATTTTACAGAGCTTCTAATTCATTCTCTTCATGAGCTTTCAGTTGTGGTCAGAAGGGACCATGATACTCTCCTCTCGGTGGGCTTTCGGGCATCTCAGCTACATGTTGGAATACTGCAGAAATCTGTCCACTCTGGAAGGGAACTTCATGTTCTGAGACCTTCATTTTGCTGATCATTGCCTGACCTGTGTTTTATATATATATATGTATATATATGTATATGTATATGTATATATACATATATATACACATATTTATATATAAATATGTTGCTTTCAACCTTACACAAGATTCTGTGCAAGGTGATTGGCCCTATGCTACTAACTCTCAACAACAGAACCTCTGTGATTTCCATGTCAACTTACAGAAACTCTTTCTACACTGGCACCTCCTCTCCATTTCCCAGACCTAAGATGCTATTCCTGTCATGTGTTTGCCTCCACTGCCTCCTTGGTTCACATAGACTCTTTGCTCTTCATGGAATCTAGCTCAGTATTACAGTCAGGAAGCAGCTGTTGGCTTAAAGTTGATGATCATGAGATTCACTTGAGAAGGCTTCCTTCTCTGAGCACTGCAGAAATACACTATTATCCACTGTTTGAACACAGAAATCTTGGGTATTTTTTTTTCAGCTCAATACTTATTTACAACAGAGAAATGGGAGAGAGAACATAGGACTGTACTGTGGCAGGAAACCTGTGGAATTCACTTTTAATTGCCTAGACTTTAAATTACACGAAAGCACAGAAACGGGAGAATGAAATGACTATTGAGTGAGTCAGAGGGCAGCGTGTTTCCATCTGGAAACACGTACTCCATCAATTCCAAAAGAAAATGAAAACAGTATCAGATTTGTCAAAAGAAAACAAGAAGAGGATTATAAAAGTAAATTAAAATTACCTTCTTTTTGTGCTCTACTGAGAAGTTGTTTGTGAATGACATAATGGAATGAAGAACTAGAAAAAGGCACCTGGGATCTGAGAGGCAGAGGACCCTACTCAGGAGAGACGCTTTAGTAACGGGAGAGGCCCAGGTATGGCATAGTGTGTCAGGTGAAGAAGTGAGCTGCTAACATAGAAGAGACAGTGCTAATGCAGAAGGCAGATTCCCAGGGACATAAAATAACCCACATCTTATAACTATAGGTGATGGTCATGAACCAAAAGATGTAAATACTCATAAGAACACTTGACCCACAAAAACTGCAAAACCCAAAGCGATTGTCAACATCAGTCAAACAAAAATTGGTAAGGTAAAGTGTATGTGTGTGCTATTTAGCCTAATAATGACCACTACTTGCATAGTTATAATTTTATAAACATTATTTATTGACTTAAATAAGAGCTGTATACAAGGATCAATAGAGGATGTGAGTAGGTAGACCTTGTATACCATGCTGTTTTGTGATGGGGTTTTTGGGTAAGACAGAGTATTGAGACATGGCTTGTTCAAATCCTGTCCCTACCACTGCCTAATTGGGTCAACTTGGGAAATTCGTTTTGGATTCATGATCCTTAGTTTCCCCATCTGCAAAAGATTTTTTTATTAATTATCTTTTTCATCTCTGTAATCAAATACCTGTATTTAAAAAAAAAAAAAGCTTAAGGTGGAAGAATTTATTTTGTTTATTTTGGTTCACAGTTTGATGGTTACAGCCCACCATGATGAGAAAGGCACAAGGTTAACAAGTAGCCTTCAGAGGGTACAGTTGAGACTCTTTATCTCCTTAAACAGTAAAGTAAGGTACCCAACTATGACCCATAAGACCCAGCCCTTCCAGTAATCCACTTCCCCCAGCCAGGTTCCATCTAGGGTTCTAGTTCTCATACCCTCAAAGAGCAATATTACCAGCTTAAGAACCAAATGTTCAAACATATAAGCCTGAAGAATGCATTTTTCATCTAAAACATAATATACACATCCTTTCCTAACATTGCTACATCAAAGTAAATAATATATACAGGATTGTAATGCATGTAATGGTATCAAATCTATATACATTCCCACTAAATATATACTCTTCCCTTTGCACTCAGAGAATGATTCTACAAGAAAAGTGACAAAATGGCATCTAATTCATTGATTTTGTTAGTCTAGCCTCAGAGCCCATAACTCTTTGGTCTGTCCCCATCCCCAGGCACCACACATTTTGTGCTGCAATGGCACAGAACCGCTCCCCCATCCTTACAGCACTCTTCTGTGGGATGCACTGCTATGCCAAGGAATCTGCTCTTCCCAGACCTCCCTCTTTAGCCTGTACATCTATGTCCTTAAAACCCAGTTTTCCCTTTGGCTTCCCATTAGAAAGAATTATTCTGCTAGTGTTTGACTCATCACCAGTTATACTGTGGGCCATTAACATATCCATGCCCTCAGAACACACATGCACAAGAACCTTGCTTCAATCCAGCACAACAAATACCTATTGAACAATTACTGCACACCAAGTTCTGTGAATGCTATAATAAATGTTGAGGATCTAGGATGGCTTAGTCTCATACGATCATTCCAAATCAAGTCCATTTTGACAGGAATTCAAAGAGGCACCTGTAATCGAGGTGAATTGTGATAGAGGTTTTTCCTCTCATTGAGTTTACAGTGTGGGAGCACACACAGGGATTACAAAGCAAAGACCAGATAAGAGGTCTGGTGTCTGTAGATCACAAAGATCAGATTTGCCAACCCTGAGAATTCAGACATGATGCCTTAGAAGAGATTTCCCTGCTGATCAAAGCGAGTAGTAGAATTGAGTTCCAGACTGAGGAGAAGTCTCAAGGTGTATACACGACGTGACAGAATCAAGAAAATTGAACTGTGAGTTCTACCTGGAAGAATAAGGGAACGGTAATTTTCTCGTTTGGTTGTGGTTTTTTGTCTGTTTGTTTGTTTTCATTTTGGGGTTTTGTTTTTGTTTTCTCCTGAAACAATGTTTCTCCACCAGCCCTGACTGTTCCTGAACTCACTTTATAGAAAAGGGAGGCCTGGAACTCATAGAGATTTACCTGCCTCTGCCTCCCAAATTGTGGGATTGAAGGAATGTGTCACCATGCCTGGATTATGGTGGGTTTTGATCTAGATCTTATAGGTTCAATAAATTGTTGCTGTTGCTTCCAAGTGTCCTTTTCTGCTAAACAAAAGTGTCCCTTTTTGCTTTGGCTAATAACCACCTTAGTCTGGAAAGTATCATTCAAATTGTAGTCATAATGATTCTAATTATAATTCAGCACTCCTGTTTGTCACCTAAATCTTGGGAAGTTTTCATTATTTAAAAAGTAGAAGCTTATTTCATTTTGAGATATTTCCTACAATGTGGAAATTAATTTATATTCATGAATTAATTTTGCTCATTTTAACCCTATGCTAGTGTTCAATTCTATTTGCTTTTTAAAAATTAATTGAGTTTGTTTAAGAGAGAAACACAGAGGCTAGACAAAAAAAATGGGTCATTTATTCTTTTTTTAACTACAGAAGTAACGCTTCAAAACTAACTATTGCATGTCAAAATTAATCATGTCAGTTTTTTAACAGTGATTTATAGAGCCACTGTTTATAAGATTTCAAAGTGAAGCCAGTACCTAGTATATCTAAGAAAGATGAACAAAAGCACCCCAAAGGGCTGATATTATTTAAAAAAAATTAATTTTAAATTTTATGTTTATTTACATGTACACATATATGTGTGTGTGCATATATTATATATATATATTGTGTGTGTGAATACACATGTACATGTGATGTGTTTTGTATAGACATGCATATACAACAGTGCATGTGTGGACAGAGGACATCTTTGGTGAGTCAATTCTCTCCTTCTTCCATGTGCATTGTGAGGATTAAAACTGGGTTGTCAGGCATGGTGACAAGTGTCTATACCAACTAAGCCATCGCACCATCCCCTGAAGCTACATTTGTAAAAAGTCACCAGTGGGTTTGCCTTACATCCTTAGGAATCAGAGGGAGATAAGAAGCAATTTGTGTTATGGAAAATAGGCTTGGTGGCTGAGCAGAGAGCCTCCAGCAGACCAGACTTAATGTCTCTCCCACTCATTCCTTTCTTTGTTCCTGCAATAGCTGCCCTATTTTAGGCTCTTATGATCCAACACCTGGACTGGAATTTCCAGTCTATCCTGGCAATCTATCTTCATACTGCCAGATGAGTGACCTCTCTAAAATGCACATTTAAACACACCTCTCTTTTGAGTTGTATCCATTGATCTTCATTTAGAAAGGTGTTTTTTAATGAGTATGGAGTTTCAGGTTGACTCACCTTTTTTTTTTTAACACTTTATAAAGATGTTGCTCCATAGTCTCCTAATTGGTACTGGTTCCCACAAGTAGTTCATTGTACCTATTATCCTTGTTTTGGGGGCCTGGCATATGCTTTCCTGGATATTTCATAATACTCTCTTAGGTCTTAGGAAAATCAGACATGTTATACATCATTGCTGTTGTTTTCAAGATTTTTCTGCTTAGAATTCTTGAGTTTCTTGTATCTGGGGTCTTAAAGTGTTAAGCATCTTTGGAGAATTTTTGGGAAGTATATCTTTGAATGCCTTCCTTTCCTGTTACAATGAGGTTTTTTGGTCCGGGTGGCCAGAGGCCCAGACCCACAGACCTGTAGCCCCAGACCCCTTAGCCGCCCACTGCTGCTCAGGCCCTCAGAAATGACTCAGACACTTATATTAACTTCGTGCTGATTGGTCTATAGCTTAGGCACATTGCTAGCTTGCTCTTACATCTTAAATCAACCCATTCTCATTAATCTGCCTGCCACATGGCCCATGGCTCACCTGTGTTCCTCACATGTTGCACCTTTGGGCTTCTGGCTCGGTCTCTCCCTGACTCCGCCCTGCTTCTCCTACCTATGCTCCGATTTCTCCTCCTACTTTTTCTATGGTGCCTGTCATGGGCCAAAACAGCTCCTTTATTTAAAGATTGCTATTCACAGCATACAGAAAGACATTCCCACATCACTTTCCCCTTTCTGTTGTGATTCCAATTGTACCTCAATTAGGCCACGGGAAATTGCTCCATAGCTCAGTGATGCTCTATGCATTTTACTGTGTCTCCTCAATGAGATAATGCACCTTTCAGCACAGGCCTTGATACTCTGTGTATTAAGAATCCCTATAATGGCTCTTAGGGATGTAACTTGTTTCCAGGTCCCTGTGACCCCAAGAGTTTTAGCATCTGCTCCACCTAAAGCATGATCCTCTTGGCCTTGGGTGGGCTTCTCCAGTACAAGTGTCAACCAGCTAAAGGCTGTAGAAGCTTCCTTGACAACTCTAGAGCCCTCTCCATGGTGTTTTTTCCCTTCCATGGAACAGAACTTGGGTTTGGAGCCCTTATGCCTATCAGACAGCCTGACACTCAGACTGCCCCCTTTCTTTAACACAGCTCCCAGAATCCCAGCCACTGTGGCCTCTTCAGATCCACAAGGGACCCCTGACCTTTACTTGGATTCCCAAGAAAGACTTACTGAGCAGCAAAGAGGAATAGCACCTGGTTTGTTCTCCTTTGACCTTACATCGCTGCCCTTCATTCCTTACTTTCTAATATATGTGATAGCTGTTATTTCGTGTGCCCAGTAATGCATCAGATACATCTAACCCCCCTCTTATTTCATTTTGGATGAAAGTAGACTCTGCATGACTTTAACAGTTTCGTAGCTTCAAAATACTTTCAGAAATAAAGAGCAGTAGTATGAACGGAAGGGAAGAAGGAAAGGACAAAATACCTTGGAGTGACATTAAAAACCTGGACAGTCTGATCTTAGATGATCCATCCAGACTTAGCCCCTGTCTACTTTCTCCTGCACTGTAGACTTAGGCTGCATGACAGGATTCAGAGAATTGACATTTATGACACTCGTACCTGTGTGGTGTGTCTATGCAACAATTCCTTTCCCTCTCTGATGACAAGCCTGGATTTCTGCATATCTTTAGGACTCAAGTCAGATGCCTCCACTTTCAAGGTCAGCCTACACTCCTGAAAAGAAGGACCCTATGCATATTGGGAAGAAACTAGGCTCAGATACTCACTTGGTACTTAAACAGAGACCCTGGCATGGGTATAGGCATGCATGGCACTCTTGACTTTAGCCATCTGTGGAAAAAGAACTTGGTTTTCAGGCCCTGAAATTTGGGGCACAGCTCTCCAAGGTTCTTTGATCCTAGTCAGGTGCTTAGATCCTTTTTCTATAGCTGTGTTTAATATTGTGACAAAATCAACAGAATTGAAGGGTTTCATTACCAACAGTATAGTTTATGCTGGAGAGGAAGTCACTGAATAGAAAGTTTGAGGTAGCTGGTCACATTGCAACCATAGACAAGAATTATAAAGTAGTAAATGCCCGTCTACAGCACAGCTTTATTTATTTATTTATTTTTAATAAAATCTGGGATCTCATCCTAGGGAATGGTGCCACCCACACTGAGCAGGTCTTCCCATCTCAATATATCTAATCAAAATAACTCCCCACAGAGACCTATCTCCCAGTTGATTTTAGATCTCACAAAGTTGACAACTGATATTAACCATCACAGTAGGTCAGGGGTGTGAGCAATGCACAGCCTCTGTCCCCATATCTCAGTTCCTCCAGCTACTGAAATGGAAGTGGTTGACATGTCTTTCCCCATACCCTGTACTACATGCCCATCCTCAGCAGCACTTACTGTTCCAGGCAGTTTTAGTCTCACAGCTCTGGTGGCTGGGAGGCTGAGCAATGGATGGGAAGGCCTGCTTCTTGACTGTCAGAAGGCAACTCTTCTCTTTGCATCCTGGTTTCTGCTAATCCTAGCCATCTTTTCCCTGTCTTTATATTTTTCTACCCAGAGCTGTGTCCTGTGTTTCCTCACCTCCTCACATACACACAGTTTAGCCACATAGGCTCTGGAAAGAGTCACTTTTCCAGTCTCATAACAAATTACTCCTGATGAGTCTGGACTATTCTACTCAAACCTGCCACTACCTTTCAGAACAGTCCCAGGATTCCTGAAAACCCTACACCCAGGGGCTGACCCTCACGGGGACTGGTCTTCCTAG